>JACCHX010000003.1:24869657-25494657 GCA_018907135.1 Kradibia gibbosae | reverse complement strand
GTCATACTGTTTCTACTTACATTAAAATAAGACATACGAAAATTTCATCTGTTATTTATAATGTACCTGATGATTCAGAAAACTGTCTTGGTTAATATGTTATAATTTATTATTTGCATTATATTATAATGGTTTGAAAATGATACATATATTCTATATCTCTGCATAAACGGCAAAATTGTAAAGTAATAAATTCTCTACCTAATATCGATATTGTACATATTAAAAAATGCCTAATAACTGGTATATAATTACTCTATAAAGTAATTGCCCAAGAGAGTTACTACCTCATTTATGCTGACTGGGTGCATATATTCGTCGGCTAGAAAAACTCTGATTTATGAATAATCTCACATTGCTGGCATCGATTACCGTTTTTTTCTTACACCTTAAGCCACAAGATACGGTTAAAAAACCAACTAATTTGTATACTCAGATTATAGATCACTCAGTTTCGTATTCTAGTTTTTGCGCATAATTTTTTATAATCAATTTCTTCTGGATTTTTCATTGGATTCTTCTCTTGAAAAAGGTTATTAAATTTAATAAGTATTTAGGCTGAATTTATGCGAGTATTAATGGAAAAATTCTGCAGTCTCACAGCAGTAATATATTTCTGGTTTATTGCATTAAATTACAGGTGGTTATTTTTACATAATTTAGAAAAGGACTCTAATTGCTGGATGGCGCGTATAACTGAATTCCAAAGTAATATGGAGCAGCTCAATGATATCAATGGTCGCAGGCGGAGCATTCGTAAAATTTAGTAATAAAACTGGACTACGATGGACTCGTCCGTGAGGGTCATGTCATGTTGACGTGTAAAGGCCTAAGTAAGGAAGCAAGGAGCGGCAGCACTAGTGGATAAGCTAATTTTTCTCCCTCCCTTTTGGCCGCTCATTCGTTCCACTTTGATAAGATCCGCAACTCCTGGTTACCTACATAAAATCGCACGGCCGAGCGGAAGTAAAGCCTCGCGCGTCACGCGCACTCGCGCGCCCTCGAAAAGCTGCATCCGACGCGATCGGCATCATTATCCGAAAGCGAAAGCCCGACGGATGGCTTGGCGCAAAAAGTCCGGCCCCGCGGCCCCTGCCCCTCGTCAATTCCAGCCACTCGATCTCTCCATCTCTTCCTGTATCCGGCAGTTAGGCGCGGGCGATCGCAGTGCGAAGCCGCGGTTTATCATCTTCGGCGGTAAGCCGAGCGGCTACCGGGCGAGATAAGAGCCGGTGGAGGAGGAAAAGGAGGCGGCGGCGGCGGCGGCAGGGGTTTCGCTTTCACGTGGTCCGCCTCCGATAATCGTCCCGAGGCGAGCTATGCACTCGCTTCCGCGGGTGGGACACACCGCCCGTGGCATGCGGGCGGAAAATCTGGGTCGCGCGGGGGGGGGGGAGGTCGCGGGGTAGCGGCACTTTATCGCCGACGTTATGCAAAGTCGCTTTCATCGCGCTCTCGTTTTACATTTTTCTCGGCGCGCCGTCTGGCGCCCGGATAGAAAACGGCCCGCGACCCCCCCCCCCACCCCCGCCACGGCCCGTCAGAGCGAAATCATCGAGTCGTATGGGAATGCGACCTGTTATGCGCCCTTTCTCCGGCGAGGCCCCGATTGACGGTTAGACCGGGTGAGATTGGATAATTAGCGGTTAATAGTGACTGCGCTCCTTTTTCAGTGTAATTTTTCTTCGCGGTCTGCGCCTGCGACTTTTAACAATGCCATACCTGTGACTCTGTCCTGGTGTATTTAATTAATGCCAACCGCTGAAAGTTAAATTCGTAGTTTGGAAATGTGTGATATCGTTGTTTTCGGTGTTGGAATGCACGGAGGTTTTATTTTTATTTCAGCAGAGCCGAGTGCAATTATGGCATATATTTTACATAATAAATGTATCTTGCCCGCCACAAATTACAGTATAGAAGACTACAAAAGGCAGGAGGAGCTAGTGAAGAATGTCATTTCAACCTTCAATGGAGCTTTTGAAACACGAAAATTAAATGTTCTAAGCAGCCGGGCAGAGTTTTACAGTTAGTTTTGAGAAGGCTTTGGTACGGAGGAAAGGGCCAAATGTTTTGTTGTCATTGATAATCTTTCTCTTGGTATTCGATCAAATCAGAAGCAGTAATTATGAAATTGGATTAATTGAATTTTAATACAAGCTATATATTATTCATTAAAGGCAATGGCAATGCTAATATTAATTATGAATTTAATTGTTTTCATTGGCGGCTTATAATCATAATACCATTTAACGCTGAAGATTAAAATACAATGAGCTAATTTATTTCAATGCTTGAGCAACAAAAAAATTTCAAACAATGTCTCATTATAATCTACAAAATACTGCAAATGAATTACAACTTAATTGTAACTGTAACTGCACTAGATCCAAAATCATACATATCTATCTAATGCTTAAAGTAGAAATCGGTCTAAGCCGAATGGAAACGTTGAATAATGGTACAATAATAAGCTGACCGATAAATAATTATGGAATTTTAGCTTTTCATAGAAATTATCGTTATTCCGAGTAAGTTATCTACATAAAATATGTACATAATGTGATAATTGAAACCACAAAATTAGAGCCTAAAAATTACCGTAATCTTAACACTAGAGAGAATCTGTGTCGTCTTTGAATCATAAAGCGGTTTGTAAATCGCTTGTGTTCACAATCGTCTCTAGTTGTTTTGAATTTACTTTATCAGGTCTTTTTTTCGCAACGATTTGTCCTCCATTTTAACAAGCCGGTACATGATTCTTTGTACGCGTACGCACACATTTGACCTTATTATTCCAGCACTACTGCTCAACTCAAAATGTATTTGAATGACAATAAAGCAGCGAGAGCTTGCACACGCCTCGTAATCTCGATTTGGCGTTGAGCCTTTAGAACTTGCGTCTTTCAAGTCACACATGTTTTTAGTACGCTACTATTGCTGCTCAACTCTTTCCTATTCTTTTTTTATGTTCACGCTTCATAGATAAGAGTTGCTCGAGTAGTTGTGTACAAGTTTTTTTTTATCCTTTTCGTTCTTTCGATGAAAGAAAATTTTACGATCGTGGATGGCTACGGTATGTATCATAATCTTACATTTGGGCTTTTTCGTCTATCATTGGACTGATAAAATATTGCCATAATTTCTTTCTTCGTTAGAATTTACCAGTAAGTTGCTTAACTGTTATCGGAACATGCATCAATGTTTGTAAATTGTTCCAACATGGCTGGCCATACAAAGCATTTGTTTTTTTAAAGCAATAGTAGTCGATGGAGAGATTCTACTTATCCGAGTTGTTACTATAAATCTCTTTAATAATTTTAATACGCGTTCTAGTCTACCGATACGGGACTTGATTCTTATATTGCTAATTATGCATAAATACCAAACAAAAGTAACGTAGAAATAATTAAATACTAATGCGCAAGGTAAATGCATTAGAATAGACGTAGATAAAAAATTGCAAAAAAATGAATTCACAAGTAAAATCTAACACTACCGGGTCGCAAACAGTGTCAATTTTATGTAGTAAGGAGAAATCTGTTGGAAAACAATTGGAGGAAAAAATCAATTTTATTTGAGTGATCCGCGTATTGCGAGCAATGATTCGGGTACTAGGCAAGAAGAAACGTGGGTTCATCCGAAGGATGAAAGAGCTAAGAAAAAAAGGGGAGAAAGAAGAAATGAGCACGTGCGAATGGCTGGCCGTGGGGGATGGGGAGGGAGGAAGGGAAAAGGATGGAGTTTCGTGTGCGTATGTACGTATCAGTGTTAGAGAGACAGAGAGAGCGTGTGAGTGGGCGTTCGGGGCCAGGAGCGGTGGCTGGGTGGTGGGGGGGGGGGTAGGTAGGTAGGTAAAGGCAAGCTCGCAACTATTATTACTTTCGTTTCTAGTTAAAACTCGCACGACGAGAGTCCTTGCTTCGAAGAAATGTAGTGGATTGGGAGAGTCGAGGATGGGAAAAAGCGGCAGCAAGGAAACGTAACGACGATGGGCAACGAAGGACCCACAGTGTCCAATTCGTTGAACGGCATGAAGTTTGTCCGGACGTGCGGAGTTGGAAGGGATAAGCGATTGGGTTCCTTGACCCTTGCATCCTTGGGATTTAGGGGTCGCAGGGTGGTGGATATCAGTGGGCGTCTCGTCTTTCACCTGCGCATCGGTGGGTAGAGGCGCCCACTTATCAATCGGGCGTCGATCGAGCGATCGGGATTCATGAAATGACGCCGCTCTCGTTGAATTATGGGAACGACGGGGATCCTTTCGAAGCTCTCGACGCCGCATACTTCTGTTACGGCCCGCGATGGGATAAGAGACGAAGAGCGGTGGGTTACTCGTGCACAGCGCTCGAGAATAATATTAATACCGGGTCTGGCCCTCAGGACGGGGGGGGGGTCCATCTCACGTCATCGATGGGAGTACTGCGCGATTGGAAAGTGAATAAACGCAAGCGCATGGATCCGTGGTCAGAGCAATCCCGTATTCGCAAGCACTGCCGGTGACTTTGGCCCCGCGGCCGACGACCACGACTGTGAAACGCGATGACGGTACTCCCCCCCTCCTGCTCCCCGCTCCCAGTTCCCCGTCCCCCTGCCCAACGCATACGTCGCGGAGAAAAAAGAGGCCGGCCCGTCGACGATTCTCAAAACTTGGATCGCTCGCTCGCGAGGTTTGAAAAGAGAAATCCGTTCTTCCAAATAGAGTCGAAAAAGGCCGGGACTCCTCCCTCTATCATCTGCCGCTTCCGATCGCCACCCACGGACAAGTGAATTCCACTTTCGTCAGAAGGAATTCCTCCTCCTCCTCCATCGTTTGCCTCTTCTCTTTTCTCTCTATCTCTCTCTCTCTCTCTCTCTCTCTCTGCCTCTCTGTCTCGAGACAGCGGAGCCGAAAAGGGGCGAGAGAAGAGAGCTCCAAAGGGAAAAGAGAAATGAGACGGGGAGGGGCACGTGTGCCGTGGGGCCTCGAGGCGTCGCCGATGGAGGCGATGGTGGGGACTCAAGGCGGTAGCAGCGCCTCGTCGTCGAGAGTAGGTCAGTGGGTCGGCGACTCGTTGGCTCGGCTCGCCGGTGTATCGGCGCGGTGTGCGCGCACAACCTCAGTCAGTCTCCGTCGGGCAGATAAGTAGTAAACCCGTCTGGGCCAGCAGCGCCTTCGCGACGAGCATTTCGGTTGACGGGCCCCCGATGAGGCGCCTCTGATCCTCTCTCTCTCTCTCTCTCTCTCTCTCTCTCTCTCTCTTTCCCTCCCTCTACGCCCCTCTCTCTATCTCTCTCTCTCTCTCTCTATCTATCTCTCCTCTCTTTGGCTGACCCTCCACCCCTTGCTCATCCTCCCCTTCCTACCTAGTCCTCGTCCATCCCTGGATACGCGCAGCGAGCCCGGCGCTCGCGTGTGCCAGAGTCTCGTTGCGCCCGAGGAAGGACAACGAGCCGCAAATACCGATGTAAGGGCCCTGGGCCTTTTGTGCGAGCCAGTGCTTAACTTATATATTATTTCGACGAATCGAGCCCATTAATGCCACCGCCGATAGAAGCTCCGGTGATCTATATCGAGGCATCCAACGATCGTGGATTTTCGTAAAATTGCTTTAGCAACTATGCGCTCTCTCGTTATCGACGATTAAAGATAATTATGGTGGCCCTCGCACACTGACCGGCCAGGTCTCATTTTTCTTTGACGATTAATGCAGGTGTGCGCACGGTGACAATGACATCGTACAGCGCTTGTGTACATTACGCTCAATGGGTATATCGTAGTAATGCAGAGTGCCTTAGTGGGACAATTGCTTTGCGCTATTGTTTCTTTCATCCTAAGCTTTAAAAATATTCTGCTCGATAAAATTTACTTTCCAAGATTTCAACAAGAACAATGAAGTATATTCAAGCGCTGCTCGATTGATATTATCAAAGCTCATCAATTTCATTCGAGGGTTCGATAGAGCCTTGATAATTAGTGGAGAATCTTCTTGATGCTTCTAATAATTTAAAATTCTTTTTAATTCAGAATCTTCTTTGAATGTATTGAGCCTCTTTTTGTATTAACACCACGATGCTAATATCGCTATCGTTAACTTTCTTTTATTGTCAAAGTTATTTGGTAATTTTTAGTTATAATTTATCACTTAGTTACAATTATTCTTAATGTAGCCAAAATTCTAAAATTGATGAGTTAACACTTTATTATCTATAAAACATTATGCTTTGTTTAATAAGGACACGTGCACTCGATTGCTCGAGAAGTTCGAAATTTATTTTCACGAACTCTTATTATATTACAAATCGATTTTATCTCAATGATTTCTCAGCATGCCAATTTAATTACTGGCAACGATGCATAGAGCCTTTTCATTTATTTACTTTTTTCTTTTACGCGTTCATAAAAGGTGTTTCCAATATCGATGATCGCGTATAAGTTTTGGGTATGCATAAAAGACAAAACACCTCTGTGAAGGATTACTCTTATGATAATTATACTATAGCTAATAAATAATGCTTAAAAACAAGAATAGTAAGAATAGTAAGGGAACGATGATTTTGAATTTTCTTTTTTTTTTAATTGTAGAGAACAACAACCCGTCAGGCGATGGAGGGGACGCGGAGGAGTATACGAATGACGGCGCTGTCATTGTTGCTGCCGTTATTAATGTTATTGGTAAGTATATATTTAAATTAAAAATATCTATTATATAAATTTTTTACATATCGCAAGGTATCTTTTCGATTACGTGTTTTAGTATTTGGTAATGTAAGCATTCATTTTTTGGTTGTAAACATTGTTTTTGAATACAAGAACAAATAATAACTTATTAATATTTTTGCATTATCCTTTGAAAAAAAATGTCTATAGCATTCATAAACGCTGTTACAAATTCAAAAATAACAACACATTATTAAAATATAAATCAATTATCGATTAAAAACGATGTGAACACAAAAACTATGGTTTAATTTTCTTGATAATAAGAAACAGTAAAAAATATTTTTTTTTGTAAATTTTTATATACAAAAAAATAGTTTAGTTGACTATGTTAATCAATTTAATGAAGCGTCGATCGCATAGACAAAAAATTATCACCAAAACATTAATTCAGCATTAAACGCACTAATTAAAATACTTTCAAATCGTTGCAATGCTTATTTTCTTGCGATTATATTAATAATATATGAATGATAATCAATAATTATATTAATTCAGTCCATAATTAGATCTATTAATCATAAATGTCATCAATGATTTTAGGAAACAAAGGCAGACAAAATTTTCTGAAATTCCTGTTAGTACAATGTTCTTAAGTAATGTTAGATTGAAAACTGTATATTAGGGAGTAAAAAACAACTATAATGTATTAAACATTCAAGTTGTAATGGACAAATAATATGTAAACTTGAATGTTACATAGGATGGAAACTTATTCATTTCTCGTTGAATTACGGTTAAAACTCTTATCAGAGGTTTGCAATTGCTAGAATAAAAAATTGATTACACATTCTCAATAACTTATTAATTATATTGTACATTCGATTCATATTAAATTGAATTTCAAATGATAGATTCAATTAAATTATATACGTCTTTGGAATAAATGTAACTTAAAATAAAGTAACGATGCTATGAATAAATTTGCTACTCATGAAAATAAAATGATATTTAATCATAATTATATTTTAATTTTATCGTTTTGATGCAATAATGATAATTTGTAAAAAGTAACATCGTGGCTAAAATCATTAATGAAAGCGTACTAAAATTAAAAGGTGACAGTTATTGATTTAAAAAAAAATAATATCATGTAATTAATTACATTGACACTAATAAATTAATATACTGAATGAAAACCCATGAATTTTATGATATTTAATATGTAAAGAAGTTTCTCAAAAGATTAATTCAATAATTTAACTGATAGTTATCTAATTATTAGAGATTGAATTGGCTTAATATAATATCTTTATTTGAAATTGTAATAAAAGGTTTGTAAATTATTGTACACTTTTATTGAAAATAAAACATAAATATTGCTTTAAAAGGCATATTAAAATTTCTATATATAAATATTTACTAAAAAATATCGATCACGATAAATTCATTATACTAAAAGTATTAAATTTTATTTGAAATTGATAATCATACGCACGTAAAAAAATTCTCAATATAAATTAATTAAATATGTCAAAATCGACAAGATATTAAAAATTTCAGTTTAAAAAAATTGCCCTGTTTTTAGGATAAAAATATTTATTATATACATCTTAGAAACCAATGTTTTCGTTGAAATATGTTATTGTATTAAAACAAGATTGGTTTGCTATAAAATATAATAATAATATAATAATGCATATTATTTGATTTTTTCTCAAAATTTATATATATATAAACAATTATAAAATTGAAATAAAATCTGTTTAGAAGTACCTTTTATGTAGGTATGTTGATTTATACAATTCAAAGAAAAGAAATTTGTTTTAAAATAAAATATGCTTATAACTGCGTACGTGTAAATAATTATATTTTGATGAAAGAATGCTATTTTGTGAGTTTTTTTATCTTAAAATGCACTAATACTGGTGGTTAAAAATAGATTGTTCAGTAATTTTTGAATACTCGTAACTTCAATAAATACTCAAAATTCTTTTCGGAATAAAAATCATACTTTAAAGAAGTCGAATTTTATTACTTTATATAAGGTTAACCTAGGTAAAGAGTTACTAATTTTTTTACCTGATATGTATAGTTTGTTTGTTCAATTCTGATTGATTTTACGAACAAAGTATTATGTTCGTTTTGTTTTCTTTAGTAAAAATGTTTATTCTTCATCCATTAAACGAATGATTAATTGCAATAGAATATAAGGTTTTATCGAAAACGTCAATGGTATTCCTTGTTAGGCTTCGTGAATTAGAATTAGAATATTAATTATTATTATTATAGGATGTTTAAAAATGTTAATTATGCTAAATTATTTAAAAAAAAAAAAAAAAATAATAATAAAGCAAACAAATTTGGTATGAAATTGAAATACAGACGGTAAGATTTGTATTTATACGGTAAGTCTTATGTTGCCAATATGCGTTTTATGAGTAAACATCCGCAAGGCTCGAGTGGGAAAAGTATTCCGAGTAAGAACAAAAGCATGAATATATAAGAAAATCTCAAAAATCCAATACAATAACGCCCACCGCGTTTTCTCCGATTTGCATGTAGAAAAGTTTTTCATCAGTCATGGTGATGCTGGGAGGTCGCGTCGAGAGCAGCGAGCGAAATCGCGAACGGCGAGGGGCTGGGCGCGAAATGTCGTCAATCGCGAGCCGCGCATAAGTAGGAGCGGGGCGGGGGGAGGCGGCCAGGAAGTGCAGCCAAGGCGAATTCTCTCGGGCCCCTTCATAAAAGCCGCTCAATTAGCGAAGGGTGACGGGCAAGGACGCGCGGTGATGCGTGCAGATCCATGGCTGCGTCCGACCGCGGAGCGGCAGGGAGGGACGCACGGAATGGAATCAGTTGGCCGTATGTTATTTCGGTACCAGTGCAGTGCACATCCGAGTGCGCGTGTGTGTGTGCGAGAGAGAGAGAGAGAGAGAGAGAGAGCGACGTTTGTATGGAGGGAAGCACCGAGTGGAAGGGAGAGAGAGAGAGAGAGAGAGAGAGAGACATAAATCGTGCGAGTGCGTTGGAGATAGGGAGAGATAGAGAGAGAGAGAGAGAGAGAGAGAGAGAGAGAGAGAGGAGAGTCCGGCGGAGCGACGATAGTAGGTCACTGCGCCGGACGCGCTCTGCCCCCTTTCTGGGCCCGTTTAAAAACTCTTGTTGCGAGCTCGGGCTACCGGCGATCGGACTGCTTTTTCTTTTCTTTCCATCTCCCTCCAGGGGCCGAGTCTCATTCTCTGGATGCGTATGTGCGTGGCTCCTCTTGCGCAGCGTTGGTCGATGCGACACCCAACGGATTCGGACCCGATCGTAGCGGTGCGCCGACAACAGGTGAGATGAGCCGGTCTCGCTGGTCGGGGGGGGGCGGGGGGCCGGATAGGCCGGCGGCCAGGGGCAGAGGGGGGAGGGCGAGAGCTGGTCAGTAGCGAGCGCAGCACGATTTACTCGATTTCTGGTACTTTTTTTCATTCGCTTCGATTGACAAGCGTGCGTCGGGCCTGTCGCTATTACTTTCGAGCTGTCGCCCGGCCACGGAAGTCCTTTGCTTTTGAAGGGAAGCTCTGCCTTTTTTTGGGCTCTTCTTTTCTCATTTCTTGCCCATGAAAAAGTGTCGCTTCGTCGTAATCGTGAGTGCTTAACCCGATTATCGGGTCGCGAGCGACTTTCCGCGAAAGGCCTACATGGAGATGACGCACGACAGCCAAAATCTGAGATAGGAGAAGGCTCGATTTAAGGAAAGTGAGATGCGATCGCTTCAACTGATTGTTGAACCTTTCGTCGCTTCCCCTCGATCATTGGACGCCCATCCGATCCCAGAATAATATAAAGGATATTTAAACTGATCCATTATCGGAATCCATGTTTCATAGATAATGTCCGTTTTCACAAAACAAAATCATATTCCTCGGATTGGATTATGCAAAGCGATTTTTAAAATACTCCATTAGTGAGCTCTGTGATGTAGATTACGCACTGGCTAAAATTTATCGTGAATCAATACTTTTAAATGTATCGCATTAATACATAAAATTATTGTTCAACATAGATAATTGTAAATTTTAATACAAAATGTTTCATACTAATGTAATGCCTCTTTTTTTTCTATTCATGAATAGAATAACACGTAGATCTTACAATAATTAGAAAAGTATGAAGAATAGAAAGCGATAATTAAATATTTCACCTGTTCTTATATTTTCAGAATATCATATAATCGTACTATATTTTACAAAATATAATTTAACAAATTTGGCAAAGCTCCACTTTAAAAAAGATAGTTCATCTTTTTCTAAATTCAATAACAGATAATTTTTTCAAAAGCATTCGTATATCTTAATATATTTTTCGCATAATTACATCAAATAGATAATACCTAATTATGATTTCTCATTGAACAGTTTTTGTCAATTTCTAATTTTAAAAAAAGAGACCGCGTCCAAAAATAAGACATTGGCGATGCAAGATTTTTTAAAATTTTGTATCGAAATTCACGTAATTAAAATCAAGGAAAAGGAAGGCTTCTCGGCTTCAATTAAAAGTGATTATCAAAACATAAATAAATGCTCTAGAATATAAAGGAGAACTGCATTCATTATTCAAATGCGAATGGTGTTAACTATATTTCCTGCGTTTACTTTCCTGGTGTTTTCAAACTCGGATTTGGCAACTTATTCGAAACTTCTAGAGTCACAAGAGGCTGCTTAGTCATTAATCAGGCGTTATTTGAATTGCTCCGACTCTTCGCACGCGTACCTGACTCCGAGCAAAAAGCAACATAATGGAGGCTTGGTAGGGCTGCCGGTGCTGCGGTGCCGGGCTGCGGAGGGGGGGGGGGTGCAGGGGAGTAACAAGCAGGGAGTAAAAAGGCGCGCGGGTTCCCAATCGAATTAAATGCTCGAAAATAGCGTGGCTCGAGCGGATTGTCCGCTATCGTAAAATCAATGTTCGCGCTTTATTATCGAGAGGGGCGGGGGACGCGAGGCGTAGGCTCGGACCGCCAGCCAAGCCATGACCGAGAAGAAAGCGGCTCGCTCGGGCACTCGCAATTATCAGCGCACGAAACGAAAGGCTCAAAAGGTAAACACGATGTGACGAGAGTCGGCCGCGCGCCACGCCGCGACATATATTTAGAGTAATCGGCGCGCGGATGCTCCCGTGGTCCCGTTAGAAAGCGCGGCCCCTACCAATTGGTCGGCCCGCCAATTAAAATGAGTTATCCATCGGGGGGTCGGGCGCTTATCGGGCTCCGAGGGAATCGCCGAGGTCTGGCTCCGGCACCTCCTGGCTTGCCCGAAAACTTCCGGCCGCTTGTCGGCGCTTCTCCGCCGTGCAACCGGCGAGGCCTCGATACCGACGAGGCAAAGGCTAAAGGTAACGAGCTGAAAACTGCTCGCCGATACATGTGGGGAGTAAGGCAGTTTTAGCCCAGCCCCCAGGCAAGATATAGACTTTGATGCGCCTTTAATGCCAAACATCAAAAGATGAGATTTCTCTTCTCATATTTTTCGGAGACAATTTTTTACTTTTTCAAAAGTTAAAACATTTTTACCGATCAAATATAATATTTCAGCACTGTTGATAAAATGTGTCAAAAGCTTTTACTTTTTTTTCCTGGAAAAAGCTTTATATGAAATATCTTATACATAGTATTATCAATAATTTAAGGGTGCTTACTTTAGCGTAGCTCTTATGATTTGATATCGATTTGAATAAAGACGCGAATGCAGGTATTTGTATTTATTCTGGCATGGTACATCGGGGAAACGGGGAAAATCCCCGATACAGTCTCAATGCGGGCAACGCTTTTTTCTGAAATCGTTGTGCTATCGTTACAATACCTACAAAACATGTGTTTCGTATATACAACGATTAATTATATCCTTATAATAATTATCCTTTCGAGACAACTACTTGTATAATATTTAATAGACTAATTTTCATTTTATCTGTCACTTTATAGGGCCATTATTAAACTTTCTAATAATGTAATTAATTAAAAAAATGTAGAGCAACTGAGAACCTTATCTTAACTTCGAAATGATTTATGCTAATAGCTGTTTCCCTACATTTTTTTTTTACTTAGAAAGTTGAAGAATATGACTGTGGGCAAAATAAAAACAAATGTCTTTTTTATCTTAACGTTATTTTGTAGTATATTTCTCTACTTAAAATTGTTGTTGTTAGATTACATTGGAACAAGGAATATTTCATATATTTCCATTTCTGCAATTTTAAGACTAATTCTTTTGAAAAATTCATGTGTCTAAAAAAATCTCCAACGGTCCAATAAAACGGTACGAGACCGGTGTAATTGGCGTTGCAGCATCTTCTTTCCTCTTTTCTTGAAAGAGATCGTTTAGGTAAAAATAGTCGTTTTCATCAGATTGACAATAAACAATTTACAATTATTAGTTCTATTAAATAATTTCTATTAAATACGTATTAAGGTAAACGTTGTTATTATTGTTTAAAATAATAATATTTAGAATCATTACGCAGCATAATATTCTATGAGTACTTTAAATACTAAATGAAAATAAGGTAGGCTAGCGTTAATAAATCCCCTGAGAACTGGAATAAGTTTGCGACAAGCGCTCGCAAACGAAATCCGGGTACAAATACTTGTTCGTCAACCGCAAATTCGTATTTTACAAGCGGTTCAGTAAGGTAAAGCTTTACTCTATGAAACTTGAATGCATTATTTTGGGTAAGTTTGACAATAAACTTGTTAATTTTACATTTACATTTATGTGTGAATGCGACGCACGCGTGCCTGTGGGCGCGTGTGCGTGAACGTATATAAACAACAGTTTAAAACTTTAAGCACGCTCATTTTAAAATTACATTTACATAGTTTGCATTAAACATTAATTAAAAACAGCTTATCCCATCAATCTGAAAATTATTATACTTCTTGAAATGATAAAGTCCTAATATTTAAACTTTTGTATTTAAATTTTAATATATTTTTCTCTGTTGCCAAAAAGTAATTTCAACCTTCGCTGTACTATTTAGATAATAACAATATTATTAAAATAATTATCAAATTTCTATGATGTATTATAATCGTCCTATTGACTCACGTGCTACCCTAAATTGTCATACAGTTGTTATTTTAACAATGCAATATCAAATTTAATTTATTTCTACTTTGCAAATTTTTTAAATTTGATTTTCTCATTTTACCATATATTTGATCGTATTTAAATCATTATTTTTCGCATTATGATTATTTATTTTTTATTTAATACGATATACTTCTTTATTGAATTTCTGTTTACAGAGTATTTATATTCCACAACTGCCATAGAATAATATAATTTGATATCTTGATAACAGTACGAGTTTTAGTTTTTGGGTCTACCCAACAGTGGAATGATATTATTTAAAAAAATGTCAATTTTATTCTGAAACTGGAAATTTTGTTTTAAATAAAATTTACAAAAATTATAAGATTTATCGGTACAATTAATAGCCAATGCATGAAAAAACAGGTACAACATTACAGTAAAATAATAGAAATAAAATGGTGTAGAGTCAATATTTTAGTAATTCAAAGAATAAAAACTACCGATGAACAGCATGTCGTAAAAGGGAAAAAAGTCTAACAAGATACGAGTGAATTAAGTACATTGAAGCTCATCTAACTTGAATCTTGCGGGATACCACAAAATCATTGCAGGCGCAAAGCCGATCCCTTCCGTTCCACCTGCTTACTTTTACGGAAAAAGAAAAGTGTGGTTAGGATAAATCAAATGAGATACGAGCTTGGAAGTTCAACGAATTCATCGGGGCGAGGAAAAGGGGGTTGATTGGAGGGAATGCAAAATTCGCTCAAAAGTCTAACAGCCGGAAAACTTTTCCGCGCGGTAGTATTTTCCTAGTTATCGCAAGCAATACCTACGTGAGATCTGCTGCTTTCTTTATCGCACGGCGGCGGCTAAATTTTGCTTGGGCGTCCAATTAAAGCGCTCGTCGATGCGACAAGGGATTCGAGTATGCAGTTAATTGAATTCTAATTGTCGACGTGTTCATCGTGTGGTTATTGTGCATCGACGAAGGCAAGAAATAATGAAACGCCAAAAGATAAAATGCTATATGCAGCGAGAATTGACTTGCATTTAGATTTAATTTCACGTTGCACTAATTAATAAGTAACGGCCTTTCAAAAAGTGCGGCGATAAATCTTGTTTTCTCTGCTTGAAGACAAATTCAAGTAAAATTATTCTCTTTAAAAAGGTTTTGCAAATTTTTAAACAAATATTTATTTTGTGTTGTTACACCTCACTCATTAATTCGTTTTAGTTCATTATAGTTGACAAGTATCCAAGAATTAAATTATGTACAGTTTTTGTTTATATAATATTTAAATTTCTATATTATATATTATATTAGCAATAAAAACATTTAAAAATTTTATTACTTTCGAGGTTTTTATATTTAAAATTTTATCGAACTTCTAATTAATTAATTAAGTTTAATTTAAAATTATACACATTTTTATCTTCTCTTTTACTTTAATGGCAAACATACAAACACACACGTGCGAGCTTTGATAATAGATAAATTTTTGACCTTAAGTAGTCCAATACATTTATTATGTTGATTAGAAAGCAATAACGTAAGTCTAATAACTATCACACTTGTACAATGAAAGGATAAGACTTCATAAGGGTACTCATGTATAAAAAATACGTTATTTAAACCGTATATTCATGTTAAAACATTCTTTAAAAACTTTGAAATATTAATTAAAACTCTGGTGATTATATATATATATATATATATATATATATGCATTTATAAATCATTGTTCATGTATACAAACGGGATATCAATTGTGACAAAATATTATCCTTTTTAATCGCAAGTAATTGCAGTAACAAATTGTAGGTTAAACGAAGTAAAATAATCTCATTGCAGTAAATCAACATATTAGATAAGGTACCGTATAAATTGCCAAATAAAGTCCGCGATTATTACTACTTAAATTTCAATAGGTACATTGACGTTTACTGTTAGCGTAACTTGTCGGATCGGGGCAATAAATCAGAAAGTCCGCAGGAAAGACGAAGGCTACGTTTACACGAGCATAATTATGCGAAACACATCTCGGGGACTGTGTAGGCCCGTTGAAACAGATTCAATCATCGCGCAGCCGGGCCGCAATTATCGAGCGATAAGCGTTAATTGAAAATAAATTCCACGGGGCCGAGCCTCGGAGAGGAGAGGAGAGAGAGGGGGCGAGGAGTTGGGGGCGGAGGGGCTTTCAGGGGCGCGATCAGGTGGCGGGCCCCTCGCCCACGCGATTTCCCGGAGGGAGACGAGGGCGCGATCCCGACCCCATTAGGAATCGAGCTCAAGGGATCCCCTGCGGCCCATCCCGGTTCTCACGCGAGTTCCGGGGACATTCGCCAGGGACATTCGCCGGGGACATTCGCCGGAGCAGTGCCAATTAGCCCGCGGCGGGAAAGATTCCCGTGCGAGTCGCGGGCGGGACCCGGAGGAAAGAGGCCCAGGAAAGGAGGCGAGCGACATTTTCCCCACCTGCCCGGGTGTGCGTGTGCCCGCGTCGCCCACTGCCAGAGCCGAAGGCTGCGCGCTAAAGGAGCCGAGAGCCGCTCGACTAGTGGCGGCGGCGGCTACGCTCCACTTTTTCCTACGGCCCGAATGAGGCGCGCGACATCCTTCGCGCACCCGTTGGCCATTTTCTCTTCGAGAGCTGGCTCTTATATTGGGCGGGGTGCGGGGGGAGACCCGTCCGGAGAACAGGTTGGACGCGGTGAGATCTTATCGAAATTCCGACGAGACTCGCGGACAGGATGATCCCGGGGGCTCGCCGCTGAGGATGAAAAGCCGGTCGACGTACTTGGCGCTGAAAGCTCGGCTTTCCTACGACTAGAGGCGTCTACGCGTCTCGGCTGATGGGCGAAGCCGCATCCGGATGCTGTAACGTCGCTTTTCCAATCCCGTCGGCCTGAACTCGCCGGCAGTCGCTTTTTTAGCTCACCAGTCCGCGATCTTGCGGATCTCGTTAGATTTTGGAAGAAGTTTGCCTCCTATCCGTTGCCTTTCCAAGGAACATCGGTCGGGAGGCTTTTGTAGCCTCTGCAGTCGAGGCGCTAATTCCTTATTGAATTTTTGCAGGCCAAGCCATTTCTCCACCTCAGCCTTTCCATTGCTACGTGCGCCCTATTAATTGAATGATTAAGAAAATAAAGAGTGCGCAATGCACAACAATTGCTGACGAATAATTTCTATGTTTTATAGTAACATGACTTGTCGTACTTGTAATTATTGTACTCTCCGTACTCTCTTTCCCGTTAAGTTTCCTGACATTGTCATTTTGTAACATGTATCTCCTGTTATATTCTCAGTCATTTAAATGGATTTTTTTTCTTTCAAAATAATAAACTGGCACTTCTCCAGAATTTCTAATACGAATCTTTTCTCATCGAATGATGATTTTCTACCTTAGCCTAATAGTTTTGTTTTTACAAAAAAAAGTGTTCAAGTTGTTTCAAATTTATATAATAATTATTGATACGATATTATATATTAATAGAAAAGATAATTAATAGAGCAATAAATACTTACGAGTTATATAAATATATATATATATATATATATGTGTGTGTGTATGTGTGTGTGTGTGTATGCTTATAATGTATATGTATATTAACGTCAAGAAAATAATTAAATTAATGATTTACGCTTTGTTCCGTGCAAACATACCGAATGCTGATAACTTTTTTAAGGGCGTAGAAAGGTTCCTGCAATATATCACCATCACATTTTGTAATGCCACCTGAGTCAGGGTAGGCACGCACCTTACAATGCATTATTCTCGTTTAATTGTGGGCCCGCTCGAGTTTCGTCGGCCTTTATACAGTTAGTTCCCTCATTGAAACCCCTTAGGCTGCCAATTTTTGCTTCGTGCTTTGTTAAATATTGCTGTTGTATTATTAAAAATGTTTTTAAAAAAAAATTTATTGGTCACTCAGGCAGCATAATGAATTAATCATATTTTGTTAAATATTTTTTAAAATCAGATTTATTCAATAAGACCCGATAAATTTTGTTGACTTGTTCTTGTACAACAATGATAAAATATGCATAAATTTGGAATGTTCAATTACGCATTAATATAGTAGCGAGCTCCTTGCCTCGAGGTTCTCTTAAGATTTATCACTAAAAATGGCGGCAGTTATAAAAGGTCTTCGAGGAGATATAACTTGACGTGATTTCAAGAGATGCACTTAATGCAAATAATTCACGTGTCTGCTCGTATGAATTAAGAAATTGCATCAACGCCCGAGCGCCTCTCGATAATACACCCAACACATTGAAATACATCGGGCCAATCATCGGGCTGCGTAAGCCATCCACCTCCGGAATTCCCTTTACGAATTCAGTCATGGATAAAAGTAAGAGAGGAGAAAAATAATTGCCAGCCACTATCAGTCGTCGTACTGAAAAAAAGGCATAAATCTTGCTAGCGTATGCGCGCGCGCGCGCGCTCGTCATGTACACGTACGTCACGCCGCGTACGCTCAATTTTCAATACGAAATTTCCTTGAAATGCGCGCAATTACCGCAATCATTCCTCCTCGTGAGTTTCTCCTTACTCATACTGGAGATGCGTACGTACCCGGTAACCTAGAAATGAGATGCTGCAGAAGAAGCGACAGCGGCGGCAGTAAGTAATAGGCGCTCGGAGGAAATATTGCGAGCGGCCTGGGATGTTTCTTCTCGTCTGACGAGCGCCGCTTCCGACGGCGCGGCGGAGGCGGGGCGGGTCTGGGGCGGGCGGGAGTGGGGGCTCAATAGAAAAAAGCGAAAAAGAAAATAAAGCGAATGCAGACGCGCGACCGAGAATTTCGCGAGACGAATGGGCAA
Organism: Kradibia gibbosae; assembly: GCA_018907135.1. Classification (NCBI taxonomy): domain Eukaryota; kingdom Metazoa; phylum Arthropoda; class Insecta; order Hymenoptera; family Agaonidae; genus Kradibia; species Kradibia gibbosae. The sequence goes on along the minus strand of JACCHX010000003.1, from coordinate 25,476,116 downwards.
AAAAGCAGCGGCAAGTGGCCAATCGACTAATTTGTTGTACAATGCAATATCGGAGTGTTATCTTGATGTACGATAGCGCATCGCGGATAATATTCGATCTACCCGATGCTCGATATTTTTTATTCGTTGGCGAATGAATAAATCATGATTTCACAATTACTACGCGTTCTGCTGATATTCATTCCCTTGAAGCGATATTTTACCCGTGTTAATAAATTACTATTGGCTGTTTCTCTGTTGCCGAATACTAGCGATATGATAGGAATCTTACAATAAGGAAATCAAGTCTTGATAAATAAAATTTTTTTATAACGTTATATAACGAATTAACCTTTTTGCGCTTTTAGCAATTGTGGGAATATTTTAGGACTTATGTTCAATCGATTTATCGATATATTTACTTAATTGAAATTGATTATAATTTTACATAATTTTTTTACAAAGTACTTACGTATGTTAAGCGAATGTATATTCACATTCTACTTACGTGTATTAAACAATGCTTCGATAACAATGAATTTTTAATTTCTTAACATTCATTGTAGTATTTTATAAAATATTTTATAAAAAATTTTTTATAAAATGAATATTTCAATAAATCAATATGAAGCCACATGCGTACGTACACACATATACACACATTTCTGTACGTATATTCGTGCATAACATACATTGTTTGCAATAACAAACAAATAGTAATTATGCTTTAAATAAAACGTATATAACTGTTTTTGATACCTTTTTACCGATAAATATTTTGATCAGAAATATAAAAGAAACTTTTAAAGTGACTCGTTACTTTATTGTTTATGTGAAATCATTACATCTTGATTTTATCGTGTAAAATATTAAAAAGCATGTAAAAATATAGAACATTAAAATACTATTAAGGTGTGATAATTTTTTCATAGTCGGTAAATGTTTTAGTGCCTTTCGTAATAAATTGGTAGATTTTTAAAGTACATTTTATTCAGTACCCTCCAATAATATAAATTAGCGCATTTTTAATTAAGGCAGATATTAAATTTTAAAATACTGTTGATGCACTAATTAATTTTATTGATAATTAAACGTAGGTAATTTTCAGATATTTTTCATTAAAAATTGTACAATCATTGAAGTCGTATAATAATTCGAAGATATTCCATTGATTTTTCTGATGTCGAAACCGTAGAATGTAAACGTCTTTAATTTAAAGAACGGTATTTTAGTAATACAATTATCCTTGTATTTATAAAAATAGCATTATTTTTCAATTAAGCATTTCTCAACCGCGATGCAATTTATTATGATAAGTATTCATCGAGCCCTTGGCTCGATATACACATAAAATACCATAACATGGAAATTAAATTGGAATCACGCTAAAATCGAATCCGACAAAATTTATATCGAAGATACAATAATTCCATGCCCGTAGCCGACAAGGGAAAAACGTTATTGCACGGCAATGCTCGGCGATGGCCGATAATGTTAGAGACGATTCACCAAAATAAGAGGAGATTCATCGGTTTCAGGGTACGAAGGCGGAGGCTCCACTCGTCGATAGCAGCGCCTTGCCACTGGAGCACAGATCGGTGTACGGGCCCCCGGCCCAATACGGCCCACCGGCCGTGTCCCACGGGGCCGAGGAGAACTGGCCCCTGGCCTCGCCCGACACCCCCCAAATCAAGCACCTGCAGGTGCAGTGCGAGAAGACGCACATGCGCGTTAACATCGAGTTCGACCGGCCCTTCTACGGGATGATATTCAGCAAGGGCTTCTACTCGGACCCGCACTGCGTCCACCTGAAGCCAGGCACCGGCCACCTGAGCGCCACCTTCGAAATCTTCCTCAACTCCTGCGGCATGAGCTCCTCGGCCAACCACAACGTCGCGGCCTACGGGGCCCCGACGCCCTCCGGGAGCTACGTCGAGAACACGATCATCATCCAGTACGACTCGTACGTCCAGGAGGTCTGGGACCAGGCCCGGAAGCTCCGCTGCACCTGGTACGACTTCTACGAGAAGGCCGTGACCTTCAGGCCATTCCAAGTTGACATGCTGCACGCCGTCACCGCCAACTTCCTCGGGGACAATCTCCAGTGCTGGATGCAGATTCAGGTCGGCAAGGGGCCCTGGGCCTCCGAGGTCTCCGGCATCGTTAAGATCGGACAGACCATGACCATGGTCCTCGCCATCAAGGACGACGAGAACAAATTCGACATGTTGGTTAGGAATTGCGTGGCCCACGACGGCAAGCGGGCGCCCATCCAACTCGTCGACCAATTCGGCTGCGTCGTCAGGCCGAAAATTATGTCCAGGTGAGGAAGCTCGATCACCCTGCATCCTATTTCCTCCTCATTATTAATGCTTCCTATCTTGTAGACTTGTCGATTTTAATTTCTCTCGTAATGGCACCTCTAGTTTCACAGAGCATTATATAGTTCTTCGAAATTTATTATGCAGCTTTTAGAGTTCGTGTGATTTTTAAGTACCCCTTATTATATTTTATACCTGATCATCCTCCGTAAGAGGGATAATCATTTATCTCAAGTTTACTCAACGTTATTATTTTTGTACACGTTAATTTATAAGCGTAAGCAACGCACAAGAAAACTGTAAAATTAGCGAGATGAACTGCGCAGAGATCGTAAAAGTTATTTAAATCGCGAGGCTCGGTTAACACGAAAGCACGTTATGAAAAGCTAATGTCCGAATTACAGATTCCAGAAGATCAAGAACTTCGGGCCGAGCGCTTCGGTCGTAAGCTTCGCTTACTTCCAGGCGTTCAAGTTCCCCGACAGCATGAATGTCCACTTCCAATGCGTCATCCAGGTCTGCAGGTACAACTGCCCAGAACCAAAGTGCGGACATCCCGGGCTCGAGTACGGCGCCCCATCGAATTCCATATCAGCCGAGTACGGAGCTCCGCTTCATCAAGGACTGACATCCGAATACGGAGTCCCGCCATTGCCCGAGTACGGAATCCCACCGGCGTATCCCGATCCCCGTCATCCCAGTGGACCGACCGGAGCTTACAGGTAATTCCGTTTATTGAGAAATTTATAATGGGCTGCATTATTAATAATGGCCAACAAGTACCGATTCATTTTATACCGGACACTGAGCTTAGCCTCTTCATTACTCGTCCAATAAAACATTATTTTACGAAAGTATTACTCATGCTTCAAATGTAATTTTTACACTTTGATTTACCTTATTTATCGGAAGTATGTATTATTTTTACGCAGAGAGAAGGTAAAAATGCATATCAACTGAAGATAAATACAGCGGATAATTGATCACGATAATTGAATTTTATTTACAATTATGATTTTTTAAAGAAATTTTAAATTAATAATATTTTTAATAGCCCTATATAGAGCGCCTATCGGCAAAGATGTTTTATTCTTGCTATTCGATGAAATAGGCTATTCTCAGTTTCTAGCATAAATTTTTCTTTTTTATTTATAATGTAAAGAATGTTGGTCTTAATAGATATTAAAACCTAATTATTATGAAAGTTAATTGTTTCTTTTACTTATTTCAATATACTATAAGTAGTATGAGTTTCACCTTATACAGAAACTGTATTAAATTGCGAATTAGAACACAGTTTTACTAGGTTTTAAAATAAAAATTTTTTTGCTTTTTATTATCTGCATTAATAATTATTAAATTATCCATTCAGTTGGATATTCTTAATTTAATATGTATATATAATAAATACATGAAATAGAACTTTACGATAGATTTGGTGCATTATAAAGAATCTCTTGGGTAAAAGATAAATACCTTCTTAACTAATCGGATATCTATGATATCTTCAAAATATTCACGAGTCTTTGCAATACTGGAACAGTGACTTTCACATCTTAATACAGGAATTTCAAGATAAAAACTTGGGCCGTTCGCATAACGGAGTGGAACGGATCAATATAAATTTCCTTGAGCGATCATAAGAATCATATTCATAAAAGAAAACAAGAGCATCTTTAATAATTATTTTTCACTCATAATAGTTGAAATTGTCATTCGATTAAACAAAAAAAAAAAAAAAAAATATTAAGAAAGCGATGGCAAAACGTCTTGGTTGAGTCCCGACTAAGCCATCCTCGGAGTCATTAAATAATCGCTTATTTTTCAGCGAGCCGAATCCCGACATAGTGCCGGCACCGCAAGCTCAAACATCCTCCTCGTCGCCGAGCTCTACGTCGACGGGCAACGAGGCGACCGCGAGCAGCAGCGCGCCCCAGAGCCCCCAGCAGCAGCAGCAGCAGCAGCAGCAGCAACAGCAACAGCAGCAGCAGCAGAAACAGCAGCAGCAGCAGCAGCAGCAGGAACGAATACACCTGCCGCCCCCGCCGCTGCCCGGACATCCGGCGGCGGCCTACCACACGGTTAAGAGGAAGGGCACAGTGGGGAGCGACGAGCTCGAGGGCAACCTCGCGACACTCGGCGGTAGGCCGAGATCCGTGGAAGGACTACCCGCTGAGCTGAGGGGAGCCAGGAGGCGAAGGAACGTCATTGGCGAGGACGTCCACGATGACACGGAGGTAAAGCCCTCGGCGATTTCATCGCCTTTCCCGACTTGTTTCCCTTCGCGTCCGGCTACACGCGCTATAATCCTACAAGGATCCTGTAAGCCTGCACGGCTCCAGCTGATTCGTAATATTCATTGCCGGGTGTGTTGTTCCACTCGCCGTGTTTATGCCTTTCAGCTTTGTAGGGTACGTGTGGGGTATCCAGTGCTCTCGAGCAACAGGCTGTTCGCTTCTTACGCGAGAGAGTTGTGTCGAATTTATATATTCCCAACCAATCACTCGCCGGCTCTCTGGATATAATTTATCGACCAAGACATTGTTTTTAATTAAGAGATAAGCGGCTCTCGGACAAGTCGAATATTTTATATCATTCTTGCGTGTTAGAGTATTATATCAATTCCTGTGTCTTATACTTTATCGATCGTTCGATTAATTAAAACCGGATTTCTCGTGGTCCGTTTCTTTTATGCGATCATTTAATTGAAAAAATCTCCTAAAGTAAACCCGTACAGCGAATATAAAAACATAAGCGAGCGGCAATCATTTTAAAAGTATCCTCTTTCTTTGCGGGCTGCGTCTTTCGAGGTTTTACCAAAAAAAAAGACAGCCTTATAAATCGCATTACCCTGAAAACTGTAGATATATCTTATCTTAATTCGCAGGACTTCTTCCACACGATGACGTTCGTAACCTCGCACGTGTACAAGCGAGCTGCACAGGAAATGACGGACGTCAACACGTCGCGCATCATCCAGGTGGTGGCGCCGGGCGACGTGAACTTCGCCCTCGGCACGCCGAGCTCCGACAACGACACGACCGTCGTCATCCAGGACGCAGCGACGAACAACGACCCGGAGACAATTTGCATGTCCTTGCCCGGCTTTGTCGGCGGCCTCGTCATGCTGCTGTTGGTCATCGTGGTCGCGTCCCTCGTCGCCGCCTTCCTCTTCGTTCGCGTGCGCGCCGTCGATAGAAAGAACGTCGGCATGAGCCTGAGCTTCGGCCATCCGGTTTACGTCACCGAGAATCCTGAACTTGTCAAGGTTGCTAATTGAAGAGCTACGAAGATTCAGCAGTAAATTTCATAATAGCCAAGCAACGATTTGAACGAGAGAAAGACAGAATGGATGCGAGTGCATGTGTGTATGAGAGAGAGAGAGAACGGAGAGAGCGGAAAGAGCGGAGAGAGAGCGGAGAGAGCGGAAAGAGCGGAGAGAGAAGAGAGTGAAGGATAGAGAAAGAGAGAGAGAGAGAGAGAGAATGAGAGACGCATAGAGTGAAGGAGAAAGAGGGAGAGAGAGAGAGAGTGAGTGAGAGAGATATAGAGCACAGGAGAGAGAGAGAGTAAAAGAAAGTAAAGAGACAGAGAATGAGAAAGATGAGAATAATATTTAAGGCAGCGAACGCAACATGTTAGTGTAACTATGTATATTTCTAATGTTAGCGAATTGTCTCCTTTAACTCGTTACGAATATTTTACGAGGCCATAAATCGCCGTCTCGCTTTAGTATCCTTGATCTTCTGATTATCTAAGCATCTCTCTCTCTTCCCATTTTTTATTCTCTCTTATTTCGTCTCTCTTTCTTCCTATGCTTCGTAATGATCTATCGCTCTTTGTATTTTCCACATACTATACATAATCATTATTTCTCTCTCTCTCTCTCTCTCGTAATTCACAATTCGCCTTATTTTTCTCTCACTTTCTTAAAGAGTAGAGTAGAGTATTCAGACGCGCACCTAAAATAGATCAACATCATTGATTTGAATGGTTAGAAAATAATGATTCTGCGCATTCATCCGATTGGAACGAGAAGATTAGAATGGTTCATTAAAGCCGTCGGTAAATCAACACGCACTCGATTCCGGTGAACATTCCAACAATGTGGGTCAACCTTCTTGGCACAATGGAATTAATCGACACCTCTTGGACTTCATTTGTAACGGCCCATCCGATCGGTTCTCTCCAAAGTGCGGCTTTGAGAATGGCGACCGACGTGCGTATCCACCGAGGATACCCCGAGCTGAAGCTGACATAGGTTTTCGCGAATCGAGGAGCTCAGGGCGGGCGATGCTTATTGCTCGTGGAGGAAAGAAGACTCTCTCTCTCTCTCTCTCTATTTCTCTCATTCGCGCTCTCTCTCTCTCTCTTTATTCCATCGAGGCTACCAGAGGGCACACTCCGATTACGTTTTTTGTTCGTATGTAAATATTGGAGGACCTTGGGGGCCGTGGAATGGAGAGATCCAATGGCGAGAATGATAGAGTGGACAACTGGTCGATAAGCGGATGGAGAGGAGAGGCAAGGGAGTACGGAATATGCTTGAAGAGCGCTCGCGGTGTTGTGTACATATATGTGAGGAGGCGCGCGCACACGAGCCAGCAGCCAAGTCGGCGCTGCTCGAGAGTCTTGCATATGCCTCATTTATGTTTGAATCTCTTTTTTCATCGATCGGCGAACACGCGATTCTTAATTGAATTATGTTATGTGTATCTTTCTCAACATCATCGATCTATAATTATATTGTAATCCCCTCGGCACAATTATTGTTCCAATTCAAAGATGCAGTGGGTATAGACCGATTATTAAAAGTCCTTCCTTAATTCGCGGGGATTAAAATTGTCAATTTTTTTTTCATTTTTTTTTCCTTTTTTCACAACTACTACTTTTATCTAAAATCGCTTTCATTTATTTTCAGTCGGTCTTTACGTTCTAAGTCTCGAGATATCTTTTCCTCGGACCTTTCGAAATGCCTTCCCTCTTTTTGTATTTATTTTAACGAGAAACAGCACACGCTTCGTGCAATTAACGAAAACATTTCTTCTGAGTTTTTTCCTATTACATTCATCGTTATCTTTCATTTGCCATTAAACGTTGCTCGATACAACGTAGTTTTTTCTTTATTGTATGTATTTTCTATCAAAGAAAAGGTAATTGAAGAATAACACACGTTACCTCTTTCTTGTCTCCAAATCTTTCTATCTAATGTTCCTACCATTCATTTCAAGGCCCTAATGCACATTAACCTTAACTTATTGCTCTATCCCTCCTATATTAAATATCCCAACCATTCATTTCCTTCCTACTCCTTGATCGATCTAAACATTCTCACGACGTGGGAATGTGTTTTATGTATGTGTCTTGAGCACACACCGTCAAACGATATCACATGATAATATCGGATGCGACCAACATATTGTAAGGATTTTTCATAATTACTCGAATTATATATTACTTTTTATTTATATAAAATTATCATGTTGACTACAATTATTTTTCTAACCCCTTCCAACTCGAATTCATTTTTTACTCGCTTCTCATAATTGTACTATTTTTCATTTCATCAACAGGTTCATATCATTAGGCATATTAAAAAAATTACACTCGTAGCAGATAAAATTCAATCATACGTTTAAAAGAACAAAATATTTTACAGTAGACTACTTTATTATTAATTTATGGTTGTTATTGTTTTATAGATAATAAAAATTGTGTACATAATCTATACATAAGATTTTTATTCCTACGTGTACAAAAAAAAATATATATATATATATGTATATGTATATATATTAAATAAAAATATATTTTTTGGTAACTTCAATGTATAAATTATACGATTATGGGAGCAATTATAATTTAACTGAATTTAGTAATTGTAATATTATATATGTAAAAAGTATTAAAAATAAAAAAATATAGTAATAATAAGACTACAAAAAATTGAGCATGTGGCTATAAAAATTAAGAATTATATTTACATTTCGTAAAATATAAGTTTAAAAAATTGGAAATATTCAGTGTGGATTGTACAGTCATAGATTAAGATTCTACTGATGATTATTAAGTCATATGTAATATTATTACAAAATATTTCATTCAAGTTTTTATTTAAGACGACTAATTCAATAATGTAAAAATTTGTGAAAGAATTAGAAATACATGCAATGCCTTTTTCGTCCATTTTTGAAGAGTGATAGATATTCACTAAGAAATTGAAAGCACCACGATTCTTAGTGAAAAATAAATTAGGATTGTTCATATATATATGCATACATGTATTTAATTTATAAAATAACGTACTTTATATGCAGCTTAGTACACTTCTTACGTTGTCACATAATTTCTACATTACTTTCGTTCAGTTTTATCACCTTATTTAAATTAAAATAAATCCTTATTTAATTTAGAAATAAAGATATTGATAATTAATAATTTGATTGATAAATAATTTGTAAGTTATTATTTCAATTTTATTAGTTCCAATTAAATAATTTTATTAAATTAATTACATAATAAGTAATTTCTAATTTACTAATAAATAAAAAATATATAATCAATTTCAATTCATATTGTTTTTTCTACTTTTACTTTATTATCATATTTATGAACATAGTAAATAACTAATTCGACAAGTTATAAAATCTTATCGACAAAATTATTTTGTAATGCTTAAGAATTAAAAAAAACATTTTTCAATAAAAACTGCACCCTAATGTAGAGAAATACGATTTTTCTACTACATATAATTTTAAATAAAAAGACTAATCCAATTAATACGACTATTTCAATTGCTTAAATACTATTAAAAATTGTAAAGTAAGGCGCATCCAACGAAAGGTGTGAAAGACATTAATATGAATTTTTAGAAGGTAAGTAACAAGAAGGTGGGCTAAAATTTATGAAGATTGCGAGGCATTGAAATGTAGTAGAAGAAACTACAGTACGACTGAGTAATACATCAACTGTGTTATTTTAACTAAATTTATGTATATATATATATATATATAAATATATACGTATATATAAAGTTGCTACGAGAAACATATTGTAATTCTGACTTATATATTTACTAATGGCTTATTATATAATACTTCATACGATTGCACCATTTTTTATAAGCTTAGAACTAATATAAGTTAAGGAGTGTGCATTTTATACGAATTTTATTCTCGAGCCAAGATAAGAGATGTGTGAAAAAAATGTCAGTGCCACCCTAAAGTACTTACGTGTATCACGTATGAAATGCTAATGAAGGTATTTTCAGAAAAAAAATTCTTGGACTTGAATTTCACGGTTCCATTTGAATATTAAAAATTTCCACATAAAATTTGCACGTTATGATTTTATATAAATGCCTTAAACCCCGTAATGTGAATTATTATGTGAACGCAAATGATGTCGAGTGAGTAATTGCACCCGCTTTTATTTACATTATGAAATTAAATTTCTTACGTAAGTTGAGTTATATTTTTGAATATATTGTTGTTCCTGCAAGCAAAATGTAAAATTTCAACGTCGAATTCAAATAATGAAATTTAAAGCTACAGTAGTTCCGTCAATTAGCATAATGCTAATGTTATTTACTAATAGAGCTCAAATCATCCGGAGAGCATATCTTACTTATGGAAAGGTGTCGACTAAACTGCCAGTAAGATAAGTAAATAAGTGACAATCGCAGCCACAATTGTTCAAATTCAAAATCCGGAAAATTCCGAAAAATCGAATTTTCAAGGCGTCATCGCTAATAAGCGCACGGAGAGTTTAGCCAGCCTACACACTGACATCTTAGGCGGTCGCAATGAGCTTACGTTAACTCGTAGCAGGCGCCCGAACGGGCTGATGCAAAGAGGAAAAAAGGTTAGCTCGTGGTCATAAATTAATTAGCGCTTACTCGGGGAGTGCGATCAAGATCCGTCAGTCTCTCTGTAGGAGTACACGAATTCGAGCCCCAGTGGAAGGGGGCGCAAGTGTTGACGACGGGAAGACGCCAAGCCGATGCTCGGGGAAAATGAACGGTTCTCGTTACGAATATGTACGTTATCACCTGGCGCAGGGCCTTCTAATTGCGGGGACACAGAGGGGCTCGGCTGGTATTTTCAAAGAGCCTCCAATTAGGGGGACGGACCGGCAGATTACGTCCCATTCGTAGTCGGTGCCGAAAGTGCAGATGGCTGAGAAAGAAGCTAATGGGGAACGTTGAGAAACTTAATGAAGATGCAGGGACAGGAGGGACTTGATCAAAAAAGTGCTGCCAACTCTATTTGCACTTCATTTTCTCAAAGAAATTTCAGGACCCTTGTGTCTAATGTGGCTCTTTTTCAAATTGACCTCCTCGTGAAATTTTATTTTATTGTTAACTATAAAGAGTCGCTCACGAATAGGGCAAATGTAAATTTTTTTAATTTACATTCTACAATGATTAAAATTGTGTTACTTGTGTACAAATATTAGCGTCCGTATTATAATATTCTGCCCAAAGTGGTCTAGCTTACCTAAAAATATGGAATTTTCTTTTATCAAGCAATAATTATTCGATGTAAAATACAATAAACTATTTTTATAAATAATAATAATAATAATTAAAAATTTTAATCAATCAAATTGAATGCCTCACTTTTGAAAATCTGTTGAAAAGCGGGCTGCTGTTATTTTTTTTCCCAATATTTACAGCTGCGATATGCATCGGAATAATGTACTTTTTGTAAAATTTCTCTTTTGAATTCATTACTTATGCTGAGATCTAGAATTATAAATCATTTTGAGCGCTCTATTCAATAGTGAGAATAAAAAAAGCCTCGCTGATATAAATAGTAAATTAAATTATGTTGCGAGTGTACAAATAACGATAGCAATTTCAAAAAATTAAAAATTTTTTAATTAATTGAAAGGATCTATTTTTACTCGAACGTAGAATCCTTTAAAATGTAGATGAGTGTTTAATATTAACGAGAAGAGAAAGTGCGCGAACAAATACAAAGCAATAATGAATACCCGGCAAGGGGAAATATCCCAATAAGTGGGGAAAAAAGAGGAAATGTGCGGGCTGCGGAAAATAAAAATTGCAAAAGTTGCTATAAAATAGTAGAGGTAAAGGAAGCGCCTAGTCGTTTTCCTTTGATCTTGTAATTGTAGGTGTCCGTAGTTACGGGATTACCCGAGTCGTGCGGCAAGGCTTGTGTATATATAAATGCTCTCTTTTTTCGTTTCCAGCACGGCGACTTAGCGAGCCAACTCAGCGTGAGGGCGGCAGATTAATTTTAACGCGCGTCTAGGTTGGCTCGGACTGGTAGGCTTCCGTGTAAGCGAGATTATTTTGCGAGCCTTTTGTCATGCACCGGGGAGAAAAAAATTTAGCCGGTGCGCAAATTACCAAATGCTCCCCCCTGTGCTCCATGAATGCCGCTGAATCTCTTAAAAATCGAGTTACGCGAATTCGGGAAACGAATTCCACGCAGTTATTCCGCGCCTTGGTCATTCACGAATGTCGAGCTTTATCCATCGATTCCGCGTCACCAATAATGAATGAAAAACAATTGCAAACGTCGAGAAGCTTAATTCTATTTAAAGCCACTAAGTTTTTGCACTGGCTGAAAGCACTTTTGGATAACGCGTTTCGGTTCGACCCGAAACCGAGACTGGCTTTTTTTTAACCGCTTCGTTACGAGCTACTACCACCATGTGCTGATTATTCGAAGCAGCTTCATCTTCCATTATAGATTAATTTTTGTTGCGGATGGTCTTTTTGGTATTAAAAAAAAAAAAAAAAAAAATCGAATCCAACTTCGAAACCACCTGTGCTCTGCCCCTCGCTTTAAATGCACGATACGCAAGCTCCGTGAAATAAATTACTATTATTATGGGCTTTTCAATTAATACCAGTTCTACCGTAAGAATGAAAGATTTTTTCCGATACGGCAGAGCTTTGTTACAAAGCTCTTGTCGTGCTCTCATAAATCACGGGAGGAGCATGTGCGTACGCGTAGACAAATGCAGAGAGAGAGAGAGAGAGAGAGAGAGGGAGGGCGAATGATTCTAATGGCCCATGATCGGAGATGCCAAGAAGTCATTCCCTCGACGCATTTGGCGCGTGTAGATCCGCGTAAATCAGCGAGTGGCTCGAGTGGAGGACGAAGGCAAGTCTTGGGTCTCCCCCGGCGACGGGAGGGGTGTGGGCATGAGTCGCGATGCGGCTGCGCCCCGACCGGGGGCAGTTAGATTTTACGTTTATCGTCGGAGCAATCGTGGGGAGGTTACGTGGGAGCCGGCAGGGCCTGGCGGTTGGAGCCCTTGGAGGGAGCCGCGCGACCCCGGGGCTCCGGTTCGGCTGACGGATGGACCGCGCCCGGGGCAAAAAGTGCACCGGCTGGCGGCGAGCCAATGCGCTTCTCGATAATGATAATTATTATGGCTCGGCGGGGGCTGGCTTTTACGCCCCGACGAGACTTCGACCTTGTGGCCAAGTGCCGGGGCTTCCGGAGAAATCCCGCGCGCCTCCCTACGGCCCGGCCAGGTCGAATTTGAATACTGGCGAGCTCACTGCTAAGATAGTCCATTATCCATAAAGCCGACAGTTAGTGCCCTCCCTTTATTTATCGAGCTATTTTAGCCTCCCTGGTGTATATAGCGGTTGCTCGACGTTATCCTCCTCTAGATTGAAAATAAAAATCATGTGTATTGAATGCCCAAGGAGGCATAAAAGGCAGATGATCAATTTTAACGGCTGCATATAAGAGATATAATATTTCACTCGAAATTAGAGCTGCACACGAGTGAAATGTTAACACTTTGAGTGGGGGACTCCTTTTCGGGAGGCACCGCCTCGAAATGCACCGAAATATTCGTAATAACAACAGTCGCTCATGTTAATTTACATGGCTGAAATTTACATTGAAACTTACGAATACCGTTATTATGTAAACGCACGCCTTTAAGTATACCGTAAATTCCGATGCTTAAAACCTATCTTCGCTTTCTAAAAAAATACCTTCGATGATTATTTAATGCACATCCCGTACATTCCGTTTAATGGTGAACATTTTCATAAGTCCATATTTTGAGTTATCATATTTTTTACCATAATAACTATTATCGATGTAAAATATAAATTTATGCTTCAACGAAATTAAAAGTCAATGTCGCATTGTCAGAATAAAGTATACAATAATTCATAATAATCCTTGATAATACTTTCGAGAAACGAAAATGATAAAAAAGCTGTTTCCACGCTGTTTATTTTAATTAATAAATCAATTACAAAATTAAGATCGCGTTCTTATAAAGCTTGTTTAAAATTGTCCCCCTATAATCGCGGCTCCACTCCATCATCATCTCTAAATAAACATCGGATAGCCAAAGTTCCATAAATAATCAACCTCACTGCCAGAATCCGCTTCGAGCATAAACGGAACATTAAGTAGCACAATAACCGTATTACTAAAATGGAAACGAAAAAGAAATGCTTAATATTAATTCATTTTTTCCTCAGCTCATCTCAACGGCTACGCGCGAGATATTATACAATCAAATAAATGATACCCAGCCTCCGTTCCAGACTCCACTATTATGAACGGCATTATAAAGAATCTCGACTTTCTTCGTCGGGAAAAATGGAAAAACGTGAATTAAGAAAATTTCAGGGCACAGCTGCCGTTATTGGCCACCGAACACCAACCCCCCGTGACTCGACGAATTAGTGATTACGAGGGAATAACAAGGGAGGTAATAACACCGTATTCCCGCGTTTACCCTTTGCAAAAGTCGGCGAACGTCTCGGCCGTAAACAACCCCCGTGTCTTTGCAAAGGGCTGCGCTCCGGGCGATTCCCGCTGCAGTCGATGAATTTCCCTTCATTTTTCACTTGATATTTGGCGCTTATCCGAATCGTTATTCGACACATATTTATAAGCTGGCTTTATCGCTATTTGCTCAAACTTTATCGTTTTCAATGCCTTTTATCTACGGGGCTCGGAAATCCGAAAGACAATACGAGAGTGCCGACTAATTGCTTATCCCAATATCAGCTACTCATTTTTTCCCGGCAATATTTGCAGATTGAATTTCCGTGCGTAATTTTTTACACTTTGGCTCTTAAAACAAAATGCGAAACAATTTTTCCAATTTTCACTTTTCCACTGGAGCTTATATAAAGAGGTAATTCGCGTCCCGTGGAAAAACGATCGATTATGATTATTCGGTAATTATGAAACAGTCAAAATTTACAATTTCAATTCAGTATTTAACTAAAACCCGTAATATTAAAATCTCTGAAGCGGCGAGGTCTCGTGCCCCACTCGTCCCTCAGAAGTAATTAGAATTCAATCTGCATAACAATTATTCATAAACATAAAGTTACGCCGGCATTGCGCTGGAAAATAAGCCGCTGGCAGGCAGAGCCCCCGGGCAAACCGTTTATCCCCGTACTTTTCTCGGGTGGAGAGTCCGTCGCCTCCGGATCCTTTGGTCGTCATTGTGGCAGGGTCAACATCTCCGTAAGGGCAGCTCGCCTTCGGCATTGATACTTCGAACCGGTCGGCGCACCGCCGCCGAGATGCCAATGCCTCACGGTCGGGAAGGCTCCGAGGGAATATTAGATTAAAGCTCCTCCCTCATTAAGCAAACCGCGCCCTCCGCCCTCCACGGCTCCACCCAGTCTAACTCTAATCAAAGCCGATTGCGCCGAGAGCTTGTCTCGAGTCCTCGCGGGTGCCGATGCTTCCTCGAGCTCGAGGCTTCCTTGCCGCCCCGGCCCGGGGGATCCTGTTCTCGGCCCTCGACGAGATAGATGGCCCGTAGGGGAAGGCTAAGGGAGGGGCTGGGGAGGGGGCGGGGGGAAGTCGGAAGACGCGTGGAAGGCTCTGTTTGTCCTCCCGCTATCCTGTCCCGAACCGCCCCGAGCAGTCGGTCTTCTTCTAACAAAATTTGGTATTTTTTCAACGTTTCGCACTCGCGCAGCCCTTGACTCGGCTCTCGAAGTAAACACTGCCACTGGAGAAAATCATGAATGAATAAGTTGAGTAATTTTAAGTCTGATCCCGCTCAATGTCAATAATCATTTAAATTTAATGGATGTCCCGAGGGAGGCTCGGCACACAAATGAGGATACAGTTACTTATTAAACTTTCAATTTCTTCTTTTAACGTAAAATTCACTTTTTTCGCCATTATTGACACATGTTTTTGATGCACTCTTGGGAATGGACCTACTGCTATTGGATAAACGGCTATTTCTCTTTTTCCAAGGCATAAAAACGTATCGTCAATGTACACTGTAACATATTGATTAGCATGTTGGGCTGCATATGAATTCCTTCTACGCGAAGAATTACGTTAGACTGAGACTCAATTTTAAATTCAATTAATTGGGTAAAATATGTAAAAGCTTATACTTATTTATCAATTATTTAATTACTTATTGCTTGTATCGTATATGCATAAGTCTACGCGACTGGCTACTACTTAACTATAAGCATTGTTAATGAAAAAGCATTTTAATGAACCAAGGACCCGTGAGAGAACAAAAATTCAAATGTATAACCTTGGCCAGGTAGGATAATGTAACTCGATAAACAAAATAAAAGCACCATAACTGGAGGATTTTAAAGGAGAATTAATTCGATTGTATTGTTCGAAGTTAAGATGCACGGCCACTTATTCGTCGGCAGCAATGAATAAGCTGCAGTTCGGAAGCATCGCAAAATTTCTACTTGGGGAATCTTCTTTTAAATACGTGGGTGCACGAGCCGAGGATCTAAGAGTATTTCCCTTGACGAATTTCAACTTTCTCCACTTGGCGCAGAGCCATGGTTGTGGTTCAAATAATTGTTGCTTCGCGAAATAAATACGAGCATTCGCTCAACTAACGCCTCTCCTTCCCGACCGCGCCGCTGCTTCCACAATCTTGCACACTTATCGAGCTATCCTTTAAAAACAATCAGCTAAATACATTATGACACTGTAACGTACGGGCGAGAACAAAGAACGAACCGGAAGTGTCATTTCGAATAAAAGGAAAAATGAGTGCTAGTTACGATTAATTTATTACATAACGTTTGGAAATTTAGACTAATTTTTTTTATTCTTATCTCCGAGTCTAGTTCCTTCGTTCTTGAATTCTGATATTTTTCCAGATCACAAATATATGGCGAATAACTCGAAAACAAATGACGGTAGATGGCAGAAGTTAGATTGTCTTAATATTAGTTTCAATTTCTTTTCCTATCAAATGTGCACTATTATATGCTATCGTATTAAAAGAATCGAGACTGATAGTGATTTATTTTAAATAAATGGGCGCAGCTTCCGTAATCTAACTTACACGTAATATTCTGCTAGAGTCAATGTATACTGCAATCGTTTTAAATAAAAGTTCCGGCAAATATCGTTAACGAAATATCTGATTTTAAACTTTTAATATAATATAGATAAAAGAAACTTAAGGCATAAAAATCGTAAAATACATGAAAATAAAAAACTGTTGTTGTATCCTATTGTACACTTTTTTCCAATTATATAATAGAAATTTTAATAGAAAATTGAATAATTGAAAAGTTCTTCCAAATTGCTACTGTAAATCTACTTTGAAAACTGACGTTGTTGTAGGATTATATTGGCTTTAGATAATAATATTTAATTAGTTTAATCGTTTAAATAATATTTCAATTGGCTAATCCATAAGCTCCATTTTGACAGAAACGAGATTATTAGCATGAGAATGTTTGCTACCCTAAAACCACAAAGTACTCATTAATCACAGCTTCTTAGATGACGAGGAAATCTCACAACCCAATGATCAGGCTATTTTCTAAATGTACTCTCTTTTTTCCCACACCCCCTCCCGCTATTCTTATTGCGTGGCATTGTAGCTCTAGCCCACCCCTGTTAATTCTCGGTGTTCGTTTCATCTATATTCTTGGTGATCGTCCCACTCCATATCTCAGTCTTCTCTTGGATCTCGTGCTTTCCCCTCATCCGTCCCCCACCAGCGTCTCCTTTTTTCATCCAAAGCTGAAGGTTGCTATCTCAAGTGGAAGGCTAATAAATCGCCCCCAGGCGTGACAAAATGTTTTTCTCACATGAAAGGTCAGGAAAAATCGAAATCCTCGTCGATGCGTTTTTATAGATTTTCAGTGAATATAAAGTGACTGCTCGTATCCCAACAATCGAATTTCGCTCGCAATTTTTAAATGAATACATGTTAATAAGTGGCGCTTACCTTTCTTCCTTTAAAACTACATACATTCGTGTTGATCATCATAGATGCAGCGGCTACTATTGGCTGAAAATCTCGGTCTCTATTAGTCTAGTCTGTATTGATCAATATAATAAGTATGCATATGGTAAAGCAGAAAATAATTTTTAATTAATTGGTTTTTATTTGTTATTATGTAATGTAATTTTAAAAACTTTTCCTTTTCTCTCAGGATACAAAATACTGTAATTCTATAAAATAAGTTCTTTGTTTGGTTAACAATTTTTTGGTTAAGTTGATACGATAATTTATAAAATTACAATTATAATTGATGTATAATAATTAATAATGTTGTAATGTATTATAATAATGCAGTAAGTATAAAGCAAAAAACACACAAACTCATTCCGAACTTTATAAATTAAATTTATAACAAGAAAGTTTTCTAAAGGAAGAAAATTTTTCTGTTGTAAAGCTGTAAAATGAAACTGAAAGCCCCTTGATGAAATAGGTTTATTATAGATTAAAAGAAATTGCAACCAACTTATAGACAATTAAAAAATTCAATTCCTATATAAATTATTCCAAATTGATATTTTCCTTGTGTTTAGTGTGCAAAAAAACTTTTGAATAAACTGCAACTTAAGAGAAAATGGTTTATTAATATGTATGTAATATTTATCATAAACCTTTAAATAGTTATATAAAAAGTAAATTACTTTTGAGATCTATAATTATATAGATATATATATGTATATATTAATTTAAAAATTATAGCTTATGTAATAACAGCTAAAACTAAATTCATTATCCACATCATATGTGCAAACAAATTTAAGATGAATGAATTTAAAATTATTTTCTACCAAAAATTTTTTCAAAGTATTCTTTTGAAACAGATGCTAAAATTTGACTGACCTCGTATGGCTAAAAAGTTACTTAAACTTTATGGAGGCCAAGCATTTAATTATAACAGAAATATCAATTAATATTGAAAATATTAAATTTATTGAGAATAAAATTATACATTTTTTAACAGAAATTCATATTATTAGTATTAGTCATTAAAATATTATTTTTTTTAATATTTATAGGTTTTAAAATTACATCAGTATCTTACATATAAAGTCCGGTTGGTCTTTAAGTAAAATTATTTCTATACCACCAACATTGACAGAACCTTATTGTAGCAAAAAGAAATACATAAAACTTTTAATAAAAATTTCTAATGTTAAAGGATACATTACAAGCAATTATTTGCATTATAAAACTATTCATATTTAATAAAGGAAATGAGAACACCAATTATTATTAAAATTTTATGTGCTTCTAGGCGACTTGTAACCTATAATTTAAATTATACTTTATAAAACTCTACTTAATCATTAACTATTATAACCTCGTTTAATTTAATCAGTGGAAGCGTACATTAAAAATTAAAAAAAATTTTAAATAGAAAAGGTATACTTTTATTTATTAATGATTTATAATTTTAATCAGTATTATTATTTATCATTATTATTTATGTTTATCATGAATGATTTTTGAATTATGCCTGAGACACATAAATATAATTCTTATAACTATTTATGATATAATATATTATTAAATATATTATCCTATAATATATATGACATATTTAAAAATTCTGTCTACATTAATTTATAAAAAATCAAAAAATGATTATTCCACTCTATTTAATACTATTTTCTTAAAATAATGTAATAATATCTCATCGTTTCATATAATAACTAAAAAATAATATGATAATCTATAATTATGATTTAATGAATAAATCTGAACATAATTTTTTAAGAATTCTTATAAATATAAAAATTTTTTTATATATCTTGTTTAATAGATTATCATTACATTATTTTTAGAAAATTAAAGTATGATTTAATAGTCATGTTTCGAATATACCCAATGGTTTTATTTATTTTTCAACAATTGAAATGAAAAATATAATTATTCATTTCATTATTTTATCACGTTTATTATTACCTACTTCACGACATTTTAATTATAAATTAAAATCTGATAGATGCTTCCATGTTAGTAATTATGCATTTAATGGGTTATATGTAATTTATATTTATCGTCATAAATAAAGTACTTTTTACTTAAAATGAAGCTGTAGGTTTATTTTTGTAGAAAAAAGTTCATGATTCAAGCATTCGCAATAATCACACATTGTCCATTTTTCTCCATAATTTTTTTAAGTATCAAGTTGGCAGTTTCAAACCTATATTTTGATTTTTCAAAATTATAAAACTTTATATTGCTTGATTTAAGAATTATTTATAACCTTGACATTGTATAAGTAAATCTTCTCATAAATTTTTGAATTTCAGTTTTTATATTTGTTAATACTTAAGCTAAGTTTACGTAGTAAATTTATAGTTTCAAAATGGTCATTTCTATAAATATTTACTTCATGGGACAACAAAATATAAAGTTATTTATTATTCATAAACGGTATTTGTAATAAAAGATTGCATTGATAACCATAAAATTAAAAGATTCTTTTTATTAGAGAATAATAAAATTAAATTTTTTATGTATTATTCATTATTTACGTATTTATGTGTTATTTTATTCGAAACTGACTGGCAGCAGAATCGACTTTTGGCATCGTTCCAAAATTTCTTATCAAATTTCTTTAGCTATATGAAAAATCACTTTAGCGGCTAATACAGAGTTCAACAGAACTATGAAAAATTACCTACTAATTAAGAATAATAATATTGGAAATATGTTTATCTGTGTACATTATACATGTGTCATTATTTACGTTTAAAAAGCATTTTGATATGAGTAAAGCATTAAAATTTCAGTTACTTTTAGGTGTAGTCTCGATGAAAGGTAGTAAAAAATGAGCTTCTTTTCTTTTGTAAAAAGAAATATGAAACGTTGTTACAAAATGTTAAACAAAATCTCGAATTTAACACAAGATTGTCGATAATATTTAACATCTCGTAAAACTAAATTATTGTAATAAATCTATGAAGAAAAAGCCTTCTTTTTACGAGTAAGTCAAAAATATAACTTACAGATACGTTGCTTTGTATTTTGCCTCGTAAAATGACAAGTCTCAGGGAAGTATTGACTCGCAGCATCATTGGCTGCACCATTTTTGCACTAATACGGGCAAGCGTCGTGCAATAAAAATGATAATTTTTGTAGCAATAAAAAAAAGGCCGAGCGCATCGTCGATGCTTATGAATAAATTTTCTAGGAACGAGTCGAGAGCGGGACTTCAAGTCGAATAATTCGAAAAATCAGTGCAGAACGTAGCGCAAATGCGCGGCCGAACTCGACCGGGCCTTTACTACTTCCCGTCCCTTATTCGCCAACTTAGTCATTCTCTCGCACCCTCGTCTACCCACCCGCCACCACCACCCGCCACTACCACCCACCACCCCCCCCCTCTGCTAGCCGTTGCCACCTACTCATTCGTTTTGTCCATCTCTCTTTCGCCATTTCTGTCTATCGACTAAACGTCATTTACATCTCCGAGCAGCAGCGAAATCCCACTGGCCAATTGCTCGTAAAGGATCTTTTTCTTTCTTCCTCTCTCTCTCTCTCTCTCTCTCTCTCTCTCTCTTTCTTTCTTTTGCTTCCTCTCTTCTTCTGCCTAATATCACCGCAGAAGCTACACAATGCACTTCCTGACTTTGACTCTTCCCTCCTTCTTCCTTTTTGCTACTTCCATTCTAGTCTCCCACTGCTATTGCTTTAAAAGTCGGTGTGCAGGAGAAACTTTTCAATGGACTTTTCTCTCTCGTCCCTAGAGGATTTTCGCTCAATTCTGTTCCGTTCCTTTTTTTACATTACTAGTCTCTTATGGTTTTTTTATTTTCCATAGATTTTACGAGATGTCGTGGCGATGTTGACATAAATTACGCTAATAAAATGCTCTTGCGAGATTCGATGAAATATCTTGTACTTTATTGTCCACGTCGAATTTTTCAAAGTTTCACATCTGGATTACAGTGGATTCCGATTGAAAATTGAGCAACTATTTGCTATACGTAATACCCTACAGGAATATAAGCTGTTGGCTTTTACGCGAAACAAATACCCTACTTTCTTTCCTGTGATTTTCAAAATTATATAGAGAGCTACATTATTTTATAAAAAAAAAATGACAATTTCAAAGTTTTACTTCCTATGGTTGATTGAAATTTGAAAATTGTTTCTACTCGCTATGGTTTTTATGTTTGTTATTTCTTCAAATCTGATTATTAAACACGTATATTAAATAGTTACGAATTTTCCATATTTTCTACTGCCTTTAAAAGTGTAGTTTATTTACGTCGATCATAAAGGTTATTTTATGAAATTCGAACGACAGCATATGCATGGAATTGTGTATTCACAAATCAGTATTATTGTAATCGCCGATTCGACGTTAGTTTTTGCAAAATTTTCTATATAATTTTTTAAAGCAGGCAAAGTCTGCTCCATTTTTATTATTACAACTAATTATTTGGAGTTGGGATCATTGTGCTCGGTCATAAAATGCATCCGAGTTATTGCCAGTAGCGACAAAAATGAAAGGACTTTTTTCTACAGCGAGGCAAGCACATTAATTTTGAACCAAAGGTCGATACTCAGCCGCTAGAAAAGTAAGACTCGCAGTGGCTGTTATTGTTCACGTGTTAATGCTTATCGATACGGTATACGAATAATCGGCCAGTAATTATCTTTGCGCTAGCCTAGGCCGGAACAAAGGGCGAGTCCGAAATCCCCGCGTGGCTCGGCTCGATAAGGGGCCGTAGTCCCAAGCGGCCGCCACTGCTCTCCTTTCTTCGGCCAATTGAACCATCGATTCCGCTATTTTGCATCGGTCTTATCGTGTTCGAAACAGGCTATATCGAAGCGTTGGTATGTACACCCCCGCCCTGGATGACACCCCCCTATCATCCAGCGCAGCACAGATTTTGAGAATGTCTTGGAACTGTCGCATCGTCGCCGGATGCTCTTTTACTTTATCGAGCTGCATTTTTCGTTGAAAGCACTTGCATCAAAAATTATAAGTCGTAGGACGCTCAGGCATTTAGAAATAGAGGAATCGATCGATTTTACATCTACGTGAAGTTTCTTTGAATAATACAATGATCGGCCCCGTATGATTGGAGTTTACAAGCAATTCAGACTATTATTCCAGCATTTTTTGTCAACGTATTATTTATAGATAATTAGTCTTCAATTGAGTATTGAACTTAACAATCTTATTAACAATTTGCTGATTTTTTAAACAATTTTTCATTATTAAATTGCCATGCATTTATCAATTGCATGAGGTCTTTTTGACGAAGATTAATCAAATTGTCTTATTTGAAAAATTCTTGTAATTTTTCTTTGTATCCATAATGGATAAAAAAACTTTTAAAACAATAAAAAAAAAAACAACCAATAAAAACAACCAACAGTACTGTTGTTTTATTATAACGCAGTGGTTTCGATGAATACTGAATCGCATCGTGAATGGCAGTTTATACGCATATAAAGATTTTTGTAATTGTATTATAATCAACAATTTGTCTTATCAAATTCTCTATTAATCTTCGAAATTTTATTTTAAGCAGGCATAGTATTTAATTTCAGTAGTATTGGATTACATAAAATCGCTTCCAAGCAGAATTATTTCTTTTATTTCTTGGCCTTAAATATTATCTAGTAAAATGATTTTCACGCTATTAATATACATTCTAACTTTATTATTTAGCTAGCCAGGTTGTTCAGTCGTAATTATCAGCGTCGTATTTATTAGCTCTCCGTCATAAACAAGAAATCATTTCTGAAAAAACATTTCCACTGAACCTCGCTGAACGATAATCGCCGCCGTCGAGTAATTACTAATCGAAGGGGAAAAAAAAATAATCGAAACTATAACTTGGCCGACGTCACCTAAATATTTGAAATCACGTAGAGATCGAGCGCGGAAGCGAACATCATAACTAATACATGAGACACGCGATGGGAAATGAACGTGGATATACTCACATAGGGTGCAGACTTCTTTCTTTTGTGTTTATTTTTCGTACTTACAGAGCGACGCTAAAAGCTCGACAACGATTTTCCGTGCACTGCATGCCATTGAAGAAACGATAAAAGCAGCAGCGTAGAAAAGAAGGAAAACCACAAGTTTTATAAGCGGAAAGCCTTGAAAAAAGCCAGGCAGTCGCCAGCCCTCATCCGATAGAAGATATATGACGCGATATTTAGTTGCTCGTAATTCAAAACCAATATTCGTTCAGCCATGAACTTAACAGATCTAACTTATACGTATGTAGTCAAAATATTGAACTTTGGCCTACGCAGTATCAAAAAAAAAAAAGTTATTGGAATACATTCCATCGGTTCTTGTACCTCTTAGGGGTTTCCATTTCAATTTCGATGGAATTGGTACGTTTTCAAATATCCCTAAATCAAAAGTAACTAATCGCATTTTATTTTGCTAACGTATCAAGTTATTACACAATTCAGAAGTTCATCTCCGGCTGAAGGACACCGAAATTTACAATGAATTTTCAAAAGCGCATCCGAAAAAAAGTAAAGTCTTACGCGACGATGACTTATCGAATGAAATCAAATGGCTGTTAAAATTATGTGTGAATAAGTTTCTAAATATCATACATCATATTTGCGTATTCGTCACCCCCCGCTGCCCGAATATGCTCCCTTGAATGAGCCTCTTGACAAGGCATCTAAATGACCGTCCCTGCGAGGACGAGGCGTCAGGGCTCCATTTTACACGGGCGAAGACGTTACGGAACCGAGCGATAGGTCGATCGCTTCAACGCCGATTGTTATTGAAGGGCTGGAAGACTGCGGTGTCGACGTCAACTGACGAGCCGTCGAGGAGCTGCGAAATCGATACCCGACGCCGCCTCCGAGCCTCGAGCGGCGTAAATTAGGAAAACCACGAGCGGATCTATAAGTACTCGAGCGATAAAAATAAATCTGCGCAAGTTAGCGCTTCAGGACCCATCCAGTGCTCGCTATCTTCTTCCTTCTTACCCTTCCATCCTCTTTATGCTTTCTTTGCTTTGTTAGGATAGAGGCTGGTCAGGAGGACATTCGAATTTGCAGATTATTTGGAACTATTTGTTAAAGTTTTCGGTATTATTGCCGACGCGTTCCCTGTTCTGATCTGATCTTAATTGGATCTGTAAACAGATGAAAACTGTTGATTCCACCTTTAAAGTTTTTGCTCAGATATATTTATTATTTTTTTAATCTTTTTAAGGCACTCATCACTTTTATTATTACAATGGCTAATAAATAATTGGATAAAATTTTCGTTTAAATATTGACTGGTGAATGTGAGTAGAATTTGTGCCTCGATTTTTATTGGTAGATAAAGGATAGTCAGCTTTTCATATATTAGTTATGCAAGCGCTACTGATTTATGATGAATTTTATTGACTTTTATAGGTAGTTTCAAGATGAGTGGTTAAGAGTATCATAAACGTCGTATCGATTTTATCAAATGGAAATCGGATAAAGGTCTGGATTACTTTCGTTGAATACGAAATAATCTACTGTTTGAAATATCTTGAATATCGAAAATTATTGATTATCTTGTGAAAATATATAAAATCTATATTTTTGAAAACAAATTCAATATTTTTCATTCTTATTATTTTTCTAAATTATTAAATTAAAATAAAAAACTTTTTCATAGTTAAATTTGGCTTATTAATTATAAACTGCAGGCATACATTTTAATTCATTTTATAAGGTATTTAAAATTTCTCAATACCGAAGATTATAATGATGATGATAAACTTATTTTAAATTGCAAAAACTTTAAATTAAGTTTAAAATACAATTAAGTATTAGCTTAATTTTAATGACCTATCTAATTTTATAAAGTTTTTTTTAAGTGCCATAATTGTCTGTATGTAGAAATATCTATACCTGGATAACAATTTATCTATAGTCTTATAAATTTATAATGTAAGAACAGTTATTTAAGATAGCTTAAAACATTTTTACGATTATTTTATGGTGCTTCAAGATATTTATTGTCTAAAAAAATCTTTTTACTCTAAATTATCAGCTCAAATTTTTATTTTAATAATCATATTTGATAAATAAATATATAAAATAAAATGTCTAGTAACTTTAATGAAAATCACAAAATTTGATCTAGTGCATGTATTTCTTTTACACTCACTAGATAAATGAGCTAAGACAATGGGGCTGATAAGTGAAGATACATGTCGCAAGTCTTACCTTGCCTTGTATTTATTGCACTTAAAGGAATCCACCCAAAGCTCCCCGATTTTCCCCATAATTCACTTGATTTTCAACCTAAGTTCGTACCTGTTTTTCGTTTCGTTCACCTACATATATGCAGACCATAAATTATATTTTTAATTCTCAGTAATACATGGTAAAGACAAAGTACTTTTACGTGGTACGGATCAAGAGCAATTCTAATGCCAAGCGGTGCGGGTAAAAATCAATATCCCAAAAGGCAGAACTTTTAAAGACCTGCTGATAATCATTTATGTCTTATAGATGCTGCATTTATAATTTATTATAAATAGTATAATACTTACACAGATTTTAAAATGTAAAATCAAATCGTTCAATTTCATATTCCAAAGAAACGAATAAAAACTTTATCATCAATTACATACCGTTATGTACGTGGCATAGTACGAATCTCGTTGATAAATCAGATTAGACGAAGTCAGTCATCAAGAAAACGAAAGATTTTATATTTCATGACGTTCGATGTTTTAAAACGAGTTAACATAAGCTTCGATAGAAATATCTATCTAAAATTTAATTTTTTTGTTTTTATCATATCACAATACATAATAATTATTTGTTACTTTAAATGTTTTTTTTAAACATTATTCTTTGATAATGTTATGTTCTGTTCGCCATTTAATTTTTATTTATCAAGAAAAACAATCTCAAAATTCTTGAAGTATTTGTATTAAAAAAACAGCATTACTACAGTTAATAAAACTATATGCATAAAATATTATTCACTTTTTAATTCATTTTTTTTTAATTTTGTCCGAAATTTGAATCTTTCAAAAACAGAAATAAAATGTGTAGATTCTCTATTTACATGAATGATGTATTAAAAACTTTTAAATGTAATTTGTTTCAAAGTAAAAATATATTCATTATGTTAAACTTAATGATAACATATTCAAAAAGAGCATAAATTACAAGTATAATATGTAAGTATATATTTATATTGTGATCTGAATCAATAATTTTATTTTCAAATTATAATAGAATGATTTATGAAAGTGTTAGTTTAAAAGTTTTTGTATATGCTCTTGTAAATGTGTCTAAATTTTTTTAATTTATTACATCTTCTTCGAGTGAAAGGGAACAATGGATTATTTCGAGAAAATAAATCTATAACAACATTTCTTTCGAGTAATTTAAAATTTAAAACAAATAATGAGCTGTATATTATTTTCCAGAAATATAAAATATAAGTGTTAATATAAATTAATTTAAAATATAAGTTTGCTAAAATATTATAAATTTTAAAACAAAAATTGTCTTACACGAAAAGAAAGCTTTTGAAAAATATTCCAGTTTAAATATACTGGAAATAGTAAAAATAACATGTAAAATATAGAAATCATATACTCTTCTGAGCATATAATGTATAAGTAAACTAGTATTATTTTCATTTTATAGATAAAATAATTTAAAACAGTTCATTCAAATTGTAAGCTAATTCTTTTTAAGTTAATGATTTACAAATAAATCTGTTATAAAATAAGTACTATATAATTAATATAGTACTTATCAAATTAATAATGATAAATGTCGAATTAAAAAGAAGACGTTTATTTTTTTAATTACTTGCTGAGCTTTTACAGTTACATGAACATACTTTATTCTGATTCTTTCAAATAATGGAATTTCTTAAACTCAAAAATTTTCACGACTAAACGTAAAACAAACTTTTAAACTTTCTATTTTATATAAAATATTGTAAAAATCAAGGTAAATTGCGTAATATTACAGTAACTTAATTCGAAAGATAGTTGAACAGAAAGAGAGACAGAGAGATGGAAATTACCTCTTTAAAATAAAATAAAATTATCAAAAAATATACCAGAATCATGTTTAAAAAGGTGCTTCAATTTTTTTTTCTGTAAATTAAGCCTTTTATCTATTCGATATACTAAGCTTTCTGTAATTTTGGATCGAATCCAATTTTAAATATAAAAAAGAATATATACAGGGCTTAAAAGCGTTTCATTTTAAGAGAAAATTAATTATCCTGAAACAATTTTTATTCGATTTATTTAGAGGAAACTTTTTTATTTTAATTTATTTGTTATTAAAAAAAACATTCGCTTTGGTTATAAACGTAAGAGAAATTCATTGTACATTAAGACCGTCATCTTAGTGCAAGCCCAATACACGATTTTTTCCGTGATTGTATATAAAGTACAAAATACTAAAATTCGTTGTACAATATTACTACCTATAAAGCAAATGAATATATAGTAAATATATAGTAAACTTACCGAAAAGCGAATATTTGCATTATCTGTGGCATGGCGCAGGTCAAAATTAATACGATGATTTGTGCTTCAGCGTGTAAGCGAGATTTGTCGTCGGACATTGAATCGCAAACGCTTGTTGAACGTTTTGATTAATTTTCAGCGAGTGGCATTATGGTTGTCAAGGGGAGTGTAAAAATCGAATGGGAGTTACTCGAGTGGATCTGCTACGGAACATCGCAAAATTCTGTAAATTTCCAAATGAGCAGTTTGCAAATCATTACTATAATTTTACTCGCGGTTATCGTTTTCCCCAAAATCCGAACCGATGGAAATCGTGAGATTGAACATTTATTTTTGCTTTTACCTTTGCTGCAGCAAGACAAAAAAGCCATTGGGTAAAATTTTCTAACCGCGCCAATTATTTCTGTATGATATTAATCGAGTGAGATTTTTGAAAATTGATTGGTTATATCGATGTTTCGAGATCGCAATTTCTTAAATTAATATTTCATTGAAAAATAATACTCTCCACGGATGTACTATGGATATTGTAATAGAGAACTTTTTATGTCGCGTGGTATATTTTTTGCAAATAATAATCTCTTAAACCTTTATTTAGACTAATAATACACCCACTGAGATCAAATTGACATTAATTATTTCTATTTATGAGAAACAGAATAAAGGATTTTTTTATACTTTTATTTAACAAAGTTAAAATATTTTGTTTTTTATAAATTATTAAAAATATTAAATTTTAATTTTTATATTTATACATTTTAAATTAATTAGGTCTCGTTAATATTTATTCTAGAACCACTTACTTAACTACTTTAATGTAATATAAAGTTGAGAAAATTAAAACAAAGTTCTTGAAATATCATTAATTAAATATTTAATATTTAATAATCGTCTAATACTCCCAATGAAATCATGAATTAAAATTATCGTAAATCTTGGATAAATAAATGATGATAAGTAGATAATAATAAGAGAAAATAACTTCTTTAATTTTTGTTTTCACTTAATATTGTAATCAAGCATCATAAATAAATAATGATAATCTCTCTAGAAAAGCGATTATCAATAATTGTCATTAGGATGTTCGAAAGAAAATATGCAACTACCCATATTTCAATATACATTCATTTATAGTACTTTGTTGTATTCCAATCAATTCTTACATACATTAATACATTGTTTCAAATCTAGATTAAATTAAGATTACCTTATATTAAAATTCAGATAATTCATGTGAATTTTATTGACATTTTTTTACGAATTAAAGAATTTTTACCACTTAAAAAAATATAATTATGAGACTCTTTTGTATCCTGAATCATTTAGTCTTTAAAATATTTTAAAGACTGATATCCTTATTCACACCTGAGAGTGGAATGGAAAGTATTTTCAGAGAATATTTTACAGAATTTGAAATATTTCTTACTTTAAGTAAATTAAGTTTTAATTCTTGTCTCTAATGTGTATTACTTGAAAGATATTAAAATTTTTACAATATTTAGAATATTTTGTAGGGTCTCAATTAGAAAAAAATGTTTGAGGTTAAGCAAGTAAACCAATTTTCATATATTTAATACTAATTTTGATGGATGTATGAACTTGGAAATTATAAAAAATTTTATAACAATAATACATAGGTATCAATAACAAGAAGTATAGATTTAATTGAAACAATTAAATAGTAGCAATAATTTCTTTATAACTAACGAAGTAAATTTACGAGCTCTTGATCCGTAAACACGATAACGAACCTTACCATTGAATATTAACGGATAAATCGGGCACTCGGAAATTTGTCGTAGCCTGCTTTTAATTGTGCAAATTGAATCAGTTTGAAAATAAAAAAAACCTTTATATAGATTGAGCTGAAATATGTAAATATACATAAATTTAATCGAGTTGCAAAATTTAGCTTATCGGACGAAATCGGGACACTAATGATTCCCCGTATATGAAGCGAAACTGCCCTTGATAGGTTCAGCATTTTATCAGAGGAGTGGGCCAAAAAAGAGGGGAATGAGGAGAAGCGTAGAATTCCTCTCCCGCCTATCGAAAGTTAATAATGGAAACAGGAAAGTCGCTTAGCATCTTGAATCGATCATTTAGTCCCGAATGAGTCATCGATCTCTTTTCCATCTGATGGTTTACTCCTGCTGAGAAAGAAATGTAATAGCGAATCCGTTAAAAATATTTTTCCTCTTATGCTGAAATCTTGAGAGACATTTTGTATACCAGATTTTTAATGGAAAAGTGTTTATTTTCAGGGAAGAATCGGGGACAATTGTAAGTATATAGAAACGTTAACGACCTAACACAGTTTCAATATCATTATAAGACTACACAAAAAAAAAAAAAAAATTCGACAACTTTTATAATACAATATAGGAAAGAATATATTATTTAGAGATTTTATAAAATATTCATCGAACGATTTACATGAGAATCTGCATAAGCGACAAATTTCAGTCTCTTGAAATATGTATTTTAATCAATCGTTTTTGTTGTACACCTTTATCGATACTTCAATTATAAAGTAAATTTTAAAATTAGTACATAATTTAGTTAGCAATTGATTAGTAATTGATGTTGTTTTTTTAACGTGTAACTTATATATTGAATATAAACGTATTTAGTACAATGAAGCACAATATGATTTAAAATGCGAACTGTGCAAATAAACACGTGTTGATTAATTAGTGAGCCGTAAATTTTTGATTTAAATGACTAACAAGCAAATAAAAGGACACTTGATTATTCTGAAACAAACGTTTTATAGGGTATGAAATTCCTGACCGGAACTAAAATATTTTACACAAGGGTTAATATAGATAAACCCTCTTAAAATACGTAATTATCATAGACGTAAAAAAATAGCTTAATTTTTATGTTACTATTTATAAAAGGGTATGAGAGATTAATTTCAGGTAACTTCAGTGTAAGTACAGCAAGTATAATTACAAATTATGTTTAGCATAATTTGTGACTTTCATACGCGCTATTATGTGAGTTAAAATCGTCAATTTTGTAATTCCATAGCGAGAGACTTCGGCTATAAAATCCATAAATTCAATGAAATTTATTACCCACATTATCTTTGGTTGAATAACCAAGACGCGAGACGCGACGTACTGCATAATCACACTGCACGAGTTACACTTACTTAAATTTTTAACAACAAGCCCACGAACCGTCGAAATCATAATCCCCCTCCACCTCCTTGCCCTTTACTTGTCATGTGCCGACCATCTCCGCCATTCTTTCCGCACTCTCATCGAACCATGCGTATCGGGAAATGACCGACCATTCAATTAAGAAATAAAAAGGAATCGATCGATCAAAATTCAGTGCGTGCGAAGAAAAACTGCCAACGAAATCGTCGGCAAAACTCAGGGGGGCGCGCAATCAGTCGCAGTCCCGTGTAACCTCGGACTTGGCATATCCATCATTTAATGGTTGATATGTAAGTACATGCGTACGCTCGTAAGAAGGGATGCATCGATCGTCGTAGTTTCGCCTTATGAATTGAGTTGCCTCGGGATACCTCCGCCCTCCCCTCCCCCCTCCCCCCAATCCGACGACGATGTCGAAGGCGGGAACAAACGCGAAGCAGGTAAATAATGAATCGCTCGCCGTTTCGATCGTCGACGGGGTAGTTGGACTATGGCGAGTCCCGTCAGCCCGGAGGGGGTGAACGAAGCTTTTATAGGGCGGCCGAGTAGAGGCTCAGATGAACGAGCGGCCTTCCACCTCGAGGACGCTCGTATTATGTAAGGCACATCGTACCGTCGACCTGCGGTTCAAGATTTTCCTTATTCAGAATCACTGATCGTACTGTTATTAAATCCGATGTCTCTTTATAATTGGAGATCGTTTCGACGGAATTATAACCTCATTTTTGTTCAAACTTGAAAACGTAATTATCTCCTGAAAGTTAATACGGCAAATTTTGTTTTTATATTTATGCCGAAACACGTAGAGCGACGAATAATCAACGTTATTGAGATTACATTTAAAAAGTTAGAAATTCGTTCATTATATTCTGTTTGATCCGTAACTACATGATTTAAATGAAGCACAATTCTTTTCTATGTTAGCTTTTTCGAATTAATTATTTGCTAAAACATAGTCATATCTAGCACAGAATATTTATCTACATTTTGTAATGCACAAAAATCCTCGCTGCACTTGTGAGATATTTATTTAAAAAAAAAAAATAATTTCCACGTGAGATTACTCTACAAGGATTAGTCTGATTAAAAACTGCTACTTACTACTAATGCTCTACTTACTCGAGTACTTAAAACGTTAGGAACGATTTTCTAAAATTCATTTTACACACAAGCAATAATCTGATTATAAATAACTTAAAACTAATATTAAAAATAATTCTGTAACTTCTTATTTTGCAATAACTCAAATTTATAATTTTTTTAATATTTTTATAAAGTCATAACATTAATATAATAATTTGTTCACTCATATCGAATTATTGAACTAAATGTATACACTAAAATTATTTTTACACATTGTTTTTCATTTATTTTTAGAATTACAATAGCATAATATGCTAATCATAATAATTTTTTTCAGAAACATGAACTTTATAATCTATTATTATTTATTATTATCAATTTTTATGAATATTATTATACTAGTATTATATGTTTAAAGTATAATGATATTTAATTTTGAATAAAAAAATATCGCCCTTATTATTAAAAGAATAATTTACTTCAAGACTTTTCATATGCACTAAGATTATCTTTTATTTGCATATAATAACATTTAGATGCTTTTAAAGAGAACTTGTACACTTATTATCGTAATAATAATAATATGTTACAGAAGAAACATTTTTCTTGAAAGTTAGTTCTGTTAGATTATTCCTTGTCTTGTCCAATATTATGATAAATCATACCATGCTCGAGTTATGTCGCAGTTAAGATGGTGACAAATAGATACAGTAGTTATGAAGTCAGATATTTAAAAGCTGCTATACGTATGAGAAAATTTTAAAAACGTAGTAATAATTTTTTATAATTAAAAACGAAAGAGATACATTTTTTTATTACAAACTTTTGCAGGCACAAATCATGTTTTAATCGTCTTTCTCAAGCTACTGTTACATTCAGAGGTGAAAGTCTATAGCTAAAATACAGATATATCGCCTCTTAGTTTACCCCTGAATATAAGTCCCTTAGTGAGTACGCACCTTCAACAGATTTCTACACTAGTACTCACCAAAGTTGTGTCCTTTTGTGCCTACACACTGAAGTGCAATAGCACAGATGGAGCGCTTGTTTTTAGAAGGGCAATAAGATCGAGTATTCACGGAAAAGGTTCAAAACTTTGCATTTTGCACGAATATTTGGTTGATAATAAGGTGCGAAGGCCTTAGTATTAAAATTGTAAATTATACAGGTTTATAATTCGTCAATTTATTCGTTTATAGGTAATTTAGACATTTATAAACAAATTAGGATTAATATTTAATTAAAAAAATAACTATCATTTGTTTTTTACTATTAGTTAATTTGTTAACAATCATTGTTAACAACAAACTGTAAACATATCTGTTGCTTATTGATTTCAAAATAGAATTAAAAAAGTATGTTTAAAATTAAAATTTAATAAAGAATTTTATAATTTTTTGTTATAATTGTTAACAATTATTATTAACATATTGCGAAAATTTCTTGTTAATCGTTGTAAAATAAAAAATAAAATTTTAAAATTAAATTTCATTGAAAAAAGTTATAAATTTGTTATTAATTATTGTTAACAATTATTATTGGTAACAACTTGTAAAAGTTGTTGTTGATTTTTGCAAATTTAAAAGAATATTTAAAATTTTTAAATTAAATGAAAAAAAATTTGAAATTATAAAGTTAATTAAATTAATTTCAATCGTTAACAAATAATGATTTCTGAGTGAAATATTAATAATTCATATTGATAGTTTTACATGTAGCAAGGATTAGGTTAAGGAAAGAAAAAAAAGTAGTAGGAATATTTAAAAAAAAAACTTAAATGTTTATTAAATTAACAGAAACAATTTTTAAATCAAAACAATCCGACGTCAATAATATTAATCTTTGATGCAATTATTGAATTGGGTTCATTATTATTAAAATTTACAATTTCATTCAAAGATCGAAAATGTATTTAAATATGCTATGATATATGAAATAGATAAAGAAAAGGATGCAGCGAGAGAAAGAGAGAGATAAAAAAGATAAATAGGTTCGATTTCTGTGCAACCAGTTACAGAGGAATATGTACATGTGTATTATATACATATAAATATATATATATGTGTGTGTGTGTGTTTGTGTGTGTAATATAATATATATTAGTTGCAGTGATTTTTGGAATAATCTTTTTGAGATATGCGTAAATATTAATACTTGAGTGCTGGTTAATTCGATTTTGATAATGATACTGGCTCCGGACAGCTCAAAATAATTATTTCTCCCAATTTATAGAAAATAATAACGATGCGAGTGCTTTCTCTTTATATAGAAAAATCAACCCTTATATCTTTGATTTTTCCAGAGCTATTGTATTCTCTTCATTAAAAATTGTATTAGCTAAAAATTCTGAATCTAGAGCAGATTCGTCCTATTGATACTATTTTCAGCCTAGTACTGGACCTTACAAGAGAAAATTTCGGTCTTAGAGTATTTTGAAAAAGATTTTTGATACGAAGATTACATCGGAAAATCTCTAATTCCTCCCCACTATTCTAATGAATTAGGACAGAGAATTCGAGGTTTGCTGTACTCGATGTGTATAGAGATGATATTTATCGATAGAAAATTTACACCTTTAATGGTGGGTTGACACAAAACCGCGTAGATAATGACTGCGAAAGGGTCCCTACGAATACCTGTGAAGTATCATTGCATCAGCTGTGCTCTGAAATGCTAATAAGATGATCTGATAGTGGCAGGTGTCTTATCAGTAAAGGCGTGAAAAAGGCGTATGGAAATAATATTCTTGTCCCGTGTTTGTCGTAACGCCGAGGCCTACAGGTTCCGCGCGATGATATATTGTAAGTGGCACTTTGATGCCTACATGCTGGACTAAGGAATTTATCCGGGTCAACTTTTCGGGATTCGGGTTTATTCCTACCTTGGCGCGTTTGTTTGTTCTGCTCGTAGCCGTGGCTTTCTCGTAGCCTGGCTACAATTGCGCCTAGCTCTTATCAGTGTTGACTCTTGTACGCGCGCGATCTATTGGGACATTCTAGTCTAGGTAGAAAAACACGAAGTAGGAAAGAAACGATAAGAGAGAAAGAAAATTTTGAACAGGCCGTCGCTTCGTCCGTAACACTACAATCACGTATAACTTACCATAAGTTTCAAACATCTTTCTTGAAACAATCTAATACATATTTATAAAAAATACACCTTCAAAAGTTCCTTCTATCGCAGTAAAGTAACTCTCGAGCTTCCCAAAATATTACACCAGAGTATCGAAACTTGGTAAGTTCTTACTATCGAATTGCTTCCAACATCTGTGCGCATATGTGCCAACTCTCGAAGTCCTTGTAAACTTACAAATGTTGACTCTATCTGCGCTATATTCGCATATCCGTTAAAATTTCTCTCCACGCCGCAACTTCATAATTTTCATTTCTCCATTACAATCGGAATAACGAAATCAATTCGCTTCCCCGCTATCGAACAATCGTATTCCCATTCATGAGGAATAGGGGCATTTTAATTCTTCCCATCCAACGAAGTCTCCACCCCCAATTATTGATTCCCACGAGCCTGGCCCAAAGGCTTCGGGAGTTAGAAATAAAAAAAAGACAAGAGAGAATACCCAATCAACATCAACCGCGAAGGAAAATTCGCAAAATGCGAGCGTCGTTACAGCGACGGCGCACCCACAATTTCGGGTTAATTAGTTCTCTAGCTTCTAATTAAACTCCGTGCTCCCATTCACCCTTTCGTTCTTCTTTTTGGAGAAACAGCCGGTTGTCATTCCCGCAGTTGTCCTGCATTTCGTTGAGCTTTGAGCTGACGAGTGCCATCGCGAGGGTCACAAGTCGATTTTGCGAGTGCGAAAACGCGAGGCGATAGGGGAGATTGTCGGTCTCGTCCTGACGGATGATGAAAAAAACTGCACCCTCGATGAAATTTCAGAGACTTTATCATAAAATGTATTAATGTATTGTTGTTTATAATATCCTCTGACATTTAATTTATAGAATTTTTCAACAATTATATTTCATTACTTAAATATTAAATTTTAACATGAAACATTAAGAACTCATTTCTGTTTTTGCTGATTTATGCACCAACCGTGGAATGAAATTCAAAGAAATATTAAGAACTCCTCCTCAATTCGTGAGATTTGTAATAATAAAAACTATTATTGCTCCTTGGCTGAATACTTTGCTCTCAGTTATAAAGTCCAAATCATTTTAACAGATTTAAATATTAATTACGTCGTACCTTATCAGTATTTCATTATTTGCACAGGCAATATAATCCACACTTATAATATTTAATTTTTTTGTGTATAACAACTTTCACGTCTTATTTCAAGTAATAATTAAAACAGTTTTTGATATTTGAACAAAAATACAATGAAACATTTTTACGTGTATTGAATTAGAGGAATCACTCACGTAACTTAAAATATCTCTTATCGTTTTCATAGATATAAGGTATAATAAGCAAGTGGTATAAATGATCATTTTATTTGTCAGTATTTTAATTTTTCTTTATACTTTCAGCGGTTGCGTAATGAAATTATAAAATTATTCAATTACTATTGATTTTTCAGTTTCTGCGTACTATGTAATAAAAAAATATCTGAACTTAAATACGCTACGATAATTATCGATAAGTAACATTTAATTAAAAGAAAATCAGCATATCTCATTGAAAGTTTGCAATAAATGGAAATAATAAATTTAAAAAAAATTCCAGATCATGATACACTCGTATATAGATTTCATCTTATTTAATTAAATTTAAGCATTTTCGAAAGCTACCGTACAAGCCATTCAAAGGATTAATCCACAGAATATTCACTGCGATGAATAAACACAATATAGAGACACATTTATAAGCCTTCCTTAAAAATATTTAATAAATTCAGGTGAACAATATTTATTCCCTCATTCGTAGGGCAGATTATTTTTTTTTACTTCCGTCTTTCGAAATTTTTATTAATAAGGCAAAGAATCAGATTTGTATAATACGATATCAAATAGGATACACGAGATAAACTTTTATGATCTTCATATAAATTTTATTAAAATAATAAAAGATGTTTTATCTAAGTACTAATTATTTGAATCATTAAAGATTTAAAAGAGAAACACAGTTTTCTTATTAGGAAAGTTGTATTATAATATGTTCTCTTAATTATTATCACTTGGTTTTATTGTTTTAGTCTTAGTTGTGCTTAAACTAGTAAAATATATTCTCTTAATTTATATTGAGAAATATATAAAATAATCACGTATCTCTAAAAACGTATAAAATTCAATTTAATTAAAAGCACTATCTTACTGATTAACATTTCATAATGTACACTTAAACATAAAAGATGCGAACGTAGGAAATTAATATGACTTTGAAAGTATCTAGAGAATTCGCCCAAATATTTGGAAAGATAGTTTCTGCCATTTGAAAAGATATCAATGTCAATAAAATGTTAAGAAATAACTTGGTGGAATCGAATTCGTTTTATTGAAAGAAAAAAGATTTCTTTAAAGTTAAGGTATTACATTCTAAATTACAGGAACCAAAAATGTACTTAAAGTTTTATTGAAAATAGAATTTTCTCGCCACATAATGTTTATTATATAAAGCTGTGTTTTATTGAGGAAATGGAATAGAAATATATATAAAAAAAAAATATTATCGCTTTTTTAACACAATAAAAATAAAGCTGCAATTGTTATTGATTAAAAACAATGTTAAAAAAAAATCAAGCGATTCGCACTATACGCTAAAAACTTGTGCTGCATGAATATTAATGTTTTTAAGCCTAATCGAATAGCCATTAAGCAAAGAATGTCGTCGTAAGTAAAAATCAAATCGTGGCAAGGCTTTTTCACTACAATGAATAATTAAATCATCTGTTGAATAGTAGGTTGTTAATTGTAGTATATACACATGATAAATAATGATCAAGGCTCATCATTGAATAGCGTATAAAATACCAATTCCCCGAAGATAAGAAGGCGGAGAGCAGAGTGGAGGAGCAGTTAAGGATGGGATCCAGAAAGAGAGTCGCGAGGCCGCGTATCTTCCGGATTCGTTCCGACGGCCGGCAATTTTCCGGACGCCGCGAGAATCCAACCAGCCTAGGGAAGCATCCATCGCGGGCCAGGGGAGGAGGCCGGCGGCGGGCCGATCATCTCATTAGCCGGGCGCGCCTCCGTCCCTCGGCCGGGAGCCGCCGACCGGAAATCCGTTGTTCGGGCTTACCGAGCAGCGGCGGCTAGACGGTGGCGGGCCGCGCGCCCGGGGGCGCGTGCGTCGAGCCGCCGCTGCTCGGCCCCGTCGGGGTGCAGGCGCAACCCCGTATTCGCCGTAGTCGCGCTCGGCCGGCCGAACCTCGGAGACGACGAGCAACGCGCATCGCTTGCCGCGGGGCCTGGACCACGTGCTCCTAGAGCGGAGCCCCCGAACACCGGACGGGAGAGCCTCGCGCCCCCGGCCAATCCGACGAATCGCGAGCTCCTCCGAATCTGGCCGCTTTGCCGATTGGCGACCGAGCGATCCTCGAGCGATCGGCCTTGGAATGATGTAAGTTGGAAATGAATCGCGAGACAGGCTGCAAAAGTGCCAAGGCTCGAACCGCCGTCAAGGAGACAATGAACCTTTTTTAAGGAAATGAAAACGCTCGACTTAATTATGGGATGCCGAGTGGCACGCGAACGTTGACCATTGTTGTATTTTGCATGGATGATTCAACGCTCGGGAAGGACTGACCGCCTAGTTGTAGTATTTCAGCCTCGAGCGTAGCTGCGGACCGTAGATCAGCTGGGAGGCACGAGAGCCGAGGGAAGCCACGGCCTCGAGCTCCTTCTTTCGTCCCGCTGTCGCGTGACCAACGGTAATTTCGTTTTTCGCGTAAAAATAAACTGAGCGTGTCAGGTGCGTGTGCGTGTGCGTGTTTGGGAGATAGAGATAGAGAGAGAGAGAGAGAGAGAGAGAGAGAGAGAGCGAGAGAGAGAGGACGATGCAACAATGCAGTTGGCCGGAAGTTCAGTCGGTGGTTTCGCGCGCTTCGAGCTCGTTGCAAAACTGCTTCTACTTCTGTTTATTGGATGCAGCGACGCTTATCTCAATCTGTTCATCAGCCAATCACAAGTCAAAAAATTACTTGGTAAGTATAAAATGCATATGTAATTGGTATATTCTTTATCTCATGTTGTTACCATTCATTGGTTTGAGTATCATTTCTTTCATTTTCATATATCATCAATATATAAATTAAAAACGTGTAAATAATTTAAAACTTATTCAAAATACTTTAAGGAAATGGAAGTTTTATCGAACTAAATGCATATTGATAGGCGCAAGTTACCGAAAAAATAATTTTTATTTTTGCAAAAATATTTCTTTTACATTTGTTTAAATTTTAAATACATTTAAAAATATCAATACTATTAATAGATCTGAAATGTTTCACATGTATACATATGCATAATGCAATTATTTTTCTTTTACTATAATTCTTAGTTATTCGAGTATTTCATATTAAAACCTATTAGAGGAATAACACGAACGAAATTAAATTTCTACACACACAAACACACACAAACATATATACATAAATTTTTAGCATTTTTTTTTACTAAAATGTTTTTAAAAATTTCAATGTTTCGAATTTTTTTAATAAAAATTTATATTTACTGACTGTTTCTTCTTGTAGTTACAAAATAAAAATTATTTTTATCTCCGCAATAAAAATGCTTAATACAGTAATAATTTATTATGGAATTTCTTAAAAATTTTATTAAAGTTTATAATACCAAAAATATTGTATTACATTGCATTTATTAAGTTCTTAGATCAAAATTCACATATCCACACATATTTAATATACAGACATAGGTAACTATTAATATTAATTTTAAATAAAAAAATTATTTTCTTTAGAATAATAGAATAATTAAGCTTTAATCTCGAGTATATAAAAAAAGTAATAAAAAATTCCTGTAAGGGTTAACGTTCCTACTAAAGGTATAAAATATACTTAAAATAGTTAATTAATTATTACGTAATAAATTATAATTAGCATTCTGAGAATAATTATTGTATAATATTTACTGTAGTAGAAATAAATGGATTAAAAACCATTTTTTGAAGAAATATTTCATTGAAAATTAACTTATAGAGATTTATATCAGTCAACGTATTTAAAAACCTATTAAATTTAATATTAAATTATTATATAAATGTTATTGTAAAAAAAATTTTCAGTCAAATTCTGTCTCTTCAAACGCATAATATAGGATTTATATAAAAATTTAAATAAAAATTTGTACAATAGATTTTAATGTAAAAATTTTAATGTAATTTGCTGGAATGTAATTCGTACATGATTCACATTTAAATCAATGTTTAAATTGTTATTTTTGCTTATTATTTATAAAAATCAAAATTTTTTCCAATATTATAAATTTATTATTTTAAAAAACTTGCTGATCTTTAATTTACAAGTACAGTAGATAATTATTATTTACATTACTATTAAGGCCTATTTTATTAAACAGGTAGCAATCGATTATTGGATAATGACAAAATTGTTTTTGAGGATTTTAAATACTAAATTATTTTAAAAAAGGTACGATAATTGCTTAGCTGCATGTAAATAATTAATATTAAGACACTTATATTATTTAATATACTAAATAGCAATACATAATGATTCACTGCGCTTTTAAGAATCTTTCATAATTTAATTTAATTTAATAATGGTATTTACACTTCATTATTCGGAATAAAAATACATAAAAATGTATAAATAGAACCGCAGAAAAATGAAAGAATACACAAAAATATTTAGTAACAATTTTCATATTCTTAACATTCAATATACATTTTGCATTTATACTTTTCATGTACCTATAATCCATAAATACAATTAAAAACTAATTACACATTTATAATATCTTAATATCTGAATTAACTAATGATGTAATTAATTATTACCATTGAGTTGCACACAAATTAAAAACTGACTATAATGCTTGATAATAATAAAATTTGTACACGCCCATATTAGCTACGTATACACAATTTAATATAAGTTTATAATTATTTCGGTATACATAAATAGATGATGTATCATGACTATATACGAACTTTTGATAATGAGAATATTACGCACCTATACGCATAGTAATAATATTTACAAAGGCTTATAATCCTATGATGTACGTTAATTTTTATATTAATTTTAATATTACAAGATAGCTACTTTCAAAACATAATTGCATTTATGGAGTGTATTTTTATGGTGATCGGCCCCATTATCTATTTATGAATTATGGCTCATTTTCAATAGCAGTAATTTTCTTAAAATTTAGAATAATGATCATTACATATTTAAATTACCTCCTAGAGGTATGTATTTTAGTTCTCATTTTGTTTAATGGTTAGCAAATTGAGGAAAAATTATTGCATCTACTTAAGTTTAAGTCATTTTTCCGCGTTCTATTAGCTTTTTTATTATTTTTTAAGATAAACATTTAAAATAAAAAATAAAAAAAAATAGATTGTGCACGGAAAAAAGTCGATCGAAGTAGCAACAGGATCTAGCGACTTGCTCTCCATCTTTTAACCTATTGTAAATTCAATAACAGCATTGAGATAAAACGGAATGAGAATATTATTTATCACCGGATTAAATGTTCAATGTGAGTCGGAGCAGGGGGATCAATAGTAATTATTGTCGACAGCACAGGCAGGCACACTCGGCCGACTCGGCCCCGTACCAAACTCCCATGTCCAACGATCATTAATTGTAAGAGCGTCGAGAAAAATCTCACGGCTAGTGAATATTTCGCAGTTGGTTGAACCACGAACGCCCCGTTAAAATAAGAGCCATTGTCAATTTATGTGCGCAACTCGTCGACTCTCTTGATTCTCTTGTATTAACGGCAACAGACTGAATTCACGGTGGCTTCGCCTACACATTGGATTCGCATGGGGGTGGCGCAAAATTGAAAAAGAATAAAAAATAAGATCCAATTTATTTGGTCGCGATTGGCGAAAGAAGAAGCCCTTGGGCTTGGAAGCCGAGGACTTTCGATGATGTTTCGGTTTTATTTACAATGTGAGCTTCGCGGATATTATGAGCTTTGTAACCATATTGGTTTCTACCTCTGTCTCAATTGGCCGGATTACCGATACTTAAAGTCTTCACTCGACGGTCGGATTGAACGGCACTTTTTCCTCGAGACTTTTATCTGCCTTTTTATTGGACTTCACTGTCACAGAAATTGTTGCGTGAATAATCGACCCGGCAAGGATTAAATCACTTGTTTTTACTTTCTCTTATTTTTTTTTTCATTATAGATTAGAGCTGATTTTCTAAAAGAACGTATTTAAGGAGTTCGAAGAATTTTTATTTTTTGCGAATAATGGCAATATTAAATAAGTCTTCTTGCTTCAAAAGAAATTGCCTCATTATTTCAAAGAAGCGATTCCTTCTATAGCAACGACTTCTGTAGCATTGTTTATTAAAAAGTTATAATTATAAGGAATAATCAAATGTTCTAATTTTTTAACAATACCACATTCTGCTTATTCCAACTAAAAAATGAATTGAAAAATAGATCCTGTAAAAAGCGCCCATTCGCTTTAACGTTTAGTTAAAGATAAGTTGCGAGCATGTGAATATTTTTCTGTTTCTTGTAAATCGTTACATTCTCCTGAATAGTTTTCAATAAAAAGAAAAAAGATACAGTAGCTGCTGCTATTATCAACGATTAAGAAAAAGTAAAGAAAACGTAAGGAGAAAAAGAAGCCGAGGCTTCGTATAGGATTAAGAATATATTGTAAATTATTTCCTTAAAATTTTTTTTGAATTTTTAGCAATTAACCTAATATGGATCTGTTAAAGTACGTAATATAAACGACAAATACTTTAAAATAAGAATATTTATAAGATTATTTAAATATGAATATAATTATAGGTACGTTGTTTAAAACTATACAAGTAACAGAAAACTACCATTCAATTTATGTTACTTTTGTTTTATTTTGCGACGAACGATTTCGATTGTAATGTAAGGCACCCTCATATTTTATAAACGAAAATGTTCAAAAGAACTTAAGTACTTTCTACTGTCGTACCATTAAATTATTAGAAAAGGAACGTTCCTTTTGTTATAAATGCAGCCCCAATTTGTCCAGGTGCGAATATATTCTTTTCGTTTTTGCCAATAAAAGCCATCCTTCGCAGGACATATTTATTGGAGCCGCAGAAATAAAAGTCGTGCACCTGTGATTCTCGGCCATTGATTCACGGGGCACATTCGACTGCATCAGGGCTCCACGGACTCGATGGTATAAATATCGATAAGTTCGTAGCAGCTAAAACAAGATTGGGAGGTTGAGAACGAAACGAGGTGGAGGAGAATTAAGACGCAATATAAACGGCAGCCGGAGCTTGGTCCGATCGACGAGACCGTGGCTTTAGTAGGTCTCCTGACGTGGACGGGAGTTAAGAGGGTTGCAAGCTCGTAGAGGTCCTGCCAACGGTGGATCGGCTTTGGGTGGGAGGGCCGTAAGGGGGAGATACCAAGGCGGGAACACCGCGAAAGAAGGCGAAACAGATAAAAAGGAGGCCGCATCGGTCCGTAGAGTGAGTTTCATTCTCGAAGCTCTCGAAAGTCACTTAACTTAGATTGCAGGGACGAAATGACTTTACTTCTCTGAGAAAGTTACAGGACGCGAGTTCACGGGCTGCCAAAGGCATCGCGGGGAGGGATGCGTGTGAACACAGGAGAACGGACTTGAAAAAAGGAAGCCGAAGAAGGAAATGTAGCGTGCAGATTGGACGAAGAGAGAGAGAGAGAGAGAGTGAGTGAGAGAGGGGGTGGTCGGATGTAAAGGACAAAGATGCCGGAAAGGGAAGGATTTGGCGAGCGAAGTCCGATATTAAAAAGACGGCGCCTCGTAGTGGCTTGCTTTTAAGTACCGTTAATACGCACAAGACACTAATTCTACGGTTAAGCGCGGAAAAACGTCTGCCCGGAATTAAAACTAATGAGCACGAGGGAGAAAGGGCGCTCCAACTCGTTGGGCGGGGGAGGGGGGCCCGGCCCAATGCAGTTCCCGACGGGGATGAGAAGAGCCTCGAGAAGTGCAAGGAGCTACGTATATGAACGATAGACCAAGAGGGAACGTATTCGTACGTTAAGTACGTAAGTCGAGCCTTACGGATTTTTACGATTAACGAAGAATTATGCATCGAGCTTAGCGATTCGCTGCTCGATTTCTTAAGCCAGAATCGGAAGTTCTTTATTATAGTTCTTAATTAAGAACGCAAGAGGTTACGATGTCGTACTTAACAAGATAATCACAAAGCATTCATTATTTATAAAGAAGCCATTCGGAATTGTTTTGGCGGCAAAGAATGCGCCAATTTAATTATACATGGCAAACACAAAATTCGAAAATCTATGAAAACTCGAGGGCACGTGCCGTTCTTCTTCGAGTTGTTTATCCCAGCGATAAAAGGAGTTAAGTAATCGATTGTGTACTTAAAAGTACGCTCAAGGATCGAACTCAGCCTATTTGTTCGTAAAGTCGACGAGTGGAAGGTCCGGCAACAGTATTTCGTAGTTTTACAACATTAAGTGTGGTACCCTATCCTA
Source organism: Kradibia gibbosae (assembly GCA_018907135.1). Classification (NCBI taxonomy): domain Eukaryota; kingdom Metazoa; phylum Arthropoda; class Insecta; order Hymenoptera; family Agaonidae; genus Kradibia; species Kradibia gibbosae. The sequence continues at coordinate 25,431,222 of JACCHX010000003.1, read as the reverse complement.
TTGAGCGCCTACGTGTTTAGAAACCTTGATGAGGTCGAGACAAGCTTCCGTGCAGTTCACAGTGTAAATATCCAATAAAACTGTGCACCATTACAAGAAATTACGAAAATGTCTTGATCTTATTATCGTTTACTCAATGCTGATAAATATTTATATATATATATATACATATATATATATATATATATATATATTAAATAAATAAAATGCACAAATTTATAATAGACAGCGTGATTAATAGTACGAATTATAATCACAGGAAATATATTAAACAATCGCTGCACGTGAAATTCACGATTTTCCATACAGATACATACGATTATCGGCAATAAATTATGATTTATAATAGCATTCTAAGTGTAATAAATTCATATTTATTTACTATTATATTTTAAGTCTGTTACATTCAAATATATTGTTATCTAATTGAAAAAAAATCTTAATTAAAATTCCGGTTAAATTGTATTAATAAAAATTTTGACGAAAACAGTGCCATTGCTTTTTTTTAATTTATATAAAGCTGCTATTTCTCTACTTGAATTACCTGACTATATTAATACAAACCTATATTATATTCATAATTACGGTATATAATATGAGTATATAATTTCAAATATCTATGGTATTTTATTTTTTTTACAACTAGTATTAGACTGTAGTTTATAAAATTAATATAGTTGTGAAATATATATATATATATAAAAGGTAATAACATAGTAACTAAAACGCTCATTATTACACTAGTAAAATACACATGATGCCTATCAATTAATTAAAGACAAAAATATTACATAAAATTACTTCCTGCGGTTGTGTGAATTATTAAGATTACCTATAGCAAAAATATGCTATAAAAAATGCCTATAGCAATTTTTTCCTCTGAAAAAAAATTTCTGAAAATGTACAACAACCGGCTCATTATTGAAAATGTAAATATGAATACAAATCTAAGCTTCTCAATTCAGCCATAAATAACGAACATTCGTCAAGGTTTTACCTTAACCGACATTGATTTACTGATTATAAACTCAATGGGTCGCTCGCACCTATCCTTCACTCACTGACTCCCTAGCAGGTTTTTTCAAAACTTGAAAAGCTTCGAGGAAAATATTTAGTCCGAATGGCTCGAGCCACAAAATTGATTTTTAAATGTTCACAACCTGAAGGGGCAAATTTTCGCACTTCGAATAGATCTGCCGCAATTACTAAGCTGCACAAAACAATTGGAGAACTCACCCCCCAAACAGTTGAAATGATCATTCGAAAATATGCTTCCGCTTCTCGATTGCTATTGAATTACTTTGTTGACATTATGCGCGGAACGACTTATGCATATCCGTATTATTGATGTCTGCTATGGTTCTCAGGATTTTTATTTCGTGATGCTGCATTAAAAGTTTTAAGTGATCGCTATCTTATAATCTGTAATTATAGACGAAATCATAGGTTATCAGAAGTTTCAACTATTGCACCAACTTTAAATATAAAAAGAAACTGCCTTCTCAAACCTTTAAATTTTCAAAAGTTGCTCTTAATGTTAAACGTGGCAGTTACGTTTCAAAAAGTGTGAGGATGAAAATAGTCAAAACTATCATGTTGCGTACTTTTTCAATTCCAAACTTATGCAACTCAACTAATATAACTGCTTTACGTAATAAAATCATTTTTTAATTGTATATTTATACAAATAAATAAAAATAAATAAATATTTAGTGTAAAAAAAGATTATAAATTCGTCGTAAAATTTTTGCTGATTTATTGTTTTAAATCGTTTCTACAATAATTATACAAGTGTTTCGTATTTTGATTTTTGCATTAATAATTTTTATATCGAATTCATGAATTATGTAACAGTTTATTTTCAACCCATTAGGATTAATAATTTAGTTTGAAATTGTACTTTTATATTTTTCTAACCAATATACTATTTTCTAGCCGAATTTTCTAATTTATTTCTTTATACATTCTATTAGCAGCTTTACGCTTAACAGATAAACTCTCGTGTATTTGTTTGCTTATTTAAATTGCGTCGGTTAGTATCTCTCAGTATCTACATTTCTTGTGTTCCCTTATTAAATGCGAAGGTATACACAGATTTCGCCTGGCAGAATTTTTACTGCTTGAAAATAGCAACGAATCGGGAAATGCGTGCCGGTAGTAGGATCCAATAACACGCGGGAAAAAAGGAATATTTATTTAGGTTGAAGTAAACTTCAGTTTTTAGTAGCTGCAAATATTTTTCGTGCATTGTACTGCCAACTTAAGCCACTCATATCTAAAATTTGAGAATAAACACGAAAAAAAGGAATACCATTCTAACCACAAAACAGTGTTTGCGTTTCGGCTGGCATATGAATGTTTGTTTCAAAATGTAAATTATTAATAATTAAATTAAAGGACGCAAAGAATCAAATTTATAATATTTAATATAAAAAAAAAAAAAAATTATTACCTCTCATAACAATGCAGTACCTTTTTTACGCAATCGATTTTTGATCAACACTTCGCTTTGCAGTTTAGTAAGCTTCCATTTAACAAAACGGTCTGCGTTAAGTATACGAATAAAGCGGCAGGCACACAAGCCAAAGTTATAACCAATCACCGCCTCTACTTCCATGCGATAACAAGGCAATACATAAGTGCTCGCATTAGTAGCAAATTAACGTATTTCCATTGATGTATAAGTACAGTATACAAATTGTCAAGGGTAGGACAATGGGACATAAAATAGCGCGCGACTCCGCGGCAGGAGTCGACTCCTACAGATGAGCTGAAAATTTAACGAGCATCTCCGAGATAATAGCACCGGACGAGCGACGGCGGGGGAGGGGAGGGGCAGATGGAGGGTGGGAGTATCGCCGTCAATGTTTTAGGACAGCGAAATGTCCCACGGACTCGTAATCCGCGAATGGGAGGAAGCTCGACGGGCCAATCGTCTCTCGTTCCGTCGGCGATTGAAATTGCGCTCGGCAACGGGTCGTCGACAGGTGGGCAGCGTTGGGAGCGGCTCCGACTCCGAGGCCGCAGCTCGATGAGTTGGTAATTTTGCGCTGGCCGTTGGCGCGGAGTGCAGGGGCCACAAGAGCGCAGGCCAGAGAACGAGGAATGAATCCGAGGAGCGCATTCTGCGCCTGAAATTCCTGAATGACCAATTTATATGCTGAGGAGGACGAGCAGCGGGCCGGGACTTTCCGCGGGGAGGCTGCGGGCAAGAGCGGGCTCCTGGGGGGGGGGACGAATAGGAGCAACTGATGAAGAGGGAATAACAAGGACAGAGAGATTTTTCATTGTAGTTAAGAAAGCTCCTGTATTTCAAATGCATGGCAAACGAGAAAGGTAAATATTCTACATAGTGCCCGGGCACATTCCGCGATCTTCTCTCTGTGTGGCTTATGCACGGAATTAGAAAAATAATGAAATTGAATAAAGTAAACGAGACAGCGAGATCGGCCGTATAGATGAATTGACAGAAGTAGATAAATGCAGACGAAGTGGGATCAAAGACTTATTACGGTTTATTAAAAAAATATATATCGTTGATCCTGTAGCGAACCTTAGATATTCTCTAATATCCGCATATTAATGTGGCTTTTATTATCTCTGGTCCTCGGATGATCTGATATAATTTATTAAACTGAAAATTCATTGGCAGTTTGGTAGTACAGATCATGAATTAGGAAAATAAATTATGCTTAAAAAAATATTGTCTATTTAGAATATTAATCATAAAATGAAGATTCAAGAACGTGTGCATTCAAATACCAGTTTTTGATAGTTTATCGTTAATTATATAAATTACAATCTTTTAAAGACATGTACGTAGTTAATTAAAATAACAATTTTAATTGTTTATAATAATATTTACATAAGGAAATATGAAAATTGAAAAATAATATTTACAAAGTTTTAATTTAAAATGCAGTTTCTACATACGCAGAAAACAAGAAAATATTTAACATCAAAGTTCCTACTGCAATACAATGATATTTTTCCAACTAAGGCATTTGCAGTTACACTCACACACAAACTTTAAAAATTTTCGATCGTTAAATATTTTAAACACAGTTTACACGAGTTTTTATACCAATTTCTATAAATTATAAGTATAATTACGGTACTTAGTTGCGCAATATTAGATAGAAACAGTATTTGACAAATGTTAACTTGTTGTTAAATGTTGAAAATATAATAATGTCATATATAAATTTTACTTTTATAAACTTCGAAACTACTGCAATTTATTGAATGAGTGTATACGGACCAGCTAATTAAATAGACAGAGTTTATAGTCGCTTACTTAACATTTATCTTGAAGAAAGTTTTAAATACATTATATATTAAAAGGAAGATCTTAATTCTCATTGTTAGAAAACTTCTCATTTTTTAAATATTACGTTTATTATTCTCGCTTAATTATTACAAGTCAATTCAAATCTCTCCATCATCATAATACTCAAATTGTGAATTCTGTATAAATTAATTAACACAAATTAACTAATTCGCATTGATTATAATTGTTTGTCTTTATTAGCAAATTAATTTGAACAAGATCTAATTTTAAAAAGTAGCTTGTTTTTTTAAGCTTATATACATGTAATAAAATAATAAAATTTAAGAAAAATTTTTTTTATTAAATAGTCTTTAATTTTAGTTTTACTACTATAAAAAGTAAGTTCTAAAAATAATTACTCTAAAAAGCGTATGTCTAAGTTATATACTTAGACGATATTATTAGATAATAGCCGATATAAATAATACAATGACTTCATTTATAGTAAAAATTGAATCGTAAATTATATTTTCTTTAAACTAAAATTAAATGAATAAATGTTTGCAATAAGAATTGATTTTAAAATTAATTTTATTACTTTCAAAATATATCTATTTAAATTATGTCATTATATCAACAAATGAGTTTATATTGATTTACTTTAGACAAAAGATTTTTTTAATTAAATGATTGAAGATAGAACCGACAATAATTTATTTTATGAACTTTTTAGTTGAAATACTGAGTTAAAATACTAAGATGAATATGAAGATGATGTTGTCTTAGTAATGTAGATAATGAAGTTTTCGACTTCAAAAATCATCATTATTGTAAGACAATTAAGAATTTCATGCTCATCTAATAATTTAATGAATTTCGAAGCTACTAAATTATCCATGATTCTCAAAACGACCCAATTAAGCAGATGTTTCTCTACTGTATACTGGGCCATCGTAGTTCTCCCTGACCTTGAATGGCCTTCTTGGAAGTCAAAGCCTATCGCAGTATGAAAAGTCCAATAAGCTCAGAGATTTCATGATTACATCTTCAAAGCGAATAAAATGAATTTTTAATACACGCCAATAATACTGTAAAATCGATTTTCCCGAATCATTTTATAAATGCGAACACTCATATTTAGATAATTACGAATGCTTGTAAAAAAACTTCAGCTGCTACAAATACTTTTAAATAAAGGTACAGTTTTTGGCGAAATTATCTTATTGGGACGTGACTCAACTTATTCAGAAATTAAAAAAATAATACATTAAAAACTTTTGTGCCTACTTTCTAGGCTATATTTTTTAAAATAAATTATTGAAAAACTTAGAATAGCTATATAATGCAAGCTGCTCTAATAACTCGGATTTTATGTGGAGACCAAGAAAAAAAATGAAAAATTTAGTACGTTTTATGTAAAAAGACTCAAAGTTTAGTCTTTTCAATTTTAACACCAACGTTATCTATTTTCGCAAACAATTGCTATCTCAATTATTTAAACGCATGGTCTGGAGAAAATTTATACCCATTCTCTAATTTAAAAATATATGATAATTTATCAATTAAAAAATTACATCTTTCATACGTTTCAAATAAAATTTAAACTAACGTTTTCTTTTTTTTTCAATTTTTATAATTAAAAAATAATATTAATAAGAGATGAATTAAAAAATCTACTTTATTAGAGCTAACTAACGTTATTATCTTATCGACCTGTATTAAAAGTTAATATTAAAATGTCCTATTAAGTTAAATTAGATGATTAAATCAAGTTATGTATCGAAGTTTAAAATAGCATATAAATTATGTTTTATACATAACACTAACAATTTATTATTTGTAAAAAGTCTTATAATGGGATTTAAACTGTCTTAGAGTATAAATATACAATGAAATTGTTTACCTGAAATAAGTCTTTTTTTATATTCTGGTTGTAAATTCAGATTTTAAATTTAAATTTGTCTTTAGAATTCATTTTACAAATTCATAACGTATACGTACGCTATATAATGTATAATATAACGTAAACTTTATATAGAGTAAAGTCTTTCTTATTCGCATATATAAACTTGGTTATAATGTTTCAATATATGTGAAGTAGATTAATTCTCACAAATATTGTTAAGTTATTTTAGTTTATACGAATAGCAATTATTATCAGTATAGCTTATTTTGAAAAAATCATCACAATATTATTGTTAAATTACTTTGTAAAATGCAATAGTCCACGAATCTAATATTCTTTCTACAAGCATGTTTTACAAATTTTTATTTAAAAAATAAGTAATATTAATGTCAATTATTAATATTAATGAAAGTATTTTGTTATCTAAGGCAATATACTATTCATAATAAACAGAAAAATGGAACAGAAAAAATTTTAATCTTAAAAAAGGTGATTCTATAAATTGTTAAAATTGACAAATAGATTGATATAATGGACAATATATATGTTTAAAAAATGTGCTTGAAATTTCAAGAATGACAGTGTATCAGTCTTAAAAATAAATAAATATACGTGCATGTAACAATACTAATCTTAGTATAAAGATTGTTTTTAAAAATATTAAAAAGCCAATCAACGCTAATGAACCAATTGCATTTTTACCTGACATAACATTCGAAGAGTTAATAGGAAGTTATATTTGCTACTAATCCGTACAAGCACTAAAAGAATACCTCATATATAAATATAATATATACACACTGTATTTATATTTAGACAAGGAGTTTTGTTCCGTGAGAAACTTAAATTAAAAGAAGAAATACTGTAAGACATGAGTTAATAATAAAAATTGAATGTGTATTTGTGAGGGCAGCATCCGTTGGGTACTGCCTAAAATTTATATTATGAAAGTATACATTATATATGAAAAAGAAGATAAATAGAGGCGGCGAAATCTCATTCTTACTATCACATGAGAACTGCTATAGAAATTGAGATGAGTATCATGTGGCTGAAGAATGAAAGCGGCAGTCTGAATAAAAGTTCTTTTATGATTTTCCAGAATTTGCTCTGATTTCAAAAAGATGTTTGGGAAATGAACTCTTCTAATAACATTTCTTCCTTTATTACAAAAATTAAATTAAATATAATGTTACAGTTATATGATCTAATATACGAATGAATGTTTAGGAATAATCTTTGTTTCGAAAAATACTTGTTTTTATTTAAATCCTTCTATTTCATTCTATGTAAAAATTATTATAATGTGTTCTAAAAAGTAGGCATTGAAGCTTTTCTTGTAATTTTTTCATACATCGAATTAATACATAAGTCATTATGAATGAGAATTTGATTCCACAATTGAATCTAGTTAGGCAGGCATGATATTATCTAAAGTACATGATAGTACATCGATCTACTTAACTTCTCGTAATAAAATACAGGATTAAGTTATAAAATATTCCACCTATATATAATAAATAATTACGAACATGCAAAGAAAATAAATATTAATCAATTCGAAATATATACAATTCTACATAATTTATTTATAAAATAATAATTTATTTATTTATAAATATCGTAAATTTATAGGCTTCAATTAGTACCTACATTTATAATGTTTATATTTGATAAAAATATTTTATATATAATAAAACGAATTTTATCTCCACTAGTATTTATCAATTTTTTATTGAAGAGTAGAACATAAAATTAGTTTTTAAATTATCAGAATATAGTTAAACAACATTATATTGCATTTTTTAAAGATTTTTTAACTCGCTAATATATGTCCTTATTTAAAAATAATTAATTCCTTTTGATATTTAAACATAGGGTTTAATTTAATTTTTCCATAAATGTCAAAATATTAAATTCAAAATTTATTTAAACTCGTCTATTCGATACTAATAAGACTTTATGACTATAAACATAAGAAGTTGATGTCTAATTTTCCTTTAAACGGTACATAAAGTATAAAAAATAATAGATAATTCGTTTCCATGATAATATATAATAAATATTGAAACATACACTTATTGATTGAGTTATCGTATTGTGAATACGACCATAAACGATTCGTAATAATAAGCTTATAAGACATTCAGTTATTTATAAATAAAATTTTCTTTATTAAACTATCGTATCTATTTAATAATCAATAAGATTATTAGTAATACATATAACTAATCTATACTCGGCAAAATTTAATGCGATAAAGATTTTTAATCTGTTAATGGACTTTATCAACACAAATTACTAACATTAATTTAATCACAAACGATTGTGTTAGAAAAAATTAAGTTTTAAACAGAATTTAATCTACAATTCATATGTATCTTTAATTTCCTGTACATAAATATTAATTTATGGTATATTTATGAAGTATTTCGCTATCTGTTTTACATTAAATTATCTTGTTTACCTAATTATAAATTTTTAAATGACTAATGAAATATAAATAGAACTGTATTACCATATTGATGAACTTTGTTTTTTTTTTTTTAAACTAGACACTTTTTAAATTAGTGAATGTAAGAAAATTATCTATAAAAAAACTTATTGATTATTCGGAATTTGAAATTTCATCCGTAGTATCCCTCGATAAATATCAATTTACGTGTGGTATTACGAATACGATTTCCACTTGCTTTTATTAATATTGAAGAAAGCAGAGAACGATTTGTTTTCCCGAGTTAGAAAAGATGCTAGAGTAGAAACGAAACAAGTAGAACTTTTCCATTCACGCAAAAGACAAAGGACAATCATAGACTTTTGTAGGAAGCTTTACACAAACGCACGCCATTGTTAATTGACGAAGAAATAATCGGGGGCGTATAATTTTTTAATCGGATCTCGGTAAAAAATCGCTCGCAGCTCCAGTTCAATAGCCCCTCGGGCCTATTATTATCGTTTTATACAAAGCTCCGTAGCCTCGCGCAGTCACAATTAAATCTACTCAAAGCGATGCCACGACGTAATGACGAATAAATCGGCACACTCCTTAATTACTGGCAGTTGCATAGCGAGCGACTCTGTTTTGATGTTGCGCTACGCGGGTGTCATTAAAAGCCAAGCTCCTGGCCACGAGGGTGAGAGGGAAGGAACGCGAATCGAGGGCGGCAGAGCCGTGAAAATGGCTCGCTTAGCGTTGAAATTGATATTACGAAGCAGGAAGTGTCAGAGGGCGAATGAGGGGGAGAGAGAGAGAGAGAGAGAGAGAGAGAGAGAAAGTGCGTGCAGGCGCGTGTATGTGTGTCAGTCAGGGAAGGGATGGAAGCTATTTATGCGTGACTACGCCGCGATTTTCACTGGAGAGCTTTCCCGATGAGAGGCACCGGTCAACTGGTCCAAAACGGGCGGGACGTTGAAAAGAATTGAATTGCGTTATATACGACATTAGGTGAATCCCCGATATTTCCCTCTCGATTTCCAAACGGAAAAATTCGGCTCGAGGGGCGGCCTTGAAATTAACAATTTAGCCGGAACTTTTTTAACTTTTACGACACCTCCTTTGATTATTATCATTTACAATGAGTTTTGCTTAACTTTTATTTTCTTATTTATACGTGCGCGATGAAATTATACTACACACTACTCTTGAAAATTATCAATACTCCGTATCAATTTTATTAGTAATATTATTATATAGAAGTGTTGTTTTTATTATTATTATTATTAATAATAATAATATTTCTATTATCATTGAGTTACATTTCAAATTGTACAACGTATAGAAAATTAAATTAATCATTGATTTATATATTTAAAAAATAATTTATTCTTTATATTTTTAGTCCTTTAAAAATTATTACTTACTTAATATACAATAAAAAAAAAATTTTTTCAATATCGCGGTTTCAATCTACATTAAAAAATATACATGTAATAAATTTAAAAGGCATTTACATCCATAAAATAAACAATTTTACCATTTTGAAATGATGGTTAAATTTAAATTAATTATGTTTTTGATCGAAATGAAATATAATTCACAAAGATAATTGAATATGAATTTTTTTAATATTGCGACAAATTTCATATAAAATGAAATTTTTCCTTTTTAATGACCATTGTAACTTACAAAAAGAAAATTAAATTTAATCTTCCTAACTTTAACGTAAAAAATTTAGAGTCTTATATAATTTAGAAAAATTTGAATTGAAGAGCTTGTAAATATTTCCACAATTACAACTGATTGTCAAATTTTAACAATTTTCAATTCTCGTTAAAACTACTCTGTTAACAATTTGTTTCACTTAATTATTGTGTACGTACTTGAAAACAGAGTTTCTGCTGCATCTCCTTCGCAGTATCTCATTTAGTAAACATTTCTGCCAACGCAATATTACACCCAGCTTCAGGGGCGGAATCATCTTGCCTATATAAAAGGAAAAGTTAGAAATGTTGATGGTCCGTGATAGTAATTAAAAATTAGATAGTAATTAGAAATCCATTGAAAGGGGCGCGACTCTCAATAGTTTAAACTACGGCTTTTGTATAATTAGTATGCACTTTTTCGTAAATTGCCACAGAATAAACAGAAAGGACAAAAAAGCGCCTGCACTCTCTAATTGGAGGTCTATCTAGCTTTCCATAAGTCCTCGAGAGGAGCGTTGTTCACCTTTCGTCATCGCATCGGCAGAACATTCACAGGTAGATTCAATCTTTTAACTGTTCCTTTTTTTTTCAACGAGGCTTACAAAAGAAAGAAACGGTCTGCTGCGTGTTAATTCAGTATGATTGTTGCTTTGTCATAACGAACCAATTGCACCTGTGTGTGCTTGCTTTCGTAACTTTTTTTTTAACTACATCGGTCCACTAGTATTAAAATCGCAGCTCGATTCATGGAAGAGTTACGCGTCTAGTTTCACTTGTAGACCTTAATTTATACAGATTGAAAGATAAATTGATTGCGCTGCAGCCGTAACGAAAAGCTCAACAGTAGTGTGTCTTATTCGACATTTTTTCTTCAACTTTAAAAAAAAACTCGTTTTTTTTTATTTACATAGCTTTAAATCAGATTTGAATTCGTATAGCTACGATAGATGTTTACACGTATTTGATTAAATAAATGTATAAAATAAAGTTTAACGTGTGCAAATAAAATCATCTAGTTTTGTTCGTTCAATGTTTATGTTAGTACGAAGAATTATTATTTTTAATATTTTAAATTAATTAAAACTTTTGAATTTAAATTTACGAAATTGGTGATACAAACTGAGTATAAAACAAAAATTTATATTATTAAATTTAATTATATTGTAATTTATATCACTATAAAACAGATCCTTCTTGTTATTTTATGAATACCCAAGTATTCAACGTATATTAGTATTAATTATACTGCCCATGATTTCAGTATAAAATCTTTAATTGGCTGTTAGAAAAAAAAACAATTTAATTTTATCTCCTTTGCTTGTTTAAAGCTTCGAAAGAAAAATCAAATGGGTGACTCGAGCCTACAACTGATGGCTTTAAAGTGTGAAATTTCGTACGTGAGAAGCCCACTTAAATATAAACTCTACCAAACTCTACCAAAGAATAGCCGAAGCCTGAAACTGGCTTGGCGACCATGACAGAAGATGCGTAAACATATCTCATTTGTGCCAAAGCGAATAAAAAGCTGATAACTGTCCGTAGCGGTAAATAAGACGACCTGCTGATCGTATAACATTTGGAAAAGGCTACAAATTTTCGAGTAGATCAATGGACGCGTGTCACGTTTTACGACTACAGTATTATATGTGCCTTGTGTATTTTCCTCTGAATAACTCATAGGGTTACAGACTTTCTGCGGCTCTTCGCGTCTCGTACGTACTCTTGAACTTCGTATAACTTGCAAACAAAGATAGTTTATAGCTAAAAAGGATAACGCTGATGCCCATATTTTGTTCGAATGACTGTCGATTTCTCGACCGAATGAATTTCGTTTCTTTGTCACGTGCCTTGGAAAAAGAAGTACGTGAAATTGAAAACTATACGATTGTGGGATCTTTGATAACATGTTCTAGCATAAAAGTGAATTTATTTAATCCTAGGACAATATATAAAAATGAGCTTTGTAAGAGCTTTTTTATGAGTTTTGCATAACTATCTAAACTTTTGAGGACTTGTTAGCATTTTCCTTTATTTTATTGATTTCAAATAGAATAAAACACGAATTATACATTCTTATATTAATATGATGATAATATATTTTTATTATAGAAAACTTATGACATAAATATATTCTGTTATTATTCTGTAATGTGATTATTGTATTCTTCTTGGATAATTCTATGATAAATTTATGACTTTCGTAATCGATTAAGTTTACTTCGGAGAAGCAAAGGTACTAAGTAATGCGCGTAACAATTTTAGATTTATTTCCTACTATTTATAATATCTCGTGCTATTATTATTATAAACTTCACATTAATAAATACTATCAAATTTTAGTTTTGAGCTTCGAATATATATATATATATATTTTTTTCTTAATCATTAATGTGAATATATACTAATACAAGTGAAACAAAATAAAAACTATTGTTAGTAATCGAAAGATTATCTTTCGTTTACATTGTAAAATATTCACAATTATCATGATTCTAACACTAAAAATGATATCATACAACAGGTATAACATTATTTAGATTTATATTTAACTCGTAGTTCTGCAATATTAAATAAAATATAAAATTGAATTTTTGTTTAAAATAATATTTTTAACGTTAAGAATAACGCAAGAATTTAAAGTAGTTAATAAAGTATAACGAAGAAATGTCAATTAGTACTTCTCGATTTCCGTATATTATTACGAACGATTTACCAAATCTTAGTAGTTCTACACGAGCTCTGCTCTTCATCTTATTATGCCAATGTGGTTTGAGAGTATAAAGTTCCCTGACAATGAACTACTTCGCTTTGTGGAATTATTGATATACTTCAGCACAAAGTTACCATGAGGACCATAATATAAAATCGGCCATGTGATTTGTAATGGATCGAGGCTCTTTACATGTAGCACTGTCATAAATATGTTGTTGCAATGTTACTTTGGTACGAGAGAGATTTAAGTATCAACCGCAAATAAAAGTTTTGCTAATTGGTTTGGTGTCCGTTTTAAAATGACGAATTCCTTCACTCGTAATAACGAATAAATAAAATCCGCTAGTCATCCAGTTATTATTATCGTTATTATTAAGGTTGTTGCAAACAGTATTATTGTTATTGTTGATGTGAAATATTATTATGTGCCCGAGATATATTCTACCCTGAGAAGAATTAATGAATGCAGGGTAAGAATAAAATGTAAATAAATGATACACATTATTAAAAACCAAAAATGATATACTTAATATAATATATAAATGTAAGTAATAATAATTATTTGAAATACTCAATATTTTTAACTGTGATATATCAGCATAATGTTTCAGCATTATTAGAAAAAAAAAATTTCAAAATTTAATAGTTTGCCTTAGGAAAAAGGAGCATTTTGTTTCATCTTAAAAATTCGAAAAGGTTATCGCAGCGTGAAATATGGAAAAAGCAAAGGGCAACTAAAGCATACTTAAGCTTAAAGCGTGATAAGGGATAACAAACACAAGCTTTTAAGTAACCCTTATTGAATATAAAAAAGCAAAACAACGTGTAAAACGAAATGACTGCTGAAAATGACACGCAAGAGTAAAACGACGAAAAAGTTGAAAGAGGCAAGCGAAAGGGAGTGCAAAAGGGTAATAGAGAGGGGGTGGCAGGGAAACAGAGAGAGTGAGAGAGAGAGAGAGAGAGAGAGAGAGAGAGCGCGCGACTAAAGGTAAAAATGCAGGAAGAGGTGGAGTGAGTACGGTCGAAATGGAATGGAGTGCTTTGCAAATTGCTAGAGCCCGCAGGAGCATCGGTGACCTCCGGAAGTGGCGTCCGTGACGATACGCTGGAAGGATCAAAGCGTCCGCGCCTCTGCCCTCAAGGTTTTCAACATTAATATTCCTCCGATATTTCACGGTTTAAGGGAAATATTCTATATAACTGCGCAATGCACCGCCGACTCCCTATGATCAGTACTTTTTTTTCGCTCTCTTCATTTACATGCGATGTATCGATTTCGCATTTGTCTTCATTTCGTAATCCCTACTTAGAATAATCCAAAATTTATGGTGATAGCGAACATTTTCGTGACGTTTAGATTAACTTGAATAAGAAGTAGTTTAGCGAGACTCGGAAATCTAAGGTAATACTTTACTTCCATTATATGTAATCGACCCGCGCAATTACTTTGTTCTCGTTAATTGTATATTTTGATGTTGAGTTTATTTTGTTTTTTACGCGTGCTGGTAGGGGCGCTGCTATTTTTTTAAAGCTCGCCTGTCGTTCCGCGTTAATATTTCCCAAGCAACAAAATTGTTAAAATGCTTGCAAGACTAAATATCAAAGGTGTACCAGAAGACTGATATTTCTGAAGGTGTCATTTACTCTATCTAGGACTTTATGGAAGAATCCAGACAATGGGAAATAATCATCGTGATTCCTTTGCCAGCTTGTAAACAAGGGTTGAAAATAGCGTCTGCCAATAAAGGAGCAGACGGGGGGCGAGCAGGGACAAGCAAATTGGTCTCAGCCAATTTTTGACACCATTCAAGTCTCTGCCCGTATCGATCGAATCGAGCAACCGAGCACATCGGCGTCTGACGTACGGAACTTAATTATCCGATTCTCATCTCGCCTCGGTAAAGAGGATGAAGAGCCTTGGCAATGATATCAGACGCTGAAAAGCAAACATTCGCCGAGCGATCGACAAGCAGTGCCGTGGATTGGAGGCCCGAGGAAGCGATGCCTCCCCGTAGGAAAATTAATAAAGCTGAGGATAGGAGCGAGGCTCGCTTAGCTCGCGCTTCTGCTTAATTCAAATCTCGTGCGGAGCGATTTGGTGGCTCATCCCCCGGCTGGCTTATCTCCCATCTTTGACTCCTCGGGCCGACTCCCCCCGGGCCGAGACGCCCCCGCGGCTCGCAGCCACGTATGCGCGGGCACGCACACTTGTGCACCTGAGCGGGTGTGGGGGGGAGGGCGAGTGAGAACTGTCTGGAAGTAACTCTAACTTACCCGGTGAGCGCGCATTGTCATTAATGGATGGGGCTTAATTTAAACTTGCAGCACGTGCAAAACCCGGTGGTGTATGGCGCCTACCTGAGGGCAAGTTTCGTAAACTGCTTTCAATTCGCCGGCTTGCCGCCGAATACGGCCATATCGTCTTTCTGACGAGCCCCAGGAGCAGACGATGCATTGTCAAACTTTCTTTATGATCTCGCATTTTTTTCCCGCTCCGCGCCCCTCGACGATGTGTGTCGAACCCACGCGACTCTCGATTCACCCTCCGTGCGAAGGGTCGCCGCATTTCCGTAATTTTAAGGACTCTTTATCCCTCGCTATTATAAACTTAAGCGACGATCATACAAGTACGTGCGTTATGTAGTTGATGAAACTTTACCAGTCATACGTCGCACCCTATCTAGTCACAAAATATAATCTTCATTATTTGTCTACAGTCCCATAAATTTCTAATTACCAACTTACATCTTAATTATATACTTCTATTTTATATTTGCATACTTCTGTTCAGCGGTTTATTACGTTGCCATTTATTATTACGCTCCTACTAAATATTTATTTCAATACTTTACTCTTAGCACTTTAAATTAAATTGAATAAAATCATATTCATTTTAACAAATGTAATGTATTTCCTTGCTTACATAGTTTATAAAAAGTTTTTTTTTTGTATCCCTACTTTGTTTTAATAAGAATATTCATAGTTAAGTATATTTATGAACAAAAGAAAATTCGGCAATGCGTATTCAATCAAATCAGTATCTTCCTGCATATATTATTTATATTTTTTACCAATAATAATTATAACTATTTAAATTTTAAAAAGTTTAAATATAAATACATTTGAAAAAATTTCAGTGTCAATAAGGCTCATACAATATAAATTTAAATATCTATCTTAGAAATATTATACAGAACGTTTTTTCATCTAATTAAATTTTGTGAATAATTGTATATTGAATGTTCTTATTTCTTCCTCTATTTTTACCTATGCTTCAAATTCCTACATTTTCCATCCCGAATTTTTCATTTTGTTTTTTAAATCTGCGTTATCTATATATACACGACTAATACGATTTAATGAAAGTTTTTTGTTTTTTTTTATATTAGATTACTAATATATTTATATATTTTATAATTAAATTAATGAAAAAAATAGTAATATAATTCAATTTTCAGTTATTGTGAATAGAAGATAATGAATCGCCGAAAGAACACAAATAACTTAATTTTACTTGTATCCTATTATATTATAAATTACTATTGTAAATCCCGTTTAAATCATTTATCATTCTTAAAATATTATTCATAATATTATTCTTAAAATAATGATAAAGAAAAACACTAATTAAGTAAATTAATCATATGAATAATTAATAAGTTTGGACAATATTTGAAAAAATGGAGTGACCTTTTTTTATACATTACCTAATTTTAAGACCTCTTTATATTCATAGTAAACAAAACGTCATCAAATTTCTCATCACGTATCATTTAACGTATTACATTTAAAGTAAGAATTGGAAGAAATTTGAGCTCGGACAAAAGTAAAGAAGCGCATAACTCCAGCAGGAATTCAAAAGCGCCATAACAAAGAGAATCCACTTTCAACCTTTGCCAAAACTCCAATAAAAGAGAAAGAGATAGATAGGTAGAGAGATGGAGAGAGAGAGAGAAAGCACAGCAGAAGAGTCGTGGAAAAATTTAGCTGGAAATATTTGCACGATTCACGTTATTGGCGCCTACGCAAGCCAACTTTGTGACGCTCAAATAACTGCCGCGACGCAATGTCGAAACCAAGAACCTTCGCCGAATAATACCAACTGCCAACTATTAATGAGCCGAATTCCTCGCGCGTGGCCAATGCGATCGACTTTCCTTGGTTGGTCTACGGCTGTAATTAAAAGCGACATTTTCTCTTCTCTCATTTTTTCATTACTTTCCAGTCAGTCCCTCGAGCCCAAAGGTATCGTGAAAATGTCAGTGGCACACGCGCACCACTTTTCCCGTGCTTTTCCCTGAGTAATTATGATCGTCGAAGGTCCCGATTTCTGATGAAGACCGCTCAAATGAAAAGACTTCCTTTACGGCGCGGCTCGTGTTTTTTTCAATTAAAGCTTTTCTTTCCGAGGGAAGGACTCGTTCTCTCTTTTCCTATGCCTTTGCTCGGAATATTCGAGCACTTCAAAATTAAGAATCCGAGAAAGTTGTTATGTAAGAAGCCGACTTCGCAAGTGAATTTTAACTTAAGGAACGATATGCATACAGTGGAAAATATACAAATGCAAAGTTTTTCAATTTGATTCCTTTAACGATGTTTTATTCAAACGCATCGCTAGGAATGGCGCGTTTTGGATATTTATAAAAGAAAAGTGCGCATTTAAAAGATATTGCAGCTGGCAGGAAATATAATATTTCTTCTTACGTAATTCTTCAAAAGACGAGTCGAGGAAGTCGAAAGAACGAAATTTAAAAGTATTTTAAACCAAAATCAAGGCAATGCGTACTATATGAGGCTACATCTCATACTAGTATATTGTCTTAATTTTTAAATAACTTTAAATTTTGCTCCTTCAGCTCTTGGCAATGGACAACTATTTAGAAAATTGAATAACAGGGATTTAAGTACTTTTTTCATTATTGTTTATATCCGTAGCGAGCAGCTTATTCATTTAGATTTTATTTCTCAAATCAGACTGATTTTTAATACCGCACAAGAGGGAAAACTTTCGACATTCAAATATCATATTTAGTTTAGAGAAAAACAAAATTTGTCTTCGCAATAAGAATATATTCAGCAGATGCGTTAGGGTCTTGTCGGTAGCTCAAAACTTACTTTACTGCGAAGAGTTGAAAATAGTTGGTTATTATACAGTTAGAATTAGAGACATTATATTATAATAATGGAATATTTTCAATTTTATAAGCATAACTCTCAAATTAAGTTTCCAGTGATAATAATCATTCTTGTACACGTAAAATCATCCAACTTGAGCAACTTTTTATCACGTGCTATATTTTACTCGGTACTTTTTAAGCAATGAGAAATTAGCTTTATTCTAAATGCTTTGCCCGACGTATCCTACCTTTTCTCATTACTAGAGGACCTCACTGGCTTCCGCATCCCTCGGGTATCCCTGAAGCAGCCTCTCACCTGGCGCGCGTTAAAATTAAGCAAGGCCGAAGGACAAAATAAGAAATAGCCTTAAGCCGAAATTCCAACCAGCAGCCGACCGCCGAGCAACCTTTCAATGACAGTTTTAGAAAATCCCTTTTCTCAGCCTTCAATCAGCGATTCAATTAGCGCCATCCTTTTTACGTGCCCATACACATTAACCTTCCTTTCGATAGCGCCAGTCGCCTCCTCAAAAGCGCGCCACCCTCGGCCTGTCTGGCGAAACAGCGATCCGCGATCATTGAAATTCCTTGAGAATTGCCTAGCTAATTAAATAGGCGGCGACGGATTGATCGAATATTAAGTGCGCGGTTTCTATAACGAGATGCGCGACTTCCCCCTTTGCTTCAAACCGACCCATCCGCCAGCGACTTTAATTAAAGACAAACATCCTACTAAGTGACGAGCAGTGAGTCTTTCTCTCTCTCTCTCTTTCTCTTTATTTAATTATTTCTCTCTCTCTCTACTCTCTCTCTCTCTCTCTCTCTCTCTCGCTTGTCTCATAGTTCTAACTACCTACAAACTGAACGACTTTGGGGAATCTTCCGGGTCTCGCCCTCTTAGATCTTACTGTCTCTCGGTTACTCGCTCCATTCTCGCTTCAAACCATAGATCTACAATTTAGAAAATACGCGATGCATTTAATTTTCCATCCCGTGGAATCTTTATTAGGCCGAGTTCGCCTCAACTTTGGAGACGGGGATTGTCGAGTTTATATTATTATTTAATAAAGTTTTAAACTAATGCTGGTCTGATTAGTAAAATCACCTAGTCATTAAAATTGACGTGAGCTTTCGACAATTAGTGAGCTATTAACAATGACACTAAGACTTTCAAGACTCGAGAAAAAATACATTATTCTGGTACTACTAGAAGGCCTTGTAAGAACCAACACATTTTATTATTATAATTACTTAGAATTTATCTATTTTTTTAAATGTACCTTCTAATTTATATAAAGTTGCTACATTTACGTTAAGTTTGTGCTTAGATAAATAAAATATGAAATATGAATGATATATGAAATAAAATGCTTTTGTGATCTACAATAAATTTAGCATTTAAATTTAAAAGCGATTCATAAAAATCTTTAACTACTTATCGTATTAATATTTTCAGTCTAGTATTATTAAATATATTAAACAAAGAAATAAAACCTGGTTAAATTTAATAATAATAGTATTAAAAGTTTTCCTACAAAGAAGATCATTCATTATAATTTTTCCCATTTTAAAAATTAAAGATAATTGTAAAATGTAAATTCGCCATTAAATCTAATTATAAAGTACATTTTAAACATATATGAAAATATATAAATATACATTTTCATACAAAAATGTTAATATGCATACCCATATTTCTTGTAATAAATAATAATATAAAATTATAATATTTTTTTTTACAATTATTAATATTTAAAAATTATATTGTTTAATTAAAGCAAATTTTTGTTTTAAATTATTTTATATGAAACAGGTGTTTGCATACATTTTTTCGTATGATTATTCTTTTTAAAATAAAAATATTAACAGTACGTGATAAACAAATTTTTTTTTTCGTATTTCCCAATGCATTTTGAGTTCGCAATTATACTTCACAATAAATTAAAAACGGTAATATATTAATATCTATGATAATATTATCAACTCTTATACAATAATTAGTAAGAAAAATGAGTTTTTTCTTAAGAAAATTGTATTATGAAATAAATTGTTCTAAATGAGATGCACGGAAAATAACTAGGTGAAAAATATAAAAATTTATTAGTGCGCTTGCATATGACGTAAGATTTATAAAATTCTTATTCATTATTACAAGGTTCTTCTTTACTTTGTACCGAATCCCATCTGGTGAAATGAGGAGCTCTTAATATCCGATGCCTTGTTATAGGAGCACATTTCATATAATCCAGTGTCGCAGCTTACTTCCTTACAGAATTACTGCGTCATCAGACTACATATCCACTCATCGAGTAAGTACCCGAATGAAAATTCACCATTCATTCGGCGGAGATACGAAAATTACGGACACCTGTGCAACAATCGCTTCACGAGCAGCCAAACGCGCGCCCCACATATTCGTGCCGATATCTTTTCCGGACTTTAACTGCAATCGTGGGGTCGGTATCATCGTGCCTCATATCGAGTCCTTGGAAGCCAAGATGACCGCGAAATGTTCCACAGGGCCAAGAGTGAGTCGAGGCGTTAGAAGCCGAGCCACAGGAAGCTCACCTTTGCTGGGTTATGAGATTCCCTAACGCCGACGCTGTTGGACCTTCGCCACCCGTCGGCTACTTTTCCCGCGCCGAAAGTTTCTTTCAGCTGCTGAGGGAGAGAAGAACTGTAGAAGGAGAAAACGCTTTTGAAAGATGCACCGATAAATCGTGCAATTTTATGTACCTGGGCGAAGTTAAGGGAGAAAGGCCTTAAAGGCTTCGCGGGGGAGTTATTCGCTTGATAAGAAAGCGACAGCGTCATTTAACCAAGTACGTCTCTTCTGTGCTCGTCCATTATTAATGATTGTTTAGCACTTTCTTTACTCGACTGAAAACATCGGCACACCTGAGGGTTTACTGATGTCACGCTCGGTTAATTCAGACTCCGTGCACAATATTAAGAGCCGAGAGCCAGGCGAAATAAAAAACAAATTTTCATTCTTAAATTAAGAAAATATTTTTTAAACTAAAGTTCAGGCATTTAGTGTCTTCTAAAATTTAACGGACACGTTGCACTTTTTATGGACTCAATATATCTTATTACTACTTTGCTTCATATTACCTCTTCTTTATACCAACATTACTTACCGAAATCTAGAAATGACTTACAAAGAGATAACATTATTTTTTTTAAATTTCACATTATCCTGTTTACATTTTTTTTATCTTTACTATTTTTTTCAATGATAAAAAATCATCAAAAAATGTATTCTTTCAGATTTTAATTTTTTAAAATTAATTTAATTTGTAATTTTACCAAAAACGTGTAATGTAATTCATCCACGGTCAAACAAGATTCTTCGTAGAAAGACCATAACTGCTAATTCTTTTTCAGTTTACAACTTCTTTTGTTCAGTTTTTCCATCCAACGAAAAATGTCGTAAAAACTGCAGTGTAGAATTTTCTAATACTTTACTACGTTTACGGAAGCATGTGTGCAAATACTACAAGCCAAAAATTTGAGTTCAATAAAGACCAGAAGTATATTTTATTTTGGATAATAATGTCACTTAGAAAAACTATTTGAAAAATCTTGCACTCAAAAAAATATTTTTCAAAAACATATATTAAAAAAAAAATATTATTGGGAGTCGAACGTATTGCTCGACTGCGGATGTCGCCAATTCTGTTTATGTCTGATTTGAAAAGTGCAGCACGATGTAACAGTGCTAATTAAAAGTCTGTATTTTAACTTAACTATTAAGTACGTTGTAAAATAAGAAGAAAAAAATGAAGTACTTATTGATCGACAAGCTTTTGCTGCTGCGAAATTTCTACTAGAGCTTTTCAAAGCTCCTGAAAAGTCTACGAAGGTTTGACGAGGTTGAAAATTTAGTGTAAAAGTTTTCAAGTACTGGATATTTTGTTTTTTTTATCGAACATATTATGTAAGTTTTGCAAAATTTCAAATTTGTACTTAACAAAAAACTTTTATTTAGTTTTAAAATATTAAAGTATAAAAATAATATAAACATCGTAGTGCAAACATGTCGTACGAAAAGTATTTAAAACTCAAGTAAAGATATATAAAATACTTTCCTGTTGTGAGCATTTTAAAAAAGTATAAACGTAACTTTGTTTTTAATAAATGAGAATTTTTTATGCGGCTCGTAGAGTTTAATTAAGACAACTTTGTAGCTTAAATGTAGCTATTCAATAGCTGAGATAATGTTCAATATGCGAGTTACGTGAATAGGAGATATAATAGTACAAATACAGATATATTAAATACTTGAAAATTTCAACGCATTTAATTGATGCAATTAAGAACAATATTACGAAGAAAAAATAAAAATAATTATTAAATTTGAAATATTTTATGAAACAGCGTATGGACAATTCTTGAAAAACTTTATTGTTTCAAATTGTGCGCAGCTGCGATTTCGTATAAATTCAAATAAAAATCTGCTCGTTTCAAAGATATAATATTGTATATCATTGAAAACTTTGGATATCAATGTACCAAATCATTTATTACTAAATATTGAGATAAACGGAAATTGCCTTCAATCAAATCTTTCTGCACGTACGAATAAAATTCCACTTCTGAATTTCATTATAATATTCTGTATTATTGTCTAGAGAGCGGCAAAGCAAATTTTCTAAATATAATGGATTCCTCTTTTTATGTAGAGGAAGCGCAATATTCTGTTATCTAATTTCTCGGATATAAGATTCTTAATATTACATGGGAAATAAAAAATACCGCGCATCCCTCCAACGAATATTACCAATCAATCTTCAGTGCGTCAAAGATCTGATAATCGAATCTAAGCCAATATCTTCAACCGATTGCAATCCTTTACGAGGAGGGTAAAAAATGCCGGCCGTTATGCAATAGGAGTCGCATTGTGAAAATCACGACGATTTTCCAGGGGCGCTCGTAATGCTTTTGTTATTTTTGTGCGCACTCGACTAATGTGTTTAATCTCTACACACTTGGCGTAAATGCTTGAAGTAGAAGGGGCGAAATACCCAGGTATTCCAGTAGATTCAGCGCTGTTTGCTCGAGCTCACCCTGCCAAGGCTCATCGACCCTTGATATTAATTGAGTTTTAAAAAACGACGGAGCTCGCAGATCCTTCTCACTCGGCTGTTTGCTTAGCCCTCGATTGAGGACACCGGATTCGGATAAGTACGCGTACAAGGAAATTGTTTTTAGCCGACCGAGCTCTCAAGTTTTTGATAGTTTCTTAATGCGGCCTACTTCGTTATGGGATTCTTGTTTCTGAATTGCATAGACCTCAATAAGTTCTAGAATATCAGATGAAAAGAGTAAGGATTTATTTTTTCAATGAGACAGGGGACTTACTTTACTTTACACGCTGAATCAGTATAAATTCACCTCACTCTGCTTTTTCATTTAAGGGAATAAGTATTTTATATATTTTTTTTTATTATATTACGTATAATAACGTGCACATTGTACAAAATAATTCATACGCAAAATATGTGTGCTCATGCATGCATATCACCGTGCATATAAACAGTTATTAATTAAGCACAGGTGCTAATGTGCTCAGATGCATAAATACACCAACGACCAATTTCTCATCATTTTCTCGTATATTTGCAACCGTAATAATAAAAGGTAATGCGAATTTGTTTTTCTTATTTAATGCTTATTACAAATGCTACTGTTCTAAGGCAAACAATAGAGAATAGCATCCGCTATCTGTTCGATGGGGCATTAGAATGGCAAGTGTCTGCCACACTATATTTCACGTGGATTTACGCATTCTTTTGAGTATAACAGGTATCGACGTCATGGCAACAGGGTAAAAGCGCAGAAAATGACTTTAGGCTGGTGTAGCTTAGATAAATTTCGAGAGCAGGTGAGAACACAAGCTTGGAGATATAGAAGGACGAACAGCAATGCAGGTCTGAATTCGAATTTACTCACACGCATGTGTGTTTGGTCAACCTATGCAAATAAAACAAAGTACAATTTGTTTATGTATACGAAATAAAACGAAATAACACGAAACAATAGCAATCGTATACTAACATTCGATATCTACAAATTTAGTTATTGACAATATTTCTCACAGTAGCTCATGAATTAATGCCTCCGTGAAAAAAGCGTTAATTCAAGATCACCAATAATAACACCAGTAACAAACATCGTGTATAATCAGTATAATACAGGATTCCGTAAGCTATCTTCAATTATTTGAAATAATTTAGTGTTGGTTAAAAGGTCATGTAATTTAGCCTATTTAGCCTGTTTAATAAGTTAATTAAATGTTTCAACCTCTTTTATCGATATAACAACCTTCTTTTTCGCGGTTCTACATTAAGTCGATATTGAATGTGTCTCTAACGCATCTATACATATATATATATATATATATATATATATATAGAAAGATGGCATGCCTTGGTAGAAATGACAAGAACAAAGAAGGAACTTTCGTATAGGCGAAGGGTGCGAAAAATTGCTAATCCTTTCTGAAGTTGATATGAAACGACCTTTACGAGAGAACAGCTTATAACCTTGCCAGACTTCTTCCAATCTCCTTATTAGCCAGAGTAAGACTCGCAGTAAAAGACTTTCCAGTAATAGAAAAATGGATCATCGATGTAAAAAAGGCATCCTATTTAAGAATGACAAGCAAGCCAAAGTTAATGTGCGGAAAATGTTTAAGCGTGGATTCTAGAATCGAGTGCACGGTAGATTTTATCCATTTGACGAAGAGAACTTTCACCTTATCCGCGTCTTGAGCCACTATAGACGTCACGACTTTGAAGTATCGCTCGGAATACTAGGCAAAAGGCTTAAATTAAGAAAGTGCATCCAACATTCTTTTGGCAGCGTCTATCTTTTGATGTAGAAAAGCTATTGATAGGAAGCTAAATGTGGCGGCAGTTGTCCCGGACGTGCATTTCTCATGGGAGAAACGGGACAAAAAGAGTCTCCTTCGTTAGTGGAACAATTGCAAAAAAAGAAATGTAGAAAAGGAAAGAAGCGATATGACTGCAAGAGTAAATACTGATAAGTCCCGAGCTCCTAATCCCTTGTGTAATAAGAAGTAGGGAGATTTGAAATGGAAAGTGTATGCCATAAGATCCTCGAGGGATCGGATTGGGCTTCACCCAAGTAATGTAAAAACTGTTCCGGTGGGGTTCATTCATCGAAGGGTCACCGAGCACTAGTGAGCTGCTTCTGCGACATTTATAAAAACTATAAGTGCAAGCACGTCTTAAAATGTTGAAACTGAATTTCAGTCTATGCTCAATTAAAGATGACCAATTTTGCTCAATAAAAGCCAGTTCTTACATGTGCGTGTAAGTCAGTCATATAAACGGTGATTCGAATATAAAGCTGAGTCACATATCTTATTATCCAAAAATTTATGTGCTCGAACATTCCGAAAAACGTATACGAATAAGAGTGAAACGCAGATTTTTCATAATTTATTTAAAATTCGGTTCTTTAAGAAAATAGTACTTTACCTTTCTGGAGTCTTCCAATTATACATTTTGATTTTTCCGTAATGAAAAATCCGAAGAATCCTGAATCCTAGATGTAGAATTTCCTAACAATTAACTTCAAGTCATCGTTATTAACTTCAACGAGATATTACAGTAAAAAGTCTCTCGAAGCCAATGTTCTATTGAAAAAAACGGAAAATTCAGATTCAGACCAAAATAGATGAATCCAAAATTATCTCACCCTTATTATCGGTCGTTATCATCATTTGCATTCGTTCAAATATTAAAATCCGATTCGCCAAAGCTTCGCAATCGGCAATTGAGCTGCAAAATAAATAAAAAGTGCGTCCTCTTATACATGGTCGCACTTTGCCACACACTTTTATAATCTCCCTTTCATACTTTCATGAATGTTTTAAGGACTGTACAAAGGAATACATATAACTAAATCCTTTTTTCAGTCCCTGCGAATGTTTAAATGAAAATTAACTTTGAATGGTGCTTTCGGAGATCTAACCCATGTAAACGGGTAACAAAACAATTGTACGCAACACCCGTAGCTCCTTCTATTTTTAAGATGACCCTGGTGCATATTATGGGGTGGCCAAATATTGAATCACAGGGTGATTTCGTCGAAAGGTTTTATTTTCAGAGATAGAGTTCATTTTACTTGTGATGGATGAAGTAGTTTTCCGTGTATACTTCACTCGCCACTACAAGTGAAATCAACTCCATGAGTGCTAATTTTTTTTTTTATATATAATTTTAAAGAAAAATTGCAATAATTGGTAAGTTTCAATTGCCATGTACATAAATTGAATTAAAAATAAGAAATTTTTATCATTTTATACATTGGTATATGTGTAATTCAAAACAAAATATTTCGATGTAAAATTTATAAAACAAACTTAATCTACGACAAAATAAACAAAATCTATGACTTTGTATATAGAAATTTCATAAATGTTAATATAATGTATACTCTGTAGCGACTCTAGTTTCTTTTAAGATGTTGCTTGAAAATCGATTAATTTGTCTGTGCAATAATAAGAATTTACAATTTTCAAAATTTACAAATTTTTTCTATTTTCTAACTAATTGAAAAAGCATTAAACAATAATTATAATCAGTGATACGAGCTTATAAGCGAGTGATAATAATGTTACAATAAAACAAATGCAGAGTTGATGCGAGAAAAGAGATGAAAATCATAAAACACAAACGATTGAATCGAATACCAAAACGTGTACAGATGTAAAATGAAGCTGTAGCCAGAAGGCGAGAGAATCGGTTCCGTTGATCATAGCGTTAAGCGAGGGAGATAAACCGAGGATGTTAGCGAGCAAAGCGAGGCTACGCAGTACAAGAAAGTCGTAGCCTTGGGTCGGTAAATACGAGGGTCGAGTGCGTGATATCCTGGAAACAGGAGGCGAGCCGAGGGCACCGTTACGATACCGCGACACCGTAACAAGTCTTTTTCCCTTTAAGCCGAGCAACTCCGTGTCCGTATAAGGGATTCAAGCACCGCGCGATGCCGTTTAGCCGAGGATAGCGAGGCAGATAGCGAGCCGAGCGCAGCAAAAAACGACGCGAGGAGGGGAGCGAGCGGCATTAGAAGAGGCGCGCGTCCAACTTTCGCCATTAGATTGCCGCGCCCGGCGTTAAGTAGAAAATCGTGTCTGGCGTGTGGCCCAAGTAGCCGCGCAGCATCCACTTGGCTCGTCCTAGGTATGCGCAATCCCCTGGGAGCTCGGGGCGCGGGACTTACCCCCCCCCCCACCTCTTAAAGCTACGCCCCTCGCCCCGGTTATGCGCCAGGAAGGCGCGATGCCTTCTCGAGGACTCGGATCAAAGACAATTCCCGACCTCCTGCGAGTACCAGTAAAGGATGATTGCTCCCCATGCGCGCACGAGCTACCCCCCCCCCACACACACAAAGTTGTTGCCCTCTCTTCCTTTCCCCCACCCCCCACCCGACCCAAGCCAGCGCGCCCGTCCTGTAATTGCTCCCAACCGTTGTTTATATTCGCGCTGCGCGCTCTTATTAAGGCTGGAAATTCCTTTAATCGTCACCTGCATTGAGACGGATTATCTCGACACCCCAAAGTTCAGCGCTTATCCCGGAGACTACATTCTCCTGAAATCGTACTAATGCAATGTCGGCGTTGTGCGAATACGCTTTATTCCGTTTTATAAATAATCATTTGCAGCTGCGCTGTGAAAAAGTAACATCTATACACACACACATGTATATAAATATTATTTCAATATATATATAGGTTAAACGCGGCTAGAAAGGTAAATTCGTGCACCGCGTATCAAAAAATTGCATATTTATGAAAATGAATAAAGGAGATTATTTTACGCGAGATATACGGACAATCTTTATGTATCATAGTTCAAAGAAAAGTTTAACCTAGCAGGCAAAGTCAAACTTTTATGAAACTTTTACAAAAATGATTAAGCCGTGCGTATTTCCAGAATACATATTCCCATGAATTTATACAGTTTGAAATTCATAGCTTCAAGAAACCATTGCTGATTCCTATTGATCAGTACGAAAGTTTAGAAGGACATTAATAATGTGCGTCCAACTTTTAGCTACACTCATTTTTTAAGAAACTTCAAGAATGTTCGTAGTTGCGTAATAGTGTACATATGCATTAAGTCGTTTCGTGAAATAACGACGAAATAAATATGATTTAAGGTAGTGGCTGAGCATCGACTGAAGCTCGAAACTAAAGGTAGGACCGCGACAGAAGGGGGGGGGGATGTCACAGGAAAAGGAACACCATTCGAAGTACAGCGAAGGCTATAATGATCTACGCTCGCGGATAAAAAAGTATCCGAAATTAAGCACTATTCGAAAAAGGCCCTGGCCCAACAGCGCTAAGGAGCAAGGCCTCGAGCCGTGAGCCCCAAATGCCCCTAGCCTACGAGGATGCTTTTTTGCAAAGGAATTAGACTCTCGTCAGGCACGCAAAGGCCTGCTTCCGGTAAAAAGGATGCCTCGCAATAAATCTCATCGCGAAATCCCACCTACGGCCGCATGATAAATCATTGGCTCGGTCGCGGTCTCCGAGGTAGAGAGCCAATCGCGACAGAAGGGAGGTCGACTCGGCGGTTCGGCGATAAAAAGAAAATCAGCGGCCTCGCACCTTCCAAAATCGAAGAACAAAGGCGCGAGTGCGGCGGCGCTCGTCGGAGATTCAGCCGGTGTAGTAGGGCTGGGGTAGAGATAACCCGGACGTGGTGCGCCCAGCGGGGGCCGGAGCTCGTCGGGGGTCGCCTATGCCCTCGCTGACTGGGAAATCGTCGGGAAATCCAAATCCCACGGGAGGCATCGAGGTAGCGGTGTTGGGGGGCGGGGGCGGAGGGGGGTACCGGGATTCTCGCGGAGTATCAGAGCCGCAGCGGGGACTGGGAAATCGCGAGCCGGGCGAGGAAGCGAGCTGACGCGGAAGGCTAAACTGGCGGGGGGCCGGGAGTGGGGGAGTGGGGGGGTGGGGCGGGTTGAGGAGGAGATCGGATGAACGGTGCGCTCGGGTGCTCGTGAAATGAAGCACGCAAATTTCCACGCGCAGTTTTCCCTTGACGAAATTTTCCTCCTTCACCAACGCCACCTTGTCGCCCCTCCCCCTCGCCGTGGCTCAGGCCTCAACCGAGTGGGAGTGAGCCACGCAGTCTGGATTCCTCACTTTTTCTCCATTCTTTTTCTTCTCGAGTTTTATTCTCTTTGCGTGCAGTGCTTTCACGACTCAAGTTTCGTTTGAATTATTTTGCATGCGTTTGCGCGAAGGTAGATCACTCCTATTAAGTATATACATTTATACATATGCACACGCGTACACATATATACAAGCGCAAACACACACACATATATATATACATATATATATATATATATATATATATATATATATCGAAGGTGAATACAATTTGCCGAGTTACGCCAAACCCCTAATACTTGCATTTTCTTTTTGGATTTGTTTTTTTGGATTTTTTAATTTGTTCCCTGCCTCGATTGTTTGGTCACGTTTATTATTATATTTTACCACTAATAAGAATCTATTAACAACGGTAATTTTGTATTGGATGCGATTTTTGAGATTAGATGGAATGCATAAAAACAGAGTACACTGTAATTATTTGTAAAACTAATAAGTACACATTGTATGTAAGAAAGTTTCAAATTATTACTCATTAATTATAAAGTAGTAATGAATTAAATTCTTATAACCACTATTGCTTTTGTTGCTGATATAGCTTTTATTTTTAGTACCGTCGTAAAAATAATAAATTTCTTCACAGAACTGACGAATGCACTTAGGCAGTAGTGACGAGAGGTCGTAACCTCCTCGTATGTAGACTCAACCGCAGAACTCCCGTAATACCCACTAACCTTCACCACTGTCGCATAAGTCCAAAAAAAACAAATCTGAATTCCCGACCCTCGTTTTACTTTAGGACGCGAAGAACTTCATTCATAATAAAACGTCTTTAAGATCTTTTTTCTTTTATTTCCCCCCCCCCTTTAGTTCACAATGAAGTTACGTCATATTCTCTTTCTTCATAGCTGAGAATAGATTCTACCGGAGACAACCATCGCCGAGCACTATTTTCGATCTTGGAGCATCAGTAGAATGAGTTTATCCGGAGGGTTGACGATGTAGTCTTGAACCACATCCCTGTAATGCATATACGCCTTCGTCGTTCGAGTACGGGCTCCTTCTTATTCGATAGGAAAATAAAACGTCGGTAGCGTCGAGGCGACGGAAGGCGCAACGACGCGATTCGCACATTTAAATACGCGCGGATTATTAACGTAGAGATCATTATAAATACAACACTGAATGACAATTAGTCGTTGTGTACAAGTTGTGCGCACTAAGTCCAAGTGCCAAGTCGACTGGTCGGTTAATAAACGTCGCTGTTTACTGTAGGAGTAGGAGCTCCTCACTTACCGTATATTCAAAACGTTCGACTCTAGTGACTCTAGGGCAACGTCTCGCTTTCCATAAGCCAACTTCTTGGTGGTGACCGTACTTTGTTCCTGTTGCAGTAAGCCTTTGGCCGTAACTTCAGCGACCACTGGAAACTGAGAGGATGCGGTCGAAATGCGGTATTCGAAAAGCCGATGTCAACTACACTCCACCACAAGGAGTCCTCCTCTTATTCCGCCCCTTGTCGGGATCTTTGTCCGCGTGTTAAAATTGCGCATCCTAATCATCCGAGCTTTCGCGTGTAGCTGCTGCATGTCGACCCTCGACTCGTGCGCCGCAGGCTCAAAGTAAAAAATGCCTGGCAAAGCGACTCTTTCCCCGTGGATTGACACGATACGCGCAAAAGATTGACAACCCTCTGGCGTCCTCGCGAGTCTCAGGATTCCGGCAGAAAGTACATCGACGTACGGATGATATTCTGCACGCACAAACTGATCGAAAGCCATTATTGATAGAGTCCCGAGCCCGGAGATACCAACACGTCTAGCGATTGCCTCTCCGTCCTCGATATTTCTATCGCACAGATCACACGAAGCTCGATGTGTCGGCTCTCTGTATATAGAAACGAAGAGCCATTATAGCTTGTTATTTCTTCGGTTACCGAAGTACCTTTAGCATCATATAGCCCTTGGACTTGTTTATTGTTTGTGATCGTAATAGCCCGAGGGAAGCTGCCTTGGTAAATAGTGATATCCAGGGTTTGCTGGTTACTGTTGATACTTTCGATTATTTTGATCGTTTTGGCTGCATCGAAAACTTTTCAATATTTATGGTAATTATGGCGATAATACCGATCGATGTGAATATACATCTGCGATCGAATTCGTGTTATTCTTATTAGAAAAATAGTCATTAAACGAGTTCGAAAACCTATGGAAATCCTTCCAGTCAAACGCACCGGCGTTTAAGATTCAGAATACCAATTGAATATAATACTGAGATTGTTTATATTATTCGAAACATAACTTTTCTATCGTGCATCTTTCAGGCTTGAATGCGGAATTATACTATGTAAGGGAAGGGATCATCAATACCTATGCGATGAATTTCACAGTACCAGTTGCTGCAAGCATCGATGATTTGGAGTTCACTTGGCAAAGCCTTGCTGAAAAACCGGTAAGCACTGAATATGTTTTTTTACGAGGAATTCTATTCTAGCTGATACGATATTTATAGCAAATGATGGATGAAATTCATGACAATATCCAGAAAATGCAGGTAACTCTTGATGAGAAACTTGCTTTACATTCGAGGAGCAAGCATTTACTTTAAAATGAAAACTTAGATAAAGTTGCATCGGGCGATGCACTGACACGCGCGAAGCGAAATTAGATTCGAAGCCGGCTGCCGCTCGTTTTCCGAGCAAGCCTACGGCTGTAGGAAGGAAAAGAAGGATGCACCGAGCGAAATTGCAAATAGACTCGATGGGCGCGATGACGCCAAGCCTCGTTTCCGCGCAATTTGCCATGCGAAGTCGTGCGGGCGCTCTTATCCTAGAATCCCCGAAAGAGGCGAGCAATTGTCTGTGGGCGCGCATACGTAAGCTGCCATTGTCAAACAAACAGCAATCGGCCGGGGAGGATTCCCCCCGAGAATAAACAGCCGATAAATCATCGCCGGTGCCGGTTAATCTCGATACAGAAGTCGACGGGAATGCGCACCTGCAGCGCAGCGCTCCATTGAAATCCAGTTAATCCGGTCGGGAGAAAACGAGGGGCACCGGCGA
The DNA here is from genome assembly GCA_018907135.1 of Kradibia gibbosae. Taxonomy (NCBI): domain Eukaryota; kingdom Metazoa; phylum Arthropoda; class Insecta; order Hymenoptera; family Agaonidae; genus Kradibia; species Kradibia gibbosae. Next base: position 25,398,855 of record JACCHX010000003.1, on the reverse strand, counting down.
GCGGGAGGAGCCTCGCCCCTCGCTGGTTATCGCACGGCTCGGCGAGTCGCTGCTCTCGGGCGGAGGAGGATTCGCGGACCACCCACGGAGGATGAGCATCGAGGCGACCCGAAGCAGCAATGCAGAAGCGAGCAAACGGTCTCTTCCCCGCGCCCGGGGGCTCTGTCAAGGCCGAGACGAGGTTCCGCAAGCGCGGCCTCCCGCCCCCAGCCACCGCATCCCGCGTATCGGCGCTCCATCAATACGAAAGGCAAACAGTCGTCGGGTAGGCGCGCGCGCCCGCGCCCCCGGGGATCGCGGGAGACGGGGCCGACGGAGGAAGACCCGGCCGCTATCGGTCGCCAAGGAAACCGGAGGCACTCGCTCTCGCGCCTCTCGGGCTTGTCGCACGCCCGGACTTGCCGGAGGGAGAGCCAGCCCCGGGGAGGAGGCCGCGGACGCGGACCTGAGTTAAACGGCTATGAAATCGTCCGAGCGGCGGACCTCGGGCAGACCGCGCCGGCCTGGCCGAGAGCCCTTGACGCTATCGGCCCCGAATCCTTCGCTTTCTCGCCTCTCCACTCGTGCGCGCGGCTCGCCATACGGCCCGCTTCGCTTGGACGAGCATTGCATTTTTATTTAAATTATTCATTTGAAGGTTGGCCCGGCGTGCACCGACTCACGCGCCCGTCGGAAGTACGAGCATTCGAAAAATATTGTTACTCGAGCTTCGCTTCAAAGCAGATTATTCATCGCTTCTCAACGCTTTCTTAAATTTATGCCGGCCCCTATTTTATGGCGACTTCCCTTTCGCAACTTTTATTTCTTCCAATAGCTGATATTTTTCATTTTTAATGCCAATGCTGCAGACAAATGCTAGGCCAACTTCTTATATGTCCACCTTACTAAATGATGACAGTCTGCTGTATTTAAAAAGTCACTTGACTAATGTCATTATTTCAAAAGACACTTATAAGATTACTATTCAATTAACAAAACAAGAATTATTTAAACTGTCTGAAATTTAGAAAAAGTATGTATAAACATATCTCTCGTATTACGAATATGACACTATTATTAACAGAAAATATTTATAGCTTTATTTATTTTCTATTTGGAAATTTATATAAATTAACAGAAAAAAACGCTATTCAGATGGAATTCAATTAATAAAAAAAGAAGGCTAAATTTTTCATAAATGCAGATATATGCATATTATACTATGTTGATTTATTTTTTATTTTTTAATATAAAACAACGTTAAAAACAAAGTCCTTTATGGAGATAAGTGTGAGAAAGTCTTCGATCATTCTGGCGCTCGTTAAATCTACATATACACATGCATATGAGATTCTTAAGAATTAAAGCCGGTCACTCTTAACTGATACGACTCGTTAATCTTTTTAATACCTTTGTAGGTGTAATTAAATATGAATTCATTTAATATTGTAACTTATATAATCGATGGGTGTTTAATATTTACTTTAAATGCCGAATCCGCAAACGGTATACAAAAAGCAATAAAAATTAGTATTTGTATCTCTCGCCTAGAAACGGCACTTTCCTTAAGTATATTTCGAGAGTAAAATACAAGAGTGCGTTTTAACAAGCAAATAATGTGAGCCAGAAATGGGTGCCTTACTTAGAAATGACTGATTTGAGTAATGCGAGTACATTTTTTCATGAATACTTAACAGCTTTTCTTTTAGCGTTGAGAGCAATCACGGATTTAAGTGGCGATTTGGTGATATACGAGCTGAAAATTGCTATTGTTTAAAATAGTCAGACATTACTTCCTTGATGTAGTTTTATAGTATTTGCCAAAAAATTATCATTTATTAAAACCAATTGCTTTTATGAAATATAAAGGACATGTTGTACATTTGTTAACATTCGACTGAGAATTAAATCTTTCAATAAGTTTCTAAATTGCTGATTCATTAATGAAAAAGCACGTGATTTGCATTGTCCTCCAATAAGAGTATTATAATGAAGTATAAATGTAACGTAATGCATAAAATTATCAAAAAATGTTTACAAGGGTAGTACCAAAATTTTAATGACTACTAATTTCATAGAAACGGTTTGGGAAAAATTTGCGGATAAATATGTATTGATGTTCCAGGCGTTGCGAATCCTTGTCAAAATTTTATTGGGGATTATTGTTGCAGCCACTGGTGATTTCTCGATTACGGATTAAGCCTCCGAGCGGGGAAATAGTTTTTTAATCTCCAATAATCTCACGTAAGAGGAAGGAGACGTACGAGTGGTACGACGGTGCTCACAGCGACAATTAAGAAAAGATAAGCATTCAAGGTACTTTGACTAATGCACCTAAATTACGATGGGTCAAAGAGCCTAGAAGCAGGCACTCGGTAGGATAGCCGGCACACGTCGCCCGAGTAGGCGTAAAGCACCGAATCGGGTGGGGGGCTGTCGGGGAGGCGTCGAGCGAGTGCATTTCAACGTCGCCGATGCGCAGGGCCGTTGTTCCCTGCTGGCTCCCTCCCTCCCTCCCCCCCGCCCCGTCGCGTTAACGTGGCGCTCAGACCGCGTACGCGTCAAGAGCGCCATGTGCATTTTACGCTCGCCCCTCGCTAATTACCGCCTCGGCAATTGATGCCTTCTCCGCTTCGATCTCTTGCCACCTTTTTCCCTCTCCTTCGCGGGCTCGTTCTCGTTGACACCCCCGCCCCCCGCCCCCGCCCCCTGCACTCGCTTCGCAGTGGCGCGATAAGGCTGTCGGGTGGGGGAGGGGTGGGGGAGAATCGGCGGACCCTAGGCAAGCTTGGCTTGTCCGGCGTAACGGGGAGGGGACGAGTGAGTCACGGCCGCGCGATGATTTATTTGAATAACTGGGGCGGCCTGGAATTCGGCATCTACAAGAGAAGGGCAACAGATAACGTGGAATTATGCGCCAATGTAATTCCGGCTCTGATTTTATTATCGAGATTAACGTTAATGTCGGCTCGCGGCGGATCGAGAGCCGATGCCGCTGCTGCTGTATTAAGTGCGGATGCGCGTGGAGCCCAGACTTAGTTTGCCGATTGTATTTCGAATTAGGGAGTGCTGTAAGTTTGAATTAGAGATAAGTTTGTTAAGTGCTAGTGAATTTGACATCTCGCCTAATTAGATAATTGCATTTAACGATATTGTAATTGATTAGCATTCGCTCGTTAACTTATAATTATGCTTTTGTTCATTAAATTTCTTTGCCCTTAATTGCGTATAAAGATTTGTTGTTGGGACGAGGCTTCATTTTCGAGCTTTTCATTGGAATATAATTTGTATTGCAAAATTTCAACTTTGCCCGTTCGTATCTTGGAAAACTTTGAAGCTTGATTTGACTTATCGGTCTCTATGAATAATTGTCTCGCATATTTCTTCTTAACGTTATCGCTTCATCGATGTAAAATAGCTTCGACTGTTTTGTTTCATTAATAATATAAAATATTGTAATAAAGTTCTTGTACGATTGTATCCGAATGATGTACAAGAGTTTTTAGTATACCAAGTAACTGCTTTAAAAGATTGTCAAAAAATTAATTTTTATTATTAATTGACGGATGCAGAAGATAGTCGATTATTCAAACCCATATTTCAATGAAGCAAGAAGACTGCACGATACTTTCAATGCAATGAAATGCACTAATTATTGCCAAAGTGTTGCCACCGCGTGACCGCGGAAGCCAAAAAAATTCACGTAAAAGACCGGAACACCGGTGCCAGTCCAGGCCAAAAAACATCGCAACAAATGTAATGCAGAAGCAACACCGGGCGAGCATTAATAATGATAAATCGTAAAAAGTGAAGTGCCCCGAACGACAAACGGGATAAGATCTCAACGACGTCATCGCAAAGGAGTGAGCGTCCGCTCACCGGTAGAAAAATTTTACGCGCTATCAATGATCAAATCACTCGATGTACGGTTATGCCCAGCTCTGGCGGCCGCGTTTAATCCTCCTAGCGATGGACTACAATTCGGGAAGGAGATCGTCCGTGTGCCGAATTCCCGAGCAGATCCTACGGCCCTCTCGACGTTACACCGTCGCCGCTTACAACGTCGCCCGTGTAGGGCTTAGTATGCGAGGAGATGGAGGAACAAAAAAAAAGATCGACAGGAAGTTCGGGGTTTCCTGCTGGAAGGTAAATTTTCCCGGTCTCGTAAAAGTTGATATAAGAAATAAAGGAGGCCACCTGGAGACTAGGAGATTCGTGGGATTTCGAATCGCGTTGCTTGTACTGGAATTATCGAAAACTTTATTACGGCCAATTGAATTCAGCATTTTATGTACGCCGAGCACTGACCAAAGAAACATCAAATCCCGACCGTAATGCAGACAAAGCGTTACCGTATTTTATCAATATATTTTAATGCCGCTTCGTTACTAATGATTTTAACTTTGTTCCTCCGTTAAAAAAACATCTTCCAGCTCTCAGGAGGCAATATTAAATTTTACAAATTTTATACACGTATAATAGGCTTGGAAAGCCTTCCTCCTCCTTTATTTAATCGAATAAATTATATTTATAGTAACAAAATGCCGTGACCTCTAATTAAAAATGTTATTTCCCTCTCGCCAGACTTTTACAAGCAATTTCCCTTCTAATGGAAACACCTTTCAGTTTTATAAGAAACCCTACCAATAAATTCACGACTCGACAATGGACTGTCCATGTTCTTTGGGATTTGCGGGCATCGTAATGGTGGATTTAGCAGAAACGACTCTCAATAAACCTTCTTTTAATCTGCTATTCTTCAGGCATGCCTACGATACGATACATGTAATTCCAAGAGACAAAACTCACCTCAATATAATTAAAATTACTTGTTTTACTTAATACAGTGTTTAGCATTGGTATAGTCTTTCGCTGCGTTATTTAATCATGTCTTTTACAATACTACAAGTCACAACATCCAAGGGAGCAGACGAACGCTGAAAAATATACTTGTGCCTTGAATTATAAAGTTATGGAGAGGAAGCCTTCGTTATCCAAAATGTTTCCTTTTTCGAGTTGAATGCTTTATTACAAATGGGGAAATATATTAAACGAAATGGAGTTTCGATAAAATAAGCTCAAATCGATTTTCGATACCAATTGTTTATTTCATAATACAATAATCAGATGAGTATCTTTCTAATTCCCAAGCATATTTGAAATTGAATATTTAACGGTATACGTGTACGTCGATTAAGTATAAACTTATGAATAGAAGACTCGAGCTGCCTTCGCTGAAATTACAAATACGCACATAAATTTGATCGGGCTTACAATAAAAAGAAAACTTCCCTCGCAGTTAACCTTTGCCCGTAGCGTTGAGTGAAAACAAAGTAAAAAAAAGCAGTGGGCAAGAGCTTAAGCCGTCAGCCACGACACTGGCCCAGGCGAATAAATAGCAATTGCAAGCTGTTAAAGATTAAAGGGATGGGGGTGGGGGTGGGTTCAGAGAAAAAGCAATAGCCCACTGGCAAGGAGATCCTTCGAATTCATAAATCCCCCGGCGAGTCCTTGGTCCAGGATCACTTAATCCCCATTGCCGGTCCTCGGCGTCGGGTCCCATTGGCGCCCCAGTCCGATCGCCAGTCCAGGAGGCCGCTGAGCAGCTGCACTGCGTCGGCTGCGATATAACTGCAGTGCACGCGAGTGCAAACGCACGTGACGCCCGTGGAGTCGCGAGGGCCAATATTGGCTCCCTGTTTCCTGCCTGGAAATTGGATGAACCGGCTGCTGGCGAGCGCTTCCTATCCTCGGCGAGGAGTCTCCATCGATTTTCTTCCGACTCCCGTAGCGTCCACGCGCTCTAATGGGACGCGGCATTTTTACACGCTCGGGATTAATTGACATTCCCGACGGCTGCCGGGCTTACCGCCCGCGATGAATATCAAGGATTCGACCGCGCGAACAACATCTACGGTGCGCGCTCCTGATTGATGGATACTCGATGTGTGGATAAGGTTTCAATTTGAGGAGACATATTTATGCCCTTGGAGTCGACATTATTAGCAATGATATGCAGGCGCATCGAGATTCTATTTCCCCATTTATATGAGCTTAATTTTCTAGTGGCCAAAAATTTATCTCGTACGTTGTATAAATCTTCCCTAATCTTCTTGCACGGATATTATCTTCGTTTCGAAGAATTCAAATTATTATCGATGCTCTCGGCCAATGTACTCTCTCTCTCTCTCTCTCTCTCTCTCTCTCTCTCTCTCTCTCTAAAAACAATACCTCTGCTAGACTGTAAAATATAGTTATTAATTATTCATTATTATCATATTTTGTATTTATTTAGATGCAATAAGCGATGCTGTCTAAATTGTTTTCAATCACTTTTATAATTAAACTCTGTTATCGCTAGGCATCACTTCGTTTATTTTTTCTTTTCATTTTAGTTCTCCTAAATTTTACAATGGCCACTCTAACAAGTATTATTTGTCTTTTGCCATACATGAAATTCCTCTGCCATACAATATATAGCAGTGATCATACATAAATAAACGCTTTTAATTTAAAAGCTAGTACGATTTATGCAAAACATAAATTCACCTACCCTCCACGGATCTTCGTATACATTCTTAACAAATATATCATAGTTCTTTATCTTTTCTTATAATTACCTTTCAATGCACGATTCATATATAAATATACATATATCTACGTATATAGTTTTAAATATAATCTGTCTCACAGAACTTTATATGCGTATAATGAGGCTTAATGAGATATTCTAAGAGATATGCATGTGCGTCTACGATTGTATACAAAAGGAAAATATTATTGATCTATGATTAATAATTAATATTAAAAAAATTGTCTAATGGCTTTTACAATATTTAATAACAATAAGATAAAAACAACTCTGTTTTGTATAAGTAACTAAAATCATTGGCTTTCCAATAATTTTCATACACTGAGATGTAATTCCTTATTGGACGGAATCGAAAGTTAGGCAAAATTTTCATCGAACATTCCAAAGTATTAAAAGTAAGCCGAATTCAAATCAGATCCGCGTGCAGCTTGTATAAGCTCGCTTTTTAGAGCCCGAGGACGGCAAGCGTTAATGCAAAGTTACGAGTGATGCCGAGGCAGGTAGGGGCACTGAGCCAGGGCTCGATCGAGTGCCCAGGAAAGGCATCGGCGATCGGAGGAGCCTCGGCTAATCCCGATGCTAATCTCGATGTCTGCGAAGACGCGGGTGTCCGCGTCCGCAAGCATTTCCCGGCATAATTAAGTCCTCTTGTGCGCGGGCTCGCTCGGCCCGGCTCCGGGAAAATCAATTGTTTTGAAGCAGAGGCGCGCAGGAGTCGTCGCTGGACTCCCCGAACGCAGGAGCAGCGGCCGCGGAGTCCCCGGACAGGAGGCCGCTGGCCGGTGGGCTCGTGGGTACGCGGCTCGGTCAGGGCCGCGGGGAACCCGCCGGGCCTCGACGACGCCATGACGAGAATTATCCCGCGGGAGTGTTTCCCATCGCGTTATCTCTGCCGGCGGTTGGCGCTTTTCTACGGCCAGAGGGTCGCTCGTTCGTTGGTAAGCGAACCGCCACCCACCGCCTCCCACCTCGACCTCTCGCCCTCCCTTCCTCTCAGCGCCTACTCTCGTCTTTCTCCCTTTTTGAATTTCCTTTGTCCTGCGTAATTTCCTCCTCTACACTCTCGCACCCATTCAGACCATCCTATACATTTCGTTTTTTGCTTATCTCGATTGCGTTTTTCTCTTCTACATATTTTTAAGACCCCCAACCCCTCCTCTCTCTATCTCCCCCTCACTCTCTCTCTCTCTCTCTTTTATTGCCCTTAATGCAACTTCACAGAATTACTGGACATCTCCTCGAGTGCGTAACAATATTATTTTGCTTATCGGTCTGCGGAATTTTCAACTCGTCTCAAATCAATATTCGACTAACTCGTATAGCCAACATCCTACATTAACATTTTTATTTAAAATTAAAACTATTTTTCAGTATTGTCTGATTTTATCCAATTTTATTCAGCAATGAGAATAACACTTTTTATGCTTCCAAATATTCCAAAAGAAAATTTTCACGGCGTAAATGTTCAAAAGTTAATCGTCTATTAAGAGCCAAGAGTCTATTGTTTGGTGTTTTTTATAACTATTATCATAGCTTTCGTTAATCGTATAATTATTCATAAAATAATCGTGAGTAAAATTACTCAAACTTGATGTGCCTTAACCTTATATCAAATGCATTTAAATAAGTTAGAAGCGGTATAAACTTCATCTCCACAACGAAAAATTAAAAAAATAATTTACATTGTTTTACGACAAAAATTCTAATTACTACAGATTATATATTTGTAGAATAATCGATCAGCGGCTTCGAACTTTTATGTGTAGAATAAATAATTTATCGTATGTTTCATCCAAACATTTGCAATTCTTTTATATCTCGTAATTTTATTCGAGAATACAAACAGGAAATTAGAACATTGTCACATAAAGCCGAATGAAAGTCATTGTTATAAATTGTAACGCGTTTGATTGTTATAGTATTTTCGATTCTGTGAAAATTCGACCCTTTTAATTTCAGCTTCATTCTCCAGGACACATACGACACCTCATTATTCGGCTTCATTCTCAACGTTAAAACAATAAAATAAAGAAAGCTCTTCCGTCACTCTCTCGGCTTCGGCTTGATTATCATTTTTCCAATTTCACCGAACAGCTCTCATTTTCTCAAAGCCTTGCCATCCCACCGATGCCCTTGATATAACTGCACCCCCCTCCCACCCTACCTTGGCCCTGCCCGGTCTACCACAGCCATCAGCAAGAAGTGTCTCGAGCCGCAGTTACGTATTGAGCGGATAGCCCTTGTAAGGTCGGCCCTCGTGCCGAGAGTCTCTTATCGTGATGTGTTCGTTATCTCAACCGGCGGATATTATTAGCCCGTGCTGTTAAGCGTTTCATTCTCCCGAGGAATATTGGCCCTTGACTCGCTCGGCTGGCGCCCGATGGCCCGATTATTTGTACCCACGGCCACTCCTACACGCCGCAAATTCTCCTCCGAGTCCCTGCCCGGCAGGAGTCACTCGTTTGCCGACGATACCGCCTCGGCATTGTAGCTTTACTCTTATTATGCCGCGTCCGAAAGCGAAGCCGCTCAAATATTGCAAATGAGGTTATTACCATTGCGAATTGAAAGTGAGAATACGATTACTTTATGGTTGCGATGAAATATAAAGGGTATCACAGAAGCCGATCGATTATTTATGCTAGTCTCATTGTGTTTATTCTTATTTTTATTCTCGCTTTTATAGAGAACTTTTACACGATCGACCGTAGTATTTCTCGTCTTTTACTAAGACTTTTAATTACGATTATGTAATTAGAATCTTACATTTCTCGTAACTAGAATTTTGCCAAACAATTTGAACAATGATATTTGATTGAGCGAAGCTAAAAAACTACGCATTATGATTTCATAATTTCGTATGTAATTCATATTGCTTTAAAGCATTCATTGTGATATCAAATACATGATACAGCGACATATTTAATTTTTATATATTACGGGCTAATGTTAAATTATAATCATATCTTTGCGCATATTTCACAGTATTAAAATTTACATTTTCAAACATACTTATTTAATTTTTTAAAATACAACTACCAAAAAATGTATATATATATATATATGATACGTCCAATTTGATTTTAAAAATAACTTTTACAGTTAACTGTTGATTCACCACATAATATAATGCGATTGAAAAAGCATTTTCTTAGATAAGAACGTAAAAAAGTAGATGAAATTTCTAGCACTGTACAAAAGTAATTAAATATAATTACTTTTTGGTCTTTGAAAGTTTTCTATGAACGTACAGAAAGAGCCGACATTAAAATTTTCATTATTAAACAAATACAATTGTTGCCTTCCACATTTTGTTCTTTGCTGAAATCCAATTACATTATACGATTCAAGTGCAGCCGAGAGCAGAGCATTCGAAATTTATACAGCACTAAAGGAGTTTTCCCTATTCTGTGCCTCGTGAAAAAAGAAACTTTTACTAATAAGCAATAGTCGCTTTTCATTTGCGTAACGTCTCGCACACCTCGAACTTTCTGTACGAGCAGTACAATCGGCAAAGTCCTAACCCGAGTAATTTACTCACATGAGAGAATAAAGGAGAGAACTGAGGGACATGCCTCCACATGGGAAAGTAGCAAATGGAGGGACTGCGGAAGACCGAAATAAGAGCAGTTTTGCAACGGCGTCAGATTGTCAGGATCGTTAAACCACAGACACTCGCTCGGGGTCCTTCCCTTCACGCCCCGAGATGGTCAATGCGAAAAGTTGCTTAAGCGATTTGTTTTCTTATTTCTGTCGGTACAATAATTCGAATCGAGAAGTATACATTCCAACTAAGCATTGTTACGCATTAAGTAATTTCCTCCTGCTCGTGACCCTGCAACTCTGTTGGACTTTGTTGGCTATTCGACGATTCAGGCTCAACTTTACCGCAGTACTGACTTAATTTAGTCACAAAATAACATGCAACTGAATTGTTATTTATGAATTATTATAATTATTATTTATATAATAACATTTATTATTACCTTTAGCAGTTGATGTAATATAATTATTGGTCAATACCGTAACGATAATGGTTTCGACCAGTGTAATAAATACTCGCTTATTCTTTAACTGATATAAAATTGCCATTTTCTAGAAAGAAATATTTGAGGCTAAAATTAATGATTTGTTCATTGCAATTTATTAGGTCCAATTACAGCGTATGGATTACAAGTTTAATATTAGTATTTAATAGCGATATTTTGCAGCTACAAATAAAGGACTTATCACTTAATCCGTAAAAACATATATATATATATATATATATATATGTTTAACGTCTTCTATCCTAATTGCAAACGTTATTATCCACGTTGTATTGCTACGCGTGTAGTCGCAAATGAAAGCTAATCGAAAGAAAAACCTAATAGCCGGGTAATTCGATCGATTCGTTAATTAAATAACCCAAGATTGACGCTAGCCAATAAATAAAATATTAACGCGCATGCGAATATCGTAAAAAGGCCTTCTGCCGCTTGTAGCCCCTCGCTAATCGGCACCAACTGTGATAAATCTTAGTCCGCAGATAAAAATGGACGCCGACAGTATTATCGGCTTCATCCGTTTCTCGTCGCGCGAGCACTGCACCGGACCATTTGTTTTTATAGGCGCGCGGCGGTGTGCCATAGATGCGAGCCAACTCACCGCTTCGTACGCACGATCTCTCTTATCTCTTGGACTGGCTCCGAAAAATGAAGCTGGAGCCTCCATCCGGGAGCTTTTGCGTGCCAATGAAGACGCCCGCGAAGGCGCGTCTCGTCGAAAAGGACGTGAGCCTCGTCGGGGCCCGGAGCAAACACACGCTCTCCCGTAAGATTTACGATGCCGATTAGCTTCCTCTGTCTGTCGCCGCCGCCGCCCCCCCCCCGCCCCGCTCCACGCGCACAGGCATCATCTAATCGACGGCGGAGCGAGGCCGCCTCGGCCGGCGTTTCATTGCCTAGCCTAGCATTAACTCGCCGTTTATTCATCATCCTGCTTTCGCGATGTGAGTCACGGCCTTTCGCAAAGAGTATCTAGGCCGCCCTTGGATAAATGGCGCACTCGAGAGGTTGTAAATACGCTCGATAGGCGCTCGAGTGACTTGATAACTTTTGAAATATCGAAAGTCGAGGCGTCACGTTCGCTCGCTACCATTTTCATCTGTACTGCCTTTAAATTGAAAATGAATGAATAATATTTTGCTCACGGCAAGGCAATTGATTTAAAATATCGATGCTTTTTCGGAAGCGGATGATGATTCCGCTATCCTTGCTTGCCAATGTTTATCCAGTGCACCTTTACAAGCCCTTAATGCAACCGAACGAATGGATCTATCGATCGCTTGAAAACCGAATCTTCTCACGTTTGACGCTAACTTATAAATTAAAGCAAAAGAACTAGCTTTTAAGTGAAATAACTGCCCCATGCATAAGCTTACCCTAAAGTCGTGAATGTAAGGTGCGTACATCTCACTACTCGTTGTTTGGGCAGATGTCGGAAATTTTCGATCTCTTTTAAAAGCCGACTCAGCCCTGTGAATATTCGCCTGGTAGAAGAAAATTTTCCTCATTCTTTATGAATAAGACCATTTCTCTTTTACTTACGAGTTTGCCTTTATATATATATATATATATATATATAGGGATATACCTGTTTTGAGGTAAGAGAGCAAAAAGCATAAAGTGGAAAAAGGGATGCATGAGAGATGAAAGGAATATAAAAGCATTTGGAGGGTGGCGCCTATTAATAATTGATTTTTGTATTAATTTCCGTGTTATTCAAAGAATTCTCCTGTTAAAAGCCTCTTATTATATCTTTTAACACATTGCTTGAAATAAAAAAATATATTTTTTTGTCGCTTATAAAATATTTCACGACTTTTTATTTATAAGTTTTTAACTTTAATAAACGCATTTATTATGTATACAAATAATACACTGATAAGATTAATTCTGAAATTCACGAAAACAATTCAGAATAATTATTTTTGCACAAATAAGACAAATGTCTCCTGTTCTATAATATTGAGTAGTTAAAAATATGTGTAATTAATAAAAAGTTACAATTTTCTTAAGATCAATTTTTATTTCAAAAGCATGTATCCTTATCCTATTATAAATAACAAATGTGGATTTTTATGAAAAACTTACGCACTCTTTCTATAAAAATACATAAATATCGTTGATGAGAATGACACTTTTTTGATACGTTACGCGGCACTATTATGATTATTCAAGAATAATTTAGAACAAATTAAAGTGACTTGTCATCGAAAGCTTCCCATTATCCATTTCCAAGATCGAGTACTTATCTTTCCTCGCAAGAAAAGCAAAGTAATTTTTGTTTCTATTGATTGCGATTGAAAAGTGTACATCCTAGATAGAAAAAAAAACACCGAAATAAATCTTTCCGTACTTTCAATAAGTGTAAAATCTGACAAAAGCTATCGAAATAGGAGAGGAATAATAGAGAGCTTATCTTCCCGAAAATACCGTTTCACGCGCATTCATCATATTTTAACATACGAATACGCTTTACCGTCATTTACAATGTGCGTTTTGTTATCCAAAGCCCTCGTCAATGGCTGTTTCAGTGAGTCGGCAATGCCAGTCGAGGAGAGCATTGTAAAACGAGCCCTTATCCTCAGTGGGAAGTACCCACGACAAATTCACCCTTACTCTAATACGGCAACAAGCAGTTATTAACATAACAAAATTTTCTCTTCGCATCTACGTCAGGGGGCTCCCCCAGCCCCCTTCCAGCCGTGCCGCCTGTCGGCCCATCGCCTCTCCATCTCGATAAATTCGTCAGTAGAGTGGATCGGAATGAAGTGGGGTAAGTTCCTCGGGCCACTATCGGCCGTCCACCCCAATTCTCTTCGTGAATCAGGAGCGCCAGGGTCGGTGCCCATTACAGTACTTTGCAATTCCAGAAGCCCTTACCGCCTCGTCGGAGTACTTCTCCGCCTTCGCGAGCCCGCAGGCACTTTCGCCTCGTGAGAGCAAATACGCCGGCGCCGAGGCCGCGACGATGATTCACTAGTCATCGGCGTCTCGCCGCTTTCCTCTCGTCAGCTCCTCCTACTCTTTGACGGCCGGACGGCCAGGGGCAGGAGGGGACGAGGATTTCCTCCTCGCCCGTTTTCTTACGTGCGGAATTGGTCGCGTTGTTGCGTGAGGGCTTCATGCGGGTGCCGGCGTCTGGCAATTTTCTCCTGGCGTTGATAAAGCTCGGGAAAAGTAATATATATATATAGAGAGAGACAGGGAGAGAGAGAGTGGGAGAGAGAGAGCGCGATAAAGAAAGAGAGAGAGAGAGAGAGACAGAGAGGAAACAGAGAGAATGAGTATGGCGCTACAAAGAAACCTGGGAATTATGGGGTTTTTGCATGCGTTATGTTAGAGAAGTTCAGAGTCGTGACTTGGTTGTATAATACACTATCGAGGTTAATTAACAACTTTGCGTTTGTGATTTATATATGGCTTTGAATGGCGGTTGTAAACTACTTCAGTCCGTTACTTTTTCTTTTATTAATCTTTCAATAAACAAAGCTTCGTGTCTCCACTCGAATGGTTCGTGCCTCGTTCGTTTTCAAGTACATTACATGTAAATTTTAACGCACAAGAGCTTCAACATTATTAACATTTATTCTCGAAATAGCTGGTTATTCTTTTTCACAGAAAATACATTCTTATCAACTCATTAACACAAATGAAAAAATTAATTACTCGTGCATTTTTTATCCAATTTTTGCTCAGATAATGTATATTAATAAGTTCAGGAGTAATTTATTTATCCGCATAGAACAAATTATAAGATGTTAAACGTTAAACTCTCTTTTCGAAAAGTCAAATTTGTATTACTGTAGTATTTTCTTCGATTGATATGAAATCACACGATAAAACATAAATAATTCGTAAAATTAATGGTCCAAAAGGCAATTTTTAGTTTAAATAAAGTTCGTCAACATAGCTAAAAAAATCATTTTCTAATATTTTTTTCAAATGAATGTTTGTACACGTAGTCCAACTTTATGACGTATAACATAATAATGTATGTTTTATATATTCACAAGTTTTTTAAAATCGATTTAAGCCTGTATGTGAGAGTTAGGAATATAAGGGCGAAAATTTTTGACATTTTTTGCACAATACTGAATAGATACTGTGTGTGAATGAAATGCTTCACTTCTTCATCTGTCAAATCAACAATTTTAAGAATTTCAATAGAAGCTTAATGGTATTATACTATGAATGATTTTCTTTCTCGAAAAATCTAATTTGAAGGCAGTTTTATGACTTTACAGCTTTCTTAATGCAGTGCTTTTAGTAATCCAAATAATACTTTTATATTACTTTAGGTCAAAATTAGAAATTACTAGAACTTTTCCAATATTTAGTATTAATACGACTTTAGTGTGATAAAAAACATTTGATGTAATGAGTAAGTTTGAACAAATTATACAACTCCTCATAGGTCGTCTAGAAGTTAGAACAATATGAATAAATAAAAAATGAATTGAGAAGGTAAAATGATATTCTGCCTAAATACTGCTGCCTAATTTTCTCAATAAGCTCAAGCTTTCTGTAAGAAGTCAAGAATGCTAAAGTCTAAGAAGTTGGTTAATAGAGGCAGCGATTATTCGTAAAATCCAGGCTACTACCGATGTAAGTAAAAAGCCCTGGCTGTGAGAGCTCGCAATCAAACGGGATGAGAATTGCAGCCATTAAAAAGCCGCAAAACATATCCAAGATTCCAATCTAGCAAAACGCGTCAGAGCCAGGCGAAGACAATAACAAGGGCGAGGCGTGAAAAGTGGGAAAAATAGCAGGGGATGCGAATGGGCGCTCCTGCGGCGACAATTACTCGATAATAACCCTCGACCGTGGAGAAGAAAGCCAGGGGCTGAAGGGGGCACGGAGAGACACGTCCACGTCGGATTTCGAGCACTTCACTCGATAAAAAGGATATTATTGCTCGGCGAGAGGCTCAGACCCCATCGGCATTGTTCCCTCCGGCCGAGGCGCCTGCACCCCCCGCCCCGCCCCCCCCCCAGCGGCGAAATCTCGCGACAGACGCGTCGCTAATTCCCGCTCGGACGCCGAGGGTCCGGGACTAGGCATATGGCCGCCGATACCGCATCCCGTGCGTGCACCGCCAACGGCTCTCGTCAAATATCACTAACGAGGCGCGCGCCTCCTTATCGATTGGCCCTCGGTCTTGCCGCGAGGGACGCGCCGACGCCCCTCGAGCCCCGGCCGATTTCGCATCGAGTCGCCTCTACTGGAATCGACGGCTCCGGGGGCCGCGTCAGCGCCCCGATGGCTCTCGGCTCAGCAGGACCAAGCGGCCGGCCCGCTTGTCGCTCTCGCGCCGACTTCCAAGTCGCGCTCGACTCTTGCCGCTGCTCGGCGCCGCCTAAGCTGCACTTTGGCCCCCCCCCCCAACGCCAGGCATCAGGGCTAATAGGCAGAAGCCGGCTCCCTCGCGCCCTCGGTCTGCGAGGCGAGAGAGTCACGGTCACACTCGTGGCTCTGGTCGGCCAAGAGGCCAAAGAGTAGCCAAAGCCGGGGGCGGGGGTAAATTACCGACTACGCAGGAGCTTAGGAATATGGTGCTTTGGACCGAAGCCCTCGGCCTTAGGGGTCGGCATTATTTCACTTACTCCTCGTTCGACATTGCTTAATTACCAAGTAATCGCTCGATTATCTCTTGATAATACGCGTCCGGTGGTCATATTTCGCCCGGTAAATATATCACAGTTGATGGTTTTTTACAAGTGGCGAGGGCCATTGAGTGGCCCCACATTTATCCCTACTAATTTGACGCCGAGCGTTCCGGAAATTATACGTGCTCGCATAAACGGGAGCGGCTCTGTATCATTAAGTACGCATTCGCTCGAAAATAACGTAGAGAGAAGGGACATTTATTTGCCAAAATTAACGGCCGATCGTGGGCTCTTAATTACAAAAGAGCCTCCTGAGGTAATTCGATGAGAGACGTAGACCAGGACATATTTGTGGCTGCTTTACTCGAAGGTATACAATGGAGTGACTCGCGTCACGCCACACTACCCTACGACGCTTTGGCTCCTTATAGAACGTATTCTTCGTGCATTTCTTGATAACAGCAGGTACCGGTAAGAGTAAATATAATGCTCATCATAATCAGTATTTCTATGAATAAATTGCATCAGCGGTCTATTTGATTAGAACGTTGCACTCTGTCCTTTCTAATGACTCCTCCGTGCCTCTATTTGTACCGAATTAATGCTCGAAAACGCTCGACACTTGAAATTAGGGATTGATACGGAAATTTAATTAATTCCACTAGAGTGATTTTTTTTATAATTATCATTGTTGAGAAAATTTTCAAAGAAGCTTGTTTATTTAGATTTTAATTTCCCCAATGAATTTTTTAGCTTGTGACCGCATTGAATTAACATTTTTTTTTTTAATACAAAAATTCTTTTTATGCAAAAAAAAAAGTTAATCCCTTTACAAGAATCTTTCTACAAGAACAGTTGTATTCGTTAGCTACATTTTAAAAAATGCATTACGCAACCAAAGCCTACCGTACAAGCAAGGGAATTTAGTCAACAATTTGCATACAAAAATAAACCGCAATTTTCATATTCAAAAATACAGTTTTTATAGAATATTCTGATGTTAATTTTTCAAGAAGAATACAGTTTAGATTAATCAACACTTTTGTAGAATTAAGAATATTAAATTTAAATGTAATTAATTGAATTCTGAGCAAGACGATTGTAATGGCGACACGTCAAAACCATAAAATCTGCAGTGCACAAAGGCCGCAAGATAATGGTTGTATTGTTTTGATCATAAAATTTTGAACATATCGCGCGACCGCCTTTATTGCATTTCGTGCGCGGGCGAAATTTTTTGTTAAAATTAATATCATTTAACTCGGCAGGCGTCGATCCCAGCTGCATAAGTCGGAATATTGAAGTAAGCAATATGAATTCCGACGGACAATGTTGTTAGTACGCTTCGGAATGCAACGAGTCTTTAGAAACTAGTAACCGTGAAAACCGCTCGACGATAAATCCCCTGATTATACCAAAGGGTCGCGTTCCAGACAATCCTCATTCTCGAGGGCCATTCGAAAAAAAAGAAAAAGGTAAACTACCAAACTGTTGACCGCAAACGCGTCGTAAAACACCAAATCAAAATGCAAATGCAGGGGAATGCAAGACGCGCTTAATTAAAGTGCCGAGGCGATGAGCCGGCGCTGTTAGGGCGTGGGGCTGGGGGGGGGGGGGTTGGGAGCTCGCAGACGGCATTACAGGGTATTAACTTGCCAAACATTTGGAGTGGGCCCGGGCACTCGCGAGCCCGGCCACCGAATGCCGACGCCCCGTCAGCGCCCGCGGCAACTCCTGTGGGATGGCGGCCGGCCTCGAGTTTCACGTCGCTGGGAATATCGCGGAGACACTCGACGCCCCGTCGACGACACTCGACACCGGAGGGCCGCCGGCCGTCCGTGACAAAACAGCCCCTCGCACGGCTGCGGATTATGCGGCGCAATCGGGAAATCCGAGAGGACGGCGGCCGGGGGGCGGCGGCGGCGGCGAGCCCGATGTCCAGGGAAAACACCTCCCGATGAAATGTCCCGGGGACTCGCGGCCGGCTATTTTCTCGGATAATGAGAGCCGAGATCGACCGGCCGAGCAGCTCTCATTAACGGGTTGCGCTTCTTTAGCTACTTTCCAGTTCGATCGCCAGGTCATTTCGCAATAATCAGCCCTGGAGCCCTGATTGCATCCTCTGTCTCCGACATGCCAACACTTGCCCGTTGAATCTGCCGTTGTAAGTTCGACTTCCATCCTGATTATTCGACGAGCCGAACGTTTCTGTTATCCTACGAGTGATGCTCTATTTGCATACCCGTTTATGGGCACCAATATTGATGAAGTACGCGTGTCCCGTATTTGACCGCCGTATGCAAAATTAACGATCGACGTATTCCGCGTACGCAAAACTTGGCACAAGTGTACGCGCGATCAAGTGATGTTCTTTAGATTGACATCATTATTAACGAGCATAGCAATGTTATAGTTTAATGTTACCTGGGTTCGGAAATTATTTAGGATTATTATATTTCAGAATGCACTAGCTTAGATATATGACAAATCATCGCATTACCATAGAAATAATAGCATTACCTAAATTATAGTTTAAAGCCAGTTATTAGCCTTGAAATATGAAACTTAGAACACGTAACGAAATCCTCTCTATGGCAGCTTATTAGAAAATTCTTATATAGTAAAGCAAGTGCAAGGAGCACTGGATCCTTCAGTTAAGTAAATATATAGAAGTGTTAATAGAATAGCATACCTATTACTGTAAGTACAGTGATAAGACTAACAAAGTATTCATAAAACAAAGTATAATATACATATATATAAAGTCTAACATCTCAGGTAGTATGACAAAATAATAGCTCTATTGTTTAAAAAATATATAAGGGAATTATGGAATATTTATTAATAGAAAACTTGATATTAATAGATTTAATTATAATTATTTATTTAATGTAAGAACTTTTTAATAATAGACAATAATCAAACATTTTTATCGTATAAACTAATATAAAACATATAAAGCCTTTTATAGTTAAAAGTTTTGTACGTTTATTCGTGACGAGAATAAATATATATAATATAAAACCCGTTGTGTTCGTATTATTGTATATATACATACATATACGTATATTAGATGTCATATCAATTATACGTATGTTTAACTAAATGAAAATATGTCAATAAATACCAAATAAAAAGAATCATTAATAATATTGAACGAGATTAAAATAAATGGCTCTCAATATTCCTCTAGTTTGTAAAATTTGAGCACATTGAACAAAACTAATTTAAAACTATTTTTAATTTAATCTGCTTTTATTTTTTTAAATATAACAAATAATACTGTCGATCATTTATAATATCTTATTTTTCTTATCTAATCGAATATGTACCCGCACTTGTGTGCGTGTGTGTGGGCGAATTTTTTTTTTGCATTTATAATAAACGATTGCTTAAGGTCGATAAATAAAATTAAAACAGAAATCAAGCGTTTAATTTGTAAATAATTCGATCAAAACTCATAAAATGTAGAAAAAATAAATGTCACTACTGGAAGTCCTTGTATAGATGCGCATCAGCTCAAATTGAATTTTATCCTCTTGTTTTCAAGCAACTTTACAAATTTCATGTAATGAAACTTTTATTAATCGATTAATCTCCATAGATATAATATGGTAATTTTACTTTATCAAGTGCTCGAGACATTAGAGGGTCTCTCTCCATCCCTCTCCCTCTCCCTACCGCCACCCCCCCCCCTCTCTCCCACTCCTTCACTTTCACCTATGTGATTACTTGTTCAGGGTACAAGGGAAGGAGAAAACTGCAAAAGTTCCTTCGTCTCTCTAAAAGCCGTTCGACGGGCTTTCCCGCCAACGGTCGTCTTGTTCTTATTCTGCATCTTATGAGATCAAGTCTCTCTTTTGCAAGACGAGGAGGAGAGCGATCGGCTGCAGGAGGAAATTTTGTGTATACCGTATAATACAGCCTTATTATGTTAAAGTATACGGGTATTGGCGAATGTAAGGATCCGACTATGAGGATGAAGAAGGACGAGGCGAGGGAGAATGAAAAAAGCGATAGAAATAAAGAGAGAGAGAGAGGGGGGGGGAGAGGGAGTGACGAACGTGGCGAAAGACATCGCATGGCGGGACTCGCGGTGCTAGGGTGGTGTAAAGGGAAGCGAATACATAATTTGGCGCTCACACGTGCACGAGAAGTGCCTACGAATATGATTGCGGGAACGAGGGAACTAGGCACGAGATGTTTGGGCAAATGTGACTTTGCATCTCTGCACGACTCCGAAACTTCTATCGCAAAACTTACGGAATGTTACACTTCTCTACGCAAACGTACACATATCTTTGCACGCGCGCACATATCTTTGTTTATATGTGTATATATATATATATATGGGTATGTATAAATACACGTGTGTAGGCGCGCGGGCGCGCGTGTTAGAGAGGGTGTGTATAATGTAGGTGTAGCAGCCTGTAGCGGATTTCGGTGCGTACGGGAGTACAAGACTCCGTAGTGCAGAACCCCCAAGAGAATAAGTTATTTTTCTGAATTTGGCTTGCGCTCGGCGGAAAGTTTTCGTGTTTCTCTTTATCATACTTTAAATTAACACATGTGATACTAATTATTGAAAATGTGTTGCCTTACTCGTAAAATTAAGGAATTAGCTGCGGCTAAAGCTTACTCATTTCAACTTTTTTCTCAAATCTAAAACTTTCCCTTTACAAGGTTGATGCCAGATGTAACGACGCTTTGTAAAATCGTCTTCTAAAATATGGTTTTTTAAATGTCATCATAGCGACTTAAAACAAAATTTTTTAATGAAAACATAATCCTCAATTAACGTTATAACTATAAACGACCTCTAAGAAAAATTACTCTTGAAACTTATAAAAGGCCAAAGGCTTCGAGCTTATCTTTAATTATGTATTGCGTTTTTCACTAATTTCTGTATTACATATACCTAATTTTCTCGCAATTATTTAAAAATTTTTAATTTATGAACTTTCTAAGGGACGTATTTAAATTAGAAAAATAATCCTTTAAGTTTTTTAATAATTTTATTAGATATGATATAAGCATTACTTAAGCATGAACCATTAGAAAATGTAAAATGTACATGGTATTAATTTAGTCACGTAATCAAAATTTATGAGTTGATATATAAATTGCTTTATACATGAATTTTTCATTTTATAAATTACTTGTTTTAGAAAACTATAACAAACAGTTGTGCAATACTTTATTTCATCTTAATTGTTATTAAAGTTATTGCATTCGAACTAACAAATTTCAATTAATAGGTTTCATTATTCAAAATTTTTCTACTCATAAGATAATCGAAAAAGCTTTTCTATTTTTGAAATATTTAAAAAAAAATGATAAGAATATTACTACTTATTTGTGTCTTTATAGATAAAAATAGATAAATCTACGTTCTAGGCTTATCCTCAGATTTTTATATCCTAATGGTTTCATAAGGGAATCTAAAGGATAAAAAATACGCGAGTATGTAATTTATTTCTTACTATCCCAAAGTCCTTATAATCTTTATATATTTTCTTCCAAAAGTTAAATAAAATAGTTTTCATATATGATATAATAATAAATATACATTTGCAGCGTTTTTTTATCTATGAGTAAACTTATTAAAAAATATTTATTTAATTACTGTATCATATAATATGAATTAGTTAATATAAAATTAATACATTGAAATCTATGATTTTTATAAAAATTTTCAAAATCTTCATAAATAATTTCTAGCTTATAGAATACATATATAATAATGATAATATTGTAGAATATGCAATAAAATTTTAAACAGTAAATGCTTATTTTAAAGCATGTTTTACAAATTCTCTGCAAAAATATTTACTCGAAGCATTAAAAGTATCGACATTATAAAACCAATTGCTTATTTCAATATAAATAAGTAGCTGTTCTATTAGAATGTTAAATATTTTCCAAAATATTGAATAAGATATTGAATATTACGTACAATTATGAACTAAGAAAACTTGCATGTGAAATTACATGCAACGTAAAAATATTTTTGAAATATAAATATAATCAACCACTGTGCAACTATTATTTTTTATAAGTATGTAACATTTTAATCTAAAATTATAAAAAATGGCAACTGTACTTCAACTTTATTTAGATTTTTAGAATATTATTAATAAAAGATCTTCTATAATTTAGAAATTTGAAATATTTATAAAACAAAGATTTTTTAGTATTACCAGAATGAAAACATTTGTGTGATTACGTCGTATGAAATATTTTGTAATATAATGAAAGCTAATTTATTATTTGGATTATATATCCAATATTCTCACTTTAATGTCATAAATAATTTTAATTTTAATGATAAATATCACAAACATTTACATTCGTATTTCAATATGAATAGTATTAAGATTCATGTTGGTAATGTTACAAATTAAAAAAATATATATATATATACATAGAACAAAGATTTGCAATGTACACAATACATTCCGTTAAGTACTTGTAAATTACAAAATTCTTGGAAACACTATCTCTTAATAGGGATGAGACTCTATTTAAAATTAAACAATGTATTTAAATGTATATTGCCAGTTGAAATGTATTTCTATTCGTATAATATGCGCATTTTAAGCTGCGGATTACTTTTCCGCACACCTGTAATGTACTTTTTCCATTGTTTCGGAAATTTCGGCGCAGCGCCTCTTTTAATACCCGTAAGAAATAATTGTGCGAATTCCGAATCCGTAAATACGTGTGTTATTCGAATTCTTCGGGAACAAAACCACGGCAAGCGATAATACGCTTCGCTTGGGCAGATAAAGTAGCTCGCATTACTTGCTCCCCACAAAATTTACTCGACTCGCTTTAATGATTTAACAAAGTACGATCGCACTGCAATCGATGAAACTCAAGATAGCGATATTTTTCAGGGGTCATTTTATCCTCTCGCTCAAGCCCCACGAGTCGCGGGCCTCTTCTTGGTCTCGGACGACGGCGCCAGGCCGAACTGACCCTCAGGGGTGTCCGCGATAAATTTTTAATTAAATGCGAGAGGTGCTCGAGCCCATGCATTTCTCATTACTGTCGAGGCGGTATCGGTGATTCCGGGCACAAAACATCCCCCCGCATTAAGTAAACATTACAATCGCCGCGAGAGCTGCGAGGCTTCCTCGTCCGGGCGCCGCCGTTATGCTGATGAGCGCCGGGGGCGGCGGCACCGAGCGACGTCGGCGGGGGCGGGGGGAGGGGCGCGCGAGAGGGTCGGGCAGCCCCGCGGCGCAATGGGATGTGGGGGTGGGTGGGTGGGGCAGGGGAGGCCCGATTGCTATCGTTAATCCCGACTGCGGCCCAGGAGGCGTTGAGCGATCGTCTCATCTTCTCACGAAAAGTTAGACGAGGGAATTACGTCGCTGGCGGAGTTCGCCAACTCCCCGACGCAGACCCGGGGCCAGATGCGTCGGCCCTCGGCAGCGCGACTCGTTACGCGCCCAGCCCCGGGAGTCACGGCCCGGCTGGGCTTCCTCCGAGGGCCTGCGGAAAATTTTTTATTGCTTCGCATCGCTTCCGGGGCTGTAGATTCGCCGGCGTGTATCTTGCCGAGCACGAAATTGAGAGGGATTGCGTTTACGGCCACGGCCAGCAGGAACTTCAAACTTCCTTGTCCATCTAATGGCTCTTGCTGTTTCAAGATTTCTCTTACTAATATCGTATAAAAACTTCACCAAACTCGAGCTGCGCGACTTTAACTGCATTTGTCAAACAAAGTTGGGGAATATTTTAGAAAGTAAATCCACCTGCTATTTAATATCCTTTTGTATTATTCATTAGCAAGAATCATTTTAATTCATTAGTTATTTTCACCCACGTTAATTGCGTTATTATTATTTACTGTATGCACTTATACCTTTGCTAGAAATACACGATGTTACCTGAAAATGATGAAAAATAAAGCTTAATTATTGTTTGTAGTTTCTGAAATACGTCTAATGAGGAAAGTTAAGGAGTAATTTTCTCTATGGTGCTGCGAAAATTTACGAATAATCGAATTTAAAATCAATGAAATTTAATATTGTAAAACAGTTTCGGAATGGTCAATTTATTTATTAATTTTAAAACACAGTTTATATCATGATACTCTAGCAGAAGTACATTAATATTCAAATTTGTAAACATTTTCTTTTCCTATTAAGGCTTTTAATTATATCTGCTTTAATTGCAGTTACATTTCCTATTTAAATTAGCATGATTTGTATTTTAAAACTAAAATTTGTTAGATAAATAATAATTTGTTTGGTAAAGTCAGTTTATTATATTTATGTTGCATTTGAATAATATCAAAAATTGTAACAATAATGGGCATGTCATAAAAACTCATAATAAATAATTAAAACCAATAGTCGTATTAAGCATTTAAATATATTATTAATACATTTCTTAATTTCTAAATTTTTAATTCTTCAAGTTTAAAATTCATAAAGTACTATTTTAGTAAATTAAATATTTGATTTTCTAATTATTATAATCATAATACGATAACATATATTAATGATTACAATTGTTGCTTCGAATAAATTTCTAGTTATTAAACAAAGATTGAATTGTAACAATTGCGTTTCATTACACAATTAAATTCAATTTACATGGTACATGTACAATTTACATTATTGCACATTCTCAGTGTGTTATGGCAGTGCTCTATACTCGAGATTTCTAGAAATTTTTATTCGAAAATAAAAAAATAAGAATATCGTATAACCAATTGTACTTATTAATAATTTACAAAACAAAAAGAGGCACTTGAAATATTCAGTAAAGCCTTGAAAGAGAAGAAAATAGAAAAAAAGTGAATGAGGAAACCGTAGAAATGAAAAAATGTGCAAAGAAAACAAAGAAAAATTGCAGATGCTTGAAAAATAATTCGGGATTCTTGTGCTTCTAGAAGCACTTACTAACACCCGTTCATGGAAAGGAGACAATTTTTCCTGCCTGGAAACTTCAAATGCTAGGACATATATTCATGGTACACCTATGCATCACTGAAATTCCAGTGTTAATAATTTTCGGAGGGAGGTGATGAAGTGACAAATTTCCGTAATAACTTATAGAAACAGAGGATTAAAAAATAATTCAATTTGCTGTTCTTTGACAGATCGTAAGATTCGATCAATGATTCCATTTAAATAATTAAGAAATTTCTAGAATACCATTAAAAAATTCCATTATTAAATTCAGCAATCGATTCAAATTTAATGTTTCGCAATAATTGATACCGATGTACATCAAATTAAAATTTTAACTAAATGCTCCATTGATAATAATATTCTTATTAAAAACATTAGTTACACGAATTCAATATTCCTAAATGAGATATTCGCAAAAAAGGGAGCAAAATTAATATTTGAAAAATAATTGAATATTTTTTTTCTCGCAATAAAAAGCATTATTATGTAAACATTTCATAGAGTTTGACAGTATTTACTCGTTAGTTCAGAATCAATGCAATAAATTTGTATACCACTCGAATCAGACAGTTTGAAAAACAGCGAACACTGTAGTGAATAAACAACCTCTGCTTCAATACCCACAATCAGAAAAACGCTGTTCTTGCAAATTATAAAATGTAAGGACTGCAGATTTTTAAGTTTTGCAACTAATTACTTTATCGACACACAATACTTTAAGTATTAATTATTGAAGTAAATATTTTATCGAATAAAAATAAAATGAAAATTCACACTACATCTTTTTTATGATTAATATAATAATAATACAGCACTTTATTTGCTTAATTATTTTAAGTTTCGTATGAAAGTTATAATTTTGCACATGTGTGTTCGATTTGATCAGTGTAATTCATATTATTACAACATTATAAATGCTGTTAAATGTACATGTTACAATGGCAAAAATGTACGATTGCAATTCTTTCTAGGAAGTAGTTCTATCAAAATTAACTATTCCTTTCGAGAAATTGTTTTCTAATGTAATAAAGATTTATGATTGTATATTTTTACTCACGGAATAATAATTTTACACATGGCCGTCACACATATTGTCACAATACTCACACTTATTCATGAAGAAATTTTAACTGCAATCAAGTTGCGTACCAAACGTTGATTTAAGAACACAAATATACAAATTAATATCTTCATTTATATTCATAAAATAAATCTCAATTTAATTGATAGTACCTTATATAAGAATCGAATAATTTTCATGCAATGTTAATAGATAATATTTTTGTATAAATAAAAATTTCAGATTCTCAATGAGATGTAATTTATATTAATTTAATTAACTTATCGAATTTAGTATGTTTCACTGAAATTACATAGTATTGTTATCATGAATACCATTAAGTATATATATATTGAAACATAGTATACAAATGCAGATGCAACAAATCTTGCTGTTATACAATTCGTACTCAAGGATTATTAATCTTATATTTTAGCCGATGTTAATAAATAACACAGCGATGAATGCTTGTATTCGATTCGTCATTAAAAGTCATAAAACTGAATAAGGCAAACATAATACCAAATTAAACTAATGAAGTAATGTCTGAATACATGATGAAAAATGAGCAAGCGCTACAAAATCATCATATCATTTACAAGTTTGAAAATCGCAAGTAGCGGTAAAATTGTATGCGTTGAGTAAGAATTAAATCACAATAAAACGAATGTTCTGCTCATATTTTCCAGAGACACCTTTTGTTTTAATGAATTTATCGTTTTTTAAATAAAGATAACGCATGACCGAACATTTGGTGTGTCGTCATTAATTTATCTCTCGCCGACTTCAGTGCGCCTAAATTGTATGAGCTGCATCTGAAAACACATCACAAACATCATCCGATTTACTTCCTATGCGATATCGCTTTCCATGCATTCTCAAGCGTTCCGTAACTTACATGCTAACTTTTAAGCTTAACCCGGCGTGGCACTTGAATGCCGATTATATCTATTTAAATGAAGAAGAATATGAATATTTATTTTTATTGCGTCCAAAAAGTTTAATTAATTCTTAAATTATTAGACGCGCGTTCTTTTTTCGCATTATTTTAATTAATTGCTAATTTTAGGGCCCTTCCTTCTTTAAATTTTCTTTATGAATCGGTAGCTATTTATGTAAGATCTAAAAAGCTATTTTTTTACTTCAAATTTCTTTCCATTTCAGGCTGAAAAACCAGATAGAAAATGTTAATTATATCTTTTCTAACAACATTCAACTTTACCTAATCCTAAAATATAAAACTAATGCATATTAAATTGTGCTAGAATTCATTAATAGTAATGCTTTGCTTACCCATGCGACTTTGTTAATAAATCGTTCAATTGCTTCTTAACATTAATATATATTGTGGACAATTTATTTCAATGAAACTAAAATTAAAACGTAGCAAAGATTCAAAATACAATCTTAATCTACTAAATGCGTTAAAGATTTTTTTTTATTTCTCCTAAATAAGTAAAATGAAACCAGCGAGCGAAATAATTATTGCGCGGCTTTTATGGTTTCAACCTCGAGTCGTATAATTAAATGGATTTTATAAATAACAAAAACACCAATATAAATTATAATTTAAAAAAGACGCTAGAATGCAAATGAATGCATTCAAATAGGAAACGAATTAATTCAACGGATATAAATCTTGCGCGAGAAACTAGACAGAATCCCATTGTTTTGATCTCCATCGTCTTACTAACACTCGACTACCTTAAGCCGAAGAGCTTAATATAATTTCACTTTGGGGTAATGGTTAACAATTCCTTTTTATTAAAGTTCTCATAAAAAAAAGTTATATTAAATAAAAAGCAAACAAAGATTTTTCCTTAGAATTCTAATTGAATTCCACTTGGCGAATACGCAACCCCACTTAAGAATGTCTATCCCCGAGCTAAGCGCACAATAAGGCTATCAAATCCTTTGAAAAATCTCCAGCGCGCCTCGCGAGCGACAAGCCGATATGCATCGGGTCCCATTCTTATTGCGGTGTTATTAATTTTAACTTCCGCTTCTGGCGCAAGGGAAGAATCCTTTTAAATCGTCACTTCCCTACAAGCGACAACATAATTCCGTAGCTTGGGGCTTACGCACGCGTGCGCACTTACTCGCAAATCCTCCCGGTCTTGCAAATTGATTCTACCCTCACATCCACCCCCAGCCAAGCGAAAAAATCACCCTCGAATCTCGAGCTTGTACACGGCGCGGCAAGGAGCCGTGGTGGGGGCAGAGGGGCTTAAAAACTGCGCAGAGACTCCGGCATCGCGCGAAGCGCGCTGCGATTGAAGCAGGCGTTATTTTAACGCGGATCCGAAGCCAAGCGCGGATAGGGCGGCATGTCCGGACGCGCGACTGAGCGGCCGAGGGTGGGAAGGCTGGGCTGGGGGGAGCACATAATACGAAGATACAGCCGACATCCGCGTACACAGGCGCGCATCAAACTCATTTGCTCGCGTTGCAGTTTCAATTACGTGCGCTAATGGAAATCCGGGAGGACGTGTAATGCCTCAGCCGGGGTATACGTGCGTCCGTGGGTGTACGTGCACCCTCCGACCGATTCGACGCCAGCCGCCAAGGCCCTGCCCCGGACACCGCGACATTTTAGCGCAACGGATGGATGCATAATTCTGCTCGGAGCCGCGATTCCCAAACGAGGCGCGGCACGATAAGCGCGGCTAACGTACCCTGCCTTCATAATTTCCACTCGATTTGGCACCGCTCGACCGCGTGATGCTTCGCTCGCTTCCGACGCACGTTCCTCCACGGCCCTCGCCTGCGCATGTGCGCCCCGAATGCAGCTCCAAGGGATGCTAATTCCCGCTCGAATTCGTCTCTTCGTTAATCCTCATCAAGGAAGTCTACGGGAGCAAATTGAATTCGTTGATCGAGAAATATGAGCACTGCGAGTGCATTCGAAGGCTCCGCGGGCAAGACCCTAAGACTGAGTGAGCTTTATTGAATATTTATAGGAATGCTGATTAGTTGCCTTTAATATACCTGGCCTATCTAGAATTATTCTGAATAATGACTCTGACTTTTGCCCTGATTTGTGTGCTCTCCGGCTTACAGCGCGGCGCATCTTAATAAATAATTGTCTTAATTTGGAAACACGTGTACCAAGTTCAATAATCTGGATCCCCTATGTTGGATAAATTTTACCAAAAATTGATAACAAATTCTACATTACTACTTCATTCTATCCCGAAATTAAACAAAGATACTTTTATTTATCTTGCTTGCGTCTACAATTAATATTTACAAACGTCCCATCATAAAGTTTTTGTTCGTCAACGGAAATTATTTTGTGCATTAATTTTTTCCTGCATTTAAATTATATTACTATTAAATGTTCATAAGCAATAGAAAAGAAAAATATTCAGCATGATAACTAATTACAAAAACTCTACTCATCATTGAATACTGCGCTCGGCTCATTAATAGTTTATAGGTTTGTACTTTTTTTTTAATGAACAAGTTCATTTCTAATTATCAATTAAAAAATAAAGTACCGTTATATATATATATATATATATATATAAGTGTTAATATGATTTTCACATGATTCGTACCACCCGTATTTCTTTTCTTTCGGGTATTTCTATATTTTTTATGCACGCACATTTCAATCCCTCATTCTCTCTCCTCCCCCTCCTTTACTTCCCTTCCTAACCCCTTCTCACTCTCTCTCTCACTCTACTTAACTTTTCATTTCTCCATTACTCTGCATTACTTGGAGACGACGATTCGTCTCTTCATTACTTCTCATTACTATTGCAGGCGAAATGAGCACATAAATAGCTTTAAAACCCGAAACTATCTACTGATTGCATAGTCAAAATATAACTACTTGCTGCTTCACTTTATTAGAATTGGATATACATGATAATGGAAGAATGGTAATCATTTTTAATGAAGATTAAAATTTAATATTATTTTCCCTGATAAAAAAGTCCTTAAATCTTTGACATTTTGCAAAAATTAGCATAAAATCTTTCTCAAATATATTCTCAATAAAGATCGTTAAATATGTAATTCAGAATTAGTAATTATGAATTTGTATTCTTCAATATCATAATTCAAATAATATCTCGTACTGGAATCATTTGTAATATTGTATACGTTCAGAGATAACTCGGTCTGTCCATAAAGTGAATGAAATAAAAGTTTTAAAAAAAATTAATATATTCTTATTCATTTTTGTGATAAATGAATAATCGAATATTTGCATTGCAAATACTGGCTAAATTCAGGTAAATATATTTCAAATGTGAAAATACCGGAACAAATACACAAACGAGTTACTAGAGAATGTAAAATTATATTTTATGTTGTGTGCAGTGTATATAAGTTGTATTCAATACCCACAAGCGCATTAATTACTTAGGTACTGATTATACTCAGGTGTAAACTGATAATCCTACAGGGACCAACGACTAGGTGTATTGTATTTATAGCTCATATGGTTCGAATAAGGCGGACAAGTTCGAATAGTTATGGAGTTAGCCATACAGTAGTCAAATGACAAAATTGAACTGTTAGAGTATAGAAATGAAAAATTATTCTCCCACGATCTTTTAATTTCTCGGTTAAGATCAAGTATTTAATATGGTATGGCATGTAAATCAAACCTCAAATCTAGCCCATGTATGGTAATATGATGAAATACCGTAGTTTCCATTAACTTTCAAATGCTTGCCCATCAAGCACAAGAAGGCGATCAGTAAACAAACAATATCCAGACGTTCGGTAGCCATTTAAGAACTCATTCAACTATCTGTCGGTAATCAAAGAGAGAGAGAGATAGAGATAGAGGGGGTGGGGAGACAGTGTAAGAGAGAGAGTGCGTAGGATAAAGTCGGAGAGCGAATCGGTTAAAGGGTCCTGAGCAGGAAGAAGATCGAGGGCTGAGTGAGCTTGATAGTCGAGGGGCCCGGTCGGGGAAACTGGAGATACACCAAAAGCGTCGAGGCCAGCACAGCCGGGCACTTTTCGGCATGTTTGAACAGGCTACAGACTCTCAGTAGGAGAGATAGGGGCGGGAGAGAGAGAGAGAGAGAGAGAGGCGAGAGGAGCCAGTTTGAAGAGGTTGCTATGACGATCACGCCCCATCGAATTACGCGAAAATTGCCCTACGCGCGCAACGGCGACCTTCCCCCGACGTGTGTCCCCGGTAAGGAGCCCCTGGCACCGCTGCATCACCGCGTGGATTGTCCTTCTCCTCGTCCTTAGCGGGCTCCTCCTCTTTCGCCCTCTCGCCGAGTCACTCAGTTGCGAATGCAGGAGCGATAAACGCTCTGTTAAACTATATTTGATGAACGTCTTCTCTGCTCGGCTTGTTCGATTTACGAGAGAAGTTCGGCGGGATGATAGAGAGCCTCGAGAGACCGCATGGGAAAAAGTGAGATATCGCGGGGGAAGAATCATAGGAACAAAGTACGGTAAAATTTCAACTCGCTAAGTGGCGATATCTAAGTTTCATAACTTTTCCTCTTGGCTAAGCGTATGAATTTTACTTGAAGATTCTGGTAAGTAACTAGTTACTATTTCGGTAACATAATTGAAATTTGAATTATGTAACTTTGTAAATTATTATGTAGATGCTCATCCGCATACTTACAAGTGCCTTTTAATCTCGTCCAGTACATTGTTTTTACTTGCGGGCAACCATTATTCATCAGCCGCAGTTAATACTGGCGAAGACTTTCCGTTTCTCAAACGCATTCGAAAGAGGATAGCCTGTAATCTCGCTCTCGCATTCGCCACCCCTGCGCCCGCAACCCCTATACCGGCCCCCTGACAAGTCGCTCTCGGCTTATTACAATGTCTCCAATGATATTATAAAAATGAATTTGCCATTCTGCGAGTCGAGTTTAATAATAAATTCGCCAGTGACACTATCAACTCTGTTGTCCATGTAATATTAACAACTTTAAAGCTTCTAAAGTTTTCATACGAGAGCTTTGAAAAGATGCCTTGTGCATTATTACCATCGGTATTAAAAATTTATCTTTACTTTTCAAGATTATTCTAATTTATTAAAAACTTAGGTTTCATAAGATATGGCTCTGCTTAATTTAAAGAAAAACATTGACTTCGGTCAAATACTTTATAAAGTTGTTTGATTAACAAGATTTTATTGTAGCAAAGCTTAAACAGTTATTAAAGATTCAATGATTCCAAGCATTACAGTAATCAATTCACAAATAACGGCATCATATAGGCAATATATCTTTATTATATATCTGTACTATGCAGCATAATTCTATGTTTACTTGCATGCATTGGTTTCATTAATTAATATTTTTAATTAAATCATAATCTTATTTACTCTATGTGATATTTACTATTGGTTATCGCCATAGATCATTCAAAATTAATAGGTATTAGTACGATGATAGCGAGAGATCAAGCGCTCGTTAAATATTACGAACAAAACATTATATTTAATGCTTAGCCCCTTTTTTATGATAAGTTATTTTTAAGCGCAAAATTTAACATTACTTAAAACCCATCCATAATTTTATGCATGAAAATATTGCTACGTGTCATGAGCCATCGATGACTCTAGGATCACCTCATACATATTCACGCTTTAAAGGAACAATTGAAAAAGACACGCGTCAGTTTAAGTATTGTGTTTACATTGTCTTTGTCGCCCTACTGTACTTATCTGCTCTTATCTCAAGACTTTTTATTTCCATTTTCCCAACCTCTCCTAATCACCTCCCCATCTGATAGATTCACAATTTCCTCTTCGATATTATTCCGACTTCTCGCTGATCGACAAAAATTTCTACTTCAACATCTTATATCCATCCTTTATTCGCTTGAAATTTTCCGTTCACTATTACTTTTGATAGAAGAAAATTTTTTATTACGTATTCTTTCGCATGACAATTATTCGCAAAAAAATCGATGTATCCACTGTCCGTCGTATTTTTTATTGTAAAAAATTGTTATTATATTCATTATTATTACATTTTATGAACATTGAAACATCTATACCAAAGAATTTCGATTGTCCGCAAAATAGAATTTTATTTAATATAAATGCTAACTATTGAGCTAACACATATTTTTGTGTATTGAGATATATTCAAAAAATTTATTTCAATTTTAATTTCTTTTACTCACGAAAATACTTCTATATCTATTCAAATTTAATGTGAAAAAAAATTAATATTTATTTATCAAATTTGAAACCTGCTCGAGAATTAAAAGCAACATTATATCTTCATACAAAATTTAATATCATTGGTTAAAAATAAAAAAAAAACAATTAAATGCCTTTTTTAATTGTAAATTAATAAAATGTTATACGCATGTTTTAATATCAATTTATTAAATATTTTTAAATTATCTTTAAAATAAGTTTTCGTTAAATTTATCTTAAATTATGTTTAATTATATTTTTCTACCTACAATTACATTTTTATTCAACATTCAATGCATGATTTATCAGAGTATCGATAAATATGTCATACATAAAAATAAATAAATAAGAAATATGAATTATGACAGGACCAGAGGAAAATATAATTTTCTTTTGAATCCGATAAAAAAAACTCATGAAAGACATACGTACGCAAAGTATTGTATGAATGGCATTATTTTATTTATAACATTCAAATCAATATGTGCGGTTCATTTCTATAAGATCACATTTCTATTAATAATAATAGTTAACAATTACATTTACAATTTACATATAATTTAACAAATACAAGCTATATATAAAAAAAAACAAAGCTTTCACTCTGAGTCTAAAATTCCACTTGGAAGTATACTATTGGTGGTAAGACCCAATCAATATTCTGGAGTCCCGGTAGTTGGTAAATTCTATTTCCTTCCGAATGCAACGTATCGGACGGGAGTACATCTACATCGTCCAACTAGAATTTCTTCAGCAGCCACAGCCAGGGGCCGAGCTTAGGCAGTGAATGCCGACCAATGATTGGGCATCAATCGTCGTACACACGAAAGTCCTGGCTCATGGCTCCTTGGCTCCTGCCCTCGATCGGACCGCATCGGCCCTCTTCTGCCAGGGCAACGTCCTGGCGCAGCGAGCCGAGGCGCGAGCCCAAAAGAAGCGGGAAGGCCTAAAGCGGGGTGAGAGATAGGGAGGGAGGGAGGGAGAGGCCGAGTGCTCGGAGGCAGAGCGAGGGAAATCACGTAAAAGATGACGAGGCCCTTAGGGAGCCCCCCGTGGCTCTTGGCCACTCGTCCGCTTACACGGGAGGGTAGTCGCTATTATATCCGGGACGTATTTATATACACTGGAGGAGTAAGCTCTTAATCCCCCGCGTGCCTCGCGATGCATCGCCGAGCCCAGCGATTTACTGCCCGCCTCTTATTTTCTCTCGGAAGATGATCGATTTTTTATTTTATTCGGCGATAAGGGTGCGAGGCAAGACGTACCGGAAGTTCCTTCGCTCCCGTGACTCCCTCAAGGATACAAATAAATATTGCTTGTAATTAGTTTTGCGCTATAGCGAAGCACGAGAGCTCGGTTTGTACTCGATTTCTAAAAAAATTAAATTACATTTGCTCTTGTTAATTGTCGTGTTTCGCGGCTCTAATCTACATCTGCCCGTTTAATCAAAGGCCTGGGATTTTCTGCAGCCAAGCTCTGTTTATTCAAGATTTAAATTGGTGTCCTCGTAAATAAAATTTATTATTTGCTCGCAACAACGTGACATATTTTCCTTATTCGGCTGTTTAATCGATTAAAATTTACTTACTCATCCTTACAACTTTAAATATATTATTTATGCTCACAAGCGGTATGTGACCATTTGAGTTTGCATTAGATAGAACAATTTATCGATATCGTTTGAAACTCACAAATTCTAACGCAACGATTAAACTTTTTAAAATTTCAAACTTTTATGCTTGCTAGGGAACATCTTTATAAATTTCAGAAAATTTCTTAGTTTGTATAGAATTCCAGATTGGAATTTCAATTAAGTAATTAAGTTGATTTTAGTGGATTCAGAAAATCCTATAATTGCGTGCTATAATAAAAGTTACGTTGAAACTAAGGGTTAATCAGTTTACATCAATTTTCCTATTAGCTCTTACTTGCAAAGATTGGCTCTAGTATGCAGTATTTTAGACGAATATGCTAATAAATATCAGGATAATTGAATGAACTCACTCGACCATAAATAATTAGCAACTCTTTTTCATATTTGTCGCCAATAAATTACTTCAATTACGTACAGGCCATGATATTGCATTATGTTAGCTCTTTAAGCAAAAAAAAAATTTAAATGAAATTTTTTGTGCTACATCGAAAATATTCATTGGCAAGCATATAGAAACTTGTATGGAAATTGGATTCCTTGAATTTATTAGACTAGATAAAAATATAATACTGCATTTGAAGAATACATTGTATTGCTATAAAATTTAAATATACACCATAATAGCACAAAATTTGAAAATTGTACAACTTAATATTAATAACTTTAATATTTTTTGTAGTTCATAATTGATCTTGGAATTATTAAACAAAACAAATTTCTTAAATCTCTAAATTAAGTGATTTTTTCAATTGAGCATTTTAATAAATATCTGAATTACTTATTACATTACTTCCGACCACCCAATAAATTCTGTAAAATCCAATTATTTTAATTATTCAGTCCCTCCTCTTTAATGCAATAACATTAAAGTTAAGCTTGCGATCAAATACCACATCAAAGATTTCGCGAATATTAAAATGCTATATATTGATAACAGGATCCTTTTAATAACGCACTGAATATAAATAAAAGGATTAATTCATTGCACATGAAAAGACTAACGTTTGTAAGACGTATTAATTTGAACTTATAAAAAAAGTTTTAAAGCTTTTAATTTACTTACTGGATAAAATACCTAAAAATATAGCTATTTTAATTATGAAAGTACAACTTTCGCGTTGCGTATTAAAATATAATGCATTAAATATTATGTTCTTACCTTATTGACGTATAAGGCATAATAGGCACCTTTATTTAACATTAAAAAATAAATGTTTTATCGTTTCATAAGAAACCGAACAGCCGTTTCCAGGATTTTACCCTCTAGCAGTACGTAAGTAATATTAGGATGAAAATGCTTACTTCTAGATTTCCTCTGTAATAGAATAATCTAAAAAGTACTGTTAGATACTTTTAAACCCTAATTTTACAACCTGCAATTTAATTCGTAAAAGTTTATTTGGCTGTAAATATCGCACGTTTCAAAAATACTGTTATTTCAAATTGCTTATTTTAAATTTTCATCTTTATAAATATACAATTTTTTTTAAATAATAATTTAATCGATTCAATAATAAACCACATTTAGTATTTCTCTATATTCTTATTGAGATGTAATAGCTTATAAAAAAAACTACACTGTACCTTTTTTGTGTACAAGGATCGTATTATATTTCGCTTTGAAAAAGATTACTCGTTAACAAGACTAATCTAATTAACAAGTGAAGAGTTTATGATTAATCTTCAACAAAATTAGGATTAAGAGAATTTTGAATTCTCTTTTAATGACGCATCTTTATCAAAATAAGAAAGATCGTATTAGCTTATGAGGATTACCTTTTTGCCCTTGGTATTACACAACCTTTTAAATAATCTATCATCGAATGTGAATAAGCATTTTATATAAAATCAATATCGAAAGTAGGTTTTTATATTCTACTTTGATAAGTACATGAGATGAGTCATAAGGTTACATATAAATGCATATAAATACTGAGTTAAAGTACATTGGCACTCGACGATAGGCATTGAAATTCGATAAATGAAAACAATGTATTTTAAAGGTACATCTTGTGTGCATTGTGATACTGCATGTCATTATCTCCGAATTGATAAAGACTATCTGAATTCTAAATTGATGGCAGATGCTCAGTTGCTCATCATTGAGATGAAATGTTAATTTATTAATAGTAAGCATACGTATTTCCTCTACACGTAAATAATGTGCTTGTACGACAAAATTATATTTAGGGGTATAAAAAAGTAGTTTGTAAATGACGCAATTAAAGTACACACTCCTCCTTTCGGCTAATGAACCTCATTTATTGCTCAACGGATAATGAAAAATTAAAAAAATGTCCGGTAAACGAATGCCAAGCGTCGGGAGTCGCGTAACGCCGCGTTAACGCCGGTACTCCTGCCCAGTAAAGTGATATCAAACGGAGCAATTTTCCCGGTGTCGGGGAATACCGTCGCGCCCTCAGCGTCCCATTAACGCCAATGCCGTCCCCCATCGAGTCACCCGGAGCTGCAATACTCTCCGCGGTAACTATGAACCACAGTCCCGACCGAACTGCGATGCGGCGAGGGGTCGGTTAGGGTTGACGGTCAGCGGGAGGCTGGCCGGGGGGGGGCGCGTCCTCGGCAGGCTCGGGACACGCCGAAGACACTCGCCCGGGCGACGAACATAAGATAACGGCCGCGGCCCGTCGCCTACGCACGGCATCCGTCCGTCACGGTTTAACGAGCATCAAGCCCCGGAATGCTCGGGGTCTCGGGGAGGGGGGGGCCGGCTGATGAAAAACGGACGATCGCAGCCGAAGAATGGCACCCCCCCTCGCGGTGCTCCTCGTCCTTCCGCCCGCCGAGCCAGGAATTTCGTTATCCTGGCAAGCTTGTCAATCCGATTTGAAGGCAGGCGCTCCTCGTTTTTGGGAGCCTTTCCGGGATCGGGAGCCTTCGCTCCTCCTAGGGTCACTCAGCTTTTCATGGCTTGAGCGGCTTGAAATCGGTCCTCGAATTTCCGACGCGTCGATACCGTGCCATAAGTACATTAATCATAAGAATTACAATGATAATTGTTCGACCAGTACCGAGCATTAATTCTAATAAGTTAAGTGGCATAACCGGGATTTTCGATTTTTAAAATAGGCTATGGCCTTTTTTTTCATTTCTAGTGTCCCGCAATCTTATCGAACTCAATTTATTCCCGTACTCGTGTAATTGCGAGGCTCCCTTAATCCTTGAATAATGTTTGTAATTAAAAAGTAATTTCTGAATGGGCTCAAAATTAAAATTCGCAGGTAACATGTTTATTTTATTCGCAGGTACTACTTATTTTATAATCCTGGCATTTCGTATCTACATTTATTATTAAAAATATAACATTCGTACTGTGCTAGTTAGTAAAGATTTTAAGCTATAATTTTTTTAATAATTCAATTATTACACCGCCGCCGTGAATAATAAAAGTGTCGGGTAAAAAAACTATCAAATTATAAGACATTCCGTGTAATATTTAACGCAGAGCGGTGATAAGAAGTACCTAGAGAAAATTTTCTAATTAAAGCCGACTAGCCGTAGACCATTAAAAACTTAAGGGGGCAAAAAGAAAGAGTCGGCGACATCTGCTCAACTATGTGAGCAATGCAACAATGACTCTGCATTCAACTTTATCCCTGTGCACACAGTGATAGAATCACTGATTTGCTGCAGTGTTGAAAAATATTCTTGCGCTAACATTCCCTAGTCTTGTATTTAATAAAAGGCCATCCTCGATCTTCTATAATTAGTTAGAAATTTCTAAAATGCTACAAACATCAAAAGCCTTTGCCAATGAATTTATGCAATTTTCCAATTTCATGATATACAACGAGAGAAATTTTCCAGATGAGTCCAATAATTTTTAAACAAAACTTTTAATTAGTTGAAATGTTATCGTGTCCTTTATTGTTTCATTTTTGTTTTTTAATAATCAATGTGTATTGAAATAAAAAAAAAATTATTCTAATTATCGGTGTGCCTGATGTTTTCAATTAATTCAAACGAGTTAAATTACTTTATCAGATTACTCTGTATATCGTCATACCATTGAATAGCTGTAGATATTTTTTGTTTCGTTTAACTTGAAATGACATAAAAGTTTTAGTTTTTCTCTATTAAGATTATCTGTACGGATGGTAAATGTTTTTAACTAAGAGAAATTTGAATCATTTCACAATACTATACTATTTTACAATGTTACACAGATTTTATTGTGATTCGTTTCAATTTATGGAATCTATCTTTCGTAATTCATAATGAACTTGAAATTTCTCATAAGCGTAAAATAATTCAATCGACAGAACTGCTTACAACTACTTGCCTTGACTATGTATTTTCAAATATTCTTCTTTAACGATAAATGTCAAAGAATGTATTTACAAGGAGGATTACATAATTATATGTCAATCATCTCTCGCTTAGTCTCTATCCCATAGTAACATCGTAATAACATATCAAATTTGGCTACAACAATCTTAGTTTTAGATTCATAGTAAGCGGACGCAAAATCCTCGATACAGTTGCTCGTCACGTTTGGATGCACAGGGGCGCATTAATACGGGGGGTTGAGGGAGAGGGAGAGGCAGAGAGAGAGAGGGAGAGAGAGAGACGCGTAGACGAATTCGCGACCGTTTGTGTGCATAGGCGTGAAGACAATAATAGTGGAGTTATACCAAAGGGCGCTTATCCGTCCAAAACGTGTCTCTGGCTTGCAACAGGGAAGCGACGTTATTATACGAGGTGGCGCAGTTATATTCAAGGTGAAGTGACGTATGTAAACTCGGCTTCACGCAACGGCAACTGGAAGCGACAGAGGGACCGAAGGCGGACGATCGAAGTTTCGGTGACTATTCGTGTGGGCGAGGACCGGAGGGACCCTCGAAGGTAACTGAGTTCGTGGAGCCGCTTTGTAAATAAATAGGAACTCCGGTGCTTTTGAGACAAAGAAATGTTGCCATTGGGATATAGAATTACGAAAGCCCTTTGGCATTTTGGAAAAAATTCTGCAGATATATTTCATGGGCATCGTTATGATTTTTCTTATTCTCGATCAATGGCTCACGTGCGTATTTTCACCAGGCCATTTTTTATCATTACTTCATCAACATTAATTTACCTGTCCACAAAATAGAGACACCTATTAATAATTATTCTAATGTTTCAACCTGGAAATTTTTAATTATTAAGCATCGATTATATTTTTGCACAATTTAATTAACTGTTGTAAATATTACGGAGCTCATTTTTTTTTATAAAAAGTACAAGTATGTGTAACAATTAAAATGCAATTCAAATGATTATTTCTGTGATGTACCAGTATTTGATGATTGGGTCACCAATTTTAATAATGAGTTAAAATAAAAACGGACTAGCATAATTTTAACTATAATTGTACCTATTTATCAAAACTAAGAATATAATGATTTTTTTTTGTTCAAAATCCATTGCTCTTACTATGCTTCATAAACACTTTTAAAGGAAAGGAAAATTTGTTTAACTAAAATAAAAAACAACTTGGTAATGGTTTAAACAGCATTGAGAAAAATTAATGTAATATCGAACTGCAGGTTTCAAGGTGCTACCGCGCTTCCACATTTTTTTATATACAATTGTACCGAGTTTTTTTTTTTAAATAATAACATTTTTCAAATAACTGTAGAATGCACAGTTGATATGCTCCGTATAAAGTTTCATATCAGTGACAACAGTTACGAAATACTCAAAATCAATAGAGCTTAACAATGAAATTTCAAGCCATTCAAATGCAAATGAAACAAACGAAACGATAAAAAATAATCAGAATGCACCGTCGCAACCAAACATTCTATGGTTGCAAATCGACAAATAGCTAAGAGAAGTTAACGTATAAATAGAATAAAAATATGTACAAGCGATAGGAGCACAGGTGAGAAGTGGAAGCGAGAACATAATATGAGACAGAGAAGAAGGGGAATGCCGCACGTCCCGCGCCATTCTAGATATTGTGACTCTCTCTCCTCTCTCTCTCTCTCTCTCATTGTCTCCCTACCCCGCCCCGCCCCCCTTCTCCTCTCACTCCTCCTAAGTTCATTTATCTGTATAGAGACAAGAGTGTACCACGAAACCTGCACCGTAGTCATCATAAACCCGTCACAGACATTGCCCGGAATACAGAGAGGAATACAGAGGAGCGGCAGAGGCGCCAGACGACGATGCCTGGACGGACAGGCACACCCAGAGAATACAAGCAGAGTTTGCATGTGTCATAAAGGATGGAAAGAGCG
This sequence comes from Kradibia gibbosae, assembly GCA_018907135.1. Taxonomy (NCBI): domain Eukaryota; kingdom Metazoa; phylum Arthropoda; class Insecta; order Hymenoptera; family Agaonidae; genus Kradibia; species Kradibia gibbosae. Next base: position 25,357,599 of record JACCHX010000003.1, on the reverse strand, counting down.
ATAGAGAGAGAGAGAGAGAGAGAGAGAGAGAGAGAGAGCAAAGAGAAAGAGAGAGCAAAGAGAGAGCAAAGAGAGAGAAACGGAACACACAAGTATCGCTCGCATTAACGCCGAGGGTGCAAACCCTTGTTCTCTCTATCTCGGGCGTACAGTCGAGCTAATAATTAAACGGCTTTAAAGTGAGGTTAGCGCACAAGGAGTGGGAAAACCCACGGATGAGAGAACTAATATATTGGGGATCAAAAGCGTTACTGGACGCAGCTTTGAGTCGATTTTGCAGTACTTTCATTTCCGTCGAGGAAAGGCAAGAGTGTGTTTGTTGAAAATTGTCATGTTAGGTAATATGCTTCTTTACTCTCAACCGCCGCTTCAAACATAATATCGTTGATAATGTTTCTATTTCTATCCTTAGTTCGCAATCTAATATTTTTACGATCATGATGGAATACAAGCCATTCCTTTGCTTTCTTTTTTTTAAGGAAGCTATTTCAAATATCACGAAATTAGAACCACCAAAATCAATCCACCGTTATATTTAAAAATATTTTTTTTTCACATCAACACTCAACACTATAGGAATATTCACATGCAAGAGCTTCACCGCTCCTAATATTAAGTGTGAAATAGCAGTGGTAGAAGTTAGGTGACAGATATTGCATTGTTTAAAATGAGGAGAAATTTTTTTGAAAATATGTCAATAACGTTGTAAGGTTTTTCAAGTGAATGTGTCTCCGTGTGAAATAAAAATTTTTGATATAATATTTAAGGTATTATTTTCATTATAAATGTATAAGCTGCACCATCAAAAAAGATTTAAAAGTACGTTAAGATGTCGTGGAATTTTAACTCTATAACTTTGTTTTGCCGGTTTTAAAAATAGAAGGAATGAGAATGGAAGAAGTTTCTTGAAAATTGTTGACGAGATATTCTAGGACAATTCGAACGAATACTTTATCAATGACTGAAGGCATTTTTTCATTAACTCTTTAAAGGGAAATTATTAAACAATTGTAGGGAAAACTTCATTATTGTATTCCAAATAAAATAGGTTTTTATTTTGTTGTCCCAAAAACTTGCGAAAAGCGAGGCAATAAAATAAATTAATGAAAAGCGTTCGTATCGATGATTAAAAAGTACATTGTAGAATGTGATTGAAGACATTTTTTTAATATCTACAAAAGCTGGTCAAAATAGCCAATCCGTACATAGATACGCGGCTGTATGATACTTTTAACATTGAAATATTGTGAACATTAAGCTAACGCCAGGACTCATTTTTATACGGGAAAACGGTCCAAAGCTTTCAGGACGTTTGATATTGAAATGGAATACACATGGCGAATCTCCATTGGAGCTATTATTAAATGAAAATCAACGTTGCCGAGTGCACTTACCAAGAAATAAAGCCGATTTTCCCTGCTGGGGAGCAAAAGCAGGCAAGGATTGAAGGAACGAAGGAAGCATCCATTGCTCCACGGAGGATTCGTTACATTGAGCGGCCGCTGCTGAAGAATGGGAAAAAAATAGCCGGGCGAAGGGGGAGCAGGAATCAATTTGAAAATCAGCGAAACAAGCGGCAAATCCATCACTTCAACGAGATCCTCCCTTGCTCATCAAAGCATACGAGCTATCTCTGTTAGCCACCCCCCCCAGCCCCGGCCCCGCGTTACCGAGACATTCCCGACGCGAAGGGCCGATTCGTGCGGAGGTCCACCGAGGCTTTCCCCGCGGAATTATGCTGCAGAAAATCGCGTGGTCCGCCATTGCCAATATCCATTATCCGCCCGCGGACGAATGATTTTTCTTAATGACCCTCGCGGCCTCTCCGTAGCGAGGAGATAGCGAGAGGCTTAGGGAAGAATGGGCCTCCCCGCCGGTCGGACGGCTTACGAACTTATTACTACTGGCCGAGCAAGGCTCGCAATGATAGGCACACGCGGCAGATTCTCTCTGGGCATATTAGTGCCGCCTTTTTGATCAAATATTGAAGGAACAATGTCCTTAGATCCTATTGTTTTGAGCGTTTGAAAAGCTTTTTCCCTTCGCCTTCTTTTTTTCATGGACGCCTTGCTCAGTTCCATTGCCCTCGGACGATAAGAGACGGCCAGACATTTCGATCCATATTCTCTTTATCACTTATTGTTATTACATTCTGTTTGGGCTTGCATGTGTGGGCAAATATATATATATACATACATGTGTGTGTGGGTGTGTGCGTGCGCGCGTGTTTTTACGAAGGTATGCTCAGTCAACCGCGATCCGAATGCAATTTCAATCCTTTGCTATTTTCTAGCAGCCGATACACGAAAGTCGTCGATATTCAATAATCGACATTAAATGGCCATGTAGGCTGATCAAGAACTAAAATCTTCCAATAGAATAGAGAAAAATTAATCGGAATTTTGAGCTTTTTAATATTCGGTAGTTCTGAAATAGTTCTGAAAAAAGTAACTGATGCTTATTAGATTATCAATCAAAATTACGTTGATATAAATAATGTTCAATAATAATAAAGATTTTAAATTCTTAATTGACGATATCGTAATTCAAAACATTAATTTCGTGAAAGCAACGTGAAAAATATATACGTTCGTTAAAGATTCACATGGCAGCGGAGTGTGTGCAACTGTAAAGTATGAATTATGACATTAAATATACATCAATTATGGGCTGCAGGGGGTTTTTTAAATTATACGAGCTCGTATTCCATCCACAGAATAGTTTGTAAAAATGTCGGCAAAATAGGACCCGAGAATTCAGCATTATACGATGCGTACGTGACCTTCCATTGCATACCACCAAAACGTATGAAGGATCTCGCAGACATCGACAATCGTGAATGCAATTCGCGAGTGACCGGGGTGACGTTTCCTCGGCTTCCGATCTCCGCTCCCCTTCTCCGACCCGCCGAGCAACCGATCCGAACTCAAAAAAAGTCCCACCTCGAAATAGTCCGCCGTCTAAAAGTTCAATAAGCGCCCTGTCGAGCCCGACAGCACCTTATCGCAGACTTTCCGCAGCCCCGTTGATTCTGAACCGAGGGCCCAGCGGTGGGGATCCAACAGCGTCGACGTTATTTCTAATGGATGGCTAACGAGGCTTCCCGTCTTCGACGCGACTTCCATCAAAGGCTCGGACTTAATTCTCTGGACGCTGCAGCCCAGCGGCGGATACTCAGCCATACTCAGCCGCGTCAGGGTCCCGGGGACAGCCGGGCAGCCGAGCGAAGGCGTGAGCTCGTAACTTCCTCCCGAGCCTCCCAGGGAAGAGGACAGCCAAGGGCGTTTCATTCTTCAGTCAGCGAAAAGCTGAGGGCCAGAGAAAGAACCGAAGTTCCAGCAGGCGGAGAGTTCGCGCGAGGCGCAACTTCCTCCAGGAGAGCTCGGCGATCCCTCCGCGCCTCGGCCATCAATCCGGCCGAGCTTTACTTTAGCCTTTTCCCTGTTACGCGACAGTCTTCTGAAACACGATCGCAGGGAGGCTGCGGTTAATTTGATTTCCTGCGTGTCTCGTGCGGTGCGTGGGTCGCGCTGCTTTGATGCCCGGCGCGGCCCTTCCACGGCCGGCTTTAGCGCCCCCCCCCCGCCTTTCCCTCCCAACCCCTCCCACCTCATCGATAATTCATCGTTTTGGTAATTTTCATTTGTTTACCCGGTGTGTGCTCGGCTGGCCCCCGTCCGTACCACCGCCCTCCCCCGCCTGTCCGTCACCGCCCAACTTGCAGGAATCTAAGGCTGGCTGACAAAATCTCCTCGCCAAGCCTCCCTCCAAGGATAAACCTCGGGATCGCCTCCTTTATTATTATTTTCGCTCGAGCGATTCTGTATTTACCAAAGTGCAGCGATATATCCGAACTTGGATAAACATCAACGGGAGATCTCTAAATTATCAATACATGTATACAGAATAATTACTGGACCCATTTTTCCGATTACAGAATATAATGGAATCATTTTTTGTATTCGGAGATTTACATATTTTTCAAGAAAACTAACAACCTGAAAATATTTACTTATTGTTATGTTATTTTGAAATTCTTGTTTAAAATTTAATCGTACGTCGATTACGATTAAGTTATTTTATAATAATATAGATTACGAAAAATACGTTAGGCTCGTATACATTTAAAAAAAAAAATAGTTTTATTCAATATTTGTACTCTCTAAATTATCACAATGACTCATTAATTTTCTCGCGCATTAATTTATGCAGTTGGCAAATACAATTTCACCGAAGCAATTATATAAAAATGGCAATAATGGTTTATGATCATCGCAAAAATGGGAAATAAATTCATGGATGGTAAAAAAAACTAAACTATTGACGTTTGAAAAGTAATTTGTTATCTTTTCCTATAGCTAAAATTACTTTTCCCCTGCGCTCAATCTGGCTTTAAAATCACTAAAAATCTATGCGCCATCGCTTGTCGGTCATATAAAATCTACTAACTTCATTACTAATGTAAATATATAAGCGAATAGAAAGGCGGAGTAAAAACCATTTCCACTCTTTAAGTGAATTTACCTTCACCCCGGCTGAGGTTTGTGAAAACTAAACTGATTCGGCGAGCAAAAAAATTAAAGCTTTATAAAAGAAGGAGAGAGGGAGAGAGAGAGAGAAAGAAATTCGTTAACCCGGACAAATTCAGGGCTCTAATACATCGAACGAGAGGAAAAGCGCAAAGCGCAGGAAAGGGAAAACCAGCTTACGAGAGGGAAAGCAGATGAATGGATGTATAGTGCAGAGCGAAGGCAAAGTTTGTTCTGCAAACACAGTGCAAAGCTTTTACAGCAAAACACGCGAGAGGCAGTGCGAGCGAATGCGATAGATTTAGGAGGTGGCGGTGAAGGACTCGGCGAAGAGAATAGAGGGACGGATATGCACACGTAGCAGGACGAAGCCAGTAGACACGGCTTGAATAAACATTTTTCAGCTATTACGCGAATATGAAATACGACAATATGTGAAAAAATTATGGATAAAGTACGTGGCTCATAATCCTTACTTTTATCCGACACGCCGTGTATATTTTTACTGGTGGACGCTGAATTGCTGTTGCGACGCCTCGCTTCAAAATAAATGCACAAGAGTTTATAAGTTATTTGTAAAGCGCATAATGCGTTTTTAAGATCACGCGACAAGGTAGCATGTTTTTCGAATTAATTAATTGCAAATGAAGCTCTGTGTAAAAGTTTTGAATTACCCGATGATTATTGAGGGTTCGTTGGCCTTTTCCAAATTCGGTGCTTTCAATAACAATGTACACTTTATTCGTTTCATATTATATTAACAATTTCTAATAAAAACAAATCTGATTCGCTTTCTTTTATTTCGAACAACGTTAAATTTATCGTTCGCCTATCTGAGCTAAAATTCAATGTTATTAAAATATAAATCATACAAACAACCCATTCTGCTGACTCTATTCTTCAGTAGTCTTGCAAAGATTATATCGAAAGTTAGTTGGCATCTGCAGCGATTGACTTCAGGGAAGGAGACATCGTGATCTTTAAAAGCGACGTCGGTTAAAATGGAAACATACAGTCAAAGCGAGTAAAGGAATGAAAAAGAAGTAAAAGGGTGTGACGGAAGATAAATCGGAAGCTCGCCGATAGAATTTTTTGTGATGCAACTCCATATGCTTACGTAATGGAAAACCGTTTTTCTTTATCCGATTCGTATGTATATTTTTGCAAATTTATCGAGTATGAACAAGAAAAATAACGAAAAGGTAATATAATTAAATAACAAAAATGGAATTCTCAGGTAGTGAGATATTTTCTTTTTAATACGTGAAAAAACGCTTCTCTGAACTCAAATTTATGGAAATTTCAATCGTCAAAAACATGATGAGAAAAGTAAATCAATTAACACGGAAGTCATTAGAAGGCTCATAAATTATTAGAATGTATAAAAATAAACTTCGAGGACTGCAACAACTATTATTCCGTAACGATAACAACCTTATCTCTTTTCAACGAAGTGTCGACAAATTCTCATCGGGAAACTGTTTTTATTTAAGCATGACTTTGATGACGAAAGAGCAGGCACTGCATTACACCAGGTATATTAAAATATGTGGTATGCAATATCCAATGATTCGACAATCGATAAAGCGACACATCGAGCGGCTGATAGGCTCCAGCCAAAAAAGTAAACCTACATCGCATCTAGTTTGCAACAGAATAAACATCAGTTATTTATAAAACTTGGGCCCGTGTAATAATGATTCATTTTCAAAATAATATTAAATTATGCATCAAAGGTCTGCGCTTTTTTACTATGAGTCACTAGTTTTCAAGAATATTAATCTTAAACAGTCCGCATTTTATTCTTAATTAATGCCTATCGTCATTTGTTTATTAAGCATAATCAAAAATTATACGTTAAATTTCTGCAATACGTTTTACAACGCGACGCTGCTGCAATTATATAAGAAGATAAGATTCTTATAAAAAATTTAATACTTATACTGTATGCATAATCGGAAGAGAATAATTTTTTTGCTTGGACCGACGGAATGGTCTATGATGAAATCATTGCCTTCAAAGAGACCCGGATACAGTAAGTGCATCATTTGAGCAGCTGGCGATATTTATCGAAACGACTGTAACTAAAAGGTCCCTAGTCGTGAAGGGCTAACGACAAAAACTTAAGATCAGATATTGTTCAAATTCGGTCACACGTGCGCACTCAAGATTTCTATCGTCAATTTAATTCGTATTTTAAAAGGTCCACATTTTTGTTAAGTAGTATGAATAATATTTAACATTTTTTACTTAAAAATACACCGATTTTTAAAGAATTACTAGCAGAAACATGAAAAACTGTAACAGCATGATATTTATGTAAATTCAATAGATGTCGCGTGATGAAAAGCGTTTAAAATTTTGAGTTTACACAAGGATAGAATAATCTAATAATGTTCTGGGTTAGTCAGCAGTAAAAATAGTAACTTATTAATGAATTGGCAAACATTTAATTTACATAACATTCTTCAAAGTGTGGCATTTACATTGATAATGAATTTTTATTTAAATTATTAATAAATATTGATTGAAAAATAATTGAGTCTGCCTATTAATTAATATTAATTATGTAAACTTTATCAATAATAAAACCTATTAATACTTACTAATATTAAATTAATTTTATTAATCAACATGAGTAATAGCAATATTAAAGAATCTATTAAAGAAGAACTTATTATTGGTTCAGACTTTTCTGTAACATGTGACGAATGAACTGTTTCGGTAAATATTTTTAAATTGCATATTCCGCACAAGAAATAAAATAATTACTGTAAAATAAATAATACCTAGATATTTAAAAAAATGTAGAAACTTCAAATAAATTCACGTTATCTGAAAAAATAGATAAAAATATTAAAAGACCAACACTTGTATAAAAGACAAGAAAAATCGATAATTTAGAAACGAACGCTTAAGATTAAAACTTAATATTTGACTAAAAGAATTTTTAATAACAAAAAATGCAATGAAAAATTTTATTTTTCATTATCTATAATAGACTGCATCAATATTAATTCATTTTCCAAATTGCGATGTATCAACAAAGAACAAAAGCCTCGGCAAAAGATTGTTTGTCCGAATGTTCGTAATAGTAAATTATTTTACGTATGCAAGAAGTGTACAAAATTATATAAATAAGAAAGTAAAGTGTTTACAGACCAGCAATAAAATGCTCTGAATGTGATATCTTCAACGACATATTAATCGGTTACACGCGACAACCAATCAGAAAAATTATTACAAATGCTCCGAATGCACTAAGCACTATAAAAAGGATCGAACGAAGCATGGAAAGCATTGTCGATTTGAGCCTTACTTAAATTGCTATCAATGCGAATATGTTACTAATAATATAAGATATTTAAAAGTTCAAATTAACAAACAGCACATTTTTGTCAAGTCAGAAGATCATCATCTATTTACTAAATATAATTGCAGTTTTAAATTCAGTCATCACTTAAAATATCGCTTGTGATCTATGCATAAGAAAGGAAAAAATTGTCATGTGCACACTGTAGATATAAGACGTATTTGGAACGATTGATATTAAACCACGTAGAAAAAAATCATCACCGTGATATTATTTAGAAAAAAAAAATGGAAAAATTATAATATTTATGTATAACGAACATTTTGACAAACTTGTAAGATATAATAACTGAGCGAAAATTCAATGTAAAGCAAAAAGTTGAATATAAATGAAAATTTAAATATAAAAACTATGTTACTTATTAAAAAATTAGTTATATATATATATATATATATATATATATATATGTGTGTGTGTGTGTATTATATGATTGCAAAATGCAAAATGTATATAATGGAAATTTTTAAACTTCTGTCGTTTTCACCTAAAGTTTGTGAGACAATTTAACTACGGACCTCGTTTAAAGGCAAAGTTATACTAAAAGCAGCCACTGATACTCATATATCGTAATTCACAAATAGGAACGTTAACAAGAGAACAGTCGATAAAGTCAGCCAGTTACCAGAAACAGGCTTTCGAACAATGATACTGATCACACAATCTTATTATCGAGCCGTTATAATTTTCGCTTTGAATATCGTATCGGAGGCAATATACTAAAATTGTATTTAATGTGTTTAGCTTATGAATTGAAAACTTTTAAAAAGTACAAAATTCATGTACATTAGAACATTAGAATTGTATTAGGGCATTTTATGAATGTAAGCATCTAGTAGCCAGACACATTCTACTGCGTTCTCATGAATCATTAATTAACAAGGCTATTCTAAATTTCTAGTAATCGCATGTAAATATTTAAAGCGCATTTATAATCGGAAGATGACATTTCAATAATGCATTCATTACGTAGAATACAATGTCACGCGCTTAAAGTATATTTACTAGGACTAAAATATAAACTAGAGGCAGGTCTCGCGGGTTTTTTCTAGTATCCTGCACATCTTTAAAATAAAAGATACACGTGCTTTAATAAGAAAAGGGAGGTAGCCGTATATCGATGCTTAGTTATTACATACAACAGAAGTTTTACAAATAATTAATAACACATGGACTTTTAATTATTAAAACATCGAGCCATTAAATTATTAACTAATGGAATAACATCTAAAATACTATATCTGCCCTTGTGTAATAATTCACCATTGAAGCCTATTTTACAATAGTAATTTAATTTCAATTCCAGCATTTCAAGGGAGTTCAAAAATTTATATATATATATATAATTTAAGCTAACGATTGAAAGTAACATTATTACGTATTAAGGTTTCAAAATAATTTATAAGTTTAATTGCAGACATTATATTTTATCGTAAAAATAATTTCAAAGGAATGGTTTTCACTGGCACGCTGATAAAACTCTTTAATTCTTGTAACCATCCGTGAAAAGCGTATTTCTGAGTACACATAAATCATAAGAGTATAATAAATTTCATCTTTGGGAAAAATAAAAATCTGAACTAAGTTCTGAAATAAATTCAGGGATTACGTATGTAACATTTAGAAATATATTGGCACCCAGCAGGACCTGGAGTTCGGCTAGATAAATTCCAGGATGGCCATTTGGAAATGAGAGAAAACAATATTAACAAGCCGATCAATTGGAGAAATATTGGCTCGTAAAAATGCCTAAAATACCGTGTTTAATTAGTCCTGGGAAGTCGAGTACAAGAGTAACAGGGAAATTTTCGATAAAAAGCATAGGCCTCTTGCAGTGAGACCCTCGTGGAGGAGGAGCGCGAAAGGGGTCGGAGGTCACCGATGCCATCCAACCGTAACCGGAAACATTGGCTTAATCGGCCAAAGTACCGCCGATCGGCGAACGCCCATCCGAAGGGGAGGCGCAGTCGAGTCGCCAACGGAAAACGAAAGCTGGTGGGCGCCCGAACGACACGAACAGGCTCCTCGACCGATCTCGGCTCCTCGAGCACTACCTCGGGGTTGCGGGCCTCCCGATTAGTGGCATGTCCCGGAATATATGCGCCCGGTGACTGACTGCCGTGGCCAGCGTCTGATAAGAGATGATTTGCCTCCTACTCCTACCCACGAGTCCCGGCGGACTTCCCACGTCTCATTGAAAAAGCGACGCGTGAGCAAGACCGACACCGAAATTAATTTACCTTAGACGTAATTAATCGACTTTGTCTTCTTGTTTTATTAGCGCTCGGCTTTCCTAGTTAGGGGCTTCTCACCCCGCCCCGTCCCCGCCAACGTCGCGGCTCCCGCCGCGTTCGCACCCCCCGTGTCTCTCACCGGTTGGCGAGAAAAAGGCGCGAGAAAGAGGAGACCGGCCCGATAAGAGAGCGGAAAGGTATTCTCGGGATTCGGGACTATCGGAAATGCTATCCGCCCTTGTGCCAAAAGCTTGCCAAATTAATAGCGGAGCACTTTGAGCCCGGGATACTTTTCGCCCACAGCTTTTTTCCAAATAACTCTTTTTTATTTTAGTTTTACGTAAATGGCGCTTTCTTGCTGGGACAAATGTTTTTCAAACTTTTCTGACAACTTCTTTTTATTTGTGTATTCTTCTGGCCGTAATATCATTTCCGTGCCGCATTCATTACTCTCAGTCCAACTATATTTTATATCTGGGAGTACAATTTCTTACCCAAAAGAATATACACAAAAATGATCTATCTAATTAGTTATTCCTTAACTTTTTGAAGACATTAAAGTGACCGTGTCTCTAAAATTATATTCTTCATTGGACAACACGTGGAATATATATACATATACATATATACATACATACATACATACATATATATATATATTATATATGAGCACAGCGCACGTAAGGTGAGCAATTAATAAAAGTTGCATAAATGAGCTTTATTTAAAACGGAATTGTTGAAAGAAAAATGCGATTCTCAGATAGCATCTAAATATAAATTCCGAGCTTAATCAGATGAGAGCCGAACGAACTTGGCATAAACCGACGTATAAAATATAGTTATACATCCAACATTGCGAAAGAATTTTAAGTATTTTCTTTCTGACTTCAGTTATTTTGCTGTTTAGCTTAGTAAGTAAACATGCTTCCGAAATTCCCAATTCAATAACAATCTTAATAGAAAACTTAGTTGTCGATAAATATTCTCAAAATTGTTAATCATACTCTTTCCAAATTTAAAATTGAATTTATACACTTATCGATATTTATATATTTTCTCGGATGAACACATATTATTAATATCGCGAGTTAATACTAATAATGCAAATGAAAAGTAAGTAACAATAGAGGAGGGTTGATGATAGGAGCAACGAGTGTTAAATGATAAATATCAGCAAAGCATTTAATGCCATTCTCTAAGGCGTAATTAAAATATACGCAAAGAAAGTAAAGCTGCATGGAAATAAGTATAAAAAGGCTTGGAGGTATTTTTTAATTACGAATGCGCCTGTCCATTCGTAAGAATGCGGGAGATGTACATATATACATATACATTGAAAGAGTGAGAGAGAGAGAGGGGGAGAAAAAATAAAAGTAAGTACCGCGCGCCACCGGTAATAACGGCCTTAAAGCGCATGTAACAGCGCCGCTCTTAAATCCTCGGTCGACTGGCTGGGCAGCAGAGGAGGCGGGAGGTGAAGTTCAGGCGCCAAGGACATTAGCGTCGGCTGCCCATTAAACTCATATCCTTGATTCGGTTGCAGTTGCCGTACTCGATGATGCTCGACTACGACATGCGGGGTGTGCCGGGCTACGGCTCCGGTCAGATGGCGCTGCTGCCCCCGAAGGTGAACGTCTCCTCGAGGGGCCTCGTGCCCGTCAGCCAGCAGGTCTTCGCTATCAGGCTGCCCTGCTCCGGACTCGAGAGCGCCGAGATCAAGCTCGCGCTCAAGCTCAACGTCACCGCGCCCCCCGAGTCCAAGTACAAGGATATCGTCCTCGTCTTCAAGAGAAACAAGATCTGCATGAAAGGTGAGCGCTCGCTTCGTTATAATGCGCTTCCCTCGCCGGCCCTCGTCCCACTGCACCCCCCCCCCCACAACTTGACAGGCTCCTCCGCCGATATTGAGAGCTCGTCCTCCTTGGATTCTGGATACGCTCCTGTTGGATGGCCGTTGCTTCCTCCCTATGCGACTGTATGACCGCAGAGCATTGCCATTATTATTTATCGCGACGGTGGAAATAGACGATGCTTCTTGCTCGAGAATTGCGACTTTCGGAAGCTCTTCCGAGAGTTAAAAACGCGAGCTCGGCTTATAGAACTATTTAAGCTTAGGCTGTGCAGTGATTTTTTCTACTTTAATATCCTTTGAATAACATAAATATTCACAATAGTTTCATTATAATTAATGTTTACTTTAATAATTAAAAATTGATAAGGATATTTTTTGAATTATTCCTGACAATAATCAATAAAATACTGTAATAAAATACTATAGTCCCTGGTCGATTATCGCGCTTTTTATTCTTAGCCGAATTTTACCATTGTTCATTAACAGCGAATATTACCATTAAATTATTACGAACACATTCTAGTAAGACGATGATGTGCTTACAACTTCTCATAGATCTTTGACGTAACGTTTGCCCAAGCATCAAGCTAGACCTGCTGATAAACTTTCTGCATATATATATATATATATATATATATATATATATAAACACATAACAAAAACTTTGTTAGCGCCAGAAGAGAATAAACGGGGCTATTTCATTATTGATACTTGCCTTGATTCTATCTTGTAATTATTTTTCATCTTGATATTAAATTAAAAGAGAAGTTTACGTAATAAATAATATAATTATTTACGAATCCGTAATTACGATAGAAAAAATTTCGTCGACTTGAGTTATTACATAAATAAGCATCGAACGTACGTAATAGCGTTATTAGGTAACGATAATTGCAAGTGAACTTAATTATATAAGCAAGCTTAACTAAAAACAGGACATTTAAAAAAATATGGAATGGTAAAACGACTGAACTAGTTTTCACGATGGATTTTTAACTTTCTTGCGAGCTCGGCGTCATCCTTTGAAAATAATTGGTAAAGTAATTGAATTCCTGATCCTGAAGGTGACTGGTATCAAAAGTAATAGAAATATTTCTTAAAAATAAGCCGTTAAAAGAAGTATCGCAGTACCGAGAGAGCGCATTATAATGTCGGCGACAAGAGGGAACACAGCTGTTTAATAGGGAGGTAGTTTCGAATGGCCCCTCGTTTGGAAAAAGTTTTAATAAATCGTCAAGAGCAGAAGAAGCGGCGGCGGCGGCGGCGGCTGGTCGCGCGTCCAAAGCCAAGAGGAAAGCCTGACGCGAAACGTGAAAATCGACACGGGCGGACATCGTCGACGGGGCGAATAAACGCCGGCCTCGGCAAGGGCGTAGGAGCCCGAGCCAGCGCCCCACGGCCCTTCCCCTCTCGGCCCTTTCGCCATTACGCGCTCGCCGGTTGACAGGCGCAGATTCGGATCCGATTACGGGGAGCCTGGGAAAAGCGATCCGTCGCGGCAAATGAAATCTCGCGGCTTCCAGCAACCGTCGGCAAGGAGATTTTATAACTCCCGAACGCTCGCGACCTGAGGGATATTCGCCGAGACGCGATTCCATACCCGACCCACCCCTGCCGACCTACCCCTTTTCATCCGCACCCCCTTCTCTGGCTCTAGCCGGCTTCGCCGACTCGCAGTCTCCGGCTCTCTTTGTCGATAAAAGGAATGGAATTCGACGAGTCGTTGCGAGCCAGGGGGCGAGGGGAGGTGTTAGATCTTGTTACACGGTAGAGCGGATGGGGAATTTACCGTACGAGGGATGAGCGATCGAGAGCGAAAGTTGAAAATGAGACATCGATGCGAAGTGCGCAAGTGACTCGACTTTGCTTTGTTTCGCGTTGCCATGGGTTTGGTTGGAGCCTTACCCCGAGATTTCCGAGGAATAAATGCTGATTGCGCGCACTCGAAATTTCCTGATACATTATTATAGCGTGCGATTTGCATTTTATTTATCTTCCATTGGCGTTTGCTCGAGATGATTTTAATGTTTGCTCTTTTGAAAGGAGGTCGACGCACCGCCCTATCGAATTGATTAATTAATTAATCGAGTTGGCTTACAATTTTATTGGTCACTATTTTACCGATGATAGCGCCAATGCATAAAAGCATTCAGCATAGTTTTATTACTTCTGGTTGAAGCTTGGTGCACTTATTTGCTTAAGGATTACATCAAAGTTGCTTATTGGTCATACATTATGAGAGTATTAAGCGATATTGTTAAGCTGCGCAAAATTCATTAAAAATGTTTATTTTAATAGAACGATAGAGTACAAATTATAGTGAACGTTTGACGTTCCTTGAAAAGTACGTTTGCGCAATGGACAAACCGAGGCTGTGTATTCGTACCTTCCAATGAAGTTGTCATTTTCAGATTTCGCAGAGCACAGAGCAAAAAATGCATCGTGATTTGACAATTTTTCAAATCAACTCACTCGGCTAAAAAGTGAAATTTAATAAATAACGTGACAAGAATTGTGCAACAAGCCTTAAAACTCTTAACACGAGTCTCACCCGGAATTCCGATTCATTCTTAAAGATATTTGCCGACTGAGAGGCAATATAACTCCCCCCCCCCCGCCGAAGGAAGGAAGGACTGAGGTAGGAAGTACTCGGTCAGATTTATTTCCGAGTCCTCTAATGCACAACTCGGCTATTATTGGCGCAATTGTTGGAAAATCCGCGCGGATCCTTCTTCCCTTTTTTTGCCCGTGGCCCCTTTCGCCTTATCTCTCGCACCCGAGCGTCGAAAATAATCGAATCTCGCGCACGAGAGGCTCTTCAGCCGCCCGGGATATTGGAAGATGGATCCTCGATAGCCAGCCTAGGCCTAATTCTCCTACAAGTCGAAATCATAAGACTGGATGGCCCTGCAGCGATCAGCCGCAATAGGAAAACGCGTGATTTTTCCGAACGGGGACGACTTCTGTGCGCAATCGAGGGACAGGACGAGGGGGCGAGAGGGAGACTTAATAGAGCCGTCCTTTAGATTAGCTGTTGGCAACGCGCGCTATAAAGGACATCAGTCGGATAAGGAACACATGGGCTTCCTTTTTTCCTCCTGCCACTCGTCCCATATCTATCCGTTATTACGACATTTCTTTCATCTTTTATTTTGCCGATGTTCTCGTGGTATTCTTTGGAGAGGAGAAGGCGTTTTCTTATCGAAAATGAGTTTTCGTAAGTATATATATATACTTATAACAAAATTCAATATGCCGAAGAAATTTTGGCAAAATGTCCTACCCTCTACATATTAATAGGATTTAATAAAAATAAGTCTAGTTTAGAGAGAGAGAGAGAGAGAGAGAGAGAGAGAGAGAGACTAAGCTTCCTCATAGAAATTAATCTAACGAGTTGATTATAGCAATTTGATCTAAGGACTTTTAAAAATGAGGGAAAAGATATTGGCACATGATAAGGTCTTCGCTCGCTAAAATTTAGCGTCGATATCAATTGCATGTTTAGCATACCAAAATCCTGCTTTCGCGCAGAAGCGTATCCAATAACCCAATAATCCATTAATAACCGAGGTAAGAACTAAAGCCATAGTGTAAGCTCACCCTTCTCACTTAAAACTGCGGTGGGCACAAAAGCTCATATCCAACAGCCGTTAGCGACAGTCTAGATCAAATTAAGGCTCAAAGAAGAATATCCGCAGTCCAGGCCTTGGCACGACCGAACCCCCCGCAAGGATGCCTAGCGTAAGATCGCCTGACCGCAACCCAACACCTTCCACTGGGCTCCGCGTGTCTCGCCTGCGTGTGGCCTATCTACGGTTTTCGCGCCATTGTCCGGGACTCGGAGCGGCGGGGCGAGGCCGGCCGGAAGAGTTATAGGCGTGCTCGGCCGACGATAGGGCGCGAAGGGTATCGCGCGCGCCACCCGTCCCCCCCCCCACCCCAACCCCCGAGGGCTCGACTTTTTGCGCGGCTCGGCTGCGTGCGAAAATGCCCCCGGCCCCCGTGGCCGCGCGGCCGGGGAATAAATTACGGGCCTCTTCCGGAGGTGCTCCGACCTTGCCCCGGGTTCCATCTCCTGCGGCTGCGCGGGCGGATGGGCGCCCCGACGAAAATCCGCTGACTTAAAATGGTTTATCGTCGGACTGCTTATACCCTAGAGCGAAAAGCCCTGAATTTGTGGCGGACGCTTACTCGTTTGTTTGGTTATGATTGCGCGCGCTGATTCGATCGTATGAAAATATATTACATCGTTAGTCGGTCTTACGCTCGGCTTTTAAATTTACACTTCGCGAGTGTCTAAGCTCTCGACAGTTTTATTTTATGTCATCCCCTATCCGCCGCCTTTGAAGCCTTTTATAGCTAGCTTATGGATAAGTCACTTTCTTTTATAAGGGATTCCTTCCGTAATGCTGCACTGTTCTCTTTCACCGAAAAAGCTTGCACGTATAATTCAAAACGCCGAGTACATTAATAGAGACAAAGGTGTATTTTTAAAATTTATCAAGCACTTCTACCGTGCATTCGTCGATCTCTGTGATACCGATTTTTTAAGACCTTTTATTTTTCACGTGGGCCCTTGAAACTTATCGTGCATTCTTCACTCTGCTCTTATTACCACGGAAATTAAGATGTGCAGCCAGGACTTTGTATTGTCTTGTTTAAAAGCACGGGCAATCTTCGTTACCGACCATGCGTCAAATGCAACACCCAAACTTACGGGAAAAAATGCGACTTTCCCTTTCGTAATAATACAAAAAGTAAGAAGCCAGATGGATATATCCAGCAGTGTTGCGCCTTCGCCTCGAAATTTCAAAGGAGGAAAGCCGTACTTTGCTGCGGCTGGCTCAATGATTCGTCCGAGTGGCTTTTCAGCAAGCCTGAGAAAAATTCAAACGCAGAAAAAAATGCTCCTTTCAACTCCGCAGCTGCTTTTACAATTCGGTTCGGCGCTATGATCCCGCGGCGATTTATTTAACTTCTCCGCCCCTGCCTCCTTCGCCGCGTACATTCGCTCGCTCAAGCACTCGACCGTTTGCTACCGAGCTTTCACATTCGTCTCGCTCGTTCTCGGTCTCTCTCTCTCTCTCTCTCTGTCTGCTTCCCGTCCTCCTCGTCTAACTCGCCCTTTCTTCTTTACTGGCTCATCTCGTTCAAGAGCGAATTATTTACTCGGCTAAACGCGCGCGCGTGGCGCTATGGGGCTTCGATTATTTCACAAAAAGTGCGAATTCGACAGAGAGAAAAACGAAAGTAATAAAGGCTTCCCCCTTCACTTTCATTCTCCCTCTCCCTCCCTCCCACGCTCTCTCTCTCTCTCTCTCTCTCTCTCTTCCTATCTCGTACACACGCTCTTTCGTTTTGCTCTCTCGGAGAGAGTAAGGCACAAAAGAGCTAAGGTACAAAATTGTTTGCTCAAATAAAATGAATAATCTCGAGTGTACGTACTTTCTTTTCCTTTTGATAAAAGTATAAGGTAATGTTGTTTAGATTGAAATTTTTTTCAAATTTCCAACAATTTATTAATTATTTCATTAAAATATTGAATTTAATCGATAAAGTATTGTCTCGTATCTGAAATATTATAAAGATCGAACTTTTGAAGATTATTAAAAATACCTGCTTTTATTCTATTTCAATAAAGCATTTTATGAAGTATTTAATACTTTCTTATAAATAATGCATTCAAATCACTATAATAATCAGGATGCGAATTTTATTATAGTTAGCGACGTATAAGCAAAATAAAATTCCAATTTCTTTATTACGTTATCTAAGATTTTTCCCTCAATACGTCATGTTATAAAACTTTTATTCAAATATTTGTAACTCAATATTATCGTCTTAAGCATTTTCTTAATTTTTGATTGTATTCAATGTTAGAAGTTCGACTTATACTTAAATTACTATGAATCTTAGTTATAGAAACATTGAAGTATTATATCCAGCTCTATTATATTTATCAATGAAAATATTAATTTATACTTGAAGGTTGAAATTAAATTAAGTTGAACTATTGATTTCTCCTTCATAATATACCATGAGTATAACTGTGATTGTATTAAATATTTTTAGAGGTAGACAGGCTTCTGATTTACAATTCATTTCTGAATATACAAAATTGGCACGTAAATACAATAAATATTTCCTAGTACGTTGTCGTCAGTTTTCTAAATCCGAGTGAAAGAAAAAAATACCGTTAGATTGCAATAATGCCGTACGCATAAAAATAAAAGCGTGGTGTAATACCTATTGCATTATGTATGTAGAGAGTGGTCTTATATTTTATACAATGATTCATTCGAAAGAATTTCAGTACTATGCAGTACTTTTACGATAAAGATTGAAGAAATCACAATTTCCAACTGTAGTAACCCAAATCGCTATACTGAAAAATACAAAATACTCAATTTCTGTATCTAAAAGCTTTAGCGCTTCTCTGGAAAAATTTATAACATTTTGGTGCAATTTTTATCATTTGAAAGAACGAACTTTTAAATTTCTATAGTCTATGGAAAATAAAAGCTTCGTCCAATACGCAGTTCTTGCTCTTCTGCCTAAGCTGATCCAAATATTACAATAGAATTACCTCGCTTATCGTTCACTTCCCGCCCATGGCAAAACAATGACAAAATAACTTTAGCGTCTTTCAAAAATCCACTTTAAACCGGGGAGTATAGTTACATTATTTTACTGAATTAAAGCTTGCTTTGTAAATAAGAGCGAATTTTCACGATCATCGGTGGAGAATCGAGCGTCGAAGTAAAAATATAATATTATCCCGTAGCAAAGTCTCTAGACAACTTTTCCCCTCGAATTAAAACTAATTATGCCGAGATCGTCGTTAGTTAGTTTGTCTTTCCTTTCAAGGCTATATACTCCGTCAGGCTAAGGATTTACACAGAGGAGCTTAGAGCGAGGATCAGATTATTGGGGAGGGCAAAGGAAGAAAAACGCAAAGCTTCGATTTGGCTCGTCATGCAGATGCGTTGTTGGAGGGAGGGGGGGTTAAAGGAAAGCAGTGGTGACAAAGAGTGCATCAGAGGAGAAAAGTCCACGAGGCTGGATCGGCGAAAAGTTGGTGGAGGAGGAGGACGAGCGGAAGAGGCTGCACCGGGAGAAATGGTATGCGAGCCTGGAACTCGTTAGATGAGAAAGTCTTTGAACTGCGTCCTCTGGCTCTGGGGCAGGGGGAAAAAATCCTTCGCCACCGGACAAAGGTGTACCGATCAAAGTCAAGCGACTCGCGCGCTCGCCAAACTTTTTCCGCCCTCTCGAAAACTCGCGCACTTTCTTCTCCTCCTTTAGCTCGGCCTTTGAACTCATGTATATTCTCGGGATGATTTCGGCCGTTCCCTTTGTTGCTTACCTCGCTTAATCTTTCTCTCCACGGATGGAGTTTTATTTTTATTCCCCAATAATGAGGGCACTTGGTAAGCGACATTTTTCCCCGACACACAACAGTTGGATACTTTTTTAAAAATACTTTCACGAATAAAATTTGCTGTGTGAATTCAGCTTTCTTTAGAGCGGAGGGAGCCTCGAGTTCCGGTAAGTTACTTCCACTTCTTGGGCCAAGTACATTTTTACGGCTATTTGCTTTACGTGAGTGTTCTACATACTCGAGCGCTATGCTGAACCTCAATTTTCGAAAATGCGTTTTCACAATTACTTAATAGGACTTGGCTTGGCTTGGCGAAAATAGCTCGAGTTGAATCCAGACGAGAAAAATAATAAAAGAAACTTCGCTAACTTATTCAATGAAAAACATAAGATCAAGATATTACTCTTTGCACTAACTGCTCCATTGCCACGGATATTTTGCCGTGAATTTATAAAAAAAATTACCAAACATCCATACATGTGCCTTAGGTGCGCGTCTACACTCGTCGGCGTAAGAAATCACAAAGTATCGAGTTTAGAAACTATAAGAGAGCTTCATCGAAAAAAAACTACCTTAGAAGAAATAATTTCAAAATAGAGCCCCCAAAAATAATCGTACCAGTAAACATAAATTTATATCGGTAATAAAGGTCCCTTAAAGATAATTCAAGCCCATAATATTTGCTCTCATCTTGATTAGAGCCATTCCCTCGTATTCGCCGCTACCCTCGGGAGTGCCAGAAAATAGAATATGCAGGGTATCGCGGCAATAACGACTCCGCCATCTGATTTCAGGCATCCGGACGCAGTCGAAGAACGACTCGGTGAGACTGGAGGCTGGGCCATTGACGAACGGAAACGGCGCCTTCTACATCGCGGCCACGTGTGCCTGCGCACTTATCTTGATCGTAGTGAGTGTCGCCAGTGTCCTCTACATTCGCAACAGCAAGGCGAGATCCCAGCATCCGAGGTGAGCGCCAGACTTAATTTCCATTACGTACCCGGAGAGTATCTTCCCGTCCTGGCGGGAACGATCCCGATAAGGGCCGCGCGTGTGTGTTTAGACATTCATGGAGACCTCAAGAATTAAGCACTACTGATTGCTGAGCCTTTTTCACTATCTTTTTGCCACCGACCCTCGGCTGCTTTCCTTACGGGTGTGAGCGCGATACGGGAAACGGCCTTTTCCTGAGCTTAAATTCAAATTTAAATGCTTTTTGTTGCTTGAATAAGACGCCCAGGCATCTTTGATGTTCTAGAGAAAATTAGCGAGGAAACTTATGCGTCGGAGATAACGTGGCTATTTTTTTTTTTTTGACGAGCTTGGAAAAGCACGAGAGGTAATTACTTTTTTTATATAAGTGCCACCATGAATATATCACTTGTACAGCTTGTATATTTTATACGATAATCTACTATTAATTGAGTACCTTTAATGTGATTCCTAATTGTGATTAATTTTTACTAAGTACGCGATAAAATTTTTTAGGTTCCTTCTTAAATAGTTTTTTGTATTAAAAAAAATATATGCATGTCTAAGAGTACTTTAAAAAAATATTTTTGCGACAAGAAATATTTTGTTAAAAAAAATTTTTTTTCTTTCAGTAAAATTTTAAGACTATTATGTTTAAACATGTATTGACAGCGAACCTAAAAGATTTATCCTTTTCTTACCTATGCTCATTCTTTTATAAAATAACTTTTTAATGGATCGCCTTGTTCGAAATTCGTAAAGAAATTTTGATGAATGGTACTTACTCGCTATTAATATTAATTACACTATTAACTTCCATACTGATCCAAGGAAAAAATACTTTTTTCCATAAAAAAAATTTTAATTTTACCTCTCGGTACAATTGAAAAATATGTAAAAAAAAAACATGTAATTGAAATGGCACGGTAAACAATATTGTAATTCTACAAAAGACTTAATCCCATTTATACTGAGCATCGTCGTACAATTTTATAATTGCAAAAGCTGCAATCAATCACAAAGTAAGTTCATCATACGCCGTACTACCGGTGACAAGTGTGCTGTAGATACAATTTTTTATCAATTCATTCACGAAATCAGTAAAATTTCCCACTTCTAATATAAAACTTAATATTTCGCGCTTTCCTAAAAAAAATCCCCTCATTTAAGCTAAGGGCGCGAAGACAGGATCCTGTCCCCGCCCTCCCGCCGCCAATCCCTCCACAACTATGGCAATATTCGTGCGATACCGTCGCAAATGCAGGAGGTCTAATCGCTTTCGATATAAAGGATAAAAAAAATCTATTCTAGCAAACAAATATCGAGTGCCCTCTCGAGATGTAGAGGGTCTTAGTCGATTCGAGCGCCTCTTACCTACCGGCAAGTTTCGTACACGACCCTTGGAGGCGATGCAACTGAAACAGGGTCACGGGCGTCGCCGAGATAATAACAAAGCCACTTCAAAAGAAGATCATCGCACGGGGGGCAGTGTAGAAACAACAAATCGTGGATAGAATTACTAGAGTGGGATGGGCATGGAAAAGTGGGGCCGACCATCCTCGAGTATCTTTTTCAATAAGCACACCGATTCCTGGACCGATAGACGCGCCTTTAATCGTCTGCCGCCATTCTTGTCTAGCCCTCTGACATACGCACACGCTTCCCCCCTCTCGCTCTCTCGTTCTTTTTCCGTCTCTTGACACTTTAGTACACGGGGCCGTGGTTTTTTTCTCAGTCATACGAACAGGGACGAGAATAGGGTGAGAAAAGACAAGTCGCTCGCTTGTTTCGGTTGTCCGGGGTCGAAACATCCTTACGGTGTAACAGGAAAAAGATAAAGAAAAGAGGAGGGAAAGTTAAAGCATCCGAAGAACGGATAAAGAAAAAGCGGATATGACCTTTTTATATGCGAGAGAGGGAGGAAGCAGTGAACAAGGCTTTATTTAAAAGAAAGATAAGAGATAATAAGCGAATCGGACGAAGGAAGGTCGGTCAAAAGCTTAAAGGAAAGTGTTGGAAAAAGAATGAAAATTAATGAAGATAGTATCTAATATATTAGCTACTTATTACTGATAATGAAAATGAAGTAGGAGGCTAATTTCAACTTACAAAGTGAACGTAAAAAAAAAAATTGATAATTGAAATTTTATTTTAAAATATTATAGAAATCGGATTCATTATATTGCAAAATATAATCATATTATTATAATAATAAAATAATATTTACCAATAATTTGTTTGAAATAAGCTGATCAAGTTTCGATAAATTTTTAAAACAACTAAATTTGTAAACCATCAAATACAACTCCAACAGACTCTCTCTTAACAACCTCTTTTATTACATTTAAAATTAACTAAGTTTTAAAGCGAAAAAATACAAATAACATTCGTTAATTACAAAACGGCTATGAATTAATGTAAATGCGAATACAAAGTTTAAAAAATTAACGGAAGCCTACCGAGAAAAAGTAATATTTGTCGCATTGAATTAGCAATTTCCTTGATTTAGTCTTTACTAGATCTACCCTTTATCTTTCTGGATATTTGGCGTAGATAAATTAACTGCATTGAAAGCTTGTGAAATAAAATATCGACTGTACGAGACCAAATTTGAATGGTGGTAAACTTTTAAAATCAAAATAATCATTAGCTTAGTTAGTGATAGGTAAAGCAATGGATAATTGAGAATCTGTTCTGAGAAACTTTATCCTCCATAAGAAACAAGCTGTCGCCAATCGCCTTTCTGGCGATTGTTAAATCCTGCCGAGAACCAACCATTCTCCGAAAATGAGGGTGCATTTGTATCTAGTCGTCGCGTCGCTTAACAGGGACGAACCGACAATGTAGTACTCGCAGACGAACGAGTACCAGGAAATGAAAAATACAAAGAGAGAGAGAGAGAGAGAGAGAGAGAGAAAGAGAGAGAGAGAGAAGGTATTCGGCAAATTATTCCTCACTTTCTAAAGCTACTCGATCGAATATTGTTCGCTCGCCCCCTTACACGAGCGACTCTTCCCTCCTTCATTTTTTACGCTATTTCGTATGTACATACGTGGGCGCGCATCACTTGTCAAAGAGACGCCGAGAACTTCCCAAATAATTTTCTACCCTTCGGGGATCGCGGCAAAAGAGAGAGAGAGAGAGAGAGAGAGAGAGAGAGACAGACAGACAGAGAAAAATTAAATGAGAAGGAGGGAGAAAAAGAGAGGAGAGAACTAGAAGAGGATAAACGATGACGAGATTCGTGAAATCGAAGAATAATTAGAAATACCGTGGAAATCGAATCTGTTGTGCTTATTATTGGCTAGAAAATAGTGAGTTTTGCTTCGCGAGTCAGAGGAAATAAAATGAGATGACTACTCTACTGGAGGGGTACTTTCATATTAACTTAAAAGGTGCATCAATAAGATTCGCCAGGGAAGCTTAAAAGATGAAAGATAAATCTCGATATGTTTGACAAGATTAGAAATCAAGAGTTGATATGCAAATTTGAATTTTCATAGGTATTTCGGAGTTGCGAAATGATGCCAATTAAATAGATAAGCAACATTTTTACCATCCTTAAACTATACAAATGAATGTACATTCATTCGTATAATATAACCAAGTACTTAAAAAGTTGTTAATATTTTAATTTAAAAAATAAGTACCAGAGTAGTGAAAGTTGAATTCCAATCAGTCTGGTTTTATGCCTTCGAAATACAATAGTGCCAATAATTCTATGTATCGCGTAATAAGCAAAATAAAGGTAAAAATTGCTCCACATTTGCCGATTGACAATATCGTTGCTGTCCTTGTACTTCATTAAAATTATATATAAATTGCAACGATGCGTACGAAACATCGATATAAAAAATCAAAGCCGTTAAATAGATTAAAATAAAACGGTAAAGAAAATATAAATTCAGAACGACAAACGTGCAGGTTTCAGAATTATTAACAGATGTTGATGATTTTTAACTAATAGGAAGAGCCTGACGTGCTGCAGCTACTCGGCCGCGGGCACCGTCGGCCTCACGGGAAGCTCGGTCCTGGTGAAGATGGACAACCGACCGGGAAGCGCCAACTCAGGGAGCTACGCGACCATCGCCGACCTCGAGCCCCTCTACGCGAGGCCCTGCGGCTCCAGGGCGAGTTACTACGCCGCCAGCCACGTGACGCACCTGAGCCAGGTAAGCGCATTCGAAACGAATCGGCCCCTCCCCTGCCGCACCCCACTCGCAATTACAATACGTGTAGGAGCGATCGGCGGAATTGGCGCGTTTATTAGGCGTTTCTCGCAGCCGGAATCAGTTCCCTGCTGCGACATTGTGACATTCTAACGGCACGAGTCCACTGATTAAGCGTCACGCTTGCGAAAGCAATTAACTGTGAATAAAATCAGAGAGAGAGTTTCCAGCTCCGTGCAGACATAAGTTTCAAAACGTAAAACTCACAAACGCATTCGCTAACGCGCGCACACCATTATTTTTACTCGCATTCGCAATTGTCCTTTTAATATCCTCTGATAATATCGATGCTTTTTCCTCGGCTCAATCTTGGCACACTTGCGTGCGCACAAGTAAGGCTAAATTCAAAATCCTAACGCTCTATGACATGTAAAAAGCTTGTCACGAGGCTTATTTTACTTTCTACCACTGACATAAACTTTCATAATAATAATGGAAAAAAGCACGAGTTCGACGATGAAACACTTTTCACATCCATTGACATGGCATTTAATTTTAACGTTGAAATCCAGATGATACGGAGTCGTCTTTCTGAATTGAATCGAATTCGAAGGCAGAGTCCGACCCTCCTTGCATTATAGTATATGACGAAATTATCTAGTCATCGCGAGAGCTTCAAATTTCAGCACAATGTCGTTAGACTGCGTTGCCCTCTAGTTCCATTAATTTGTCTGCAGAATTATTTCGGCAGCCGTGCCTCCTCGTTACTTAAATATATCATGCCTATACGCTGCCGATGATTTTCAAAGGGAAAATAAATAAAATTTTGGCTTTTCAAAGAACTCCAAGAAATCATTCATCCTAAGTACGTGAATTAATTCTTATTATGAGGAATATTATACACGTGAAAAAGTAATTGCGCCAGAATGAATCTTAAATTTTGACCTGAAATTGAAAATAATCATACATTTTTAATCGTTTCTTAGTAATTCATCGATACTGTTCGTTATTGAATAAAACGAGGTAAAAATGTGTTGGATATCGGAAGGTTGACGTGAATTCTTCATAAATGTCTAGCATGTAAATGCAATGTTGCAAGGCTCTGAATCCAAATGACAAAAAAAAAAAAAAAAGGTAACGTTAGCAGGATCTTGGCTGAGCTTTACAAAATGCGAGCACCCGTCAACGACGACAAAGCCTTTGAGATAGAGCATTTGGACTAAAGCCAGTGCAGCTCGTGCTCATTAAAAGTCCCGAGGAACGTTTAAAAGCGAACGCCGTGGAGCAAAAGTCACCGCTTGGTGGCCCCGAGGCTGCCACATCCGGTCAGTTAAGAAAGTCGCGGGTTCGTGAAACGGGGGATTAATTTTTGGTGATTCGCAGTTGAGCTGCGCTTAGCGGTCGGGGCACGAAGAAAGCGCCGGAAGCGAGTTGGACCCTAGGCACTGTTTCCTGTACGTACCGCGGCGATAAAAGCCGATGCAAGGCACCGAGACTTCAGTGAGAAAGCACTCCGGCGAGCTGTGGGTGGAGGGTGGAACACACACGAGAGAGAGAGAGGCAAGGAAGCGTGTATACAAAATTGAGGATAAAGGCTTGTGTGTCGAAAGAAACTTATTTGTCAGACTAGACCAAGCGATGCAATCTTTGTTATCGGCCCAGTAACGACCTAAGCTTGCGCCAGTTTAATACGGCCGAGTTGAAATTAAGCGAGAAGAATTTTAAAATGTAATTTCCGTTCTCAGTGCTAAGGCATTCGAGGGTTAATAACGTAAATTAAGATATTATGTATTTTTCCTACAAGCTTATGGCACGTCGCCTACATTTCATAACTTTCTTTTAAGTTACAAACGAACCTCCCAAACCGAAGTCTCGAGTCTCGCTGTATTTTCGTATTGCTGTTTTATAACCTGAGATTTAATGATAACATTTTTAAAAAGTCCTATTTAGTAATGTACATATTAAGATTGTCTACTTAATTTATTAGGTGATATTTCAAAAATATTTTCATTACCTTCTTTCCACTTCCACTCGTATTTCACGGTAAATATTAAAAATTTCAATCCAGGCATAAAAAGCGACCTTCTCTCAAATCTTAATAAGCCAGTTCACTTTTAATGTACAAACGGTGAATATTATTACAAACAGATCTTTTTTGAATAATATTTAGATTGATGTTATTTTATTAATAGTAGAAACGTAAGCCTCTCCGCAGCCACTGGATGATATGCGACGAATAACAGCTCCTCGCTTTCGTAATGAAATCAATCATTAGCGACGAGAAATAGCAGGCGGGCATAAAAGCCGAAGGAAGGACGTGAATTTGTCTGATTTCAGACGAGTGCAGAAAGCAGGGTCGATTTAAAGCTAACGATAAACTTCGATCGTCGTTTAAAGTTTGCTAAGCTGCCCAGGTCCCGGTAATTGTAATTGAAAATCCATAGCTGAGCTTATGAATTTATAGCTCATGAAGAGCATAGCTGCTCTTAAGATCTCGCCAACGAATACACCGAGTGGCTATCCGTATAAGAGCCAAATTATTTATCGGAAGGGGCTGCTCGAGCCCTCTGCCCCCGGCCCCTCGCCCCCCGGCGAAACGTCGAGCCTGCGAAGACGCGAGGGGCGGGGGTCCAGGTCGAGCGCCCATCGCAGGAAGAATATCGGGTCGGAAGTTTAAAAGGGTGATTTTGCCGTGGCTGGGGGGTGGGGGGGGGGGAGCGGCGCGAGCACGGGAGTCGGCCACGGGGGGAGGAGGCCGGAGGTGAGTTGTCATTGGGATGTGGCCGGGCGGCCGCAGACTCGGCAAAGTTTTGTCCCTCGGTTGCCCTCGACACGAGGAGCGACGGATGGACGGCGCAGGACTCCAGAGATGGAATTGACGGCAGGGCCAATGCTGGAGTTTGTGCGCCGGCCGAAATTCGCGTGCCTGCCCGTGAATTGTCCCCTCGCAATCGTAATCGATTCTTACGTTGATGATTGTCCCTCGGCATTGCAGGGACCAACCGGATTCCATTTTAGGTGGCATCGTTATTGTAAACAGCGTTGCGCACTGGAACTGGGAGGCTGAAGCATACCGCGGTACCTAAGAGCTTTAAGTATATCATTGATTAACGTGGACTCGGAATTTCAGGATGCTTTCATAAAGCGCAAAACAATGTGCAACCGCCAATCGAATCAATTATCGCACAAGTGCACTTCATTGGGAATCTCAAATATTGCTTGGAAATGAAAAGTGCATTTCAATACCAATTTTGACAGCAATCGAAAAAACTAATGGTCACTATTAATTCCAATAATCTGCATTTTCAACATTTTATTCATCTTTATTCCTTAATTTTAATGCCACAGAAATTTAACGAAGGAATCTAAATATTTATATTTCCGCTACTATCATTCATAGTTTTTTATTACTAAAATATTCTAATTTTAAGTTTCAATAATCTTATTTTAGCTAAATAATATGCTGCTTTAGTAGGATTTATTTATTTATTTATTGTTGAAAGAAGCCCTGCCTCGAGTTACGATAGGTTTCGCGTAGCACAATCACATGTAAGAAATTTTGTTTTCACTTATATATATATATATATATTTACGTTGTTCAAAGTCTAAAATTTATTACGTAAAATTACGCTCTCAAATAAATAGCGCTAAAAATATTCCGCAAAAAGTACAATGGTACCTTGCAAAAGTGTTAAAGTTTTTAGTCAACACGTAAAGCAGATGTTATATTAAAATTACCTTTAAAATTTTTAATCGTTTTTTAATACTACACGAAGTTTTAAGTTTATTACAACATGTTTTCTTGTTTTAAAAATTACAAAATTATGCGCGTAAATTTCTCCATAATATTTTACGATAGAACTTTAGAGCGATACATATTAAATATGAATTTTTGGTAGATAAATTTGAAAAAAAGGCTTCTGATCCAATTAGCAGGTTAAACAATTATTATGTTTGCACAGTAAACTAATGGAATCGTGGTATAATTTTTTAACGAACTATAATTTCATAAGATCTAAGTACATATAGTTTTATTGAAACTTGTTTTACTGGAATTTCATTGGTATTTGAATTTGTAAACAAGTTTTTAATTGATATTTACAAAATTATTACATTCGGTGGAGTAAAGTCAGTGTTTGCTTAAAATTCCAATTTTAATGTTTTTACTCTGGTTTAATAGCTAAATATTGATTAATTTTATTATTTACTTAATTGTGTGTGTGTGTGTGTGTGTGTGTATGTGTGTGTGTGTGGGGGGGTGTGTGTGTGTGTGTGTGTGTGTGTGTGTGTGTGCATTGGAGGATAATAAAGAAAATACAAAAAGTCACGTGATCTTTGGAAAACAAATAAGAGAAAACGAACAAATTATCGAGGCGGCAGAAACAGATCGGGTAAAAAGGAGAAACGAGGAGTTTGCAAATGTAGAACACAATGTAGTCTAGCTCGGTGTCTCAGAGCATTTTCCGAATAATGCTCATCATCGGAGACTCGCCGTAAAAGGAGAGATGGAGAGGCGTGGAGGGCGAGCGGCTGGAGCCCTATCATGCATAATAGCGACTGGGCAGAATGGAAAGAGCAAGAGCAGGGCGGCGATAGCGAGGGCGCGACGGAGTCGTTGGGAGGAAAGGAAGCCGATAGCGGAGCAGATGCGAATGGCCAGTAGAAAAGGCCAGGCTACGTCGGACGCCTGGCGCTCGAGGGAGAAAAGGGACCCGGAGGTCGGAGGCCGGGCGAGCGAGCGTGACGAGTCGCGGCACTCGAAGAAAATCAGATTGGACGAAGACGGACCAACGCGCACCCGTGACTCGTTTCCCTTAACTGGCAGTGCCCTTACGTGTGTAGTACGGCGGTCAGGCTCGCCCCGCCGGAGGCTCGGGAGCTTCTCCCTGCCCTGGAGTCCCGAGCGAAGCCGAGGCGACAAGTGGGAAAGGCACGACCGAGGTTTTTCAGCTGCTTCGAATTCGAATGATACGTGACCCGACAACGACCTCCGTCACCTGTAATTTTCTCTCGGACGATTATTAGCGAATTACCGAAGCGGAGCGTAGATTTCGCGGTAGACCCGATCCTGCACGTATCCGAGCTTATACAGATAATATATAACGCCAAGTGCGCGGCTGCTTCATTGATAACTTTCTTCTCTTTTTTCTGACCCTTTTTCTCCTCTTCTTTTCAAAAGTTATCTACTCGATAACGAGTACTGGCCGCGAACTCAAGCTTATCCTATCGCCACGATAAAATTTTACTGCTCTTTTGGAAAAGTGTTAAAAGCGTATGCCTGACACCTCCTTATTCACAGGATTTATTATTATTAGGATGTGCGAACGCATTTAAACCGAGCACACGCGCACTATTGGCTGCACACCTTTTTCCGTTTTAGATGAACGAGCGCGGTGCTGAGTTGACTATTGGTATGCTAAATTCTTGTTATTCGGGACGTTGGAAATAGTTACAACTTTTTTTGCGCTTATTGACATATTTTGTCCGCTCAGCACTTATATTATTATAATATCTATATTGTTTTTTCTTTATTTAATCAAGGTATATTCCATTGATAAAAAAATGTACTTTGAATCAATAGTTTTTAACGGAGCCTTAAAATATCCATACAACAAGTATCCATCAACTAAATTACTATTTAGTCGAGGTCCTTTGAAATCTTTGTTAGTTAAGTTTATATTGCGTTACAATGCAATATGTTATAAAGCATATTTTTCGATAACAAAATATTTATATTGATTGAAAGCTCATATATGACTTATCGATATATATTCCCAATATTAAAAAATCCAACAAAAATTTATGGCATTATTATCGAGAAGCCTAATATTTAGAGGCAACAACATCGTGAAATCCATTAATCAAGACGATTGTATAAGCAATCCCACAACTTTGTATGACAGAAAGCAGCCAAATCAGCTACAGCAAGTTTACGGGTGCACAGCTTTTATCAACTTTATACTTAACGCAATATTCTCTCACGATTATAACGAAATGCAGCTACACCATCTGATATTTAGGAAGATAATGACGCCGGCACCCGAAGCAATGAATATATACAGCCCGCCTTGGCTCGTTTACTCGACCATTCGATATTTCTCTCTCTCTCTCTCTCTCTCTCTCATACACTCTCACTATATCTATCTTTATCACCCCTTCTTACACTTACCATAAAAAGTAATTTCACATACAAAATACGAGAGGTTTCAATACCCTCTTTCTACCTTCTAGAACTAGGAAAAAAGGAGCGAACTCGATGGCATGTCTCTAGTCCTGCCGCGTTCGCTGTCTCCCAATAAAAGTGACGTAATAACTGCCTGACGATAGAGAAGGTCGGAAAATTGTCAAGCGTATCGTTTTACGCTAGCAAACATAGAACAGGAACATATATACGGTGGCTCTGGCACTCGCTTTTACCGAAAACGTTTCTGCTCCATCCTCTTCCATCACTTTACCCCTCTCTTACTCTATTTATTTCCCTTCCTGCTTTCTTTTTCGTTTCTGTACTTTCACCCTCTTTCAATGCCACACATGTATACAACGAATTCATGTAATATTAAAGATTGTATATTCCTCGAATACATGTATATATATATATATATATATATACAGGGTGGTTCAAATGAAACTTTCTGTATCCATCATAGTAAGTCTACTATATGTAGCTAAAACAGAATTTATACGTTTTTATGCGTACTAATGATTAAGTAAATCTCATTTTTTATTTATGTTCTTTCTAATTTTTAAGATCTTCCTTAAGAGATTCCTTATCACGGTATAACTTATACATATAAATAAGTGCGTACGTGTGCGTACGTGCATGTGTGTGTTTTCCAAAAGATAATTTTTTATATACTTTTAAATAAAATTACTTACATTTCATCAATATATTTTTTTAATAATATTTTTATTTTATTATATTATTGTTAATATTACAGATTTGACAAGTATTTTTATTAAAATTTAATTCACAAAAATGTTCAAAACCTCATCTACAAAAATAAAACAATCGATTACACATTAGTATAAGCATAAATTTCTAAGACATTATATTTTCAGTTAATTAAATGGTATTTTCTTTTTTAAAATATACCATCAAAATTTTTTGTTTTTAAATTTAAAATTTAAAATTAAAATATTTATGTACTGTTAAAAAATTTTAATACAAATTTGTAAAAAAGATTAACATCCGACACATTAGCTATTAAAAATAGTTTTCTTTCTTTATATTTCGAAAACTCGTACAAAAATATGTTATTCATAGACTTGCAATTTTATTTGAAAAAAAAATATTTTTAAGCTAATACTTCATTTATATGATAGATATTTGAATAAAAATTTAATTCACAAACAAAAATTTTTTGATGCATTGAAACAAAATTTTTAAAGTTACCTCCATTCAAACGTTCATTTAAATTTTCCTTCTGGATTTTTTTGTTATATTATTATTAGAAAATAGAAATTGTATTAGTAAAACTCTTTAAAATTTTGTTTGAACTTGTAATAGCTGTAATAGTTTCTCATAAATACACACTGTTTTTCTCATTTTTATGTAAATAAAAAAAATTTGTAAAAATGTTTGGGAAATAACGACCACTTATAATCGTCTTATAAATATAAAGTGAAAAATACTTAAAATTCATAATGTAATTAAGTTGTATAATAAAGAATATAACTTTATTCTTCAACTATTTGCTATTTTAATAATAACATGATACTACGGGATATAAAATATATTTCTTAACTTAATTCCAAATAATTTTTTTATAATATGTATGTTAATAGATTTTTTTATTTCTATATATTATGCATAAAAATGTAAAAATTAATTTAAATACTTTTAAAGTGTTATTTTTAATTGAAATTAGTTGTAAAATTCTTGATGTAATTTGATAATGAATTTAATTACTTGGGTCAAATTTGCCTTTACTTGCTTAAAGTAACTTCATGCATTCGGAATAGGAGTGCGACAGTTTTCACGTTTGGCAAATTGCTGCGTTTCTTCTAATGTTCTAGTATTATGGTAAAAAGTTCCTATGTTTTTTATAGAAATCCTAGTCTTATCTAGAATCCAAAGCATGATGTGCTTACTAATGGACTTATTTGTGAAATATCTAAATTTATCCATATGAACCGACAGATCAATAATTAACATCCTTAAAATTATATCAATGGTTAAGATCTATTGAATGAAAATAATGTGATTTTTTATTTTAACCCGATCTCATTTGGATTGTATAATTTACTAATTAGCAATTAAAAAATATAAAATACCTTTTCTAAAAATAAGCAAGAAAATTAATAAAAAAAATATAATTAAAAAATGTTTTAATACGCAATAATTAAAATATGACATAAAATTGTTCGTACTTACTATTGATGTAAACCAATTATATACAATAATTTTATATAATTTTCTTATTCTTCAAGAAATAAGGCTTCTGATATCAGATCTTTACATACATTAGACAGTTACGCATATTTTACTTTTCATTGGGTTACCTACCTGAAAAATAAGTAAGGTAGATGATTACAGAGAAATACATAGATGCAATCGTAGATGTATAACAAGATTACTGTGATATATAATTAAAGAATTATAGTTGAAAAATAAAAATCACATCTTTTGTTTTCCATAAACATATGCATATGCATATATATATATATATATGCTAGTTTGTAGATAAGGATAGAAGAAGAAATATTATCCACCTAACATGTATTAAGTTTCATGAAGAAACTTCCTCCTTTAAGAGTTTCAAACTAAAATCATGGTCTTAATACTATGACTTCAACATAATGATCTAAAAAATAATAATTATGTAGTATATTTCATATTCGTAGAACATGAACGGAGTCGAAACATTTTATTTCCATGTATAAAATTCAGATTCAGCCTGTATCAAAGAGGCTTCTAAATGTTTAATAGCCCAGTTTATGAATAAATTGTAGATGAACAAAATTTAATTACAAAGTAAGTAGAAAAAAATTGTACGAATTTCTGGAGCGATTATTCGGTTACCCGTCCGATTACGAATGTAGATGAAAGTCTCTTGTCCTATCGCGATTTTCATTCTTCCCTGGCTCCTTCACCACCTCCACTCGGCTACCCCTAGTCTTTCCCACTCCCTCTTCCCCGGCCTCCGAGGTCCCCTCGGCTCGTTCCATCGCTCTCTGTCCTTCCCTCCGCTTCTCCTTACCTTCTCGAGTTTCCTCCCTGAAAGCGACGCGTCGTCAAGAAGCGCAGAGCGAGGCGAGGGCGCGTACATGCGTATAACCAGCAAATTGATCCGAGATCAAAGCCAAAACAATCACGGGACCCAATTGCACGCCGCTTGCTCTCTCTCTCTCTCTCTCTCTCTCGCCCCCCCCCACCCACCCACCCACCCTACAACTCTTAGCCTCCTCCCCGGGCCCCTTTTCCGCGGCCGTCCTCCTGCTCCCTGCCTCTCCTCGCCTGCTATTACTTCTTTTTCGCAGCGAGATCAAGGAAGCATAAATTATATTTAACGTTTCTCCCTGACTGGAGCAGACGGGATATCGAGGAGCAATTTTCCGCTCTCTTCTACCTGAAGCTACGCTCTCCAACTGTATATTAAAAATGGCGGATGAAAGATCAGGCCAATGCATTCTCTACTTATCGGGCGGATGATTATATCGGATGTAATTCGTCGTCCCATTTAACGAAAGGGATAAGTCTCGAGGTGCTGCCAATTTCGCGCTTGCGAAAAATTGGAAACGCATATCCGAATCACCGTCACGGAAAGCATTATAATTCTCTTTAAAGACTGGATCTCGAAAGTTTGCGAAAAAGAAGCCTTCCGGCATCAAAGGAAATCCTTTTCTTTCTTTGTCTCCCCTTCCCCGGCGTGGTTAAGTTCTCTTGGGTATTATGACTTTCGAAGCTCTATCGACATTCGCCAATCTCTTAAGCAGTGAATATTATTACAGCTACGAATCTAGCTTACACTGATGCAAAAAGCACGACTTTGCCGAATCATTTAATCTCTTTGCCACTTGGGTATTAATCATGGCTACAAAGACATCGAGGCATCCCTTAATAATCTCGTATTCTTTCTCTCTACTCTGCTCTTTATCATGCCCTTACGCTTCCTCGCGCCTCAAAGCGGAGAATTCTTCTCCCGATCAAGAAGAAAAAGAGAAAAAAAAAACAATAAAGACACGAAACAGTAAAGAATCTTATTACGCGAAAATGCAGAACGTGATATTCTTGAGTGAATGTCACAAGAGAAGATTCGAATCCGCAGTGGACATGGAGTTTTTTATCCACCCTTTTGTTAATGCTATCATTCATTACTAGGAGGCGTTGGGCACTCGCCAGTAGTTCCAAGCGAGCGAGTTTAATAATTATTAGCGCGCGAATAGGGTTATAGATTGTTATGGATATAGGAAACGAGTGCGATGCCCATCCGAAGTCATGCACGGCCATGTCTCTCGGCGTTATTTATTCAGGCAACGCCCGCACGAGCCGCGACCCCCTCGAGCGAAATGGAACAAGCGAGAGGATTTCGGTACGTCTATGCGCCAAGGCCGGGGAGCCGAAGCGCGGAGGGGAGGCTAACCGCGTGTGTAAGCTGCCATTCGGATCCTTCATCCGCACGGGGTTTGTACAACAACTCGTCGAGGGGGTCCCGCGGGACGCGGAGGCTACGGTAAACCAGAAGCGGAACAGGCTCGGAGTCCGAGGCCCGATCGTCGTGCGCCAGCCCCCTACTCCCTCTTTTATCTTTTCCTGACACCGAATTAATGCATAAGTTTCTATCAGAGCAAGGGCTCGAGGCCGGAATGCGAGACATGAGCAGAACGGATACGAGTCGTATATAAGTCCTTGATTACTCGGGCAGGTAACGTCACTGCAACTTGCTCCGGCAATTTATTGCGCCACTGCATTCGCGCCGAGCGAAAAGTTCCTTTTATTCGTGCACGTCGTGTTACGCGATTGTGCATCTCCCTCGCTCCCTGCCATACCCGACGTGCGTACAAACTTTTATGCTGCCCGACATTTTCATTTCGCAACGCGCCTCTCTTTTTGACGCTCCTCCTCATCTTCGTCGCCGCAAAATTCCTCATACTTTTCTCCACTTTCCTACCCATTCGAATATCCTTAACTCGCATCCGTAGGAAATTACGGACAATGAAATGTCCAACGCATGTCCCGTTTCATGTCGGATAATCAAAAGGAATTAGTATCAGCAATATGAATTAATGTTGCGTAATGCGCGTTGATGAGGAATCAGAGACAAATAATTCACCCTCTGACATAACGAAGACGTTATCAAAATGTTACTTTTTTTAATATAAGGAAAATGTTGAAGCTCCGTCGTAAAATTCGTATACGTGCAGCGCCAACTTTATTAGAAAAGCAAAAATTGTCCGTTGAATGTGTGACGTAAACAGTTGCGGAAGATTTCACATAAAAATACTGCACAGGGGAATAAACGACGGTTGGCCACACGTCCGAGTCGATTCGTAATTACAAATTACTTGTAAAATCAAATTGCGATTGCCGTCGAGTAAACCACAATGGCTACAAAGTGACTGCACAGGCTAGAAAGTTCGGAAATATAAATTTTTTAATACCAGCCGACAATGCCAATGGACCTACGCGGATGGCTCTGCATTTGTATGGATTTGTGTGCACATTGAGCCTGAAATGATACGGTGCTTTAAATTCAGTTTTTTCTCTCGGCCGACTCGTTGCTAACGCGGTGGAGACGCGCCCCTGCGTGCACGGACCGAAATGCGGGAGGGTGGAATTGTGATCACCGCTAAACCACCGACTACAGTTAATGCCGAATCGCGTAAATGATAATAAAGGTGGGATTGATTTTCATTCCATTGGAAAACGATTGTGTGCCTACGATCGACAGTCCGTCGATTGTTTACCCCGGGGTTTTTCCGAAAAATCCCCATCTCATTTACTGATTTTATCTGGCTCTTTACAAAATCTTTCGATTCCAATTGGAAAACGATTATCAATTATTCTTTGATTAGCTTTTTAATCGGACGAAAGAATTTTAGCATGGACAATAGTTGGCTCATTATTTTCGATAGAGTGATGAATTTCTGAAAAGACGGAAAATTAAAAAATATTTTTCTTTTCCATAAAGATAAAGAGCATTTTTTTAAATATCCATTGAAAATTTGTAAACGACATTCGTAATATTTCATTAATTTACTCTTCCGGCAAAATATTAATCATACGCCGTTATTACATTTTTGGAAAACTTTAAAATTTTTAAAAATTTCTAGACAATTCATAAAATATCACATATTTATTAGATCTAAGTTGTATTTATAATAATTATACGTTCCTACAAATCGTTTCACAAATTTAATCGTTAATACGAGTATGGTTTACTCATCAATTATTGTAATAATTAGCGTTGAAAGTATTTTAATGGCATTCGAAAAATCAGAAGATTATGAATTAACGTTAACGTTTACTGCCATTATGCAACTACTTGTTATTTAGTAGGCAAATTATTATCCGTGCAGTGACTCAATTCACCGGCCCACCCCTCCATTTAGCACACACCCCTATAATTTAGGGCGTTCGACCATTATTTATCATTTTCATTGGCCGAAGCAAGCGTGCTTAATATAATTAGTGAATTATGAAGAGGCGCTTCCCGGGTAAAAGCGCACCTAGCGAGCAATCACAAAGCCGAGAACGTGTCTTCGGGCGAGCGTCGAAAATCAGAGACGCGAGTCCACTCGTGTTACGGCAGAGGCTGTAAAATAATAAAGATTCGGCAAAGCGAGCGCACCGACCGACGAGCGTGAATCGGGGAGCAAAACTCCGTAAAATTGAAATTGAAAACGAAGACGAGGCCGGGGGCTGCCGGGGGTGGAAACGGACAGTGGACGCTCCAGTGCTCGACTCTCGGAGGCGCGGACCGATCCCGTAACGCGGGCTGGCCTACGATGTTGGAGGGTACCCTACTCCAATTTGCGGAATCCGAAAACGACTAGTACCTAGGCATCGCGCACCGAGGCTGCGTACAAAAGGTTGAATACTTCATACTTCAAGCTATAGTCGGATCCCGAGTTAAAGCTTAACCGCGCGCATAGAGTCAACCCGTGGAAAAGGGACGCACCGACGAAGAACGATCGCGCCAAATATTTTCCCGCTTGTGGAGGTATAATCGCCGAACCGAGAGGATACTCGACACCAATCCTTGCTTACTCCAGCCTTATCGCGACACTTCCTCGGCTCGAATTCCCGCGAGCTAACAGCTCCCGAATACCTTTGAGAAGGAGTCGAGAACAGTTTATATTTACAATGGCCGGCACAATGAGGAAAAGTCTTTCTTCGTTAGCGCGAAAAAGTAAGAGCCGTCATAGGAAAAACCGGCGCCCAAGCATCGGATGTACAAGCGATACTTCTAGTATTGACGCGTTAAAAAAGGAAATATTAATTATTGCTTTATTAGTGAATTTGGCGCTGTGAATTTTTCATTCGAATGAATTAAGATTGTTGGTCGTTATCTCTTTAATAGAGTTCTTTTTACGTAACCTTGGGATGTTGTAGATTAATCAGTTTAAATATCTGTAACAATGTGTCGTACGACGGTAAAAACAAATTCAAGACATTTGGTTAAATTTATTTTTAAAAATAGCTTTAATAGTACTTTTTTTAATTGAAATTATTTAACCTGGTCAGAAATATACTTAGTATGTTAAAAAATTCTACTCAATTCTAGAAATTTTATTTTGTTATATAATTACGTACAACATAAGAATAACGTAAATACACATACATACACATATATATATATATATATATATATATACATATATGATGTAAATAAAAGTGAAATACTATTTCCAATTTTACTACTGAAAAAAATACCAAACGAATGATAAAGGTTTCCCTTTTCTCGTACGCTTTACTGCGCACCAGATATAGAGCAGGTTTTTACTGATTGTTAGCCGAATGATATATAAAAGGGAAGTGCATAAATCTCCAATTGGCTGAACGTCCACGAAGGAAGAACTACTACTACCCCTGGCTTTTTTATTTCAACCGAGCTCGCTTTATCGCGCATCATGATATACCGTCGATAAAGTAGACTTGACTTTTCAGTTTAGAGCCAAGGGCACTTAAGGAGCAAGGATTATCGGTAAGGCTAGCAGTCACTGACTTCGCAGATTGCCGTGAAATTTGCAGAGAGAGAGAGAGAGAGAGAGGGAGGGAGAGTGAAAGTGGGTGCCGGTAGCCGAAACGCGCTCACGGCAAAAGCCCGCGAGTGCCGCATTGTTCTGAAACAGAGTTTCCCCGGTTGTTTCAGTCTACGGACCCCTGCGAGAAGGCGAGGGCTCTCGCGGTCTCGAGGACGGCCCTTCACTGCCGGAGTCTCGT
This sequence comes from Kradibia gibbosae, assembly GCA_018907135.1. NCBI lineage: Eukaryota > Metazoa > Arthropoda > Insecta > Hymenoptera > Agaonidae > Kradibia > Kradibia gibbosae. The sequence goes on along the minus strand of JACCHX010000003.1, from coordinate 25,318,706 downwards.
GCAGGAGGGCACTTTCGGCAGGGTCTATAGGGGCACCTTGAGCCACGCTGGACGGGAGCAGGAAGTCATCATAAAGACGGTCACAGGTACGTAGCCGGCTTGGAGGAAGATTAATTTAACTTTTGCAATGTGCAGCGACCGAACCGCCAATTGAAATTACGGAGCTTTAACTAGGTGCGAAGTCATTACTTAAGGCTGGCACCGGAGCCATCCCGTGGTTATTTACGCCCAGGCCTACGCGCTCTCCGTTAAGCTGACGTTAAGCGTGCATAGCTTTCTTCGAGCCTTCCCTTCTCCAACTAATCAGGATGCTCCTGTTGTCCCGATGAACTATTGTCGCGAACGTCGATCGAGAGTATCTGGAGTGTCCGGAAGCCGAAATAATAAAATTCATCCGTGGGCCTGGATAATACAAAATCGCAGAGCACAAGTGTTACGAGGGTATTGGCGCGACAATATTGGCAGTCACTTGTCGGGCCCGAGCTTCGGTGGATTATTGTAAGGTACGGGTTTGGTGCTCGAGAATCGGAGGCGCCAGAGGCTCGGAGGCCGAGCGCGAACGAAGCCGGAGTCGGGAGGCTTCGACCGAGGGCTTTAACCGTGGCACGATACCGGGGGGATCCACTTTGCCGGCGACGGATGCACCGGCCCCAAGAGGCTTTGCTCCTGGAAGGAAAGTAAATTAACAGGCCACGTAACGGCAATGACCCGCAGAGATAGCGACGGCGTACCAGGCCTCGATGCTGGTGGTCGAGGGCTCGCAGTTCGCGGGCCTCGTCCACGGGAACGTGGCGAGCCTCGCGGCCGCCTGCCTCGAGGACAACTGCCCGATGCTCGCCTACGCCTACTCGCCGAGCGACCTCAACCTCAAGACCTACCTTACCGACGGCCAGCACCACCCAGTCACCCGCGACCTCGTGAACGTCGGCGTGCAGGTGGCGAGGGCCACCGCCTTCCTTCACGGACGCGGCCTCCTCCACAGGTGGGTGACGAGTCGCGCGGGACACTGGCATTATTCCCCCGCGAGGGGCCCCGGCGCGGCGGAGGGGGGAGGGGATCCCCGCCGCAGCTCCTCGCCGAGGATCAACGGCCGTTATTCGGCTCCGCGACGCCCCGGTGATTTCTGATGCTCGGACTCGGAGTCAAGGTGGTAGGGAGGGCCGGCGGAAAGCCCTCGCCACGGTCAATTTGTTCTCGAGATAATCGGCTGACGTATGGCCACGTTATTCCTGCTTTTAAGCGGCAGCCCGATGGAAATTACGGGATTTGCATTTAAACGCCATTCACGTGCTCGCTTACTCTATCGCTTACCTTTTTATAATTCTGCGGTTCGGCTAATTTCCATCAGGCCTTCTATTCTCCTCGTACTTAAAATCGATGACGCTCTTATTCGGAAGTTTTGTTAGCTTACCTTCCTTACGCCGATAGTTACTCTTAAATAATAGGAACTCTCTCTCTCTCTCTCTCTTCTCTCTATTCGGTAATCGCAGAATTATGTCGGATTATTTCATAGCGTTTTTAATCTATTCGGAGAACCAATAAATGATCGGCCGATTACAATTATTTATACTTTTTGTTTCAATTTATTATCATCATTATTATTAAAAGGACTAGCACTTCAAAATAATAAAGATTTTATTCCTGAAACTGAAAATTTCTTTCCCCGCTTCACGTGGCGAGTACGATTGCATTAATATTTTCATATCCAAAATCTGAATCTTTAAAAAACCCGTGGGCACTTATCTTATAACAGCGTCAAACAAAAAAATGCAATACTTAATTATATGTATGTATTAAAGCGACGATACTTCGACGATACTTTCCACTACCGAAAATGCAATCCATTAATAAAACTCGCCTCGACAAATGTTTACAAAGTATAATAAAATTACTTCCCGCGGTGCTTTATTGAGAAAGCACAGCAGCGTACATTTCGCCGCGCGCATTAATAAATTACAAAAGATAATTTGTCGAGTAGAGGTATAAAAGCCAATGCGGTTGACGAGTCCACCCGGATAAACTCGTTCGCGAAACGAGCGAATGTCGATGTCGATAATTTAGAAGGGGAATTAAAGTAAAGCACGTGCATTACCCAACGAATGAGATTTCGAATGAAAATCGAGGAAGGGGCTCGTTCCCCTGGAGCGGGGGGACTCACTCAGGCCCTCTCGACGAGGCGAATCGAGGGCCCCGTCGAAAGGAGCCCGCCCCCCCCCCGCCCCGTCAACGAAGAGTTCGGGCTTCCTGAGCCAAGGACCGACCTTTTTCAGAGACATCGCGACGAGGAACTGCCTCGTGGACACGGGGACGCTGCGCACCAGGCTCGGCGACTCGGGCCTCGCACGCGACCTCTTCCCCCAGGACTACCACTGCCTCGGGGACAACGAGAGCCGGCCCCTCGGCTGGATGGCCTTGGAGACGCTCCAGCACGGGCAGCACAGCACGGCCAGCGACGCGGTAAGCGACCTGCCTAGGGTCCCGCCCCCGCCCCCTCCCGGGGGCGCATCAATGGCGCTCGGAGCGCCGCGGATCGCACTTTCACTTCTCGCACCTCGACGCCGATCCGCGACTCGGCCGCGGAGTCGCGCCTGCACGGGCCAACGCCTCCGGGCTCTCGTTTAACGGGCTCGAAAGTCGGTCGGCGACAGGAGGGCGGGACCGGCGACGCTCGCTCCCGGGTGCTCGGTTGGGGTTCTGGGGCGGGGGGGGGCGGTGGCGGACCCCCGACCCAGCGCCGAGACTTGTCCGGCGCTTTCGTAATAATCGCTCCTGCTCCGGCGCAGACTGCCGTAAGCTGCCTACTACCGCGCCCTTCGCATCCTCGCCCCCGCCGGCACCCCGACACGCCGACAATCGACCGATTAAAAGCTATGATGCGCTTCTTCATCCGGATGGAAGAGACGCGGCGCCAATCGCGAATCGTCCACGGAAGCTCACCTTTCCGAGCTTTAGAAAAGATGCAGAGCTGCGAGAACTGAAGAGCGATCTATTTCCTACCTTACGGCCAGCTCCAAGGCTAGCGAGAGTTGCACAAAACTGCCAAAAAGCTTTTTTCGTAAAAATTGCAGCCTGTTACTTTTATTATGCTACGTGTTTTATACAGCTGTAGTACGTCATTGTATAATATTTTACATTGCCGTGATTTCTTTTTTTGTTCGCGAAAATAAGTGATTTACAATCTACTTTAAATTCTACATTTTATCACATTTTAAATTTAACGCGTACATTCGTTAATATTCAATTTTATTGCAGAGCTTGGATTTTCACACGTCAATTTTAATATAAATATTATAATTATGTGTATTATTTGTACGCGTAATTTTTTTTACATTTAATCATAGATACCGGTTTTATAAGACTTAAAATAACGAACAATACTATAATTGAGTATTTTACATTTTGACTTTTAATATTTATGCTCTTAAATGTATAAAAAAAATTTATCTGCAGTCTATATTCTATAAAATCATAATTAATTATTATTTTAAAAAGATAATTAAAAGACATATTGAACTCGGCATTAATCAAATTTCATTCATAAGCCCAATAATTTTATTCCTAAAAGAATTCTTTAACTTACTAATGACGATTTTAAGAATACTTTTCAATTAAAAGACGTCTAATTAAAAAAAAAAAAACAATATACATTATTAACTAATAAAATGTACGAACGTATTTTAAACTATTGCAAAATCATTGTATGGCAATTTATGCATACAAAAACGCCTTACAAAAGAAGTAAATGAAGTAAAAAGATTTTGATGTTTGATTTATGTCACAAAGAATATTTTTTTAAAACTGCAATCGTACATAAAGAAACTTTGTGATGTGAATGATGTACTTTCTGCTCTTTATTTCTTTTTATGTCATTATACAATGTATATGTAGAAGGTTTGTGCAAGAAAAACATCTTACATCACACATGCATCTTTGTAAAGTCGATTAAAAATTCTCTTTTCGATCTTAAAATAATTTTTAAGAGCGTAATGTAAAGTATTTATAAATCCCCATCAATTTAATGTATTCTTTTTCCTTTTCGTTGAATTTTTAATGAGGCAATTGATGGGGAAGGTAATATATATTTGTCAAAAGCTTTGTAATTGCATAAAACAAATTAATACAAACACATAACATACGTGTGTATATGTATGAATCATTCACTTTTAAAAATTTTTTTGAAGATGTCAAGTAAGTTAAACAATGTCGAGCTAATTTGGACAAGCGATTTTGGCAATGCTTGTTAATGAACTGTGTCCTTTTTAATGCTGGTCGTAATTTTAATAATCGTCTATTTGAAGCAAAAGCCGTGAAAACGCCCCTTCCACCCGCCACCGCCGCCGCGTTAAATATTCTCAATTGACGGGTCTTTAACGCTGCCCAAGCGGTCCGATATCCCAGCGAGCAAAGTCCCACCCCCGGCCCTCCCGAAGAAAAAAGGCGAAAAGAGCGGGCCTCTCGAGCTGTAAATACCCATTATTGAACATGCGCAGTGGTCATTCGGCGTATTCCTGTGGGAGCTGGCGACGATGGGCCAGCAGCCGTATATGGAGGTGAGCCCGTTCGAGCTGATGGTGTACCTGCGCGACGGCTACCGACTCTCCCAGCCCCGGCCCTGCCCCGACGAGCTCTTCGCCGTCATGGCGGTCTGCTGGCTCGGGCCGGCCCGCGACCGCCCGACGATGCCCCAACTCCTGGCCTACCTCCAGGAGTTCTACGACGCCCTCGGCGGCTTCATTTGAGGGGAGCCTCGGCCGAAGCTTCCCCATGCCGCCGCCCGGCTCGACCATCGACCTCTGGATGGCTCCCCCATGGATTGGGGCCTCAGCCCTTGCTCCCGCCGACTAGGCGTTCACCTTTCCACGGCCAGCTCTGCTCCAAGGATCCAAGCCCAGAGCCGTAAACTCGTGTCTCCGGTGATTGCGCGACACTTTTTCCCATCAAATTAAAAGACGAGCCTCAAATTTGAGAAAACGTAACTCGCTTGGCCTTTACTGCGTTGAGTCAATACACATCCACAACGGGATAACTCGTGCAATCGAAGGGAAAAGTGCACGAGTTTCTCCCACAACATTTGTCCAGGCATACCTCGGCTTTCTCTCGCGTCCGACCTAACCTTCTGTTTCTCTCCTCCTCCTCCTCCTCCTCCTTCGCGTGCTACTCTTTTCCCACCTCTCTTCTTGATTCCTCTCTCTTCTTTATTCCATGTCTCCTTTAACTCCCATACGCTGTTGCGGTGGAAGGGCAGGGCTTGCGAATGGAGCTTGCCGTAACGCGCGTCATTTCTCAGGGAAAATGTCTTTAATACCAAGGCAAACGTGGACACGATTACTCTGCGGAAATTATGTTATTCGCCAGGGTAGAGAACAACGATATCTGCGTCAGCCAAGAAAGGGCAATAATGTTAACCACGGAAGCGCTTGCTTTCGCAGAAGCTTCGACGCCGTGAGGAGCGATCGCGCGGAAGGCCCGCCGATAAAGCTATTAAGCGAGTTAAGCTTGTCGTTGAGCACTGCGAGGGAGAAACCGCCTCCTCGAATCAGGAGGGTGAAAACTGAGGTGAACCCAAATTGAGAGCAGGCATCAGAAGCTGCGGGAGTTGCGCCCCGAGGCTCCGCTGCAGCCGCGCCTGATCTGCAAGTGTATCTTCTTCTCGCTCCAGCCCGCCTGCGACTTGTTCTCTCGCCATCATTCTCGGCTGCTGGCTCTGTCTTGCCACCGTACGGCTATAAATACAAGTTTCCTCGTTCACCTGAAATCCGCTTTCACGCCCCTGCGATCAGACAACCGCGACTGGGCCCAAGCGTCCCACCGACATGAGAGGATGTCGTCCATTCTTGGCTTCATACCTGTACATATTATACATGTATAAATGTATTATTTAGGCACTTCGTCTTTTAGGAAAATAAAAGTACTTACAAAAAATTACCTAGTCATTGCTGAATAAGATTAACGAGCATACAAAGTTGCCGGAGTTGCTAAAGAATCTTGCGGTAACAACCAGATAGAAATTAATCTCTCAGTGCTGATTATTTACTTTCTGCACTCGCCTCTTACGTATTTACCACTAAAGAAATACGTGCTCTCGGAAATAAATGTTTTAGCATTGCTTGAACTTTAAGAGATATTTTAAGAATCGTCTCGGAGAAGTCTAATAAAATTGCCGCTCTATGTGTACTATTAAATTAGTCGTGCATGCCATTGAGCTCTCGTGCGCATTCTTACACAAGTTTGATACAGATTTATTGTATAATCCATGCTGAATAATGTTAGGTGCAAAAATCAATAATTTATGTTACGCGCTAGGTTTTTTGCGAAAGCTCAAAATATTCATACTTTCTATGAGATTCGTTAATAATAGAGCATATATCAGTGCTAGGCGAAATCAAAAGCGATCGGTAAAATATTTATATTGCGTTCGATTATGTTAAGAATGCCGGCTTATTATTACGAGAAATAATGAGAATGAAAACATTATCAAAAACAAATCTATATATATACATAGTTAACTGAACTTTTATTTTCAAAGCTTCGTTCAATGCGAGGGAAAATTAGATATCTAACAAAATGACACGGTTTCAAATGATGACTATTTACGTGATTGCTTACAGTGATCATAAATAATAAATTATGAATAATAATTAATTGTAATTGCAAGGACATTTCGAAGAGTCAAAATATTATTTTGCCGTATACCTGCGACATTTGTAAATCTGGTTCAAATTAATACAAATTTTCATTACACCAGTAAGTAGAGAAGTAAATAATACTCCAATACGGTTGAAATTAAATATAACTACTCGAACTTTTTGATGACTACGTAAACTATAACTCAAACGTATCACAGCAAACGAACAGTTGTATAGTCACAATAATTCATATTTTCTTCAAGACTTAAGCATTAAAAGAGCTAAATAATTGTTCATAATTAATGATATAGTTGCAATATCATCTATGCTTTATTGATTCATAAATTTGCCAGTATTACTTTTCTATGAAAGATATACACACACGAGCGATTGCTTAGGTATCTATTTTTATTAATTGCATTTATTGACTACTTTAAAAATATATATAATATTTATTGTACAGAATATTTGTAAGTTATAGAACGAGAAAGCACTTTCATAAAAAAAACGCTCGGATTAAAATTACACTTATTGTAATTATTGTGTTATTTGTGATTGATTGTCGTATGATAGAAGTAAAAGAGCGATGTTGACTCACTGTAAATTAAAAAAAATCATAAAAAATTAAAAATAACTTTACAAATACTTATTAAAATACTAATCAAAGAAAACTCGAGCATCGCTCTCAATGCACCAATTATGAAAAATCAATAGAGTACAATATCTTAAGCAACTCTTTCGAAAACATTATCTATATAAATAAGACACTTGCAGTTTATCCCTAGTAAACGATGAATTTTAGTCTATTGTTTGCGAAAAATGGAGGAGATATTAATAGGTTACCTTTAAAAAGGAATAACAAGACTGTACAATAAAGTAAACCCAAAGATGTATGTTTTAAAATAATCTAATTGTTAAAAAGCTACTGATACGAATAGACATAGAAGCTTTCATACTTATCACTCGTGTATCAATTGCAGCCACTCTTCTCGCTGTCAATTGACGCATTAACGTATGGTTCTCCATCGATGAGAAAGAGCAAATAAAACATTGAATAAATTTCGAACAACTGTCTACATCTTTCGATGTCGTATTTTTCCTGAATAATTGATTTGCACTCTGATGAATATCACATGATTCACTACCCAAGTCGCTAAGCCAATCTTCGGCACTTTTCCCCCTTCCTTACCTTTTGTTCGCCCAAATACATTCAATTTTTCCATTTTTATCCTCGGGTTGTACGATGGCGTGGATTAGTCTAATGAAATTCTTTTTATGAAAAACTTTGCCCAGTAAAATTAAGAATTACCATACAATCAACTGATTAGGTAGCGATAGGGTATTTAATTTTTTTATCGTGGACACAATTTTACAGTGTCGTGTAATTCATCTCACATTGATGTTATAAATAATTCAGTGATTGATTTGCTGAGCCTCGAGAGGTAGATGTCTTTTAAACTACATGTGATGTATACTGACCTTTAATTTAAGTTACTTAACAGTTATTTAATGTGATAAATATTCTATTGATGTTACTTTTAATAAGTAAAAAGAAGTAATTTATTTTGCTAAGAGACTTTTATTTAAAATAGCTTATTTAGAATTCGCACGAGATGTTACATTATTGATTAATTTATTGATCCCTCATTGAACTACAGTATAAATATCGTATAATTTTATTATCTAATTACGTACGTGATTGCCGATATAGCAAAAAATACTCTTGCCAGTATTTAATAAATCAAAATAGATGTTACGACCAAACTTGTAAAATAAATTTAGTTAGGCTGGTCGACAGCATTAATCTGTTTTGTCTCAAAAATACCGTCTAAATTTTAACGCATCAACATAAATAAAATTAATCTTCTATTCATTCAGAAACAAATTTTCTTAAAGTGCAATTTTATCTTTGTACGGTTTTTATCGTCGATAATTATCTAAATGTAAAATATTATTGTTAGATATAATAACATAAAGTTAACTCTATGTTTTAAGTTTCTACATATAGTGAAATAAATATATGTAATACAATCGAGGAAAATTATTATCGGTTTTGAAAAACATTAATAGATGCACATGAATTTGTTTCTAAACACGAGACTGAATGAAGGGATGTGAAGATCGATTTTTTAACGTTGATCGTATAAAAGTACGTCAACGATTCACCATCAATGAATTTTTATATTTTAGACCAATGTGTCAATAGAATTTCGAAAATTCATTGAATTCTCCATGATTATAAATTTTATTATGTTTCATTTAAATATTGAAACACATAATTAATTATGGAATATAAGCGTTTAATTTTAGATATTTATAATTACATTTAGGTAAGGAACAGTGAAGCATATTTTCGATAATTGAAAAAGAATTTACTAACGGCAAAAATGCTAAAAACTTTTTATTTGTACATTTCACTACAACACCATTACTACAGTAATCGAAATACAACCATAACCGATAACAGTACTGTGTAAAAAATTAAATAGTTGCAGAACATTTCGATAGTGAAATCGTATAAAAATAAAAAGGATCCCCCCAAATGCAAATGCGGAATTGCGTCATCTGTGTCAAAAAGACCATGCGTGGAAAATATTGAGTTTCTCTGAAAATCTTAAACGTCATTAACTTAATTTTGTCTTTTAATTATTATAATTAAACTTTGCATTAATATTTAAAAATCATAGATTATGATGATGATATCAATATTATCAATCAAAATCTGAGTTAGAAGGGAAATTAAATACGCTTTAAAAAAAAAAATCTTTGACTGATATATAAGTATTTAAACTACACATAAATTAAAAATCCCTTTTATGAAAAATAAAACATTTTTATAATTGTTCATGATTCTGAAGGAAAGTTTTTAATATCGAATAAGTAATTTGAAAATTGTAATAAAATATAATTAATAAACTCTATGTTAAAAAAATTATTTTTCAATACCACTTTCCTTTTTATCGATGAAAATGTTAAACTATATGAAATTTATTGAATTATGTTAGCATTTTTAATAATATATCATAAATGTCATTTGGTTTAAATTTTATAATGAAAATTATTAAGAAAAAAGGTACTACAGTACAATTAGTCGATAGAACAAATTTTCAGAATAAGTACACTTAATGAAAGTTTTTATACTTATCTAAATAAATCAAAATGGACTGAGGTAATATCTTGTGCTAAGAGTATTTTTAAATATTTATCAATCATAATCGGTAAAAATATAAACTAATAATGAACTAATTATGCATAAACTTTTCACGCATCGTCTTACTACTTTACTTAGCATATAACGACGAAAAGTAATTATTTCCTAACTGATTCGCATCATTGCGCTTTCACGTACAGCCAACTTGTGTCGTCTTCTTGAACGATAAGCGAGAAGATTTCAAAAAGCGGTTAAACGTGTCTTATATATGCGTCATCAGAAATATATAAATATTTCCCTTCTCCTCTTTCACTTCCCATTTTTCTACCTATTCTCTCTCTCTCTCTCTCTCTCTTTCTCTCTTCATGCATACAGGCATGTGCGTGCGTGTGCGTGCGTGCGTGTGCGTGCGTGTGTGTGTGTGTGTGTGGCATGCGGGTGTGTGGCTGCGCGCGTGTGCGTGCGTGCGTGCGTGCGTGCGTGCGGTCGCGTATATGTACGTACATGTATATCACGTCTAATTATCTACTCTTCCATTTATCTATGTCTTGTTAAGTGTTTTTTGTAAACTGGAGGTACAGGGTAGGCCAGTGCTGTACGCGCGCGCTTTCTTTCTCTCTCTCTCTCTCTCTCTCTCTCTCTTTCTTTCATTCAATCTTTCTTTCTCGCTGGACTGTATGTGACGCCCTTACACGACGCAGAATTAAATTATAAAAATTGTTGCACGGAGGCGAGGCCGTCGTCGATGCAGCGAAGCGCTACACGACTGCAGCCAGAGATTGATGCAAGGGAGAAATCGCTGATTGAGCTTGTGGACGATCGGGAATTTAAAACGCTCGGAAGGGAACACGATAGCCACTCGACATTACCTAGAAGAGAGCAGATTACACGGGGGATTAACATTACTATTACATGTAATTTTGATAATTATTCTTTTCGCAATAAAAATCTTCCGCCATAATGGAAGTCCCAAGTAAATCGCTCAAATATATATCGTTGCTAAAATTAGCCATTAAAAGTTTTTTTTTTTTTTTTTTTTAAAATATTGTATTTCAAAATATATATACTATTATTATTATTAGACGTAGCGATTTAAAAATAATTTTTCCAGAAGAACTCAACTATTTCCATTGAAGAATTATACACTTACCTTGGAAACTAAAACATCATTGCAAGACGTACTGATGATTAGAGCTTACTTCAACTACAATGAAATTGAACAATGATGGCAAATTGATTTCCCAAGAGCTTATGTATCTTTTATTAGAAATTTCCCACATTACGAATAGAAAGAATAATTTTTGCATCTGACTCTCTCTGTCTCTCTCTCTCTCTCTCTCTCTCTCTCTCTCACTCTCTCTCTCTATTCATCTATCTAACTCTTCCCACTTCCCTCGGATTCCCTCTCTCTCTCTCTCTCTCTCTCTTTCTCTTTTAAAACCCGTGGCGATGCGATACGATAATTCATGCTTTCCTGAAACTGGCTGCGTTGTAAATAGAGTCGTCAAGTCCCCCCAGCAAACGGACATTCAATGTACGCACTTGTGCATCCAGAGGGTTCGTTAAACGTCTCTTTTCACACTCTCTCTCTCTCTCTCTTTCTCTCCCCCTCCCTCTATCTATTCATCTGTTTATCTCGTTCACAAAAAAAATGCGAATCACATTGCGTTACCCATTGTATTCTCTCGTCATCTCGACGCGTAGTTTTCAAGCGGACTGAAAGCGCCCGACACTTGCGACGCCGCATGTGCATCGCATAGTGTTTATTTTTTAACGAGGAATAGGAAGCGCGCAGGAGTCGAGAATTATGAAGGAGTTAAAGGACACTGTAAGGGACGATTGAATAAAAATAAAGAGGATATTGCAAGTGATACAATTGAGTGAGATGTTATTAACCCCATCCCCCCCTCCCGGCCGCCGTAGGCCCCACGGCCGCTCGTGGAGCGCGCGAAAAGGAAGCAAAAGGACACTGCCGGAGCTCGGGCTCGGCTCCTCGCTCCGCATCCTGGCCAGATGGCAAGGGCCTCGCCGGTCGGGCCGACGGGCGATTCGTCGGCGGACAGCGAACAAGAAGGAGGAAAGAGCCGATTGCACGCGCAGGCGCCTCGTCCTCTCGGACACCTCGCCCCCCGAGCTTTTCTTCCGCTCCTCCTCTCGCCCTTCGACTTTTGTCCTCGCTCCCCGCCGTCGGTCCGTCAGCGCGCATCGATCCCCTCGCCCGGCCGTCTATCTTCATCTCCGTTCGCCGGGTGAGAGCGACTCCCTCGCGGACTCCTGCCTTGGCTGGCGCGCACTTGTGTGCATAAAGAGAGACGGCCGGAGCGTTTTGCGAAGGGACGGACGCCGAGGATGAGCGCGCGGTTGTGCGCCGAGCAAAAGGTGTTTATTGGCGTGCTGCACGGGATTCCACAGGGGCGGGGGGAGGGGTAGAGCGTGCGAGAGCCGGGCCGGCGCGGCGGGTCCGCGACGAGTGGGGGGGGGGGAGAGGGGCGTTAACGCTCGGATAACGAAGTGAGGCTTTCGCAAAAAGTGCGAGTGGAGTCGAACGGGTTGATATACAGGTTCCATTTTTTCCAGGGGCTCGGTTTATTTATTAGATCCGGAGAAATAGTTGTTTTCTTATATCTCTCCGTGATTGACGGTTAATTGAACTGTTTCGCTGCTCTTATTCTTAGCCTGGGGAGTATTTTCAATGCCGAAACATTTATAATTTATTTTTAAATAACAGAAGCAGTTGCAGCTGACTTTCATTAAAGCGTTACAATATCGGATTCAACGAGAGGTATTTCAAGTAAGTGCAATATAAAAAATATTCCCTGAAAAATAGATACTTTGAAAAAAGATTGTAAAGCAATGAAAGGCTCGGTTAATAAATAATTTGCCGGTAAATGTGCATTTTTAACAAAGCTTGCGCATTTCTTAAATTATATATTTACTTTGATAAATTGCTACTGATTTTGTAATATCCGATTGATTAATAATGATTATTTACCTTATATTTTAAGACACCTCAAAGCGAATATACCTTAATGCAAACAATTATTTAAATTTTTAATGCATAATGAATTTGCAAATTTCCCTCCACAAAAACGCTTTCTTTCAAAGGTTATTTTTACTTTTATTCAATAAAGTTAAGTAAATTCGGATAATTTATACTCCTTTAGATTTTTTTCTTTTTATTTTTGTCAAGCTTTTATCATTACGTTCTCATTCTACGTTTTCAAGTCGTTTTACAAAAGAAGAATTGATAAAAATAGACTTTAAGAAATAATTTCGCTTTGACTATTAAAGATATCATGTATATTTAAATTCTTATTTCATAGATATATTATATTGTTTAAATAGTTGAAAAATTTTCTAAATACTTTATGTATTCAAAAATACAAAATGAAAGCTTAACATGATTACAAAGATTAAAGTAAGTTTGACGGTTAAAATCTTTTTTATTACTGAAATAGAATATTATTCTTTTATTTTTTTATTTTTTTTTAAATGCGCGAGTGTATTTGTTAATAAATACTTAAAAACACTTCATTATTTGTGGCTCTAATCATGATGAAAATATTACATTTTTGTTTAAAAACACTTTTTAGATATTAATTTTTAAATTAAGTATTACATAATACGCACTTGAAATTGCACTTACAGACCGATAAAAAAATTGCAATGCAAACGTAATACGTTAGAAAAATATTAAAATTTATATTTTATAACTATTATTAATATAATTTTCAATCGCTTTTTTTAAATCTGTTTTTTGTAACAAATTAATTTAAGATAAGATTCGTGCATAAAATGATTCCGTTATATGTTTTAAGTATCTGTAGAATGAATTTTAAATTGAAAAAAATTATGCTCACTAAAAATATTAAATAATTTTTGATATAACTCTATCTACAATTCGTTTAACTTTCAAGATGTTTCCTAGAGTTGACCTTGACTCACTCAAAATAATTATAATATAAGTATTCTAAATATCTAATATTTTCTTAGAAAATAAGCAAATCACGGTTACCATGTTGACGCCCTACTGACATAAAAAGTCGATGAGCTCACGTACTTTATAAAATATGGGTGAAAAGTCAACGAATTTAACATTTCGAATTAAAAAACCACGTGTTGTGACAATTGCGCCGGACATTATTTAATATAACTTTATTTAAGTTCATAATATTTATTTCGTAAAAAATAAATAATTGGTAATCAGTAAATGGATTAATATTTTAAAACTGTGCAAAATGTCCTCGGTAAACCGTCTTTATTATGCGAAAAGCTTTGCATTTCTAATGCAATAAACTCCCTCTTGATCACATGTCACAATCCAAACAAGTTATTCAAGAAATAACGACGCACATAAGTTTGGAACAATTACTGCTTACTATTAAACTCATTGCACAAACTGGATGACCATTTTGCATGTTGAATAAATTTATGCTTAAATCCGGAAAAATCAGGTCCTATTTCAAAAAAATAATAATAGTCATTTGTTGTCGAGCACAAAGAGACAAGGTTGTAAGTATAATAAACGCGCAGACAAAGTAAGAGCGGGGAAAGGACGAGGGAGAGGCTTTTATAATTCCCGCGGAGAAGAAAAAGTCGCCTACCTAAAAACATTTATTCGAAACAAAATTCGAAAATCTAGCCTCTCGTTTTCGGGCGAGTGCCGAGCTAACGAAAACGAAAGTGACGGAGAAAGTCTGCGGTATCATTGTTACGGAAGTACGTGAAAAACCACGAGGAAAAGAGGGCCGAAACTCGTCTTCCCATCGACAAGAGTTTCTTTTTATGGTATATCTTCGAAGCACTTCGCGTAAAATTTCATTGCAATCTTTATATTATCCGAAACATTGGCATTCGTGTGCAATGGCTTACTTGACTTGTCATTTCTTTTAAGCAAAAACTTTTAAGTACAAATAAAGTTCCTCCATTTTTTTTCTTCGTGATTATTCCACGCAACTGCGACAGCTAATGAGAAAAGTATTAAGATATTGCCTGTTTTCTTAAATTCAGCCTCTGCAGGTTATTGCGTTATTAAGATTTTCTAAGCGTTATTTTCTTACCTTATTGTTTATAATACACATTTTGCGCTCGTACATTTATAGCTCATTTATATTTAATTTTTTTTTTCATTTTAAAACAACGTTATCTTAACTAATTTTTTTTTATTTCCTGAGTGATTGCATTCGCACCCCCATACATATATATATATATATATATATATATATATATATACATATAAAGACTTAAAAAAAAGAAATAATTTTCTACTTATACATTTGTTTCTTTTATAAATAAATATAAAATAACTGTATTTATTTATTTATAATATTATTACTTACTCATATTTAAATTGTAGCCAAATACAAATTTTAGTTAAATTGTTCAGTAAAGAAACGTTTTTAGATAAAAGTATAAATGTTACTCAATTAAACACGTGTTATCAGAATACATTTTTATTTAAGTACGTTGGAAAAGAAAACGCTTACTCATTTTATGAGAACCTACCAAAACGCTTTATGTACTTTTTGTGCATTTAAATTCGCTATAAGTGTAAAAATATTTCAGATTTAAAAACATAAGTAACTTTAGAAGGTGCACGATTTTGAAGAAATTTTGGCCTTTCAAATTAAATATTTTTTCAAATCGATTCTTAAATCTTTAAATCAATGAAGAAGAATCACGTTCCTTTGCGATATCGGAACGCTTTGATAAATAATAGTAGATTCTTCTCCTGCATTCTAATAATCATTTAATTATCATTATATTGAATTATCATTACCACAAGAGCAAAAACCATAAACTATAAACAATTTATTGGGAAGAGCTTTGAAACAATTAGAATCATACAAATATGTAAAATCAATTCCATTGTTCCTCCGAATAGAGATAAAGCGGATAATCACTGGATAATATTGCAAGTAAGTTAAAAACATGAAACGGGTACATAAAAATAATCGTTGACAATGTGCCCGCCCGCCCGCTTTGTTTTTAACCATTGTACGCTCCATACGTAATAAACAGTCTGTTGTTCAAAGTACTTTCAAAGCTTTCCAATTCAAGAAACATCGCGCCAATGCGACGCATAATACCCTTTAATTTAAGTGGGAGAAGAAATAAGGGACACGTTCGAGCCCGCAGATAACTACAGATAAACAAGGCTCGCGTTAAGCTGAAGGTATTTTAATGAGATATACATCGTTTGTCAATTCTCGCATTAGCGTCAATTACCATGGAGATTCGCAGAGCACCGGCCGTAGACTCGGCATTAAAAACAAATCCTCGTCGCTCTTATCGCGCCCTGCCCCCCCCCGCCCCCGCCCCTTCGTCCTCGTCCTCGTCCTCGTGGAACCGGTGGAATATCGCGCCAGGGAACAGGGCCGGGGTGTCGGTCGGGTGCCGGCGGCTTTTCCAAAGCCAATGGAAACCCGTTTCCATTTCAATCGAGAGCCGCCTCCGGCCTTCCGTCGCACCCCCCGGCGTACTTTCTCGCGTGCGCCAAGGCGTAGGAGTGCCGTTGACGAAAGCTACCGCCCATTGCGTAACCTCCATCTCGCGGCGCCTCGTTTTCATCACTTTTTCAACGCGGAGTGGCTCGAGTCGCGCGCGCCGCTCGCCTCCGGCCTTCCGAGTCACCTCAGGCCGCCCACCGCCTCCTCCTCGGCTCCTCCGCGTCGGCCCGCAAGTGCCCGCAATTCTATATGTAAACACGAGGTTTTCGGTCCGATCCGTAGCGCCCCCAGGAATGCACATCACGTGCGCTGTCGATCGTGAATTGCACAAGTCCAAAGCCGAGGCTCCGAGCGGAGACCCGCACGTGAATGGGCTGGAAGTCGAACGAACGCTTATTCGCCTGCTGGATCTTTGTTTCCGCTCTCTCTCTCTCTCTCTCTCTATCTCTATCTATTCTTCTGCTTCTCGCTCTTCTTGCTCTCCTCCTCTCCCTTTCCTTCGATCTCTGTCCTTCGCATTGCTTTTAATAGAAGGCGCGGAGGGCTCCGGGAGTGCGGCCTTTGCTCCCGTGAAATGCTACAAGCGATGAAAAATTACGGGGCTCGATCCTTCGCTCGATAACGAATGACTACTCTGCGACTCTCGCCCGATCGACGTTCCTCCCTAGAAGAGATCAATCCCACTTTTATGCTCGTGTGTGAATTAGATAACTCGATGCGACGCGCGTCGCGCAGCCAGCAATTTTATGTTAAGCCACTTGCCTTATCGATTATTTACTTACGGTATTCCTGTTATTTCTAAAGTTTATTTGACGATTGTAGTTGAAAATAGATATTCTTAACAACTGCGAGGGAAAAATCGTTGCGAAATTGTATGGCTGTCTCTTACCGTTCGATCGAGTCTCCATTTTCTTAGAGATTATTTTCTTTTTAGAAGCACTTGGGAACTATACTTTTTCTGAAATGCAACGTATAAGCTGAATACATTTTTCGTATTATTTTAAGAATTTTTCATTTCTTTTGCCATTAAAATAATGTATCTACTTCGTTTTAGACAGACTCGATATTCCGCACTTACTTTTAAGCGTTCGTTATCACGCGTTTGCGTCTACTTATTAACTGCTTTATCACGTTGTAACATTTTATGAAGATTTGTTAGATATATTGGCAACGCGTGAGTATTAATTTAAACGTAATAGTGCATTTTCTGAGATAGCAGAACTCAATGTAAATTCAGCGTTTCGATGCACTGCAACCAAGAAATTCCTCTGTGACATGAATTGAATTATTTGCATCGATTATGATGGAATAATCGCTATAATCACCAATCAACAATTATGCACGTACATATATCTTTCAGCTTAGAGCTTATTTTAAATAACTTTCTTTTACGCGAGTATAATGAAATCTCACATAACTACTAGCAATATTTTATTATGCTGTTTGACTGGTTTATGCGGTATTTTCTAGTTATCCAATTTTATCATCATGCAAATGCAATACGCAGGAAATAAAAACATTAGAAAAAGAATATTTGTAACGTAAGTGGAAGAAGCCAAAAATTTTTTGCCCACTACATTACTGCTTATTCCAATGAAATTTTACAATATTTTTATTCGAAATTTTCATTCTTTTGCTCAGAATTGAAGTTGAGATATAGTAAAATTATCTTTTCAATTACGTTACCGATTGAACCGTAACTTTTGCAATATTTTAAGATACAACAATTGTTAACAAAAGTAACAATTTTATTTAACAATGTATAAATAATTTGAGAATTACGTAATTTAATTTAAAACAAAAAATCATATTACGGATAAATAGTTATTCCATAAATTAAGCTACCATAAATAATATTGATAACCCTTTTAATTATTGTAATTAAATTTATTAATACATACGTTCTTTCAATGAATATAGAAATAACAAGCTAATCGCTAAATTCTGTCACATGATACTCGTACATTATTTAGACCGTTAGTGCCTACACAAATTACTCATCGGTTCCAGATTTTTATAAAAGTCATTGATTTCACAAGTCTATGATAACTTTTACACTGATTTAATTCAGATACAAACAGTCTTTTGTAGTAAGTTAAAAAGTAAAAAAAGTAAAATCAATACTTCCATAAATACGCATTTAATTGTCATTGTTATTCACTATTCTTTTATAGAGTAAAAATCATTTAACTTTAAAACAAGAAAATTATTATTTTCATAAGCCATACTAACAGCGACGATGTAAATAATAATGTTGATGTTAATGAAATTGATTATTTTTTATTTTAGGGACAATATGATATATGTATAAATAAGAAAAGAATTCGAACGCCAGAGTATAACAAGAACTACATTAAAAATTTCCTATTTTCAATGCTAGTTTATTAATAGTATGCGAAAGGTAATTAGTATGAATGCTTCCTACGTTATTTTATCCAATTTCAACAATAAAAACTTTTTATGCCATTATTTAATGAATTCTTTCAACTATGAAAGAAATAATTTAACTTCTTATATTACTTTCATAAAATTTACGCAACATATATGTTACAAAGTAATACAGAATCTCTTGATTTGACACAAATAAATGATTTTTCTTTTATAATACTCCATAGTTTAAAATAATATAAAAATATATCATAGATAAAGATCGTAAGAACATGTTTTGATTTACCAAGAATTATTACAAATTTCTTTTGTATAATGGCTGCTGTACGTGTTACCAAACTCACGTATATATTTTACTTGAGCAAAGGCCACGTAAATAGTTTTGCATAATTAAAAAAAAAAAATCTCACATTTATCGAAAGTTATTTGCCAATGCATTTTCATTCTTGCTTATTTCCATCAATTAAGACATTGGAGGATAAACGAACAGAATCTAAGAAAAACAGAACGGCGCATGGGAAAGTTTCTTTTTTTTACAATTGGCACAGCTGGGAATAGACCGATGAAAACAATAAGTGGGGATTTTTTTTTTTAACCAAATGCGCCGAGCGTTAAGAAGACGCGAATGGATGAAACGCGCCTCTAATTAAAATCACGAAGCTCCGTCGGTAGGATCGGGCGTCGTGGATCATTGAATCGGCATAGCATCTCCTTAGCGATAATATCGTGAAAGAGAAAGAGGAAAAACGGAGTGACGCAATCGCCGTCTTCTGCAGCTTTTCATCGGCCCGCGCAGCTGTAGCGCAATTAAACGCTCGATAGAAAGACGGAGTTTGCTCAATGGAGCTATTTCGCGACGGCGGCGTGGAAAAAAACCCGAAAAAGGGAGAAAGAGGAGGACGCACTCACACACGCAGGCGTGTGTACGCTCGAAAAATCAAGTACCCAATGGTAGTAGCGGCACGACGTCAGTCATCGAGAACAAGTTAGCAAAACGGACTGTCTTGGAAAGGCGGCTCAAGGCTTGGCTAGCCTTGGACGCGTTAGATTGCCTAATATTCTGACTCTTGCGAGACGAGGAACGAGAGGAGAAAGATAGGGGCCGCGAGGGGGGTGGGTGGGGGGTAGCGAGAGAGAGAGAGAGAGAGAGAGAGCGCGCGCGCGTGTGCGCGAGAGCGAGGGAGCGACGGGGAGAGGGAAAGAGAGAGGAGTGAAAAATGTGCTGTGGAAAGGGTTACGATATGGGATTCGAGCCCGTTGTACTCGCGGAAACGTCCTCCACTTTCTTCGTCGTTTTTTATGCCTCTCCAGCGTCGCGATCGTTCTTCTTCCATCGTGTTTCCTAATTCGCCGTTGCAACGATAGAAGGGACTGGGGAGACAACGACGTTGCGAGACCGTGGCCACAAATTTATTCCGAAATGTAGGAAATGTTCGATTCCGAAAACATGTGGCTTTCATCGCAATAAATACGGGATTTATGTGTATTTTTCAGCCTACATTAATAGCCTATATTTAAAACAAATATATTTTTGGTGAGGATGAAAGCAAATTTTCCTGACTACCCAACGCGATTTGGTACTTTCTTCGAGCGATGCTCGTCGCTCGATTTCCTCCCCCCGACCCTCTCTAGTTTCATCCGCGACTACCCTGCAAATCTCACTGCAATATATTCAAAACGTCTCGCAGCCAAATTGTTTTCGGTTAATGCTGTTTTAAATATAACGCTTAATGATTGCTTATTGCCTTGCGGAACTTAAACTGTCCTCTGATAAGGAGAAAGGAAAGAAATTCTGATCGAGCTTTGCGTTTAACAATGTACTTGATTGAATTATTTAGATTTTTCAACGAGACATTCCTACTTATTTTCCTGTTAATTCTCAAAAATTAGAAGCTATCATTGATCGGATGAAATTGATTAAGTTTTAAAAATAAGAAACGTAGCTTATCATTTAATATATTTCGTAAATTATTATTTATATTTTAATTGTAAATGAAGAAATAAGCGGCAGTTAAGTGAGAATGCGTAACTAATGTTTGGCCTTCAACTAATACTATTCTAATCGACAATTTCTTCATCGAGTTTTCGTTAATAAAGAAATTTGAATTCTGATAATTATTTCAGGTCTTTGAATAAGATTCGACGAAGGAAAAAATAATCAAATGAGTTAGTAAAATATTGAGCTCTTAAAATTCTGGTTGCGTTAGAAAATTGCATTGACCTGGTATTCGAATCTCGGTGCCTTTCTTTGCAGGTCGACTCTCTTGCATCAAAATATTCAGAGAGAAAGAGAGAGAGAGAGAGAGAGAGAAATGTGCAGCGCAACCTTTAAGAGCGAGGCATTTCTATTTAAAAAAAAGGGGGGAAAATACTCTACGCTTGTTTAAAATATTGTAGGATAATTCGTAAATGGAAAAGGGGCTAAGCGAAAATTCCTCATCGATGCACTGGTGTAGACTAAAATGTATTTTCTCTTTAGCATATCGAAGAAAATGATGGCTTCATTTCCAACGTGTTGCAATGGTCGTGTAATGGCGCTGACCGCGTGCCCGGCATTTAGCATAGGAAAGCGCACGTGGATGCGAGAGGAGCCGTTACATAATTTATCTAAAAGCGCATTGAGCCGGTCACACGTGCGCGCGCACACAGGGAGCCGAGGGAGCCGAGGGGGGGGGGCAGAGAGGCTCGCGGGCGAAGCGCGGCCGCCGATGGTTTTCGCAAACAACCCCCGCGCGGGCCCGAGCCCTCGCCGGTAGCGGGGACGCTCGTCTAAGGCCCTTAGGACCGTTCCTAGGCTCGAGCGGGCCCGATGCCGGCGTAGGCGTAGGACTCTTTGGCCCGTGGCTGGGCGGGGAGGGGCCAGCGGGGCGCCCAGGCTTGGAGGGGGGTAGGAGCAGGCCGGCCAATTTACCGGGGCACGGCGGCCGCAAATCACTCGGGGGACTACCGATCTCTCGCGCGATTTCCAAATTGAAACGCGGCCCACGAAAACAGTGCCAACGACTCCATTTGTGTTTTACTTCTGGGCCGATACGCCGCGAGGCTCGAGCCTCTCCTCGCCGCTCGAGCTGCGAATGGGTACATCACTTGGAATTCGCAGCCAGCCGGGCTTTCTGCTCCCGAGCCACTTTATTCCTCCGCAATGACTGAGCATTAACATTAACTTGAGAATAAATAGCCCCCGTGCACCGATAGATTGTGTATCTACGCCAAGTAAAGTATCGGGATAAGTGAATATCTCGATGCTTTGCAGTTACGTAAGCAATTTCGCTGCACCTTTTAAGAATGAATCTGAGCATTGGCCTTTGGCAAACGGTGCAAAATCGCGCGTAAAAAGTTTTTTTGACATTTATAGAGTGCGTTTGCCTTGATTATGTGTGTATATACATACATACATACATACATATTTATATATATTATTTAAGCAAATCCTACTCTACGTAACCCCAAACGCATATGTTAATATTATCATATTATTATGCCGATCCACTTTTACTACGAATTTTGATAAATGTTCTTGAATCAAAGTAGCTCATAAAGTCGTAGCATTAATAGAGACAGTGATTTATAAATTTTGATCGTCAATTTTTTATAATTAATTTAAGTGCGTGAATTTTTCAAGTTTCGTATAAGCTTCTTATTACGTTAACAGAAGCTTTTACTAAAACATTTAGAAACAAGAACCTAAGATAATGTCATTTTTTAACATGGTCGTACAGTATAATACATTTTCTGCAAATAAAAATTATTTAAGTTCTTAATACCGCTGAACTTAATAATACTTCAGTTAGAAATGCCGTAACTTTCGAATAGTACAGGTTACGTCACTCAAAATTTTCGTCGAGTGAAAGAGACTAGTTAAATTTAAAAGCCAACTCGAATTTTTACTCATCGTAAATCGTATATATATAAATACATTAATATGTGTGATTAAACAACTATGTGTGATTAAAATTAAATTAAAACTTGTGTGATGTGAAGATTTATGCCCGTTTTAATTGAATCGAGGCAATCAAAGCAAGCTTTCATTCTAAAATCACTTAATACGATAAATTGAATTTCCTCACCACAATGTATAGAGAATTACTGTTAAAAATAATGACTGAAAATAGTGACTTGAAAAATAATTAGAGAAGAGAAAATGCGTAATGAATCGAGTGTCATTTGAAGCAGCTTAATTTTTCGGGTCGTTGAAAAAAAAAAAAAGAAAAGAAAAGAAAAAAGTACGCTCTTTAATGAAAATGACAGCGTTCATTCTTATAATAATGTTAAAATATTGACATACTGGAAAGGTATTGCCAAACAACATCTAATCGAATATTCTTGAAACGAATCGTTAGCGTTGAACTATAATTAATAACAATAGCAGCGGCATGTAAGCAGCTCTCAACATGTGCCAAGTAGCGAGGTCGATTTATAAACCAATAGAGAGAAAAAAGCCAACCGGCAATCAAACGTTTTGAGCAATTTTTTTTTAATCAATGGCACACTTTCTATTTTGATCAGGATCTGGGAGAAAAAGCAAGGCTTTCGTTACAGCCCGGACGGTACGGCACGAGTGTGTTGAACAAGGAACATTGTGTCAACGTGACACAATTCAGCAAAGTTAGTGAAACTCCGTCGGTTTCCACGCTATCGAGCCCAAAGTAAGCGCGGAGGGCCCAGCGCCGAGCGAGCCGATTGAACAATTTAGGAAGCAAAATAGAGGGAGAGGCAAGAAGTCGATCGCCAGGGCCGAGCCAGACGCTCTCGGTTGGGCCTACGCACAACTGGAGGCTCGGGTGTGAAAGCAGGAGCGCCGGCGGCAGCAGCCGTCGCTTTCACTCTCGGCGCGCACTCGCCATTGTAATAACTGCGCGACTCCTTTATTTCGGGCGGTGGCCGCCGTCACGTTCCCTTCGGGCTTTTACACGTCGAGTCTCTCTCTCGGGCCTTGTGCAATCCTCGGCCGAAATCATCCGCCGCTCGACCGCCGGCTTCACCTTTCTCCACGCGCGTGCCACTTGCTCTCTTCCCTGGCAGCGCGAGTTACGCGCTCCCGAGATCCTGGCTCCAAGCCAGGGCCCGCGCTACCAGTCGACATCCGCCCTCCCATCCGATCCTTCATCCTCGATCTTGGCTTCGCCTACCGGCCGCTCTGATTTTTCCCCTCCCTCGCCGGCGCTCGGCTCCTCGTTATAACAGCCAGTTGACATTTAATGCAAGAGCTCCAAACGAGTTCTCTCTCTCTCTCCACTTCTCCTTACTTCTCCTACCGCCGTCCGGGTTCTGTAGTAGGCGCGTGCAGTAGGTGTGGGTGTGCGGGCGCGGACGATTGCGAAATGAGAAATTCGTGATTCGCCGTTCGAAAAATTGATAATATCCCTGTGGAAATGCACGAAATTTCAATCGATTAAATAGGAAAATCGATTAATATTATTGTTTCGTAATCCATTGAATAATGCTAGTCATATTAAACCGCAGGATATTAAACTTTATCAATTCTAGCCCAACACTGGAAAATTGCCGCTCCAGTACCGGTAAATTTTACCCAATTTATCAAATTTTTACGTTTCCCTTAAACCTGGAATCAATAATATTTCAGTAACGCAACTCGAGTAGCTTTCTAATTTTCAATTTGCGTTTTTTTTTCTTCGATATAATATCAAGAGTACACGTGCTCTCTTTATCAAGCATGCTAAGATATTAGATTTCTCAAGATTTGCCAACGCGTCGCTTTTTTCCTTTTCAATGTAGTCACTTAAACTGTCATTAGCTCAAAACTTAAACTAAAGCTACAGCTATAACGTTCAGGAGTTACTTTGACAAATGGGAAATTCAACTAACACATAGCGCCCATTAAACTTTACCAGTTATTAATTAAATAATAAAAGCTGATCATTCCTTCAAAATATATGCGATTGAAATGACGCGTGCAAGGAATTCTCGCTATAAAATAAAGAATACAATGATTAATTATTAAATAATACCCACAAGACAATTTTAATTCACTTTTGTTATATACAATTCCGAAATTATATTACTAAAAATCTAAAAAGCTTAAAAAAACACCGAATAATTATTATACATTTTTGCAATAAATATGAAATAACTGTCAACTTGACGATACCCAAGTTCTTGATAAATATGCATCCAAATATACTCGCGCACGTGGTATATAAACTAAACTAGTTAAAACGTAACATTTGAAAAGGTCTAATATGGTTTAAAAATCCTCCTTGTCGTAAAATCTTCGATTGACCAATTAGTAAAGCACCGAGAGATTTTTGAATAACGAAATTTCCTTGACATCGTGCTCAGACAACAAAACGAACGAAGGAGAAGAAAAAAAAAAGAAAAGGAATCCTCTACGACATGGGTCTACCCGCACATTTAATTTCATTTTGAATGGGGGGAGAAAGCAAAAAAGTAAAATCTCGAAAATGCGTTAAAACAGCGAGGAATACCAATTAGATTTAGGCGCTTGCCATACGTGGGTCCTTGCTTAATTTTTTCTTTATGAAAAAAGTTAACAGATAAAATTGTTTCCTCGGCGTCAACCGAGACTTTTTACAAAAAATTTAAATGTATTGAGCAGTTATCGGTAGAGAAATAAACATCGTGTAAATTTAAATGAAAATTGTATTTTTATAGTAGTAATGCGTTGCTCGTATCATTGTAAGAAAATTTTTTTATTCAGTATTATTAAATAGCTTAAAAATCTTACGAATAATTTCACTGCAAAAAATCCATTGAATTGTCAGGAAAAACTAATCGCACGTTCTAATACTTATTACTCACTTACGCATCAATGAATACAATTATTCATTGTTATTAAAGAGCGTAAATAAGTAATTATTAATAACATCAAATTGCAAAGTGAACAGTAATGTATTATGTAAATATATTTATATTAAACAGTTATACTTTAATAGAAAGTCCAGCCAGTTATGTGATATTTAACAATTGATAAATTGACCAATTTTGAGCACATGTGCAAATAGACTTAGATCGTCATCTAGTAGCAATGCTACAGGCCCAATGGATTTACAATGAATTCAGCGTGTGTAAGGTTCATAAACGAAAGTTCGCTCACTTATGGTTCACAACTGCTGGTAAGTGTCATCCGCCTTAAAAAAAATATAATAAGCAGGTTGTATATATTATCCGTGGAATACACAATCGCTTCGAAGGCGAGATCCAATAGTAATCGGCTCTCTCCCTCTGCCAATCGTGTATTCCTCACTCCGGTCCCAACGTCGACTAGGAGTTAACAGTAGAATCAGAAGGGGTTCGTCGGTAGGGCAAGCAATTCTGTAATGCGACATGGATCCAACAGCCGCACTCACCCTCGCTAATAACCGAAGAGAAAAAGCCCGGCTACAGAAGTGGCCATGTGCCGTACATTTCTGGTTCTTACGCAAGCGTCAATTGGCTTTGTTTCATTGACAGAAGCGATGGACGAAGGAGCATTCGTGAGAATAATGTGCGCCCGAGCTCGCGCGTACGTAAATTTTGGTCGCAAAGAAAGCGACGCTTTGCAATGAAAATGACTCGCCTTTTTTACGTAACAGAGGAAAGTAGGCAAATATGAGACGTGGCTACGCGCCTTCTCCTCCGTATTATCTATAAATACATGAAAAGCGTTGTACCACCGCGCCAACGAATCCATCTGGCTTCTATTTCTTTTTGTAATTTTACAAAGAGCTTGTCGAAATGCCGAAAAGTTTCGGTTACTTGGCTAATGATTGATTCCCTCATTTTTGCTTCGTTGTATTCTCACCCTTGGTTAACGCGCTTCTTTATAAATGCTCCTGGATGTCGCTTACAGAAAATAAACTACGAGACTCGGTGAAAAGGCATTAGCATGCAAAAGTTTTGTAGTTCAAACCAAACTTGTGCCTTTTCTCTCATCCCAAGAAAACTTTATTTTAGAAAGTAAACGAATTCATAAGTGTAATAAATAAAAGTTATCTCGATGCGAGTCAAACATTTTCCTTATCGCCACGTTATGGCTAGATTGAAAGGAGAATTATTTTTCTGGCTGAAAGAAGGCCTGGCATTGTCCTCGCGCGTCGTTTCTCTAACGCTAATTTTCAAAGTAAGATTTCCCATATTTATCTCGTCTTTGCAACGGTCGAAGCTACGGCAATTCATAAGCCCGACGAGAGGCGAAATACGTCAACGCAGCTGATAGGAAAAATAACGATTCGGATTTACCTTGGGCGTTCTTCGCGACACGCGTGCGCACGCTCATTTATTTTCGGCAAGAATTATTCGCAGGCACTTTCTAACGCTCTTAGAAATCCGAATGGCCCCAAGGACACGAGGCAGTAGTCCTGATCGCGCATTTAGTATCGACCTCGTCGACGTTTCGACTTTATCTATTCTATTCATTATTTTCTTCGATTTCTATGTACTCGTCGCTTATCAATCTCGATTGCGAGGGACTTATTCTACCACCGGTTGCCTTATGTGGACGCGTTTTATATTAAAATGGAAAAATTCAGGGCTGTTTAACCAGAAGGGACCAAACTCATCGACACCGGAGCGCACACGAGTAATGTCATGCAGAAAGGGTAAAAAGTAAATGCCACCAGTATTTCAGCTACATTCTATTATTTATTATCAATGCCCGATCTTTTATTTTGATCTTCAATTGTATTGAACCGCATTATAGCGATAATTAAATACATCGTGAATATAAAATTGAGCAAAATTATTGGAAATAATTGTAATTATTAAAAACGAGCCGAGCTCACGATCGAGCAGAGCGATCAAAGAAAAGCAGTTCACTGCAACTTATTGAGATGCGAAAAACGTGACTTGTTATTCGTCGCCGAATAAAAGATTGAGCATCGGAGACTCGAAAATCCGAGTTGTTAAGGATGAAACGCGAGTCCCTGAACACCCGAAACTCGCCCTAATGTTTTAATATATCGCGGAGCCAATCGAGACCATCTTGATCGATCGCAGAGAACGCGATTGCAAAACGTCGGCAACGGCTAAAGGGGCTGGCCCTGGATTCATATGGCATTCCAAAGCGGTTAAAGAGCTCTCGCATTTACGGGGACGCACTCCATTTTTTAGGGAGTGGCCCTACAAAAGGTCTTGCCGGCCAATTTGTAGCGGGGATTAAGAAACGAGGGCTGTTACTGCTTCGAGAGAGAAAGCGACACTTTTGACTTACATACCGGTGCGTACGGGACGGATGTGTAAATTACCGAATAGTCTTGTACTATCTTTTTCTTTTCTCAATTAATCGAAATATAATTCACACGCCTGTAAAGTTTGTCATTCGAGAAAAATATTATCGCCCTATGCTGTTATAATACTTTGAAATATGTAACGTATAACTTTAACGTGCTGGAAAAAATGTTATCCAACTTCTTTTCAATAGCTAAATTAAGAATGATTGAAATTGTTGTTAATGCATAATTTTTGTAGTTAAATATTTAAAACCACGTCTCTTACATTTCATTTTATCTTTTACTTCAAACAACATAATTAACAATTTGAAACTGTCTGCTGGCATAGAGATAAAACTATAATTATAATGATTATTTTCTTGAGTAAATTTAAAAAATTAAAGTTGTAATTAATAAAACATAAATTATATACATATATATATATATATATCCATAAGCTTAGGAACAATTTTTATACTTACAAGTGATACCTACAATTTAAGATATTCAATATAAAATTAAAAAATTTAATAGAGATAAACACAATGTATATACACATGTAATAATATTTATTTCATTTAAATTTACATTAAACTTAGTATTTATCTATTAAAGCTATACTACCAAGCTACACGGAAAATACTTTAAACTTAATAAAAATTTATATTTACATATCATAATAAATCAAAAACTTTTTCAAAAAAAGTAAATTTATGTTACATACGATTAATAATGCATACAAATACATGTCATATGGCTTATGATTATTGTTCAGGTTCTGAAACAATCACCAACGTATACGAATGAATCCGTGCTTATAAATATTAGCTTATAAATTTAGTGACTTTGGAAAAGTTTGTAGATATGACTTACAATTAATAAATACTTGTCATTAAAATCCAAATTGTGATGCTGTTGTTGCATAAACGGAGACCTAAAAAGTTTGTTCATGGAATATTTGATTTGTCTATTTTCCATACTCTTTATTATCAATTTTTTATTTTTTATTATTATGCATTTAAAATAATGGGATGTACCGAATACATGTACTTTTATTCTTTAAATAATAATTGAAAAAAAAACTAAGAAATAAATATTATATATTCTAGCCTCGAATCTCAAAATTATGATTATATAAATGTTTATGAATGAACATGATCCAATCTACGGAGTCGAAATTAACGTGCAAGAAAACTATTCAAGACAAAACAGCAAATAAATTGGTATATAATGTAATAATATTATTAACAAAATTGATACAGTTAAAAAATTTTAAACGCAGGCTTTATATTGAATAATAAAGTATAAGTAAGTATGTGAAAAAATATTCAATCAATTAAATAACTGTAAATAAAAGTTGAGAAAAAGTTTTGAAAGTCTTGAGGGAAATTAAATCCTAAAGTAGATAGAGTAATTGCTAAGTCACATTATACAATTCTGTATAAATAAAAATGAAAATATATTACATAAAAAGGGTATAAATTTTTTGGTAATCGATCTAAAAATCTGATAACGATTTGTGCTAGAAAGCCAATGAATTGCGCACTAGTTGAGTTCCTACATCAATCGAGTTAATAAATCATTAAAGTAAAGTATCGCTTCGTAAATTTGATCGGGCAGATTTTAATTTGCGGAGTCTCTTTTCTCTTGGCGCACAGGATATATACTAGATCAACTGGATTCATCTCCACTGGAGAGTTCGAGATCGGTCATCAAATGACTCCGAAACTGGATGGATCCGTTAATCGCTCTGGAATTAGCGTCGGCTGGGTGCTTTTCACGCTCCCCGTGACTTTGTAGCGCGCAATAGTTTCAAAAGACCAATCGCTCAAATGGCCATCCTCTCGCCGAGCCGAACCGAAAAAGCTAGGAGTACCTCGACGCAATCCGGCGTGAATAGGCGAAGAACAGGGCATACGAAATAGGCCCCTTCGATACGAAACCGGAGGCGATTCGTAGCCTCGAGGCTCCGAAACCGTGGCGGAAGTCGGCGAAATGGCGCCGACCCCCGAGCGGCGCCTTGAGTAAGCCGGACACTTTCGAATTACATAATCTCGGACTCGCGCGCCTCGCCTCGGTTATGTCAGAAGAAAGCTGCCGTCGACTCTTACTCGCAGCTCCCGACGGCTCAGCCGCAATTGTATATCCCGCTGCAAATGTACATTGGCCCCTGCAGTGTGTCCTAACCGCGTAACGATCCGATTCGACTTTGCTCTCTTTGTCGTTTGTTTTTCGTAACGCCGCTCGGCTACTCGATTCTTAATCGCCACGGCTTTTCATCATCGTTGGTACACGGCCGGAGACTAAAACTGAGCCCGAGGTTTTGGTAGTGCCGGAGCTCTGGAAGGAGGAAGCTGGTGTGCTTCGTAATAAAGACCGTTTGTTTCGTAAAAAATGGATTTGCAACAAGCCGCCCGCTATGGAAATGAGGCCTGCACTTATCCAATGGTTCGCCATTTGCACTCGTGACTCTGCACCATCTGCATCGGCACACCGCCGCCTCCAGGATTTAAAATAGGGATGATACGGCGATTTCATTGGCTTCTTCCGTACCCAATAACCCAACTCTCCTAACGCATTTATTCCAAAAACACAGCAATGCTATCGGGACTCCACGATGATTACCTACGAGATGATTAATTAAAGAATATTATGT
This sequence comes from Kradibia gibbosae, assembly GCA_018907135.1. Lineage (NCBI taxonomy): Eukaryota > Metazoa > Arthropoda > Insecta > Hymenoptera > Agaonidae > Kradibia > Kradibia gibbosae. Next base: position 25,288,269 of record JACCHX010000003.1, on the reverse strand, counting down.
AAAAGTTAGCTCGAGTGCACGCGCTTCGAGGTATTTAAAACGTGAGTAGCCCGTATATGGGTTATCGTATTCTTCTTGGAAATATAAATTTTACTTTTTAATATGTAACAATATTATCCATAACGATGAGAAAGCTAAAAAACTTATAAATTAGAAATCACTGTAATTCGTTGCTTGCTTAAAAATTGTTTATCTCAAATACATTGGAACATTACAGGCCTACCACATTAAAGTATTATTTATAATCAACGCTTCGATTTTAATTTAATGAAGCGAAAAAATATCGGCGAATGCTGGTAGGAAAAGGATATTTTCGTCTTCAACCGACAAAGTACTTAAAATGAAAATACTTATATTAGAATTTGAACACATTGGCAGTATTAAATAACTGTTGAATTATATTCATTAGACTCGACTAAGGGTGTCGAAAGTATGCGTGATCCATCTGAAAATCACATTGAAATATATATAGCAAGATTTTATGTTATGATAGAATAATTAATGTACTTTGTATCGTTATCATCCATGATTTTCTTATGCATGACTCTTAAATGACGATTATGACTAGTAAAAATTCCAAAGCATTGACCATCAAAAACGTGTAATAAAATGAATAATTATGTAACATTACATGTAATCTAATGTAAAACGTGACTTTTTAAATAAAAACTGACTTTTTATTCTTACAAAATCTCTACACGTATAAAAAATACTTTATAAACTTATAGGATAATACAAAAAACATTATTTAAATGACAAAAACAGCCGCTTGAATGAATTAATCACTGATGTTTGAAATTTTCGCAGTAAAAAACAAATTGTGTATTTTATCAACGCACAAGATTAAGGGGGAAATTATTTTATAAAGTTTTATGCAAACAGAGAACTGCCCGATTATGCTCTAACACATGTGCCGCGAATGATCTTTTCTTAAAAACGTAATAGTTGGAAGACAATATTTTGTTAATTTTTATGATGAAGGTGATCTATAATAATCATTTCCATAAGAAACTCAAAAATAATATGTATACTTCGTAAATCAAAATCCAAAGTTTAATTTGTAATTAAAATTTATGTACGCAGTAAAATGCTTAAAGTTAACTTCAAGTACTTCAAATGCTCAAATCGTTATCTTATATATATTCCAAAATGATCATTACAAATATTTGACTTCAGTAAAAAAGAGCACTGTGCATGTCATTGAATATAATTTTTTTTTTGTTGAAAATAACATGAAAACGTAGTTGTAATTTGTCTATTCCTCAGAAAATTAGTAATACAACCTTGTTACAAGTTCTCCTATTTTCGTTAAATAAGTCGATGAAATTAGTCTTCCAATCTACGAGCTTTTCTCTTCCTAAATGTGTATACCGTGACACATGGCCAAGAACTTAAAAGGTCTCTAATTGCGCAGTTTTTGAACGTTGTCGCGTGAATTGCCTACATTGTCGTCTCGAAGCCATGCACGTGCATGGGATACACATTTTTTAGTCATTCCCTCTCGCTTCCTCCCTTGCCACTCAGCATCTCTTCATTACCATAGTTAGCCCCTCCATTCTCACCAATTCATAATCTTTACGCATGCCAGGCATTTCAAGTCTAATTAAATATCTCAAACAAACAAAAAAAATTCACAATTCTACTTCTAATACATTTTAGCCTATAATGGAACGTGCTGGTTATTTATTAATTATATCAAAACAGTCTTCTTACTGGGAAAATCGCGTACTTTTACTATTGAGATTAAAAATGTAAGAATAATAGTAATAATAATAGTAATAATGAAATAGTAAATCATATAAAATGCATTCTTAACGAAAGGAACGATATTTTCGAGCTTTTGAAGATGTAGTGGATTGCCAATCTTTAATTAGACTATATTAATTGAATAACCATTACAGTCATAATATATCCTAATTCTAATTTGAAAAATAAGTTTTTCAAACTGACACGTATAATTGGGAATTCTTTTTTAAATTAATCACTTCAAAAATAATATTTAATTTTTGTCATTTTTAAATATTTACTCTAATCACACAAATTGAAGTACAGAGCAAATTTTTTTATTGCATTACTATTTTTAATTTCAATTTTATCTAAAAACGCACATACTAGACATTATCACATTCTTCGCAAAGATGAAAACATGATGACGTCTGAGAAATGCTTATTTATTAACAGCTTAGAGATGCTAACAAAAAAGGGAATTGAAAAAATGAAATGAGTTTCAACTTTCATTTCAGTATCATATGTCGTAAAAATGAAGAGAATATAAATACGATAAGCTTTAATTTAATACGAACTAACAATAAAAACTTGACATTTTTTTAAGTTACGTACTATTAAATAGTAAACTTTCAGCTAGTGTAGAATTAACTCTAGAACGCAAATAAAATATGCTTAAAGTATATTTTAAACTCAATAATAAACGAATCATTTCATTTAGAATTTAAATTGAAAACAAAATTTTTTTCCAAGAATCATCTTTTTGAAACCTCTAAAATATTTCATCTTCAATTTTGTCCATTGTGTAATATTGAATGACTTGTATTTACACATAAACAAATATATTGCATATAAACAAGTATTAAGTATTTATACATAATCTCGTAAAGGATAAATAATCATTTATTAATATAATACACAAAAATGTTAATCGCTTACGTATTTGTTAATAATAATTCACAGAAAATTTACTAAAATAAGTACAACTTAAAAAGAACTATTGTTACGAGTACTTATTAATTTTTATAAAAAAATACAAAATTCAATTTTATTGTAAGTATATTTATACATCGATGGTCCGACTAATTTGAAAATTGAATTGTCTAAACAAGAAAAGTGTGTAATTATAATTTTATTGGATAGTATAAGAATAGATTACCAAATGCTCAACTCATTTCAATAAATTATTTCACATGATAATCAAAATCGCTTGATTCAAATACATTATTTAATGCAATGTGTTCATATAAACAAGATATAACCGTAATAGATATTGTTCCATATATATTATTAGAAATAACTTTACAGTCAGATAGTATTTATTATTTTTAATAAAATAACTAAAAATGAATAAAATTATAATAACGGCTGCTTTGTGTGCGAAATTTGATTTAGATTTAACATATAACGAACGCACTGATTTTTTCTTTCTCAAATTAACTCTCAAATAATAAATATTTCATTAGCACAAACAGTAGTGACATGAATCTCTCATAAGGAACCATTTTATTGCGCAAAAGCAATTTATTACTGTTGTGATGTTGACCTCTCCGAATTAATGTTAAGTGTTTCAGTAGAATAAATATACGTGTATTTACAAAAATTGCTAGCTACGCCGAAAGAGGCAATGAGAAAAACGTCAAAATAATAAGTCGAGCCCATTACCGGCTATAATATGAGGTATGCATCAGCTTTATGAAACTGAATGCGATTAACAGGTAAAAATTGTGGCGTCTGTTAAACGGGGCATTACGAAAAAGTCGTTTAGCGACTGTAGTAGGCATGAGTGTGTGTGCGTGTGTGTGCGTGTGTGTGTGTGCGCGCGCGCGCGTCTGTGACGCGTGTGTGTATATTGATATATACAGAGCAGTTTTCGATGGTTGAATGCCTCACGAATTCTCCTGCGTCAATTTCAGATTACTGGCAATTTTAATATTTCAGTATTTTTTTCGTTGTGTAGATGTTTCTCCTTCAAAAAATTTAATTACAGCTTTATTATACATCCTTTTGTCCGATATCGAACAATTCTAATTTACGTGTCAGGTAAATAAGTTATTAAATTATATAAAAAGCAAATCCTATTACTGCTAATACATATTTTTAAAAATTATATATTTTACAATTATTTCACGTTATAATTACATTTACATTTCGTAAATTGATCTAAACTATAAACACATTAATAGCATAAGAATACGGTTAACAAAGTATTTTTACTTCCTTTTGAATTAAAAAAATTTATAAAATAACTATAAAGATTATTTACTTTTATAAGATGTGCACTTATTGATTGACTTGATTCTTCTAAATGCATATTACAGCTCAATTAAATGAATATCAACTTATGTACGGTAGAAAAAAAAGATTTAATAATGGATACATTTGCATTTTAGTAAACCTACTATAAAAATTTGGTTACATTTACTAAATGTTTTAAATGCTTCAATCACTATGAAAAATAATTGGATGATCATCAATGATGTAGAAAATTATAAATTTACAGGAATAATATATCATTATCATGTACATTAATGTAAATCATATACTAAAATTGGTGTAACATTATAATTTAATACTTCATCGTGTATAAATATATACTGATCAAAAAGGAATGAAACATTCAACTAAATTTAATTATAATTACTTTTTAACATCGAATAAAATATTCAAAATTAAACTTGATTGAACATTTGTTCAATGTTAAAATTTTATTAATTGATAAAATATTTCATATTTCATTTTTTTTGTTCATAGAACGTATGACAGCTTGAGATAAAATTGATTTTGACGTATTATAAGCAATATAAATGTTTTAATTTTTTTATCAGAAATTTGTAAAAATCAGTAGCACAAAAAACTCGCATTAAAACGATTAATATTAAAAAAATTCTGCTTCTTTTAAACGTATAAATAAAGTTATAATTACACGTCCTGAGACATTTAATTAATAGTCTTGTATAGATATTTATCTACAGGTATGCTCATACAGTCGTACATTTCAAAGCAGAAGTACTTCTTTTAATTGTATAAAATCTATAGATATGACTGGTTCAATGTGTTTTGAAAAGTACACGTATTTAAATCCGATAATCGATACTGTAAAAATAATTATAATAGTAGATAAGCAAGGAGCATCGGTACGATATGAAGAAAAAAATAAATAATATGAGAACATTGGCCGGTGATTCTGAATTAAAAATAATTGCGAATCGAACTCTGTATGGGCAACAGAATACGAAGCATTGATAATAAAATTTATCAATAAATAATAATTGTACGCGTGGCTAATATATGACTGTTAATCTTACAAGGGCTCAAGCCATCCCATACTTAGCTGAACTAATTAAGAGAATTGAGCCGTTTGATGAATTTGCCGGTAGGACGCTGCAGGGTGAAAGCCCTGCACTCCTCCAGCAGGGCTCGCTTATTTTACAAAACAAATGGTGTCAGTTCGATTTTCTCCTCTAATGCTGCAGCTTTCACAGCCTCAACGTGTGTTCGCAGACAAGAGGAAAATTGAGGGAGACGGCCAGCTCTCGGGAAAGAGCCGAGAGCAAACAAGTAAACAGAGACGAAGGAAGGATTAAGAGTGCCGAGAAAATCGGAGCCGAAAGGAGAGCGAATGGGAGAGAAAGAGCCGTTAACGACATGCCGGGACCGCCCAGGCATCCTCCACTTGCGATCTCTCAAATACTATCTCTGTACCTGTTCCGTGGGGGCCAAACACAAATTAGGCCCCCGTGGAGGCCGGCAGCCGGGGATCGCCGGCGTCCCTCCTTCTCGCTCGCTTGCACTCGCCCCCCCCCCACTGCCTCCCTCCCCCTCCCCCGCCGCCGTCCTCTCGCGCTCTCTAGCTCTCTATCTCTCTCTCTCTCTCTCTCTCTCTCTCTCTCTCTCTCTCTCCGTCTCTCTCTCGCACTCCGACTCTCCGGGCCTTCCGCGCGCAACGGCACGCGCACTTGATTTACAGCCCCACCCGCCATTTGCATCGGCGGCATCCCCGTTAAGTATGTCTCCTCTCCCTCTTGCCCTCGTCTCCAGCTCCCGCCGGAGCCGGCGGACCGGGCGCAATCGAAGCCGATGCCGAGCTCCTGCAACGTGGGCCACGACGCCCGCCTCGCGGGACCCAATGGGTTACCGAGCCCCTGTGCGGCGGCGGCGGCGGTGCGGGTCCGGGGTGGGAGGGAAGGAGCCCAGGAGGACCAACGGCCTTGGATGTGCGGCCTATTTTAGGAGAGATATAGAGCTCGGGAGCTCGGGAATTACCGGAAATTCGCTGCCGCATGGGGTTGGCGGCATTCAAGCATTTTGGACCGCGCGTGCGACGGATGGGGTTATTGGTGGCGGGGGGCGGGGCGGGGGGGGGGAGCGAGGGACCCGTGGCCCAACGACATCTCAAGGGCACGCGATTAGCCGAAAGAGTCCCCAGCCGAAGAAAGGGTGGCGAGCTCGGGACTTTGCTGGCCCGGATGTTATTGGGCATTTTCATGGACCGGAGAAATGCCCGACTCTTCTCGCGATCTTTTCTCTCTCGAGAGTGAATTTCTTTCTTGGAAGCCGGTCGACTTTACGCCAGGAGAATAATGAAAAACAAAAGAAGAAAAAACATCAACGGAACGTTGGCGTATTTTCTGTTTCTCAAAATATAGATGTAACCATTTCACAGGTCCGCTTATTTTGTTTAATAGGATAATTCGGCAGGTATTTTGTTACGCATAATTTTGAGGATCGCGAATGGTTTTCAAAACACTTCACTAGAATAATAAAAGGGTATTTTTAGTTTAATAGTTGTAAATTATTTATGAGCTTCCAATAATTTTCTCTTTGAACTTTAGAATTAAGCTTACATTTCTAATAATAATTGGATAAATATATATATATATATATATCTCACATTATATTTCAATCGACTTATGAATAAAATAGCTATATTAAAAACTATTGTTTAATGGACGAGAATTAAACGCGTTCTCAACCCAATTATACTTATATTTAAATTTTCTTTTGGCCCTGCTTCTTTTTGTTGAGATTTTAAAGTAAAATAGTTCAAAAATAATGAATCCCAGCGTTATCTTATATTTTCGAGCACTAATGCTTTATCTGTTTCATCATGAAAATTAAACATTTTTCAAAAGTAAATAAAATTATTATACTCTATTCCCGTAAGATTTTTATTTCCATGTGAAATAATCTCAGGCTTCTAAATGTATGTCTCTTAAGAATCCGTAAAAACTTTCCACTTTTTGATAGATACAATATCCATTCTGTAAAAAAATTCGAAGTAAATGCTTATAGCACTAAATAATATTGTGAAGTGTCGCCGAAAGAGATTTTCCGTTAGTAATCAGAAATATAATTATCTCACATCTCGAGCATTGATCAAATGTTCGATTGGAATCACATTCCAATCAGGTATAGCAAGATAAAACCGTTTTATATAAATTAATTGGCTATTCTATTTCTATCGAAGCAACGAATGTGCATGCGTACATAAAAATGCCATAATGTGGCTGCGCACACATGTTTGTCATAATAAAAATTCAAAGACAGGCTTTTCTATAAAAATTGAAACCAAAGCCTTAATACCTTATTATAAATTCATATTTGTGAAAAATATTGCTGTTCAATGGAGCGAAGCAGTTCTTTGGCTGTAACTAAAGTCTAAATTTCGCACAAAGAGAAAAGGATAAGGTTGACTTCAATGGATTAAAAATGACATTTATGATAATGATAGTAAAATGTAAATGTGCGCATTATTAGTGAAATGACCGTGAAAAAAAGGTAAGCTGACATTGTTTCCTCTCGTGAAAAACTCCGCCCGCAACAGTTGACAAAACGATTTCATAACCAGGTAAGAGACACCAACGATCCAATGTTGAACTAATATCCTTGGCGGAGCGCTGAGAGAGCAAAAAAAAAGAAAAAAAAAAAAAAACAAGCATCCACAAGGAAAGGAGTAAGAAATTGTACGGTCGACGGGCCAAGGGCCGGGGAAATACTTAATCGTTCGAGGCAATTTATTTGGCCGGCTTATGATTCTCACCCGCCCATCGCAGCTCCTGATCACGAGCCAACGCGGCAAAGAAAAGACGACCAGGAGGCCCGCGCACCTCGAGCCAAAATTAGCAGCTACGCGCAGCCAATAGTAATAGTCAGCGACAGGTGAGACGGAGGGGGATAACCGGTCATTCATATGCAGGCTGAATGAAGAAAAGCCGCTTTCGCGGTCGACGGCTGAGAGGCACGCGGCCGCCATGGCTCTAGGTATATCAACCTCGTCGCCGAGCGGCTATAGCGGCAACAGAAATTGTCTTGCGCGTTGACGAGGATATTGTTTTTGGCAGTCCTCGGGCGGACGTCCGTCAAAATAGTTAGCGCTCCGAGCAATGCACGATATTAGAAGGAAGCGAGCTAATTCGGCTGTTGTCGCGCCGAGAGCGTCGGAGCCCCGTAGATTATTTCGAGAGGTGCTCCTCGATTTTCTCATAGGCTCCGTTACCTCCGATCGGCCTCTAATGTATGCCTGCATTTTTACGGCAATGGGTTCATTCAGCGAGACTCTTTATAAGCGCTGAATGGAATTTTTCGATATTAAAATAATCGTTAACGGCGTCCTTTGCGACAGCCGCATCGCGGTCGATTGTGCAATGCACCGATAGTCAACGCGCGCCGTGACGTGCCAATGGTGTCAAATCTTAGATTGATTTTAAAACAACGCGCTGACAAAGAAGAATCGTCGTGTGCCAGCACTGCCGCGGGCGCACGCGCGCGCATTCGAGAGCTCTCTTATAATTACTCGAGCGAGCGACGATACATCATCTTGAAGCCCGAGGCAGCCGTTGATATTCAAAACCAGAGACAAGAAAGTTTCACAAGGAAATCGCCTTTTTACGAAAAATGTACCGCTCAAGTAGGCCGACCTCCGAGACCTTGTCACGTTCGGGCCGAGTTCGCCCATCGAGGAGAGGCTAAAATAGGTCGAGAGCACGCGGTACTAGTATCAGCAGTTCCATTTATAGTGTGCGTAATATAATGGCAACACCTTGGACCCTTGCTTTCTGCGGGCAAGCGAGCTGCTTTTTAAGAAGAGACCGTTCTAAACTCCTTTCCTCGACTTCCAGTGCGCTCGCTGCTATTTTTCCCTTGCTCAAGGGCTCCCCCGACGTCTTCGGGCTCCGAAAAAAAATTCACACCTTATGTATATGTATATTCGGAGGGGCGATGGTCGGCCAAGGGCTTTTCTCTACCAAGCCGCTCTCAGTCCGGTCAATTTACTCGCTGAATTTCAGAGCATACTAATTGAATTGTGACATTATTTCAGCTGTCTTTGACAGGAAAACTTTTTTATGTGGAAGTTGCAGTCATGCGACACTGAGTGTCTGTAGCCATTTTTAGCGTTTTATTTTTTAATTCGAGCTTACGCTTTTCATTGGTTAACAAGTACGGTAACAATACAAAGTTTTAGAATGTCGTAACGAGTGTACCAATATTAAATAATGGTCAATCATTCAATGAGTTGTTTCAAAATAATGTGTCAAAATGTCAATGGTTACCATTACCTCTCTTGGGAATTGCGCACCGATTCAACTTTCATTATTAGCCAAATGTTAACTTAATTCTAAATTATGCTTCTTTTTCATTTTTACAATTATTTATTTAATTAATTATGAATAATTAACGGAGAATTTCGATGTATAAACGATGTATTATTAATTTATGCTCGTCTCCAATGGATATAAATATTTTAGAATGCAGTCGATGAAAAATTTATTGACGTATTATAGTGATGCTCTTGCTTAACAATCCTAGATAATTTAGTTCTTTTGTTTTTGAGAACAATACTGCTTTTTAAATTGTATGCTTCATTCTTATTTCGTTGCATAATACGGGGAAAAAGCCTTTCGATCGCAAATACAATTCATAGAAAATAATTTACTCGCTGTCGGTGCATTGGTAGATTTAGAGCTCGGTGAGTTATTATAAACTAAATTAAGTACGTGAAAACTCATTAGAATTTTGCAAATGCTTTAAGAGCTTCGCGGACGTAAAGGAGCAGCGACAAATGAAAATCCATCCGCGGACCAATGCGAAAAACCCCCTGAAAGGCCGGGCATAACTCTTGAATATCAGCTGACAGGTTTTTAAAGGATCGAGTTAGCCAAGACGATAAATAAAGGAGAAAAAGTCGGTTACATTAGTGCGACATTTTATAATGTATCCGCGTGCATTTAATCGTTATGAAAATAGAAAGGAGGAGTGACAAAAAAAATCCTCTATAGACACGTCAAAAGCATTCCCCCTTTCAATGTAGGCTCTGGCATTCGATCGTCTTCATCCCAAAAGATTCCACTGCCATTCAAATACAACGAAAACTCGAGCCTCGCTCGTCATCGCATAATATACAGCATCAATGGTCTTTCCGTTCTCTTTTCCTTCCCACTCGATCCATACATAAATTTTGTCCTCACCTTGTCCTCGCGAACCGAGAGCGTCCTGAGACTTTCTTATATGTGGGTGAAGAGCAGTGGAGAAAGACAGGCGACGAGGATAAAAAGAGTAAGAGCGAGAGAGAGTAAGCCGAGTGCGAGGGCAATCGCGCGCAGGCCGAGTTGCGACATGCTTAGGTAAGAACGAGAGAGAGAGAGAGAGAGAGAGAGAGAGAGAGAGAGAGAGAATGTATTTGTTTTGTGTGTGTGTGTGTGTTGATGTGGAGGGAGATGCAGCGAGAAAGAGAGGCAGAATGATTGCGACACGTGGCTTTTCTTCATTTTCTAGTTCCCATCGTAATTGTCCCCCACTAGATTCTATGAAATCGTATTGCTTTTTGGCACAAGTCCGACTGTTTATCATCCGGTCGTGTAAATCGATTGAAACATCGCGATTAGTGTGTCGGCCATTGGGTAGAGGAGAACCCGGGGTCTAATATAAGATGTGCTCGTGGTTATAAAAAGATTAAGAGCTTCAGCGCGTGAGGAATAAGTAGGCGAAAATGCCTGTATTTAGCCACGGGTTACGAAAACATTACAATTTACGGCAAAGCAAGGTATTGGCCATGCAATTAATCTAATTATTATTCAAGATCGTAAATTTAGCTGATTGATATTATCATTAGCGCTTATGGGATTCGTTAAATAATTCATTTTTATTTGTAAATCAACGACACTTTAATTGCGCGCGTTTGTCTCATTCGTTTGTACAGATAATTGAGATGGCATTAAAAAAAATTGATGGGAAATCATATTCTATTTATGATGAGTTTTCATTTAATAATTTACCTAAATATTAATATAATGATTATGCGACTTACTATGTTATAAAATATTACTGTAAATACGATTCTGCCTTTCGTTACGTAAGCTTCCAAGCTGCCTTGATATTTCACATTAATTTATTATGTAAATAGAAGAATTAATATCTGTACTACGATCACGTATACATCTATTTGCAAAATTTCTACTAGGCAATACTTAGATTTTATAATTTCAGACTAGCAAGTATAATTACGTAATCAAAAATTTTGTATAAAAACTATTAATAATCGTCATTGAAGATGTCTAATTTAATAGAATTTATATTCGTAAAATAGGCAAGCAATTTTATGTGTAAAATTAAATATAATGTTTTTCTCTTACTATATTATTCCAAGTAATATTTATGACATGTTTCGTTAAATTTATATTATCACCTATTTATACAAATGCACGTAAATTTTTAAATATCGTAAATCGTATAAAAATGATTAAAATATAAATTGGTCATCGTATTGTAATCAACTCCGTATGGATTCATTGAAAGGCTTTTTTTGTGAAAATTTGTTTAAAAATGTTTGAATAAAAATAATCGGTAAAAATTTTCCTACAACAATAATTATACTCTTCAAAAAACAACTATTACCAGGTGAAAAATTAAAAAATTTAAATAAACATCAAAATACTTTTACTTTCTGTTGGTAGTTTCACTGTGTAATATTTGTTATTGAAAATATGTGATATGAAATTGAGTCCCGTGATTTTATTTCATAAGTAAAGTGGAGATATAATCAAACATAACATAAATTTATGATGCATAAAATAATAATATTTCTTAGTTTGTCATATATTTACAACTATTACTAATGAAAAAAAGAAACGTAATTAGCTTTTATTCAAACCTTTTTACGTAATCGAATAATAATCATTTACGAGGTTACTGAAAATCATCCTATTCACGGAAACGTATACAAATTTACGTGGTTAATAGGGTACGTTGGACAAATTTGATTGAAGTTTACGTTTTATATGCCGATTTTAATTTGAAGAAATATTATATTGTAAATATCTTATAACAGTACAAGGTTATCAATTCTCTAATACCTTCGCCCTTACAAATATATCCCGAAGAAATGGATTTTTCAAAGAACTTTCTTTGACAAATGATCTACGAGTACTTTATTACAATCCATGACACGAAGAGCAGCAGATCATCTTCGAGCAAGACGAATAATGACTTATACAAAGTACCTAAGCATACGCAAGTTGCCAGCTAATCAATCATTTATCTTTTTTAACGCTTTACGAATGTGCACGTTCGAAATCAATTTTATATTTAATTATTTTGAAAAGTCACAAATGCTTTCAATAAAACCAGCTCATGTTTTTCCATGGCAGAGACATTATTTTTTAAACAATACAATGTGCTGTTTTTACAAAGGATGGTCGTCATCAATGTGGAATCATCATAAACTTGTATCTTCGATAATGCGTTTGCCGTAAAAGCCTATGAAATTAGCCGATTTTTTTTAAGATTTAAAGAGAATTAAGTATTTAGCTCTATTCACTCTTCACAAATAAATTTGATCTTATAAATCAACATGACTTATCAACAATATGTAGTTGTAGCTCAAGGTATCGAGAATATTGTGGCCATAGAGCAGCTTTCTTTATTCCTTTTCGAGAGTAAATCTAATTACTTTGCCCTTGTCGCTGCATCAATGAAGTGATGAATTTCCCACGTTTGTTATTAAGGAGCAGTTTTAATAACTGAATTATCGGATCGGTATTCAACAAACGATAATTTATAAATGCACGTGTGCCATTGGGAGGATGAGCGATAAATGAAATTCAAAGTATGTCCCTGTCACAAACAACCAAACGCGTGGTGCGCCTTCACACGTTCCTTGACTCTGCTTTCCATTCTTTTTTGACTCCCGGGCTTTTCTTAGATTCGCCTTTTTTCCACGTATAACGTGGCACAATCGCCTTTGATACACTCAACTTTCTATTGTGTACGCCGAATCTTCATCAGTTGTTCGAGCAATAGAAAGACGAAGAGGCGTGAATGCGTCGTATTACTTGTTTTTTCTTCGACTCGCTCTTTTAAGCCCAGGTCTTTAAAAAATAATACAGCCGGGTACGTTTGAATGCATCTTTTTAGAGGTCCTCTTTGCGTTTCGCAATATATTATGCGAAATGTAAAGGCATATCTGCGAAATGTAAAGGCATATCAGATAAATGATTCGAGCACACGCGGTTGGCATTTATAAATATTAATAAATTCCGTCGGTCGAGATTTATAGTTATCAACGGACATTATAAGATTGAATGAACCGTTGGCCATCTAAGCGCTCGGCCTGGCAATAATAGAAAAAAGCTTCGTTGTCCCCTTAAATAATCCTCACTTAATTAGCATCCAGAGGTAGTCCGAGCAATGCAGTGAGGTACAATAACGGGCCGTGGCTACAGCTCATCGTTAACGTTAAGAACTCCCTACCTTAAAAAGAAGTCCTTTGGGCGCCGATTGTCCGATGGGCGAAGGGAGATTATCGCCTCGGGACGTTTCCTTCGCTAATACCGCGAGTGCTTTCGTCGCCCAAAACTTTCGCGCGCTCCACTGTACTTTCGATTTCGTTCGGCTCTCTTGCGCAATGAAGCCTCTCTCGGGCGCGCTTTCTCTCTCCCTTTATTCTCCTTCCGTCTCTATCCGTCCATCTATCCCATTCCGCAACGCGTGTCGAAATAATGGCTGCCGCTCTATAGCGTTGCGCCTTCACCGAGCAAAGCCAGCAGCCGAGGGCGTCTCGTATAGTGCGAAGTAATGTCGAAAGTGAGCGAGATGGGGGGGTGGGGAGGGGGAGATAGAGGGAGGGAGATTATTTATTAAGTAGCAGCGCAGCGCGAATCGGTATATGGAGCTGCGTTCGAAGACGCGCTCAATGCCGTTGGCGGTTGTAGCCAAGGAATAATCCTCGGCGGGCCTCGCTCCTCCCGCGCGAGCCCACCCCGCGGCAATTGAGAGGCGCTCTTGTATAGGCGGAGAGCCGCATTTTCTCTCGTTCAATTGAGATTTCCAGCGGCTCGGCGACGCGAATAGAGCCGTTCAACGGGGAGGCGAGCTCGGCAGTCGGCGTGCCGCCTTCCGTACAAAGGATACCATTGCAATTATCATGGCGCGACGTTTGCCGGTGCCGCTATCGGATAATGCTTACCTGGACGTATCGGGGACCTGCTCGCGCCTTCCCCACCACTCGGGCCACGTGGAATCACGTCCCTCGCTGGCAACGATGCTCGAGCGATTACAAATGTATGCACAATAAAATCCGCGGCTATCCTCAATAGAATTGTCATTTACACGGGAGTAATTTTTTATCATTACGATAAAATCGACGTTAAGGATATTGTGTATCTAAGAGCTTTGTAATTTATACACACACACTTATATATATATATATATTATACGCATGTGTGTGCGTGTGTGCGTGTGTGCGTGTGCGTGTGTGTATATTGACTGCGCCTACTAGATTACGCATCGTGAATCAATCATCGCTACATTTACGATTACTCCTTTCTTGCCACGGTGGGAAAATACTTTTGTTTCTAATCCGTTTACGCTCTGCGCTCAGCGCGTGTGTCGGAATTCTACTTTTACGTCGCTCGCAAAGCAATTATTTTCACAACTGTGGTTTTCCACCCCTCCGGCTTCGCTCCCTCCCAAACCCCTCGCCCACGCGCTCAGCAGCCCCTTGACGAAGAGCGTTCGGAAACTTATCTGTCAACAATGTCCAATGACAATTATGTGATGGGCGTAGCTTAGCAATTGACCTTCCTGCTATCTGAGGAATACATTATTCTAATGGCTATTGTCGTTAGATATTAAAAATAACTCTATTTACGATTATAGATGTATGCTTTCCTTTATATACGATAAAAAAGAAAAAACACTTTTTACTACACATCGCTTATTTCGTTTTAATTTTACTTCCAAAACTGATAAATACGTTCACGTTCGTATATTCACATATTCTCGTATCATTCAAAAAACAAGGAAACCTTGAACGTAAAACATTAGTATGTTCTTAAGAGCAATGAAATATACGTTTTTTTTTAAATTTTTATTACTTTCTTGCAATAGTTATAAAATAAATTTATAAATACGCTACTATTTCCATTTGTTAATTCAATGCAAAAGTTCATATTTAAAAGAACTTTCATTCTTGTTTATTATTTCCACGCCTTTTTTTCTACTTTTTAACAATACTGGTTAATATTACTTCGTTAAATATATAACGAAATTGTAAAAATATTGTAAAAATCTATGTATAAGAAAATCTTTATTAAAAATACCAGTAGAAAGTATGTTTAGAGCTCATTGAATACATTATTTATTTTCGTATAATTAAAACATTTATCATTTTAATTTTCAAAATTGTAATCAAAATTCAAATTTTCAATTCTGCGGGTTAAAATTATTCTTCCAACTCTTCTACATGAACAAATAATAGTAGAACTCATTTCATGCAAAATATTTTGTTTTGGTTTTTACTTTTACCGGCTAATAAAACAATTTATATTAAAACAACTATTATATAATCTAGTAAACATAGATAATACTTTTTTTAATGCCCATGGTATTTTATTAGTATTTATCACACGAAAATAATTTTAAAACATAAGCATTAAAAATGCATGTATATATGACAAAAGCCCATACATAAAGTAATTAGAAACGATTAATTAATTATTTTTTCATTAAAATATTTAAATACTTTTTTTATTTGCAAAGATAATAATATATTATGAATTGCATAAAAATTTATCTTTTTAATGTAAATAATAATAAAAATATATTTTGAAGGATTGTTTACAAATGTATTATTATATTTGTTTTTCTACAGAAACATCGGTTTTATGTAGACAATATGAGGATAAATTGTAAGAAAAAATTGTATTTTTCTAATTATTTGTTATTTAATTGATTATTTCATGGATATATATTTAATGAATTTAATTTTTCTCTAAAATACTACTTATCGTAAAATACTATGATAATAATGTAAGAAATATAATCTTTATTGACTAAATTTACAATATTGATTATGATACGTTGACCTTATTTCTAGCAAAATGAATTTTTCTAATTATTTCAATAATTCACATTGTAATAAAATTTGCAGTTACTTCCCATATGAATAATTTATAATTAATATCTGGAAATATTTAAAACAATTTCAATTCTAACGTTGTGTCAATGAACTTAACTAAAAAAGTAAATTTAATGTAAAAAAACCAAATATCGACAGAAACAAATTACAGGCAATTAGTCATTGAATAATTCAGAAAATAAATAATTTAGAAAATAAAAACGTAATATCGATAAAATGAAAAATCTAAATATTATGGTCTATTACACAGATCATAGAAAAGTGAATGTCACATATTGAAAGGTTTCAGTGCACATTTTTTGTCTTAATAAACCTATAATTACTTATAATAAGGCTTATTTCAAAAAGTATACGTTAAAATTATTAAAGTAAAGTGTTATTGCATACAATATTGAAAAAGACATTCGTATTTCATGAAACGTTTATAGGAGTTTTTATGAAACAAACGATCATATAATTTTTATTATTCCTACGCAAAATTTATATTCCCTTCTACCAAATTTCTCTAGATTCAAAATAATAGTATTTTTTAATACATATCCCTGGCCACAAATTTTTGTTTGCAATTATAATTATGCCAATTGCATAATTGGCCTATTTCGTAATATAAACCCTAATTGCCCTCAAAGTACTCATTTGCAATACACGTTCATTAACCATATATACTTGTATATACTTCGGTGGAAAATGGACACCGAAAGTTAGATTTCAAAGGCTTTGTTAGATAATTAAAGAGGTACATTGTTCAATTGTATCTGCAGGAATTTATTTTAAAAAGTAAAAAAAATCACTGTCAATGAATGTTTCATATTGTATTACTATATAAATTGCCGGAACAAAGAAATACAGTTTAGTTTTCAATACTAGCCCACTCACTGTCTGAACACAAGACCATTTTAATATCCGATTGTAATGAAAAAAGACACACATATAAATGTATGTTAAATTGTTCGGAACCTTTTAACCACAATAAATATCGATCAAAGATATCGATAGCACCTGTCGTCGTATAATTTTTCAATCATTTTATTTATCCGATAACTTTTACGGATACCATTGATAAATATGCCTCAAACCTTTATTCTACTATGATAAATCATTATGCGATATAAAGGCCATTAATCTAAATGAAGCATCAATAGAAATATTCTCTTTTTCAGCAATGACGATTTTAAAACGAGAGTCCAACTGTGCTTTCAGAGTAATAACGTAATTTGACATAGGAGAAACCCAAAATTAAACTCATAAACAAAGATAACTTAAATTATGACAAATTTTTTTTTATCAAAGCGATATTGTATTATTACGTATTCACGGCATCGATTCTTCACAATAATGTCTATTTTAGAACTTAAAAAACATACTAACAACAGCAATATTTAGAAGGGTTAATTTTCTTTTGTTTTCGAAACAAAATTTCGTTCATAAAATTTATTAACAATTCATCGACAAATAATTGACTTTATAACAAAGACAATTTTCAATGCATCAATGCTTCTTCTAAATAATAAAAAAATAGTTTTCATCATAATACGTCGAGTAAAATTTTTGAGAAAGCGAGTGTGAATTCTGTAACTCCTCTTGGAGAGGATTTTTTTTTTATAAATATGAATGCTAATTTTAATCACAAACGGAAGTCGTTTTTACTTCTTATGATGATAAAATTAATTTTATTATCGGAAAAAAGTGTTGAAATGTCATTATTTTCTGCGCTTACCATACATACGATAATTATTACAGCCTGTTTGTCGGCCACTTAAAAACATTTAAAGGTTTGGCACATAGCGAAAAAAAGGAAGAAAAGCAAGAGAGAAAAAATTCCCAATTCGCATTTTCTATGCCGTTGCAAGCGTGGGTCGCTGAATCGCCGTCATAATTCCCACACCGCTTCTCAATAAATTTCGAGATTAAAATCCGGGAGGTCGCGGCATAATTATCAATATCCCGGCAAGTCTCAACTCCTATCCAACCGTAAAAAGCAGTCTCTCGCTAAATAAAGAAGTGCCCAAGAAGAAGCCCACTAGAAAGGGCATATACAACGACGAAATCGTGCGCCGCTTTCCCCTCCCGATCCCGCCTTAACAAACTTACCGGCCATTCGTCGTCCAAACGTTATAAATATAAACTGACTCGCGCGTATATGCGTCCGAGCAGGCCATTCGTAAAAATACGGACTGTGCATATAAGGGGAAGACAAGAGACGGATACAGAGAGAGAGAGAGAGAGAGAGAGAGTGCGGGAGAAAGAGGAAAGATAAGGTCCGACGTAAAAAACAGACCTGGTAGCGAGATGGCGCGGTAACGAGGCGAGGGCAGGGAAAGCGGGAGGAGGACGCGAAGCGACGGTTCGCGGGCGTTTGGGAGGGTGGCTCGGGTGAGCCGACGAGGAGGAGGCTTAGGTAAGTGCATCCTCGGCCTTTGGTCGCGTCCGCTCGCGCTTTAGCGGCCGAGCCTCGCGTTACGCCAACCACCGCGCGTCGGTCTATTTTCCAAGCGGAGTCAAGAGGCTTGACCAACAGCTGGCCCCCAGCCACGTATTGCACTCTCAGCGAGTTCTTCCTAATTCCCCTCGGACCTTGCCCCCATTTCTCTGGGCGAGGTGAGATTAGAAATAGACCGGCGGCGGCGGCGGTGGCGACTACGAGAGCCGTGGCTCGAACTTGCGACACTCCTCCGTCCTCTTCTCGCGCCCGCGTCCGAGTAGCGCACCTTCGCCGGCCCGCCGCCGCCGCCGCCGCCCCCGCGGCCGGCCGAGCTCGAGGACAAGAGCGTTTGTTTTTCCTAAGTACCGTCGTGCCTGATCTTCGCGCCGGGCCACCGCCTTTCAGCCAATACCAAGGATACGGGGCTTTAATTAGCGAGCGCACCGAGTCGAGCGTCGCGCTCGTTAGCTTTCCCCTCGCTTGCCGGTGCATTATTTGGCCTTCTGCCTTCGTTGTAAGCCGATTGGCCCGAGTCCTTATCAGCCGATGCGCTCGGCCTACGAATAGGCTGCCCGATGCTTCTCTCCCCCACCGGCTCACTTCCTTATTCCCTGCTCCCTTTCCTCCACTCCGTTATTATCCATTATTAATTAAGTAGCTATTTTTACGTCGCATGATGATCGAGCTTCTAAATTCTAAGATTTCGCACCTCCTTGGATAATTTACTGCCTACTTCATTAGGCGCGGAATCGAAGTCGCCAGATAAGCCCTAGGCAAATCCTAAAGATGTTCGACCGTTTTGGTGAGCCTTGCTTATATAAATTTCAATTAAGAATAATATTTATACCGCAGCGGCAGTGCACAAAATTGTGGGACAAAATTGTGGGACAAAATTGTGACTCGAGGAATCGTAAGAAATGCAATTTACATTGATTGCGGATTTGAATAGGTACGACAGTTTGCGCAATCCAGCTTCGTTTTAAAAATCATGCTTACTTATCAAGAATGCGAAAATTCCTGCGAGCAAAAAGTGGCGCTGCTTCGAACAACCGACCGAATATCGATGGAAAGTTCGAGAGCTTGCAAAAGCGTAAGTATCACTGTGAATCATCGGCAATAGTTGGCTCGGAAGGCGATCTCATCTCGGCTGAGATAAGTAGCGACGCAATAGGAAAGAGTTGCAGAGCTATGGTCGACACGTTTCCACCCCTGGATGTGAAAGTAGCTGCTTTAGTAGACGGCGCTCCCCTTGGAAAGGGAGCAATAAAAACAGCGATAATTATCAGTACCGTGTGGGCATCTTCTTCCTTTTCCATTACCATTCTCCGAAAACAAAGTGCCCCGGCTCCCATCATCCCGTTTCGAAACGTCGAGGATTCATCCTCGCCACCACCACGCCCTGCTTCGCAGCGGAACCCCGCGTGCTTCCTTGTACTTATAAAAATGTGGTTTTTTTCATCGGCGAAGCCTTGCGTCACTCTAAGTAGGTATACAATTTTTCGTGTCCTTGGGGCGCCGCGAGGAATTCCGCCGTCCCCGAGGTCGCACGCAATATGCGCTCCTCCTTGTCCTCCTCCTCCACATTATCGCGCACCTTATGTCGATGTTCTGGCAACGCGTCCTTCTTCCAGGCTGCGGTCCGCGCTCGCAAAAAATTCCCAGGATTAGCGAAAGGGGTAGAGCGGACGGGGCTGCAGAGGCTAATCTCCGCTTTCGGTGCATGTGCCCGATCTCTCCCTCGCTATCGACTATCAGCCTCTCTCTCTCTCTCTCTCTCTCTCTCTCACGCCTCACTCCCATTGTTTTTCCTCGCGCGCCCTTTGTCCCACTCCGCCTGCGGGACTCCCTTGCCGAGCCTGCAATGGCTTTGCCCGATATATGCGCAATAGACCAATAATGAGGACGACCGAAGGCCAATTTCTAATCCTTCAAGGACGGAAACTTCTAGGGAAACGCGCGCCATATACTTGCCCCGGCCTTGCTAGACCAGTCGAGCTCTGATACGAAAAAATTTTCGAAAAAGTTCAGCACCGAGGCGGAGGAGAAGCTCAGAAAAAAGAGGAGCACGGCCGCCGCTCGATACTCGGCCTCTTTCCTTGGCTTTTTTTTATAAGATTTTTTTCACCGATAGTCAAGCACCAGAGAAAAGAGCCAAACGCACACGAAACGCCACAGAAGTTTCTTAGGTTGCACATCTTTTCCTCATTTGCAACGCCGATAGAAAATAGAAAATAGAAAATAGAAATTCGATGGAAATGCGTGCATAAGGCGAGGGTTAGAAGAAAAGCCGCGTCAAAGGGAGCTTCGAAAGGTTGGGCTGCTTTAGAGGCTGCAAAGAGGAAAACTTGCTATTTATGATCCAGTATTAGAGCCGTCATTTACATTACACATTATCTTCGCTTTTTACACCATATTTTAAGATAATAAAGGGAAAGGATCTTCGAAGTTCATTTATCAATGATAATTTTTTATACGCTTGTGAAATAAAATAGCGCAATAAAATTTTTCTAAGTAATCTGCAATTAGAAAACAATGAGTTAAACAATTGTATTGAATCAATTAAAACTGTAATTAGTTTCAATTCCTATATAATAGTATGTGCATTCTAATCGTAAATGGAAATTAAATATATGTATTGACTAATACGAAAAGGGAATTTTCATGACATATTCATTTTCATAGTGTACAATTTTTTTATTTTTTTTATGCATACTTCTCAATTCGATTCATAAATAACTTACAATGTATTCCGCTAGTTTTTTTATTCGTTCAAATTGTCAAAGAATAAAAAATAGATTAATTATTACAAGTGCAATATTACTGTGTAATTCTATTTCTCAGCGTAATTTCGCAGGAAAATATATTGCAGATAAAAGGACATTTCATTCCATTCATTATTTTATGAGCTTGGATTTTCTTCAATCCGCAATTTATAAACAACAACAAATTTTCTTGTAAAGTGTTTTTAAATTGATTCACTTACTGCGCGGTAAAATAATTGCGAAATTAGTAAAATAAAAAGTAGACAATTTATCATTTGAAAATTTGTAATGGAAGTTGCAAGCATAAATTCGCAGCATTTCTATTACGCATCTCGTGGCGTTCTCTTATAATTAACAATTACACAACAGTACTAAGCCTAACTGCTGGGTAATGAAAGTAGCTGACATCCAAATAAAACAAATCGTAAACTCCCGACGCAATTCAACGCAACTGTTATGTACCTCACTTTATTATCATCCGCACTAATTTACGTTCGCACCTATTAGTCGTCCTGAAAAGGGTCGCGCACCGTGTCCTAAGCAAATAGAAAATCCAGCTTCTAAGGAATTAAGTAGCGGCCGGGTACTCTGCACCGGGAACGGGAAACCCTCATAATATTGTTGCGCATTCCGTACCCGCAGACTATACAAGGGGCTGTTCCGTTCTTAGGCTCATCCGTCATAAAGTCATAATATACCCCGGTCGTATCCTTGGGCCGGGAGCGGAAGTTCACCTGTGTTGATAAAAAAGAAGTGGGATGAGAGTCGGTCGGTGGGGCGAGCCGATGGTGGCTCGGCGGAGGGAAGGAGGGAGGGGGGGGGGACCAAGCACGGGAGCGTTTATCTGGGCATGGGTTTCCGGTTGTGCCAGAGCCGCTTCCTTTCCCTTTCTTTTTAAAGCGTACCTATCTAACGTGTATCCGCAGCCCTCATTACTATTCATGCGCCGCTCCTTTTAACCCCTTTCTTTCGCAAGGGATATTTCCCGCACGCCCGTGTATCCCCTTACTCATTGTCTCGCTCCTTCGTGACGTGCGCTCGCCTCCTTTTGCCTAATACCTTTTCTTTATTGCTTTTTTCTGGACCGTCGGAAAAGGACAACCAACGCACGGATGAGGATGAGGATGAGGATGAGGAGGAGGAGGAGTAGTGGGAGGAGGAGGAGGAGGATCAGGAGGAACATGTGCATCACGCGCGTACGTGAAACGTAATACACGAGATGTGCGTATGACCTTCCCGCGAGGAATCGACGAATTAATGCCACTTTAGAATGGGCATAGAATTGGAAGGAAAGGGACAATTATTTTTGATTCTATGTAACAACGTTTCGCCAGCACTTTACGTTTTCAAGTGGAAGAAATTATGAATGTTGCATCATCTGTAATTTAATCACTCGCACACGTGAAGCCCATTTGAAAGGACTATTTACCGTTTCCTCTCGTTTAATTGTAGCAGCTGATATAACGAAACACTCTGGGCCCGAACACAGGATTCGTTTAACGAATAG
Organism: Kradibia gibbosae; assembly: GCA_018907135.1. Taxonomy (NCBI): domain Eukaryota; kingdom Metazoa; phylum Arthropoda; class Insecta; order Hymenoptera; family Agaonidae; genus Kradibia; species Kradibia gibbosae. The sequence goes on along the minus strand of JACCHX010000003.1, from coordinate 25,265,437 downwards.
ATTAGGGAAGTGCGTCGATATTTCATATTTAACACGAAACGACTATTTCGAGCTGTGATTACCTGAAAAATCTGTTGATATTTGTCTAGAAGAATACAAACGACGCGATAAAAGGAATTCAAGAATTTAAAACTTTTATCTGGCTCATTTATTATATCTTCGGGATCCACGGTAGCGTCATTTTTAATAAGAAGCAGAAGACGAAATAAATTTGAAAAAAATAAGAAGAAAAAAAAAACATCAAGAAAAAAAAAATAAATAAAAAAATAATAATAATAATGAATAAATAAAGAAGCAGAGAAAGAAACAGTGCCTTTTAATCCTTAAAAATTCTCGCTAACGCAAAAAATTCGATCAAATTTAGTATACACCTTTTTCGCGCATTATGAAACTTTGATCGATGCCAAACTCAAAATAGGAATGTCGAAATACCATAACTCGCAAAAAGACGTCCATTGATAATAAAATAATTAATTATAAGTGGTCGAGGAGCACCTAAAAGATCCTAAAAACGGCAGAATGTCTCGTCGAGCGGGGGCTTTTCTTTTCGTTTTGTAGATTTCTCTGCTTTACGACTCGGCCATATTTATGGTTCGCTGAAAAATGCTTTATCGAATCGCGCGGCGGCTGCTCCTCCCGGCGAACAAAGAGGCAAAAGGAACGGAATCAAAAAAGCACCGGAGCGGTGGGCGGCGCGGGCCCGGGGCCGGGGCGGCGAGGGGCCGCACGGAGGGAGCGGAGCGGGGGGGGCCTGCCGCCGGTGGTTGGGGCGGCTGCGCGATCGCGACAGCGGCAACGAGGGGGTGAGGATGGCGGCGGAGGCGGCGGCGGCGGCAGAGGGGTGGGGTGTGGGGTTGGGCGAACGAATATCCGAGAGTGTGATCTTGTGTTAGAAATTTTTTGCGTTGACCCTCTCTCCTACGATGGCCTTGAGGTCCGAGAGAGGCAGCGGAGAGCCGCGTATAAAAGAAAGGCCACGCTGGAACACTCTCGCCCGGGTTCTTTAAAGCTTCTCTTTTTTCACACTTAAATAACGATTCGGCGTGCCGTAGCGTCTGGAGAGTTTTATATATGCGCGCGCTGAAAGAATCGAGATTACGTCACCGGAATCAATCATAACTTAGCATGAGAAAGGAGGGAAGATGCTCGTTTTGACTTTCATACGGTAATGGACTCGGGCTGGAGCTCGAGACTTGCTCGCTCTCTCGGCTCCTGCACCGGCAACGCTTAAACGCTTTTCTTCCCTCGAATATTACTAGTCGGCGCGCCGCCGCCTTGGAAGGCCCCCAAGGATCTGCTTCTCTCGCGGAAAGTACTTTATCCGCGATATTCGCAATGCCCTGGGTATTTAGTTACGTATTCTACCCGCGATATCGAGTATGCAAAACAATAAAGTTACCAGATAAACGTCCCTGTCCACCTACCGACTGTAATTCACAGTAATTCAACGAATAGTTCTTAACTGAATTTCTCGAAGGTGCTAATTATAATAGCAGCTGATTTTGAGCAGCGCGTAATGCCAGTTGCATTTGAAGAACGGCGATGAACGGAGCAGAACGGAGGAGAACGGAGAGGAGACGATGAAGAAGGGGTACATCCTTCATCGAAAGCTTCAAAGCTGTCCTTTTCGCGTAAAGGAAGTGTCCACCTGCGGGAGCACAAGCATTTCTTTTAGAGGTCAAAGCTGAAAAAGAAGGAAGGCAAGCCAGGGTCCCAATGGCAACAAGAACAAATAGCTCCCCCTCCTCGAGCGTAAAATTATGCTAATTAATTATGTTTAAGGCCTTATCGCAGCGTCGCATCTAATAAAATACAACTGTCAGCTGAAGCATTGTCCGTAATCGATATGCATTTCCCTTTCGCATTCTTAAGCCCCCCCCCTCCAGCGCCGGCGCCGACAGCACACCCTGCGCGTCCACCCTCGCCGTGCCCTCGAGTCCGCTGACCAACTCCTGTCCCTCGCCCGGCGACGCCTCGCGACGAATCTTCGGCCTCCACCCCCGGCCGGACGTCCCGCCCCCCGGCAGATGCACCTCGACGGGGCAGCTCGCGTGTCCCGAGGCCGAGCCGCCCCCGCGCGCCAAGGGCCGGCCCTCGCGTGGCGTGGCTCCTGCCGCCCGGGCCCGAGCCCCGACCGCCCGCCAAAGACGCGACGAGCTCGCGACTTCGGCGGGAGGCTCGAGACCGCGAGCCCGGGCTTGCGTAAGCCTCGCCCCCCGGTTTGTGCGGCCCACCGAGTGCCCGTCCCTCCCCTCAAAAACCCTCCTTCCCGACCGCGGCTATAGATTTTCCGGCAGCGGCCCGAGAGGCGCCCGACGATTTCCTCGACAATCGATGCGAAAATATGCTACGAAAAATCGAGCACGACAGCCGCATTATTTTTAGATAACTCTCGATGCCTCCACACCTTTCGACGCGCAACGCGCGCAAACGTCCCCACCTCCTCCTCCTCCTCCTCCTCCTCTCACCAGAGCACTCCACCCGACCTCCTACTCCTCTCTCCCCCCCCCTCCCAGCCCGCTGCCCCAACCATCCTACCGCTTTCCTTCCTTCCCCTTCGGCGTCCTCGGTCCTGCCGGCCACCTTCCTCCTTCCGCCTAACCGAAGCTCTCGTCTCTGCCACACTCGTGTTTACACTCGAACCTTGAAAATGCTTTTTGCTCTTTGAAACTTTCTAGTGTTTCACGTGTTTTTTGTTTTGTAAACGTCTTTCAGTTTTGTCAAAGTCATTATATTAAGATATACAGACGGGAGCTAAATGAGCCGGATTTTTAGGTAAATAAATTTTGTATTTATTTTCAAATAGTCCACGATCTAGCATCACTTTCTCAATGCAAGGTTATGCAAGGAGCTGACAAATTACTCGCAATGGCTCGCTCTACATTTTAATTTACTTTAATTCTACCAGTCAGCTCTGGATTATTTCAGACTTGAATAATGACAAAACAGAATAAAAATTCCGAGTTATTCATCTGATACTAGGCCTTTCAAATGTATCATTTTTACACCTATTCTTGTCTTTTTTTTTCTTTTCTTTTCTTTTTTTTCTCTCTCTCTCTCTCTCTCTCTCTCTCTTTTCTTTTTGACACCCAATCACTCAATTACCTTTCCTCAACCGTTATTTATGATTTTAAATTTAATCAACGTTCAAACTCGAAAACAGTTCAAGAATTTTTATTAAACTCCATGAATCATCAGTTATAGAAAAATTATTTGTCACAACAGATATTCCGTCTAAAAGCCATTTTTAATAAAATTCCAGCATAGTACTTTCTTTTGTTTTGTCCTGTTTTTTAATATTATTTCGATTTCTATAAACTCAAAATATATACATATATATGTATATATACATTTTTTTACCGTCTTTTCTTTTTTGTTTTTGTTTTTGTTACAGTACTTATCATTAGCAATATTAAGTGCCTATCGTTAAAAATAATCTTTTACATTTTAAACACGTACATTTTTAAGATAAAAATATACATTTGGTCATTCTATTACGGGTGACAAGTAATGACTGAAAGGTTATTTACTATTATCTAAATATTTATGCTTTTTTAACCTACCAGGTATTCGATTATATTCTATGTCGATGCACACCTACGCACGTAAGCCTCCAAGAATGTTTCCATTATATAGATCGGAAACGTAATATTAAGATGTAACTTTATTTTAGCACAATGTATCTAATGTAAAAATATAATCGACATCGTCATCATTTTAACGATCAAATAAGTTGAATAAAAGAAGGCTGTAGCAGCTTTTATTCGCATTACTTTTTTTGCAATATTTATAAGCACATATTATTAGTACTGGATTAAGAACTATTGAAGTTAATCAAGCTATGCCATTTTTTTCAAACAAATTAATTGTGCGAAATAGTACGAGACATGTAAGACATTACGGAACTCACTGGAGTAGTCAATAATTGATTGTGTATTACACTAGTTACTCGTTTTTATGTAATTTTCTTCCTCCAGTGTTCCTTCCATTCTAGATATCAATGGGAAAAAATCCTTTACATTCAAGATACTCGAGCTCGTATAATCATGAAAAAGTGTTGCGTCCAGGTAACGTCTATAAACAAATAAGCCTTTATAATCATTAAAGGTATAATTTATGAAAATATTTTTTATCGACTTCTACGTAAAACTTATCATTGAGCTAGGAAAAAAAGTCAATAGAATAGCAGTTACGGGCGTTTTTTCACGATGGAATACATTTTACGTATGTGGAAAAAAATTGTTTTTTTGCCAGACATCGTGTCACTACGCTTGTCGGGGAAAAACGAAGCTACAAAGACCTTAAACAAATGCGTAACGCTCGCATTTTCGTTAGCTAAGAGAGAGAGAGAGAGAGAGAGAGAGAGAGAGAGAGAGAATCGGGACGCGTCTCACGTTTTGAAAAGAAATGATGATAGAAGGAGCCGCTTATGCGAAAGCAAGCGATCCGAGTGTTTATGGCATTCAACGCCTTCGTCGTCGGCGTCGACTTCTAAGTTGGCCGAGGCTACATTTTACGGCAATTTAGTCGCTGCAGATGGTCCTCGCTTTTCCTCTCCACCTTCTGGCTCTAGTCGATCTTAACTTTTCTCTCTCCTCCCTCCCCCGCGACCCAACCGTGGCGTCGCACCGCCACCACCTCCTCCTCCTCATCCGCCCCCGCCCCTCGAGCCCCCGCCGGGCCGCCACCCGGCCGCTCTCGCGCGATCCCTCGCGATGCTTTAGCCAGCATTTTCCTTTCCTCTTTCCCTCCTATCTGGCGCGCGGCGCGGAGTTAGTCAAGGTCCCCCGGCTCGCGTGCGACTCGCCTTCGTTGCAGCTCTTTTTCTTCCTCGCTTCTCGCTCATCTATTTTTAATGCCACTTACGCGTACGCGCGCGGAAAACGCACATCGCGCGAAAATTCTGCGAAAAGCGTCGTCTCGCCTGGCTGGAGTCATTGTGACGCTCGCGAACGCGTGATGCCTTTGTGCGACGCGACGATAGTAACACGCCCATGTTACCTTAGCCATCGCTCAACGAGGAGTGGCTCCCCTTCCGAACAGCCTCTAAATCAAAATGCGACGTACTACTGTTCAATTCTGCTCCCATAGTGCGGACATACGGATTCTTAATGATCCCCGTACGATCGTACTTTTTTAAGATTTTCTCCGTATTTCTCACCTCTTTTCTCTCTCTCTCTCTCTATATATATATATCTATCTATATATATCTATCTATCTATCTATTTGTCTACGTCTTTTTACATAATTACAAACACACGCAAGTATATATATATATAAATATAACAATAGTTAACGTGGGACTTTGTAGGTACAATTTGGAGTCAATTCTCTTATTGGAATACTTGCATTGTCACGTCCGATTCCCATTTAGAGTCGTGAAAAGCTTTTGTTTTTACAGCACAATCGCGCTAGCTTAATCACATCTCTTTTTGCCTTAAGGTCATTGCGAATTTCACTGTATTTTGTATGAGGAAATTCTTTATTGGCAGTCACTGGCCCTGACCCTAAAATTCACTTTAGCGGAATATACCTTAAGAATGAAATGCATCGATTTTCATGAAATGAATCACCATTACGTAATTACAAAAATTAAATTAAATTTGATAATGACGTCTTAAAATATTTTTCAATCTATTTATGCTTGTAACATATTTTCTAAAAACTCAATATTTATTCTAAGTAATATATTATCTATAATTTATGTTTTGCTAATTAAAGAGCTGTTTCTCGAAATAATTTATTCACGTAAATTTTTAATTAATATGGCTACAAACAGGCATAATTTTTTTTTTTTTTTAATTTCGGGTATAAAATTATTTTTTAAATACGATAAAAGTCATAATATTGATGATTACGCTTACAATATTTCCACAATTTTCATTGCCTGTTGAGGTTATGAAAATATTTTTCATTTTATTTTTTTTAATTTATATCCATTCATTATAAGTGCGATGAAATACTTATTAAAAACATTTGTTATGATATTTTTTATAATCTGTTGTAAAAAATATCAATATAGATAATTCATCTTTCCTGTAAAATGCTAATAATTATGAAGCAGTGAAATAAAAAGATTTCTTTGCATAAGTAATACGTATGTGCATTTAAAAATTGGCTTATACTCTCGTGACATCTTTAAGTCGACTCCTTATACTTAACATACATGTACTTGCACACACCTCAGGCATATGCCGTTGAAGTTTGATCAAATTAATGCGTTCTCATTATCCAAAAACAAAATATGACTGTCTCTGGAGGTTGATTTAAAAATATCATAGATTAATGAAAATTATATTGAAATAAATATTTAACAATACGAAGGAATAAGTGCTACTATTAAAACATATTTAAACATAACAAGCGTTTCATAACCGATCGCCATTAAATAAACTTAATACGCCGTTCGATGTCAGACATTATATATTGCAGTAAAAAATTTAGTGATCAATATAAAGTATCCGAATATCATCAATAATTATGTCGAAATTCAATATGAAAAAGAAATCTTTTTTCGGCAATATGAGTGTCATTTTCTTGTGTAAAAATCCCACTTTCGCAAATCTGACAGTAGTTTTCTGGCATGGTAAGAGTCGTAAAATGGAACTGTTAGAGGGCAAAAAAGAGCCGGAAAATCAAATTTCGGAGTCCTTGCAACGTGATCTTGCGACCTTTGGAATAAGAAGTTTTGGAGCTCTCGAGGTGCGGGACCATGAGAGCGAAACATTCTTGGAAGAGTGAGGAGATCCCTTGTAAAGTCGAGCCTCGATTCGGCTTCGAAGCATATCGAGAACATCACCAAGGCCAGCCGACTCGCGATGTCACTTTTTATCAGCAGCTCCAGAATAAGCTTGTGATAATGCCGGAGAACCTAATCCTGAGAGACGAGAGAGAGACAGAGAGAGAGAGAAAGTGAGTGAATTACGATTGACTCCCTTTGCCGTAGATTCGAAGCTGACCTTCACCGAAAGATTTTTGATAGAGATTCGACCTTAAGAGGTCTCTTAAATTTAGAGTCCAGCCACGTAAGTTTACCGTCACAAATGTTTAAATTGCAATAATACATAATTCAAGTGAAGTTCATTGTGTGGATCCTATACAGAATAATCTACAATTTTAGCAACAAATTTTAAGTATTTAAAGACTCATCTAATGTATTCTGATATTTGAACTATAAATTTTACTTTTTTCGAAATCGATAGCATTTATCATGATAAAGCTTCTCGAGCATCAATAAATATTATATAGAGAGATATTATATAAATATTATATAGAGAGGTATAAATACGTCAAATGAAAAACAACATATTCATATTAATACTAATGTTTCAGCTTTATTGTAAGAAATTACACATTGGTACAAATATTAACTTATCATAACGTATTCATTATTAGCTTATTAAGGATTTTTATATCAATTTAAAATAATTATGATCTCTTAAAAATGAAAACTTTTTGCGTTATGTAAATAATAATTAACAGTTTTCAGAATACGCAAAGAATAAGTATATAACAATTTTAATTCATTAATTTACGATATTTTTGTCGCAAAACCCAACTGTTTTATAATAATAAAATAAATGTAACAATTACAAAAATTATTTGCATTGTTCTATGTAAAAAATAACAGCAACATATCATTCGTATCATATAATATAGTAACATAGATAACTTTAATTCAACACATTTTCACAAAAACAATTATTGTAAATTTGTAGGGAGCTATTATTGAAAATGCTAGAAGTAGGAAAAGAATAATTTATTTAGGCAGTAAAAAATGTAATTGCGTAATTGGAGAAGATATTATCCATCTTGAACTTATATTTGATGTTTTTCTAGTATATTCAATTAATTAACGAGACTGCCATTTACGAAAAAATAATTGCTTTAATGAATCAAGTAAAAGTTACTAGTGGCACGATTGAGAGAAAACGCATCAGCAAAATACGACGATATCTTCATATTCATAATTAAATAAACAAATATTTCATTAATTGATCAAATTAGTTTCAGAAGCCAAATTACTAATAATATTCCATTGGCCATTAGTAATCTAAAGATTATGCGAGGGTATGCATGGTGAATTATGTAATTTGAGCATTTTGTTGTAACAGCTGCCTATTTCTTTTAAATTTTATTATTATAAAGCAACAATAACTATCTTAGAGGCTGTTATTTCAGAACATTGTATAATCCAGATTATTCTAATTTTGCATTCATATTTGTCTTAGCAGTATATAATTATTTCACTCTCCATATATTTACATGCATTTCTTTGCGCACGCACGCACACACACACACACACACACACACAGCTTGCTCGTTCTTATTTATTACTCGCCCATTATCAATTGCCGCTGAATTATACTCTAATGCATCTAACTAAATATAATCGCAAGTGAGAATTTAGCGCTGACCTACAATCAGCTCGAATATCACACGGCGTCAGTTTAAGCTCCACTTCAATTTGTTTCGTCACAATCTAAAGATGAATAACTTTCTCTAGCTCGCGTATCCTCGCAGCCTTCATATTTGCTGGCTCGGATGGGGGCCTCCCCTTTCCCTCGTCACCGAGCTGTCATCGAGAAGCCCTCGGCCGGAGAGCGAGCTCTAAGCCCGATCCTTCTCTTATTTTCGCGCGACTTCGGCATTCCACAGACCGATGGGGCTCGAGCTGAAAAGCCCGAGCTCGCTACCGAGGCGAGGCAACGCATCCATCGGCCGGCCGTTCGATCCTTGACCATGGGGCTATAGCTGACGAAGACGAGGGACCCGGGCAAGGCTGGGCCACGACCGCAGCATCGCGGCCTGCTCGCGACTACGCGGACGCTGATCTCGAGGCGCGCCTGCCGGATGTCGCCCTTTCGCGGCTCCCTCGCGCTCAACCGCGCCTCCACGGATCCCCAAGCCCTGGCGTGGCTGCACCTGATAAAGGGGGACCAGTAGCCTACGCGAGAGGTTTCATTGCGCTCTCGATCGGTGATTTGCGGGATCGAGAAGGAGCGCGGCTTCGGTCCCAGCTGCTGGGAGCCCTCCCTCGGTTTCACATCTAGCCAAGTGCGTCAAAGCGACGCGTCCTTCTGGACCTGCTTCTGCCCCGCTTTCGCCCTACCACAGCCCGTGCGTAACTTCGGAATTCGTAGACCTGGGACTCTCGAGGCACAATTTTATGCGCGACCCTTTCCGTTCGCTAGATTGCCTTCCAAGCTAACTTCTCCCAACGTTTCTCCGATTGACCGAAGAGAAGTTTTATCGAAGCACTGCTCGAGCTCGGATCTTAATTGCGGATGCTCGTTCTTGGTGCGATTAATCAGGTACGAGACCAACATTGAGCTTTACGCACGTGCAGCTTGTTGTGTACAATTCTTCTCGGGCTTCGATTTTGAGCATTGGCATCTAATCAATGAATCATTGCTTTACAGATCGATGCTTACGTTTTGGAGAACAAATTGTTGCTAATATTACTTATAATGCCAACAATATTCCCCATCTAATGTTTGTTTTTCAGACTCGACTCTGCGTTTAAAATGCATTACTTTTAACGATGATTGTTATTATTAATTATAGAGACCTGCTTTAATTTACACGGAGGATATTAATTTGTCTTGTATACTGCAATAATAATGCACGTGAGCTCGTTGAGTTAGGAAATTAATATATCATTAGAAAAAATACTCAAGCATGCTTAATTATGATGTGATACACGTTGTTAAGATATCGCGCATATGTTACGCCTTGATCCTAATATGCTCATATGCTCGAGTCATTGTTATTGAATTTAGTTTTTGCGGTGAATACATAAACGATGTGGGAACGTTTTGTATAATAAGAAATAAATTGCATTGCAGAAAAGTAAAATGAATTCTCGATTATAAGGATTACAAAGTAAATTTCTAATGAACAGTAGAGTTATTTCATTCCAACGTAAAAAAAAATGACGGCATTTAAATAAGTAATATCAGTTTCTTATCGTAAAGACATTATAGCCTGTGCATGTGCACACGGAGTGCTTCTAACGCGGGGGCCGTGAAAGCCCTCGATCGCATATTATTTTAAAGCGGAAAGCTTTCGAGGCTTGTTTCCAAATGTAAGAATCGCTTAAAAAGCGCGCCTCGATCTGCATTGGCATAAAAGAAGCGTAAACGCCCAATGGGCATTAATGGCCCGCGAGCACGAACGTGGAGATGTGTAAATCATCTTCTGCTTAAAGCGTAACGAGGATAGACCGACCGAGTAATGTAATGCCATCGAGCGTTATCGGCGAAACGAGGAATTGGCCGATCGAAAAGAGCGGGAGACTCGTTTTCACCGACCTGTCGAAATTCCGAGGGCAGGGAGCAGCCGAGGCAGCTCATCTCGCTAATCTATTTTCAGACGACACATCCGGGCACGTGGTGGCGGACGCAGGGCTGGGGGAGGGCCGCGGGGTCGGTTCCTTTCCGGGGAGAGGTGGAGGGCTCCGCGGCACGTAGGCGCCGGGTGGGGAGTGGGGGGCGGGGGGAGTGAAGGAATCGACACAAAGAATGGCTGGCCCCTCTCGTAGTCGCAGGGTCCCCCGGTAAGCCTCGGATCGGCGATATCGCGCCGGCGATGGTATCGCCGGTAATGAAAGGGTCGGGGGACGAAGGAGGCGCTTCCCCGGGCCGGCGAAACTAGTTTCGTAAGGGGGACTCGGGAGCAAGCGGTGTCTCGATGCGGTGATCGGCGATGGAAAGGCGCCGTGATACGTATTGAGCAGCCGCTCATTGCGCCGCTGCAAGATGACAAAAGTTCGAATGCGCGCACGTGTGCGGCCATTCCGCGGTTGCTCAATGCGCCGCGCGGCGCCTTCGAATCTACACGGGCGAAAAGCCCGATAAAGATAATGAATGTAGGAGAGATCAGTGCCGAGGTAGGAGAGGCCTCCTAGTGGGAGGCGGCGGTGACGAGGGACGCGGGAGATATGCATCGCCGTACACTGTAAACGCTTTTGTGCTCTTGTATCAAATTGTTTTCGTATAGTTAATTTGTATGTTGAAATTCTACATGCGTCGTTTGTAGATTCAACAGACAGCCTGTCTTGTCGTTTGCTTAATGTTTTGTTTAGCTCCTTATGTGTATGTATGGTAATGCGCGGCATTATCTAATTGACATTGTTTGGCCAGTGAAAAATGGAAGATTAATGTACGTTTTGCATTGTTTTCATAGACAACGACATGAGCGCAAACGCCTTATTCATTATTCCGAGTGAATTATTATTTTGCTAATGTTTCATCATTATTTTTATAGACCGACTAACTGAAATTCTTTTGTCCGGCTGTATTTGTTTAGTAAAATAAACCACTCGGCTGGTACATTGGGCGATTGCAGCATTTTCCATCTTTTCCCCGCTTTTACTATTAACGATCCAATCGTTAAATGAATTAATTAAATACGCCAATACACTTAAGGCTATATTTTTAACGTCAACAAAAAAGGCACGTGTAAAATGTAAGTAAACATTGCGTCGGATTTTGAAATAGAAGCATTTTCTAGAAGCGCGTGGAAGGAAAAGCTACCGAAAAAATGCTAGATATAATGAAACGTAATAAAAGCTAAAATGAAACTCTGAAAAATAGCAGCAATGATGAATTGCGGGAAGATATATTGATAGAGTGTGTATGTGTGTGAGAGAGAGAGAGAGAGAGAGAGAGAGAGTTAGAGAGTGAGAGTGTGAGAGTAAGAGAGAGAGAGAGAGAGAGAGAGAGAGAAAAACCTCTTGGTATTCGTCGAGAGACTGCCGTTCAATTTCTGACGACCCAATTTCGCAATACCTCACGACCACATAGTCGAGCACTCGCTACTCGCATGTGCACACACAGCCTGTAAGCGTATTACGTCTGCTCTCGAAAATCGTTGCGGGCTCTCGCCTGCTTGCATATGCGTAGAGGTGCTTATCTCTCTCTCTCTCTCTCTCTCTCTCTCTCTCTCTCTCTCTCTCTCTCTTTCTCTTTGACACGACGCAGCTCGCGAACGCACAAAAAACATAATTTTTTTTTCCGAGCCTCGTGATTCACTCATTTTTATTTGATATCTAGATCCTATGAGAATGTGGCGATTATCAATGAATTGAAGCGGCCTCAATGTTTATTCTACGGGTAATAACGTATTCGTGATAAAAGAAAAAGTATAATTATGGGCCACGCGAATATACAGAAGCGTCAGTATTCGGCACGAGGTGATAAGAGCTCGGAAATGCCTATAAAATGAGTCTACGTTGAATTTTTTTAAAAACTGAAGCTACGTGGACGTGCACGAAGTTACGTACCGTGAAAGTTTTATTGATATCACCCATGAGCTGCGATTATCCTGCCTTAGTCGTTGCCGCTGTTTTAAATGCGCTCGTTTATCGATAAGCCCTTATATCGCTAAATTTTAACGTTGACTATGTTTAATGGATAAATTAGCAGGTTTCTTACGAGCGTTGCTCACTCAACGCGAACTTCCAATCACGCTACTATTGTAGCGTAAATTATAATGATAATAAGCAAATGCTCTTATTAAAGCTTTATTGCAATTGCCTTGCAGAAAATTTGACAAAACATCTTCTTTACAAAAACCAATATTAACATATGCAGCGATTGAATAGCTTTGCATCATTGAAGCCAACTATGGATTAAAAAATAAGTGACATCTATGTTTGTACTAGCGCTAAATCGTGGCTCGTATTATTACTCTTACGCGATTGGGAAATAATTTCGATGCACGTTACCAAACATGATTTTCATATGAATTTTTTTTATTCCGATACGTATGACGATTTGCATTTGCAGGCTGATCGTTTCTTCTTTATCTCTCCTACGCGAGACACACGAAGCGAACGCACGTAGAAAGTAAGAATTCTTTTAATTCTATGTCGTTTGTACAATTGTTTCGTCAAATCCTGCTCTCCGATAATTTACGAGCGATGCACTAACACGCTCGTGTATACGATTGCCGACGTGCAATTGCGATACGCGGCATATTTTTCGCCCTACTATGTGCAGCATAGCCAGATCGTATTCTCATTTTTAATGAAAGTAAAATGTATTTTATTTATAAATCCTCGTGTTTATACGCCTCGTACAGATGGAATAGGAATAGAAGAAATACAAATTCTTGAGCTCCCGTCGTTAACAAGCGCATTCGAATACATAATTTGGCCTCTCTTTTTTTACCCATTCGCCTAGATTTTTCCACTCCTCGAAGCGACTATTTTTCTTACGCTTAAATTATTGCCTCGACTCGTTTTGGCCAAACAACGGAAATGTTTTTTTTTCTTTTTTTTTTTTTTTTGTTAAATAAATTCGGATAAATATATCCATCATCTAGGAATTCCAATTGAATGATCATGCTGCAAATAATCAAACAAAGCCAAGTTATGCGAGCATCGCTCGGATTTTGTATATTGTTGAGGAGGAATTTAATTTAGCTTAAGCTTACCTGGACAGATATTGAGATTTTTGTCGAATTTTTTTCAATACGCATTACTAATTGGGCGTTTATGTCAAGGAGTAATACGTGCACTACATAAGTGCTTCCATTCGTGAATTTTTTTCTTTTCTTTTTCGATTCGCGACGGTATAAAAAGCCGCCACACGTGAAATTATTTGCAAAAGAGAAAAACAAGCATTAGCGCGCAAATGTACGCTTACATGTACAATAATAAGACTGAATTTTCTATACGACAAAAGTAATTTGTTTATATTACGTAATAAACATCATCGGCCGACAGCGATCGGGGAATTCAGGCATAAAAGAAATTATATATGACGTTATAATCTTTTAGTGGTAGGAAATCAAGTGCAGTAGTGGCCTTTGTAATCTCGAGCGTAATAGGGTCGCAGTATGTGTCTCACGCGATAAGGCCTCTCATTCCTTCGCGTTGCTTTCCTGTCCCCCCTCCCCCCTTCCTCACACCCGGCCCACTCTCACACTCTCTCTCTCTCTCGCTCGCTCCCTCGCTCTCTCGACTCCCTTGGTTTTCCCTTCCTCGATAGCCCCGGCCCCGGCCCCGGTCGGCACGTACCCCTCGCCATCCTCAGCGAACGAGAGCCGCGCCAACTGTCAAGAACTCCGCATCGCTCCGGATCGCTCCTTCTTAGGTATATAATATAATAAGTATACAATGAGACTCTGTCTCCCGATCGAATTAAATGCACTCGTTTTTTCTGCGCTCTAATCGAAGTACGATGCGTATCTAGGTTACACGAAATCATAGCATTACGAGAGCGGCATTCTATTCTCTCCGCGCGGTCACCCGATAAGCCTATTCACCAATTGCGCATTAACAAAGTCCGAGTGTGCCGGCACAATTACCGAGCATCATCGCTCGGGCATTTCGGGCACTCGACAAAAAACTTTCGTCGAGTCGCCGTCACTATTGAGCCACCGAGAGCCTCGGAGAGCCACCGAGACTTATCCAACTACGGCCAGGCGCGCAAAACGAATATCCTTATCGGATGAAAGATGAAGGGCCGGCGGCGCCTGGGAAGCTGGACCTGGAAAGGAAAGATTTAGAGAGAGAGAGAGAGAGAGAGAGAGCGAGCGAGAGAGAAGAAGTCGAGACGAGGTCGGGCGGGCAGAGGGAGGCGCGCACGTGCTCGAGGATCGGCGTCCTGCCGATCGCGGGCCTTGTGCAGGAGTCGGCCGATCCCCCCCCCCTCGAGCAGCCGGCCACCCCGTGAAATACGCGTCAGCCTCGAGTCGGCGGGCCGACGGGCGCATCACCGGCTGCTCCAATTGCATACAGCCGCGACGCAGGCTCCGCGGGACGCAGCGGCGCACTCGCCGGGAGTAAGTAGGTCAAAGTGCGCGCGGCGGTGCTTTCACGCGATAAGGCTTTATCGGCCCCTACGGCCCGCCGTGCCGCGGGACAGACGCGCTCTCTGTGTGTCGGCCAGCGGGCTAGAGCGAGGGAGAGAGAGAGAGAGAGAGAGAGAGAGAGAGCGATGAAGCGAGCGAGGGGGCGGCGGTCGTTTCCCACGCGGCTTCCACCAGCGCCTCCTCGCTCGGGCTTTCCCAATCGGCGCGCGTGCCGATGCGCACCCGGAAAAGGACGTTTCCGGGCGCCTGACTCGATTTCCTCGAGCCGCTCCTACTCCCCGCTCGGCCCACCTTCGCCCCCTGAGCCCCCCTGAGATATTTTTTGTCGCGGCTCCGGCTTTCTTTACGCGAGGTCCATCGGATAGCCCCGGCCGAATCGGCCGATCCCGAGCGACGCGCTTGGAAAACGCGTGAGCGACTTGCGCCGCGCCTCGCCACTTTTATGCGCCCACTCGATACTTAATGATAAACGAGCCGCCGATGCTTTTTTTCTTTTCTTTTTTTTTATAGAACGTCTCTTTTCCTATCGGCATCTAAAATTGCTGCATTGTTTTCTTTTAATGCGAAACAAAAGCTTTGCGCTCCGTTCGTACGGATGAGGTATGCCATTATCTCGATACTGTTGAAATACAATTATTATTATGTATATTCGACATTTGCCGAAACGTTCAATACAATTTGCCATCGGTGCATTATTCAACGTTAGGTCTTGTACTTAAGTACGACCTACAGCCCCACCCCCGCTCCTACGGAATATTAAGTTAATTGCATACAGCTGATACATGGGGCCAAGTATTATTATGGAAGGAACGCGGCGTAATAGCTCCTCGACGTTTTCTTTGTATTTAATATTATTATTTAATGAACATTTAAGCTTCCGATTGAAGCGACATTTGTCAATTTTATTTTCATTCCCACTATTTCCATAATGTCTATGTATTACTGTAGCATTGGATCGGAAAAGTTTTTCCATCGCACCAATAATAATAATCTACATTTTTTAATAATATTCCGGACATACGTATTTTAAAAACTATATCAAGAAAAATTCATTTTTTTAGGAAAGAACAATGATTCCACTACGAGTACTCATCAAATGCGGTTGCACAATATCTATTGAAATAAATGAACGGTAAATCAAAAAAATTCTCAGCATCGTTATTCGATGCGTCGGTAAGTTTCAACTGAACAGCTGGAACGTCTTGAACCATCGCGAATAAAATGTAAAAATATAAAATTAATTCTGGAATCTATAAAGAATCTATAAAGAAATTCTGGAAAATGACTTTGAATAATCATGAAAATGATGTATTTATTAATATCAATGTACCTGCAAATGGTATGTGTACACATATATATATATCTATCATATTATGTATGAATTGGTTTAAAATAATATTTGTTTAAAAAAATTTGGTACGCAATTTTATAAAACACCATTTTTTAGGCAAAAATTATAATCGCAGTTGAAAAAATGTAAAGCAAATTACAATCTTCAATATTAAATAACTTTAATCTATTCGAAAATCAAATCAATTAAAGGCGTCGTAGAAAGGTCAAACTAATACTTTTTAATGTACGTATACGAAGTATCATAAACAAGTCTTTTACGCAATACAGAAGAGACAATAGTAGGATCTGAATGAGATTTAAAAAAAGTTCTTTAAAGAATGGTGACTTTAAAATGAAGACCAAAGTTCATCAAATATTCAATTTGTTTGTATTGAACAAATGAAAAGTAAACGTATAATTAAGATAATTAATTTTTATAGACGTAAATTATCACATTGTAAAATAAAATCATACAGATTAATAAATTTTAATTTAACTGTGTCACTATGTTTATCTTCGCGAAAGTAACTATCAAATTTGCAGCAATAAATTCCAATTAAAAAGGCAAATTATCCGGAGCGCTCATTCAGACTTTTCAGCGGCGACTATAAAGGAGGCATGTACTTATCATTCCTTTCCCGAAGTAATTACGCAGGCATTAAAGAAGACAAATTTTCGTCTCTATCAAGGCCAATGCACGCGGTGGCATGAATTTCGGGTACCCTCCGCAGGCTTCCGCCGATAAATGCATTAGTCCGACGTTAATCGAGTCGTCGCCGAGGCGTTCGCGACTCTACTATCGAGGCGATTCGCACAGCGGCTAAAAGAAACCACCGGGCCGGCAAAGCGCGTTCGCCTACCGTCAAGCGAGCGTCGCTGCATCCGTGGTCCTGTTCGCGTGCGGGCCCCGGCTGCGGCGAGGGGTCAGGCCTCGGGCCCCTAACCGTCAGCCGACGAATTTAGCGCCGCTGCGAAAGTGGATTGAGTTCATTGATCGGGGGTAGGGTGTATAAATAATGTCGAGTCTGAGCGCGCGGCACGAGGAAGGAGCTTCGGGAGCATTCGCCCATTGCGAGATCACCTGTTTTCCAAGCTGAGGTCGCCGCACCGAGACTCGACCCTCGCACTCGACCGAGGAGAACTGGGGACTCGAGGCTGACTCGCGGCACTGCTCCCGACTAGCGAGCCTCTCTTTACCTACGCCGAGGAGTCGAGGACCTCGGAGGCTGCGAAGTTGGCGCCTGCGAAACCGCCGATCTCTTCCTTCTTCGGCTCCAAGCAAATGAGCGCCGAAGGGAAAAGCTCTTATCGACTGTGATTTTTATTCTGCCGATACTGAGAAGCCTACGAGCCTACGAATAGCTTTAACAGCGAGGTCCGAGCCTACTCGATACGCTTTGCGCGTAATTAGCGCAGGACAAAACCTTGCCTTTGTTGACAGACGGTTAGTCAACAACTGACTTTGACGATTATAATATTATATATACGCTCTTCGCGCCTCTGCAAGGGGCTACCGGGTAAAATAGTATCAATATTTGATGCAAATCCAAAGAGGATTCGCAGGAGTTCGGATAATGTCGATTAAAGTGGCATACTCAACGGAATTTGTTTTTCGATACAATAAATGCCGAAGAGTAACGAAAAAAATTACTTAATATTAGTTTTATTAAAGCAATATGTAGGTTATCAATATTAGCTGATAAGCTTACTCCATTATAATTGCACTTTTTTAAACTGATAAAGATCAAAAACCTTTTCCTTTTCTAGATAGTAACAAGGTAAAACTATGTCAATTCAAATACAACTAAATATGATATTGAGAGATAATACGTATCTGAGCGTACGTATTACTTGCATATTTAAAAATTCCGGGCTGAAAAATAATTTTACTTGCGTTGGATAATTGATCAAGAAAGCAAAAATGTGCGCTTCAACTTCATTTGCAGGACCATTACCCGAAGAATACAATAATCACTGCCATTAAGTATTGATTCAACTAAAGCTTAGAGTTAAAAAAAGATGCGACACTTTTATTTAAAGTGTTTTGTAGGTAAACAATGAAAGCAATTTTTCAAGCAACCTGATTGTTCTTACGTAAAGGATCTGAATAAACATAATGATATAAAAGTAATAAAAATAATAAACATAATAATAGAAACAACAACAACAACAACAATAACAACAATAAACAATAATGATAATTATTTAGTAGACAAAGTGTCCAGCATAAAGGTGTGTCCGCATTCGATGATAAGACCAAAAAAAAGTAGTGATATACTAAAGGAAGGCATTAATTATTATTAAGGAAGTATGGCATGCCACGTAATCGAGGACAATAATTAGGTTATTACGCTATTTTAAAAACCCACGTATAGGCGCCCTACGTACACATCGTAATTTCACGTTGTTTTCAATTTCCTTAGCGAACGCGCCGTCACTTATTTTCTTATCGCCCCCCTCCCACCCACTTCCCCCCCCCTGCCGCTGTTTGCTCCGACCTCATCCAGCCGCCAGCCCCGTTACCAATAAAGCGGCCTTAATTCATCGCCCTGCTCGACGTCTACGAGTCGGCGGTCACCGCCCGCAACAGTCGCGGGCATCCCGAATCTCTGGCAATTATTAGCTCGAAGTCCAGGGGCTGTCGGTGTCGGTCAGCTTGTATTAAGCTGGCATATACATATGTACATCTACATGTACATATATATATATATATATATATATAGATAGAGAGAGAGAGAGAGAGAGAGAGATTGATTGGCGGTTTGAAACCAGCGATAGAAGCCACCTGTTGTCAGAGGGAAATTAACGATTAAGAGTGGCTCACCGATCGAGAGCCGATGGGCGTAGCCCTGTACGCGCGCCGTCAGGCCCACGATTCAGTCCCTTTTATAGATACATCCCTGCCCCGGTCGAGCGCTAGCTCGGCGCGCAAACAATAAATGGCTCGCGTAGTGCAAGGAGTGAGACCTTGGGGCCGCGCGACGCGCACGAGCGAGAATGTAAAATGGCCTTACGCAATAATGCCGATGAGACGGGAGAAAGAAGGAGAGAATGGGCCGGGGAGAGAGGGAGAGAGAAGAGCTAATTGGCCCGATGCCGCTGCTCTCTTTACCGGGGCCCCGCTAATATTACTCTCCCGGGTCTCCGGTTGCCTAAATTACCGCGGGCCACCGAGTTTCGATAACGTCGAAGAACGACAGGAGATGGACGAAGAGCCTACGCGAGCGTTGCCGTTTGTCCGACGATGCTCTAACTAAAGAAAAAACAAATAAAAGAAGTAAGTTGCTTGCTTTATTGGAATTCCGCGTATCAAGATCGAAACGATGCAATAGCTTGTTGACACTATTTGCTGCATTTTTTGTGCAAGTGGAATGGATTGTGGATTACGCCTGTTTGTCTTGGGACGATGTCCAGTATGCAAAAAGGGAAAATACAAATCACTCCGCTTTATTACAGATGTGTTCCCTCAAATTAATCGACTTTCACTTTAACAAAAGTATTGCTGTCAAGGAAAACCTCTGAAACGATTCAGCGGCCCATCACACCTTTTTTGCAGTGACTCTCTGAAATGGAAAAAAATCGATCTGAGTTGAATAAGTGCTGTCCACTGTACTTTATTTTTCTTATTTTGCCGAGCCCTCATTGTTCTTCCTCTGCGAGCAGTTTGGCAAATTTATTCTAAAATTCGTGGCTCCGGTGGGCCTTCATGTATGATTATTATAAAATGCTATTCATCGCGATAAGTCATACGTTATGATTTCTTTCAATTTATTTTTGCAATTGATCTTAAAATGCTTCCACGCTTAAAACACGATTCGCAAGAGTACAAGACTTACATGTAGCGTTAATTTTTTTACGGAACAAGATATCTTCTTTAAATTTACTTTAATATTAAATGTATTTTAATATTAAGAAACCTTTATTTGAGCACAATTCGTGTGTCGCACGACAGTTAATATTATAATAAAAATGTCAACGGCTTTTAATTTACGCACAACGGGCAATTCAAGATATATTTATTGTACAATAAAATAATAAAGCGCCCAACTAAAATAGGAAGATTTTCTAATTATTAAAGTCGTCTGATACCATGTTATTATCAACAATAACAGCGATATCTCATTAAAGAATGAGAGAAATTTCTTAACGGATAAGCCGCATGCAGCGTTTAATTATTCTCGCAATAATCCAAGGTTCCTCGTCAAGCGTACATTCAATGAAATTTAAATATATCACGTAAACATGGTGGCTTTTTATCTGAGCACGCTAAAATCAAACGATATCGCGAAAAACTTTTCCTTTTTTCCTATTCTACGCTATAACCGCGGCCTTTCGAGCGAAAATGAGGAAAAAAACGACGAGAAAAATCAAACGTCACAGAGAGCACACTTACGTTATAATAAACGCCAGTTTTTTTTCTCTTCTTTTTTTTTTAAATGTCCAGCGCTTGTACAACCTCGTGCAGCCTCTCATTAGATTACCGCACTGTGCGCGTAAACAAATTACGCTACACATGAGCGACATTTATAGCCAGTCATCCTCTCTTCCCTCGCGGAGTCTCTGCTTTTATCGATGCCATTCTCCCAATGTTCGCAGCGCGAATAATTTCTACTTTTTTACCATCGCTCAAGGCGAAAACAAAAATAATGCTCAGTTTCCCCTTCGGGAGTGCAAGACCCTGAAGGGACATAAAAACGTGGGCAAAAAAATATATATACGTGTATATATATATATTTGTAACGAGATACGTGGATTCTATCAATGATATACCTTGCTAAATGGATCGTTTACTCGATGCTGACTGCAACTTTGTCCAAGCAGATGTTGTGTGCTTAAGTTTATGAACTTCCTTAAATATCATTGTTGGATCCTGTAAAACGAAATTTAAAGGCCATGTCAGTGACGATGTATTCACTGTACGTTAAATATGAGCTACGTGAGTCATTATAATATTAATACGTAAACAAGAACTGAAAAATAAAGTACTTTGTAATGATTTTAATGTTAATATTCTTCTATTTCATTTTGATTGAAACGTTCCATAAATACTTTACTCGAGTCAAATAATAATATTTCAATTGACATAACATTAATCGTACAATATTACACGACACGCATTTAATGCTTTGCGTTAATAGAACTTTCCATGAGAAATATATATTGCTTATAAGAAAGCTCACCCATCCTTATTGCGTATTTAGAGACATTTATCTATTTGAACGCATTATTTAAGAAACAAAAAAACACGCTGAAATTACTACAATAACAAATATTGAAATGAAAATAAAACATTTTTTTAAACAAAGTTTTATAGATATATTGACCCGACGAAGTACTTGTGAGCGAGAAAATCGTAGCTAGTTAGTATCTAAATTCACGTAATTTTTTATTTAGGCAATAAATCGATTTAACGATAGAAATGTGAGGTGAAACTCCAATAAACTTTATAACCGTCGAGTGATTTGCTTATTATAACTTTTAACGGACTGGGATGTTGATATGAGTATAGCGACAAATAATGTGTTTTTCATTATTTTTCATTAGCTAGTACGGATATATTAGAATTTTAATATTTTAAAGCGCTAAAGAAAACGACAGGAAATCATGATTTTGTAAGAATTTTAAATATTTCTGATGTCTGCCACATATATTTGTTAGTTCTATAATTATTGAATAACATTATCAACTATTAATTAATTTATTTTACCGTACTACATATAAATTCTTTCTTTTTTTTTATTTTATTCATACTTATAGGTTATTTACGGTGTTCAAAAACGCCATTCTCCCTGAAAATAACCGTAACAAATAAGTATTCCATTTGTTTTTGAACCGTTGGGCTTACAATTCGAGATCTCAAATTTTTTTTTTTAATTTAAACATCTGTTTTTTACCTTAATCAAAAACGAAAGAACATATCAGTAACTATTTATTTATTATTTCTACGCTCTATTAAGGAATACAAAAATAAGATAAAAAGATTTGTAAAATACAATTGTAAATGCACCTTCGAACAATACAAATCCGGTTATTATTTTTATTTTTACAACAAATTTTTTTACAGTTTTTTTCGATTGCAATCTTTTGAAAATTTATCCAGTTAAAATACGAGCTTTTAAAATTTTCATCAAATTTATCTATCTTTTAAAAGTCCAATGAGTTTTTAAATTATTTTTATACTGTAAAAACTCGTTGCAATAATTAAAACTACTAAGTGCAAATGGTATGCCAATTATTTTTTCTATTAAATTGTAGGCGTATTGTAGACGTAAAAGTTTTGCTTCGAATATTTGTGTTAAAATATCTTTAGTTTTAGAGTTAATGAAAAAAGTTAACATTTTTGTAAATAATGAAAAACAATTTAATTGAAATCATACGTTACTCAACAGCTGTACACATACATGTGTACAATTTTAATCTTTTTTAAGAGGCTTCTCAAATTTACCTACACCTCCGCACTATTTATTTTCTTTTCCACGTAAGTTATATACACATACCTAAATTCATTGGAACGTACGTTAATATGGTTATAAACTACAAATGTTATAAATACAAGAATTCTTAGATACAACTACACGCTTCATTGTTTTCTAACACAAGCTCCTTGTGAATTCTATCGCGACGTGATCTAAGGTCTACATGATTTACGAGCTTCTTGTGAAAAGTCAGTTAGATGATTTAGTAGTATAGACACTCGAATATTTTAAAGTTCTCTCATTATTTTCAGCTACTTATTATTCAGATTCAAAGCTACGTTCGATCCGCGAAACGAAACGTTCCCGGTATAAAGCGACCTCTCTACCTTCACCACGGTGCAAAATCCAATCGCCTTTTCCGCAATTAAAAATTACGCGCTTTTATAACAAGATACTATTCTTTGGCTTTCCTGCACCTTACGCTATCTATGCTAGTCCCTATTATCCGAACGAGGCCTGGTGCCTGTTGTCCCCCTGCGAGTTAGATTAAAACGCGACGCGAAAATAATCGAACTGCCGGTCACTTTATAAAAGATCAATGATTCTGCCGTTTCGCATTAATTGCGGATCCGAGTGCCGATAGATACCGGACATGCATACTAGACGTCGGTCGTGCGGCAACGTTGTGTGGATCGCAGCTGAAAAAATACCAGGCAATCGTATTCGTTCGGCCATTGGATACATTAGTCGGTGCTCACTCTTTCGCGGTTGTCGTACTGCCGTGGGTAAGACAACGATTTTATGCTCGGGGATATGGAAAATCCAGCTCGCTTAGCCGAATTCGCAGACCGGATTCTAAATGCTGATTTTAGATGCTGATTCTGGAACGGCGGTAAAGTAGACTGAGTATTGTTGCTTCGTCGTAGAATAGATGCGATTCGCGACGCCCCGGAGCTTGAAGAAAAAATTCCAAAAAAGGTGTTTGGATTATGACAGGTGGGGAGGAGTAGCTCAGAAATTTCTTTATACACATACATATATATATATATATATATATAATGATGCAAGCGGACTAGATAGAGTTAGATATTATGCTACCAGTGCATTCAGCTATTATTAAGTGAATTCTTGTAATAAATATTACGAGCAGCGAGGAAAAATGACGATGAAATGCGAAGCTGCATGGAGCCGCGGAAAACAAGATGCACCGTGATGTAAATTACTTTTTATTTCGTGCAAGCAATTTATTAACACATTACACGATTATTAATATATTGGCCAACGCTTGGTGCATTTGCTATAATAGAAAATTTTATAATGTATGAAAGCAAAACTACATCGTCGAGTTAAATAAATGTCACGGCAATATATAATTATACGATTTAAACGTGAAACTTAAAATTATTTATGAATACATCGCGGCGTATATTTTCTTATATTAAAAATTATTAAAGTTGCAAGATTTATATTCTAACAAAACTTTCTATATTAATAAGCAAAAAAGAAATAGAAAAGAATGTAGTGGTCAGGTGGAGCAAGATAGAGATAAATAACAAAAGAGAGAGGCAGTGGAGAAGGAAATATTCTTGCTTACGGAATGACACTTTGCGGGAACTGCAAGTCTATTTTCCGGATAGCACCACCTTTCTAAAGTGCAACAAGGTTTTCCTTGAAAAGACATTATTCATCTTTTATGTAATACGTCATAATATGACTATTTACCGTAGCCCACGATTTACTGTTCATCAAAACTTGCGTATTCAACGCTCATTGATGTTTAAAAATAATTAAAAAAAGAAGTAAGAAACAGAGAATAATAACAAGAAGCCGAAGAATTAAGTAAAGTTTCAAATTTACTCTAGATCTACTATCCTTATCGTATGAATGAAAAAAGATACATCCACATATTAACGAGCCCGTGAAATTGTGATGATATCAATGGCCTGTAATCTGTAATTCGCAAATTGTGATTGCACAAGAATACGGAACTATAAACTCGAATCTTATCTTAGCCTACTGTTTAAGGCATTATATTTAAAGAGCGTAAGAACTAATAATATCTCCGTATGTGGAAGAAAAAAAACAACTTGCCAGAAATATCGCTCATTAATCTTAAGAGCACCGGAGGAAAAAACGAAGCACACCAGCTGTGGAATCATCGGAATATCAAGTAACATTATCTCGCTGATTTCACAAGTTGTCCAAAAGCACCGAAAAGAATTTTACGAGCGTGAATTGGCACAGTGGTATGTGAAATCTCTTTCATTCTCCCATTTATGGCTATTGCGGCTATGCAGACGGCGTCAAAAGGCAATTATTAACAAATAGTTGCAACAATATTATTAAATATTCTTGTTAAGATTAAAGAGCATAAATACGAAGTTAATTATATCTCTTACGTTTCACAATTTTAATGAACTGTATAACTGTATAATATGACTAATGTAACTGCACGAGTCTAATGCGCCAACGATATGCACGTAAAAAATGACTCCTCGACTAAAGTAAATCTCATCACCCGAAGCCTGGCGTTTCTTTTTAAAGTGCGCTCATTTCCTTGAATATATCGCAAAAAGAAGCGCATCCCGTTTTTAAGAAAAAAAGAGGAAGCCGAAAGTTCGGTTCTGGCGATACACCACCAGCCCTGAGTCTACCCCGTAATTCCGAAAGACCGCAGAGTTCGGGTTTCAGGCTCAATGTCACGCATTCAAAAAGGAGCGCAGTCTAATAGAGTCACTCTTTTAAATTATCGATATACCGACACACAACTCATTGGCACCTATTGACACGACAGGGGTTGTCAAACCGAGGCCGAGCGCGAAACGAGTGCGTTAGAGACATGTCGAAAGTGAGCGTGAGCTGAAAAAAAAGCGACGCGACTCGGTGAAAAATTGCACGTATAAACCGTGAGCTCGTACTCGTCACTTTCGCGATGAGTGCAGCCGCGCTCCGGACAATAGGGTCCGAGAGGATGGCGGAGGAGGAGGAGGAGGAGGAGGAGGAGGAGAGGGGTGGAAGGGTGAGAGAGACAGCGCTCATTTTTTGTGCAGAAGACAGAGAGAGAGAGAGAGAGAGAGAATCCTGCGGATTTATTCCTGGGCCGCTTGTGCAATTGCGACGGGCTTTTGGCATTTTCGAACGAATACGGCGTGAATCTGTACGTGAATCTAACCGATAATATTGATTTCCCATAAGAAATTGCTACGGCTTTCCCAATATTCATCATCCTAATGATTGCTATTATATGTCGTTCGTAGGATTGCGACGAGGGCGCGATTAGGAGCCACTTTGAAGCCCACTTAAACTCCGGCGAAATTTCACACAAAACGTGAGTTCATTTATACGACAACCGTATTTTACGTGCAACCGATTAAGACGTACTCACTTCGTGCTCGTGCTTTTTTTCCGCGCAAATTTGCATATCTTTTTGTTGTTTTTATTCGATTACCCAGTCTCAAATACATCGAGATTCTTCTATTTTTGGGATGTTGAATTTATGCGCACGTACAACAGAAGGTATTTCTTTCATTTTTCATTTTAATATTTTTTCTAATTCTCTACCGCTCTCTTTTTCTCTCTCTCTCTCTATTTTTCACGCACTTTCTTTTACGTTTGCTACGTTGTCGTGAATCAATACCATTTATACAATGAATTAATTCATCTACCTTTTTATTTGCTAATATGGAAAATGTTTCTACATTACTTGTGTACCAATTCAACCACTCTTGATAACCATTGTTGGAATTTGTAAATGAAATAATTATATGGAAGAATCCTACGTTTGAGAAAATATGTAATTAGTTTATCGTTTATTTTAATAAATTGCGCGGTCGTTGAATGCGAAATTATAAATATAAAAAATACTCAAGATATCGAATGACGCATGTTTCATTTGATGTGTTAAATTATATTAAAAATGAAAAGGTCACTTCAACTAGGCTTATTAATTAGAAAAGTGTTAAGTCATATACGATACAGGAGGCTCAGAAAGCAAGAAACAAAAACTCTAAAAGTGTATTAAACGCACGAAGAAAGAGAGACTATACTAATGAATTTGATCTCTTTCACCGATAAAACATGAGTCGAGGGAACGCTATTTAATGTTTAAAGAAAAAAAGGGAGCGGGAAGAAAGAGGCAAAGAAGGGAAATAAAAAGTCAAGGGCTTGGAAAAGAAAGAGAGATAGAGAGACGTGTGTGTGTGTATTCGCGCGAGTGAGAGAGAGAGAGAGAGAGAGAGAGGGTGGAAGAGGGAGAGAAAGAAAGGAAGGGAAAGAGTAAGCGTGAGAAATTTCTCTGACGGAACCTTGGAGCACGAAGAATTGGCATCGAGTCTTGTAACGTAGGGAGTAAATTCTTCGATTTACTTGCATGGATATTTTTAGCGCTACAATCTTATTATCGCCTTGTACGCATTACAATTATTGCGCACTAACTACTGTGGCAGGAAGTTCACGAGAGATGGTAGGAACCATGGGGCGTGTTATTATTCACTGTCTTCTACAAGGCGAGGTAAGGAGCGTTGAGAATGTTCAAATAAATTTAGCAGCGTGCTTTTTTTTAAATTAGTTTAAGTAGTAGGACGCTGCTGGGTGGGGCAATTTTCACGCGAGACGTATTTAGGATTTTTTTCTTTAACTTTCGCAGAACGCCGTTAAATGCAAATATGGGAATTCAGGGTGGATTAGGATAGGACTAGCCAAGAATAATAAGTAAAAGACATTGGGTTTGCCGAGGAGACGGAACAAAGAGCAAAGAACGTCAAGAACGAGAGATAGAATTCGTTATCCAGTTCGTTTTCAGGCGAGGAGGTGATGCGTTTAATCATCCCTATTACGTACCGAGAAATCTCATTACACGTTATCGGCTTACAATGAGTATCTCTGATCAGCCTCCGGTACCGCGGTACATTACATCGAGGAAGCTCCGGTCAAGCTGCGAGGGCATTGCGCAGTCGGATCGAAGGAAATCATAACCTTAAAAAAAAGAAATCGCTATTCGCCGAGGCGTACAAGGAGGAAAAGACACGAGGAGATAAGCTCGGGCTGCGAGGAGGAAAAAAGACAGATGCAAGCTCGTGCGCGCGCGAGGACGTAGGTGGAGGTAGGCCATGGCTCGGGGCGACGACGAGAGTGAAAGTGGCGCGGCAGGAAGATGCGAGGAGCAAAAAAAGCGCGGCAGTGGCTGCGGAGGAGGCGAGGATAAAAGAAATGAGATGCCCGTGACCGCCGGCAAGGCGTCGCCGCACACTCTGCCCTTTCTGCTGCCCCCGCGACTCCTGTGTCCTTAATCCATAATAATTCTCTCCGGGGACAGGAGGCGACCCTTCCTCCAGCGAGCCCAGCCCCGGGCCCGCTCGTGCAACGTGGATCGCGCGTCTCCTGAATAATCGCCGGTACGCCCGAGGATCTCGGCTCGGCGGGCAGGAGCGGCTGCGGAGTTATCGCCTCGTCCCGTGGCTCGTTACGCGGGGCTTCGAGCATCCGCGCGAAGCCGATAATTAACGCTCTCGGGCTCTTCCCAGATGCGACGGGGGCCCCCCCCCCCCGCACGGCCGGCGACTGGGCGTGTCCCGAGGCTCGTGCGCGACACCATTGCGCGACAGGACGATTCGCGGCAGCAGGCCTCGGGACGAAGGTGCGAGGCGACGAGCGGAGCTGGTCCCCTCCGCGGAGGACTCGCCGGTCGTCGGGGCCGATCTCGATCGCGCGGGATGAAATCACTATTTGGAAATAGGCCCGCGCCCTCGGGGAGTCCTCGGGTGCTGCGAGACTTGGCGGCCGCTCGGGAGCCGCTGCCGACCTCCGCAGCCGTCCTCCGCTGCTCTTATTGAGAGCTCACTCTCGGGCTTTCGCTGCTTTCCAGCCGTCGGCTCGAAGGTCCGCCTCGCAAGGAAGATTAGTTTCACGCTGACTTGGTGCTTGGCTTGCCGATCAAAGGATCTCGGCCCTCGTTCGCGGCCCGTTCCGCCGATTAATGCTCGCCGAGCCGAGAGCGAGTAGTTGAGTGTTTAACGGATTTGCGCAATGCGAATTGGCCGATCAGGGGCTGTCGCTTTATTTAAAATTCATCAGCCCACGCTGGATCTTAAGTTTCGATCTAGCGAAATACTCGACTCCTGCCGGATTGCAAGTCTTAGCTTATTTCATAATTCTAAAAACTCTTCCTGGTTACTTTCCCCGTATTTCCCACTTAGCTTTGACTCTAAATTACTTTATGGCACCTCCGAAGCCACTCTCTAAAAGTGTATTAAGCCTGCATTGAAGTCAACTAAAGATCAATAACCCCTTTAAGCGGTCGGGCACCGAATTACAGAATATCGAACGATCTGAATCTAAATCCCATAAGGCATGAACATCTTGTAATGCAACATCTTAGAATCACATCGAACTCGTTAAACCTTGCTTCGGGTAGATTGTGCTCGCGCATGTTTTCTATTTTGGATGAATCGTTTCTTTTTGCCTAAGTTTCCAAAGGGTGAAACGATCCTTCGAAAGGACATCCCGAGCATCACGATCAATATCTCCTCTCGATCGATCAGAGAGAGATTTACGAGTGCAAATCGAGAAGCGACCCAACGAGAGCAACGGGCAGTTGGCAGTTGTCTTCCGATTTGGTTCCGATCGCGCGTCAAGAGCCGAGAAGAGAGCGAAGGCGTCAACGCCGAGTGGCGGACATTGGACTCGGGGGGCCGAGGGCGATCGGGCCGCGAGCAGCCGGTGGCCGATGGGAAGCGCGAGGCCCTCGCAGGAGCGGCCCTCGTTAGGCTCGCGGCCGTTGCCGGAGTTCCTCGGTTGCGGGGTGGAGGAGGAGGGGGGGGGCTCGGCCGAGGTAGGCTCGCGAAGCCAGGCGGAGGAGGAAGAGGCTACTTTATCGAGGCTACGTGGATCTAGAGTCGAGGAGATGCGCGCGACGAAACAAGTCATCCGCCTCGTCGTCGCTCTGCATCGCATCGCTGACCTTCGCCACTCACGAGACGTGTACATAAAGAGAGGAAACCCGCTGGGGTGGCGGCGCGCGAGGGGGCGGGAGGGAAGGGAGAAAGAAAGAAAGAAAGGAAGAGCGAAGAAAGAAGGGAAGGATCGCCGAGGACGCCGCGGACCGGTATGGCCTGCACGCGTGTATATATACATGCGTGCGCGAGGATTCCCACCTTCCTTACGACCTTTCTTTTCGCCCGTGTATCCCCCGTCCCGGAGACGACGTACGCCGGACGGACGGACGGACGGCCGAGCGCGAGCTCACACGGGCGCGCGCGCACACACAGGGCCGCGAGGGGGCCGACGGTGGCCGTTGCACTTTCCTCGCTCCTTCTTCCTCCTCCTGCTTCACTCCTACAACGACGAGGCCTCGCTCCTTTTCCACTCCCTGCCCTGGCTCTCGGCCCCTCTCGCCCCGCGGTCTCTTTTTTTCTGCCCTCCCCTCCCCACCCCACCACCCCCCCTGCTTTAATGGGTATAGATCTCGGGTACGAGCCACTGCCGCTGCTGTTGCAAACCGGATTTGCAATATATAGCCGGCCACGACTCGCGAAATGAGCCGACCGGCAAAGATACATGTACACTTGCGTACACGTTCATGTGTACAAGCCTCTAGCACCTATGAGGCCTCTGCGCCCAGATGTATTTCTATCCCCGCCGTCCTCCTCCCTCCCTTCCTCCCTCCCTCGCACGCTCACACTCTCTCTCTCTCTCTCTCTCTCTCTCTCTTCTTCTCCCTTTCTCTCCTCGCTTCCCCTCCCTGACTCCGCCGCCGCCACCGCCGCCGCCGCCCCCCCCAACCCCAATGGGTTGGCGCGCGCGTGTCCTTCTTTGTCCTGCGGTCCGTTTCCTTTCTTCTCCCTCCACGATTCGGTCGAGTGAAAGGGAGAGGAAAAGGAAAGGGGGATGTGGTGGCATTGGCGAGGCTATGTGAGAAAGGTGCAAGTGCGATATTCTGTATTATGCGCAAGAGTGGCCCGAGCGCTCGCCACGGAATACGCGAGGAGCCCCGTCCGATAGTCTGGGGTGATTTTCGAACGGGGCTGCCTGGGAACTGATGGTGCCGATGCTGCTGATGACGACGATGATGATGGGGCCGCACCAGTGCCCGCGCATGGGGAGGGGGGGAGAGATGACGACGGCGATGGGTACAGGAACGAGAACGACTTTGTGAAATGAGCTTCTTGGGCGCAGAATGAAAATCTTTCGTATCGAGCAACTCTCCTACCTCTCGTACGTCGAATGTACGCGTACAGCGACTCTTACCTCGTCACTCCAGTGACAAATTCTACTCGAGTTGAAAGCATGTACCGTCCAGCTCGGCGACGGCGATTGAGATAATATATTGTCGATTCGAACCTGCTTAACTTAAATGTTTAGAATTAGACTTCAAACACTTCTCATATTTACCTTCTTTGCCTATCTTACAACTCCAAGTACAATATCAATCAATATAAATTACTTATTATTATCTTCGATAAATCAATTTTCTTTTATTAATGTACATTTTAAGTTAGTAATCCATTGTACCCTGTAATTAAGAATTAATCAATTATACTTTTTTTTTATAAAACAGAACATTACATTAATAGCCCGGTATTTTTGCATGCCGGTTTGTGCGTGCGCGTGTGTGTGTGCGTATATGCATGTATATATACACGTCATGATTTGTTTGTACATATGATATCATTTAATACTAATAAATATTTTCTAAATTTATTTCGTCTATTTCAATTGGGGCATCGCGACCATCACTGTATGATTATTATCTTTTTCGTTTTCTATCAAGAGTTTTAATTCCTACTCTATACATACACATGTTATACATTAAACATATGCTTACAATTATTTGGATATTATATCATAACCCATTGACGAAAATACAGTTTTTAACTTAGTTTCCAAAGCTATGCAATTAAAATCTATTTTTAACTGTGAATTAAAATGACTTTTATTTATATTTTAATAATACATCTGTATGCTTTATTCGGAATTAGAATGTAACGGAGTATTTAATTATATTAGGGGTTGTCTATGACTCAAATGTAAAACAATGCCACTCGTGGTATGGCATACGTTGGGGACTTGAAAAATGTAACTTGCGATGCTAAGAGGGAAAAGCTATGATTGAACTTATTTGTCGAACTTTATTTGTCTTTTCTTTTTCATTGGGTATGTTTTCGTATTTTTGTTTCTTTTTTTACAAAAGCAATGATTTTGTTTATCTTATGGTTATAAAGAAAAGTAATATATTTTATAAATTATTGAAGAGAGATGATGCCTCATTTCTTACTGCAAAGCATAAAGTTTATGATACAGAAAAGCAAATTTCAAAACCTTATGTATTACATGTCTAATAACATTACATAAAATAGAATCTATATTTGCTACAATATTGTACAACACTAACTTAAGGAAAATTGATTGTCAGAATTTCGAGTCTGTTTTAAATCATTAATCGAGTTTTACATCATGTCGTCGATTTCGATTTAGTATTCTTGATAAAGGATGATATTTGATATTTCTAATTTTATAATAATAATAATACCCGAAATCGTACCCGAAGAATCTAAAATGATTTCTAATGAATTATAACAAATGATATTAAAGATTCATATATATATATATATAAACTATAATACAGTTATATGAAAAAATTATTATTTTTGAAAAAAAGCTACTCGTAGACACATTTTGTAATACACCTTATAAAATATTTTCATTTTACCTATACATAAATATATATGCGCGCGGGCTTGTGTGCACTCACACGTATGTATATGTATCAGCAATTAAAATATACTGTTCAAATTGTACCATCATCGTTCAAAGAGCAGGCAATCAAAAGATTAATTTAAAGTCCTGTATTTGATTAGATAACAACAAATTAAAATATTGTAAGATTTTAATTAATAACAATTTTTAAAAAATTTTAATTTTTCCTTTTTTATTAAAACGATCAATTAATAAATATTTTATCCATCCTTTTAAGACAGTGATGAAAAGAGATTTACTTCTTCGTGCAATATTTTAATGGTAATAGATCAGCTCTGATGACGAAGTGAACTAAAGATCGAGACGCAAGAAAAATATACGTACAATTGTGCACAAAATATATTTATACAATGTTTTATTGAATAAATTCTAAAATTTTACTTTTAAAAACGTGTGAAATTAATGTAATACTTTATCAAAAATTTCCAAATCTCTTGTTTGCTTTGACAAGCAATTCGTTATAAAAACTCCATGACAATCTTAAAATTTGATCGTGATTGTCATTGGATTTTCTACGTTTATAAAAGATAAGCATGAGCAGGAATAGGTTTTAGGGTTTCCATATTATTTTTGTAATACTTTAGCCAAGAATGTTATTTAACGTTTACGTATTTGAAATTGTCTCAGTGATGATTTCAAAGCTATAAAATTTATTATAGATGTGAATAATAACGACGGTAAATGTTAAATTAATCTAATAAGAACTATTCACGATACTGGTGGAACAATAACAATATTATCAGTTGAGAGAAGTTATCGAGCACATGCTATAAGATACGGCAAGAAAATGCCTACTTCTATCATAACGAAAAGGTCTTACCAATAAATAAATTCTATAATACGATAGCGCTTAGAAATATTGTAAAAAAAGAAGGTTAAAAAGAAAGGGAGGAGGAAAAAATTTAATATCCCCAGGAATAATCGTCGTAGTTATTCAGTCCCTTATTCCAAGAGCTATCCGCCACTTGAAATCACGGCGGAGTAACCGACTTGTTGATTTCAAATCATAACACCTGCAATTTACATCGGCTCCAAGCAAATCTCCACTGCCTTCAGTATCCGTTCGAGCTCGTCCGCAAAAAGAAGACGATCTTTAAAATAATATTCCCTCCGCCTTGGTATTTGACTCGGGGAGTAGCGTGTCCGTACTCCCTGTTCCGAAATGCAAATCCGCAAATTATCGCCTGGGCTCTCCTCTCCCATTTCCGCGCGCCCCGCCCGGCCCCTGGGTACCATCGCCGGCCGAAGTAGAAGCTCTGGCCTCCCCGCACGAGTGCCAATCCGTGAAAAGCCACCTGAACCGTAACAGGAGCCAGACGGCTAAGTCAAGCCATTGGGCAATTTTACGTCTCGCGCTCGCGAATTTATCAAGAGCTCCGCGATTTCCCGACGGCCAATATATCCCAGTGTTGATCCTGCCTTCGGATTGGCACCGGTATCGCGGGGAATTGGCACTCGAGCGAGCTGCCGAACTTAACTTTTGAGCCGTTTCGAGCCTAATCCCTATTCATTCATCTGGCCAATTCATCTAATTTTTGTCCGTAATCAGCGATAGAGGGAGTTATCGTTGGCGAGATCTTGATAGCCGGCATACCTTCCGATTGAGGCAACTGATTAAATGCCGGATGCAAATCGGGCGGGTCTGTACTCCCTGTTCTTCCTCAACGATAAATTCAATATTTTCCGTTCGTTATCTCAAAGGCCAGCGACAAAATCAAGATCTCTCGGACCGACCGCTTGGAATTCCTTATAAGTGCCCTGGCCAGTCCATTGAATTCATACTAACTCCTCGCGATAATAAGCTTACGAAGCTCCTAGCTGACAATTTTCATTGCTCTATTTTAGGAAAAAACCGCCATATTGCACCTTCCGTTGCAATATACCTTAACATATGCCACTTTAACCTTCTCGACAAATGAATGAACGGAGTGTGCAGACGCGGCGCACAGCCTGCCATCTTCCTCCTCTTTTCCCTTGCTGCTCTCGCCCTCGCCCATCGCCCAATCCATAGAAGGCCAACCCCCTGCCCTTCGCATTTATGAAAATACATAAAAAGGAGCTCAAGGACCAAGCGCTAGAAATTCGCAAGAGCTACTCTGTCAATTATGTATTACATTGACTTCGCTCGCAGATGACGGATCAGTCGCAAGTCAGGTGGTGTCGTACCAGTGAACGATAAAAAGGAGGCGCTCCGAAAAATTTCTGTGAAAAGTCACCCGGGCTCCGAGGAAAGTGCCCCCGAGGGTTGCACAATTCGGCAGAGTCATCGAGCACAGACTACCGTCTCAATTTTACTCGGAGCGCTAGTTAATAAATAGCGGGTGGAGAGCTGACGATTACTTGGAAGCCTTGGCGTGCGGGCGACTGGAGCCGAGGCGCCGGCGGCCAAGGCATCGTGCAAATATTTGCCGGCGTCATTCGCATGCGGCCGCGGATCATCCGCTGGGCGCCTTATCCGGGCCGGAGAAGCGCCTCTCCTTGAAAAGGTCGAGGAGCCGTTGACGCTCCGGTGCAAGGCTCCGCGAGTGGTTGTCGGGTTTCGCGGATGGGTCGGGAAGCCGAGGGGCGAGAGGGAGGTGCGGAGGAGGAGCCGCACCAGCAGAATAAAGGGGGGGAGCGGAGAGAAATACTTAGAATCGTGCTGGAATGGCGCAAGGAATGAATGAGTTCCAATGCGAACTGGTCCCCTTCTCCATAAAAAAGAGAATAATGCCACTCGCGAAATTGAAAGTTAAAGAGTGGCACGCGTCTCGGGAGTGAAATATCGATTGATCTTATTAGCAATTGCGATGAATGACAGAAGAAGAATGTGGAATTAAGTACCGATAGTGGGATTTATGCACATAGTTCAAGAAGAAACACACAAATGTATTTCAGTATTGTAGCTACGGCTCGACTTTTGTTGAGTTTCGACATCACTTGTCAATCGCGCAGAGTATGGTATAAGTGTTAGTTTTTGCCGCACCTAAATCTGTGCATAAATTTTAACTTCTGTAAATACCGAACTGTGTACGAACTGAAAGGAAACTATTCGCTGTATGCCCATAAATTAACTGTCTTCTTATGAAAGATCTTCATTAAACAATTCATAAATGCTAATAATCCTAAATTTATTCACAGTTGGACCTCAACGTTTATTTTTTCAATCATGGTCCAAGCGTTTCTTTTCTAATCTAATGAATAAAGGGATAGATTTGAGAAATTTCATTATTTATGAGGATGCAGATTGATGCTGTTTTCGGTGCAAGATGGATTCGCTGTTTTTTTAAATGCATTTTACACGTAGAAAGAAAAAAAGCTTGAACTGGACTTTTTATAATAATAAATATTTATAATAGTAATTATCGTTTATATATATATATATTTATATTATTAAAGAAAAAAATTTTCATCAAATTGTTGTTGCAACGAAAATGTAAAAGAATATGGAGCACTAAGCGCATCTGGTTGGCCAGCACTTTTCGCAATAGAACATAATTTTACTTCGATAATTGTATTATAAAACATTTTTACACAAGCATAAATTTATATTATACTTTTTGAGTGTGTATTTTTATTTTAACTTGTATTTGTTCCTTTCATTTTGTTTGTCATTACTTTCATTTTTATTTTTAAATTATCACCTAGTCATATATTTAGTTTCTCGTGCTTATTTTTTTTTCTTTCGTTGTTAATTCTTAACACTCTTCCCTGCATGTATCTAAGATGTTTTCCTTTATTTTTCCAAGAATCTTCTTTTATTAATTTTTACATTTAACTTCTACCTGCTTTAAATTCTTTTACTCTATCTTTTATACATTTTGCTTGATCGTTTTTATATTTTGTTTTTTATGATTCATTGTAGTTTAGGTCTCTAATTTTATCTTTTCTTTGATATTTTCTTTTTGTATTTGTTTTTTTATTAACCTTTTTACTATATTTTCTCACTTTCTCTCTCTCTCTCTCTCTCTCTCTCTTATTCCTTTTAATTCTTTATCTTTTATGTATTCTTGTATACTTTTTCTCCTAATTGATACCCATATTCCATTACGCCTTTTTTATATTCTTTCTTTTCATGTTATACATTACCTAGCTATGTTTTGTTTGATACCCTTGCTTTCAAATCATATTTTATTGCTTTTTGAAAACCTTATTACCATTATTTCTTCTATTTTGCTCTCTTACATGACAATGTAACTGGATGTTATAGCATATCAAGATCCAGTGCCCATTTTATTTACATTCCTCTTATAAAGCTTGGACTTTCTTCTCTATTCTAGTTTCAGTCGTAGTAGATTAAAAGATTAGTAGATTAGAAAAATAAGTGGTTTTCAATTTTTCTGTTTTAATCTTTCCATAAAATTCTATATCGTTAAACTTTTCATTCACTAGTTCTCTCACAT
This sequence comes from Kradibia gibbosae, assembly GCA_018907135.1. NCBI lineage: Eukaryota > Metazoa > Arthropoda > Insecta > Hymenoptera > Agaonidae > Kradibia > Kradibia gibbosae. The sequence goes on along the minus strand of JACCHX010000003.1, from coordinate 25,228,731 downwards.
TATTTACTCTCTCTCTCTCTCTCTCTTCCTATACTCTTGTTTAACAATTTCACTAAATTTCAGTTTCATAAAGCCAAAATATTTTTATTTTATGCACTACTCCTATATTTCAGTGGCCCCATTTATCTTTTACAGTTTTGCCTTTTACTTATTTTCAAAACACTAATATTTCCTTTCCTTATTAAGCCTCTTTAACATTCCCTTCGTTCTCTTTCAGTATCTAACTTATTTACCAGTCATTTTTAAACATAAAAGTTTCTTTAACCTTCACGAAAAAAAGTCGGTAAAACAATGGAAAACAGATTGGTTAAGGATTTTTTTGCACAAAGAAAAATAATTAAAATGACTGTTGTAAAGTTACTTTAAAATAGCAATGAAGTCGGTAGTCATCTTCAAAAAAGTACCGTATTTATTTATGCGAAAGTAAAAAAGCTTTTAAAGAATCAGAGGAAAACGACGAAGAAAATAGTAATAAATAAGTAATTCGGATTCGAAAAAGCCAGAATGCACAATCTTGGATCTTTCTTTCTTCGCAATGAAGAAGCGCGGATGCTGACCTCGTCAGATTTATAGCTTATCTATCGTGTGAAGGCGATGCCGTATCTATATTTGCCTTAGTGACATTACAACATAGTACTTAATTTGACATTACTAAGTTATTATTAATTTACTTTTTATAATTTTGTCGTTTGTCGGGTATCCTTTTCGATATTTTCTGCGGCTTTATCGGTGTAAATCGTATCTTGAAAAAAACCTTTTAGAGTTCAATTATAATTAGATTTTTTTAAAAGAATGGTTTGGGTTTTCGCTAATTTATTATATGTAATATAAGTTCTGATTAAGAAGAGACGTAAAGCCTTAATGCGTCGTATGTAAATGACGTACAAAATATCATGAAATATTATTAAAACTCCTTAATGCTAATTAACGTAAAGTAGAATTACGATGCATCATGTTGGAAATTTTATTTAATTCAGCATTGGATTTTAGTGGATATCTGTGCTCGCGGGTCATTCCACATCTACAGGTGAGCAACAGGTCACTTGCGACCTGGTTTCAAAGACAGTCCTTGATTCGAATTGTTTTCACGTTACTTTAAATTAAATGATATCGATACTCGACGTATTACATTCGAATAGTGAAAAAAAAAATTATCAGACCTGAAAGTAATTGCATATATGTATGATGGTGTTGACATTGTTATAATGCTCGAAAAACTTAAAGTTAATAAGTAATAAGCATTTATCCTAAATAATGATAATTTTTATTAACGCGTAAGAAACTTAAAAACATGTGATTTTAATAAAATTCAAAACAGTATATTTGATATAGTTGTAAAGTACGTAATATTACGGGTAAAACGAATATTCTATTAATATTATAATAGGATAAAGATTAATTAAATACTTGGTATTATTAAGCTAAGCCACATAAATTTTAAATCACAATTCTTAGTAAATATCACAACAATGGTAAAGTTTTTAAATGCCAAATATGAGTATAAAGCGGGCAAGTGTAACCAAGTTAAAATAAAAATAAAAATATTAAGCCTTGCGCGCTATCGCGTGAGAGTATATTTCCGAAATATGAAATGCGCGCAATTGACAGTTATTATGCATGCAAATAAATAGGATGACTCATTTTCGTAGGAATAGAAATTATATAACTATTATTTTATGAATGCGTGCTTGCAAATGTAAACAAATTCGAGTTTTCCAAAATACAAAAAAAAAAAAAAAAAAAAAAAAAAAAAAAAAAAAACGAGACGTTACACGCAAAAATTGTTAAAGAGAGCCGATTCCCTTGGTAATTTCTCAGCGAGAAATGTAAATTTTCGTAAGATCTATTTTTAGAGAGCAAGAAAAATAGGAATTAACCGTAAGCTCCAATTCAACTCGAGCTCAATGCTTTATCTTCCAAGTCGTCGACAGTCGACGTAGAAAGACTATAATCTAGATCACGTGTGCTCTTTTGCTTCAACAATCACGCATAATAATCGAAATTCAAAGTCTCGTGTGTACTGTCTTCTCCATTACCGAGCGCACGCTCAATAAATGTGATTCTCTTTCGCAATCTGCCCTCCGGAATAGAAGGCGCTCTTAAATTATTTTCGTACTTGAATGAGCCGTAGTATCCGTTACGTGGCTTTTAAATACTCTAAAAGTCGAAGAAATTGTCGTATCGGAGTGAGATATGAAATTTTAAGGCCAGGATACGATACGACACTACGTCAGGAAACTCTTTTTTAACTCGAACAGAAAAGAGCATTACAAAAAATGGCGCGTAATCTAGTTGCGAGCGTAGATGGTACGGCGGCGATAAGGCAATTGCCTTAGGAGCAGCCACGACGAATGCGATGACTTTCCTTTGAATCGGAATCGAAAATCCCGAAGCTATTTCAGTAAGATTAAATACGCTCCTATCGGCGTATCGCACGAAGACTTAATGCCGAGTCATCCAAATACGAAGCAAAAACCGTCGATTCCGGCCATGAATGCTACAAGAAAGCATCAGAAGAGAAAGAAGGAGCGCGTCTCTCGGGCCTCGGAGTTCGCAGCCGCGAAGCCGTTGCGAGTCGAAGGCATCGGGACGAACGCCAATCGAGGATCGGCGCGGCTCCTCGCCCCGGTAGAAGATATCGGAAGCCGGGACTCGCGGGAGCCCAGCCCTAAAGGAGAAATTGAAATAAATCTGTCGCTCTCCCTCGTCCCGAGGCTCTATTAACTTGGATTGTTTACGGACGCTCGGAGCCGCCGCCGCCGCCACCGCCGCTCTCACGATAAGATACGGGCGTTGGTGAGCAGAGTTGGCGAGCGAGAATACGACGGGAAGACAATCGTCGAATTAACGAGTGCGACGGCAATGGGTTAAGGCGGCAGGGGATGGGCGCGGCACTCCGAGGGACGCGGCCCCGGGGAGACGGAGGAGAAGGAGGTTGCAACCTGGTGGGGAGTCATAGAAAAGCCACGTGCGCAGTAAAAACGCGACGTTAGAAAGGAGATACGCATCTGAGGCGCTTCTGTGTGTCGCCGGTGCGGCTGGTGGGGTGGGGTCGGGGGCGGCGGGTGGGTCGATCGCTGGCTCGCGCGCGCGCGCGGATCCGCGTGTGCGTGCACGCACACTCGCGCGGCCCGCGGCGACGAGCACAAGGTCTTGTGTGCTCTCGGCTGCGCAGCCACGCTCCATGTGGAAATGTAGTTCACAGTCAAAGGACGCGAGGAGGAGGGACGCGCGCCGCCGGGGAGGAGAAAGAGACGAGAGTAGGACGGCTATTATCTAGCCGTGATGCGCACCGAAAATTGCCGGATGGCTCCGTGCTCGCGCCGCGTAATCTTCGTGCACTAGGAATCGCCACGAACGCATTTTGATTTTCTACGAGCGCCTATGAAAGCGCGATGCCGGACATTTTTTTTTTTTTTTTTTTTTTTTTTTGTATCGGGCCACCCAACGGCACGACGGTGCGAGCCTGGCTTCGCGTCGCTTTTTCAAAGGGACTACTTCTCGCTCGCCGGCGGATACCTTGGCTCGCGGCGGATAAGCCCGACACTCCTCCTCGTCAGCTGTCCCGGAGGCTCCGTCGCTGTGGGAACTTTTATTCTTCCTACGGGGCTGCTCGTCCAGGAGCGATACTCGCGTTTCTTCTTCTTTCTGGGCCGGCTTTTCGTCAGTGGTCATGCCGTCGAAAGCGCCCGCGATATTTTTACGATGATGCTTGAGCGTCCATCCGGGCCGCGGCTATTTACCATCGACGGCGATAAAAAGCGATGCTTAGAAGTTCGCCTATTGCGAACCGAAGCACGGCTCGGAGGAAATATTTTCGGCGATGGTGTACGGGGGGGGGAGGAACGTCTCGGGAGCCGCTCGCGAGCTGCGGCAATGTGCGCGCGTAAGGGAAAAAAGAAAAGGAAATTTTGTGAGAACGGACACACGCGTGGTGTCAGTCAGTCGGAGACGGACATCAGTCCCGCGTTGGAAAAACAGCGAACTCAAGAGATACGACGAAACAGCTGCTAAAGAATGTCGACGGTGTGAAATAATATAGATTAAAAAATTTGTCGGATATTTACCATCGTCAGTTTCATATAACGCCTAATTTTAAATAATCGAAAGAAAAAAAATTGGAAATGATGAAAACAATTAAAAAACACTGGCTCGAGTGGAATGAAATCAAAACTTTTACTCGTGTCGCTTGGAATTTGATATAATAATGCCGTGCACGAAATTGTGTACAAAGCCGTAATTTACATTATTACTGACTCCCAAGGTCAACGGTTAAAGCTCTATTATTGTAGATATCATTGTTAAATAACTACGGTACTGTTGAATTATGACGTATCGAATGCCTCCATTTTGGTAAAGCTTAAACAAATCTTTACGAAAAATAATGAAAATGACAGTTGATCAAGAAAGACTTAAAGCAAATATTATCTTCGTTGGAAAAAAATTATCTTTCTTCTTACAAATATTGAAAGTGTAATTTGTCTCCGTGTATTTTATCCAATCGAGCTCCAAGTTTTTTAATGGAGTTTTGGCGTTACGAATAGTTCAATATATGTTTCTTCGATTGACAGCGTAGTCAACATCGCTATGGGCACACGAATTATTGCATTTTTGAAATGATAGAAAAATTGCGGTCTTGTGCAACAAAATCTTTAAATTAAAATATTTAACTAACCTAACAGCACCCCTCCCTTGATGGTGGATTAATTTTAAAAGCCACTGGTTTCGATAGAGAAAAGAAAAGTGCTCGAAGAAAAATCATCGATCATCTTTGTTGTCGTCTATTTTGCATTAGATCACACTAGAATTTCGTATTGCGCCAAAATTCTAAGCACCGTTCAAATAGAGAATTTAGTCAAACAAAAGTGCACAATTTAAGAAGAGCAATAAAAATTTAAAGTCCCAAGACCGTTTTTCCTTTGTTGACGTATTACCAGAACGCCTGTGAGAAAGTTCGACAAGGGGAAAAGGAAACGAGACGGCGTACATTTTCTGAGTGCCATAAAATCTTCGGAAAGCTAACAGAAGGGCATTTCTTTTCCTTGTGCACTTCTCTTCATCTCGGAAATTTGATAATTAAAATAATGGTGGGACACGTAATAGCGAGAAGTAATAAAATCTTCGTGTACGAAAACTTTCCCATCTTGCATGAAGCTTACCGAAAAGCTCAAGCGCCAAAGAAACATATCTTTATGTGCAAAAATGAATATGATTTCTTACTGTTTTCAGTGCAATGATCTTTTTTATAAAAAATCTAATTGCACCAGTCGTGAAGCCTTGCTAAGTGCGATTTATCATTGACTTTATCCCCTTGTCTATGTATTCTCATTAAGATTATTCATCTTAAAATCATAATATCTTAATACGCAAAAGTGTTTTTTTTTTCAAAAGAAAATTTTACAACTCTAAACATAATTGCATTATGAACTTTTTAACATCATCGGATTTTTTTGAACCGTGAGGTTAGTAATGAAATGGCTAATAACTAATAGGCATGCGCTTTAGTTTGTGAGAAAGGAATTACAACCTTTAAAAATTTTCAATAATCTGTACAACTATAGAAATTCATGGGTACAATGCAAAACAAATTGAAATACAATTAGTATAGTACTAACATAGTAGACTGTTACATTTCGTATGGAATACATATAATATAAATGAGTCGTTACCAAAACTGGTAATGCTAAGTTTTGGTGTGTAGGCTGTTACGTATACATTAATATTATTACACAAAGGAAATAAATGATATAAGAATGTTTATACTTTTAAAATAAATAAACATTAGTAGTATTCGTTGCGAGCTATAGTTGTTTGTAAAGTATAAGTAAATTTATTATATTTAGGTTTATTCATGTGATAAAAATTTTTAACACAATTTATTTTAATCTTGTTATCTAAATATTATTAATTTCGTGATTAAAATTGTTGAGTATATTTGCTTTAAGCAACTGATTATGACATAAAAACAATATTCTTAAATTTAGCATATGGCCATATGTGGATGAGAGAATAAAGAGCCATGCAAAGATTTCCCACTCCTACAATTTTTCGGTCAAAAAACAACATATTTTCCTTCTATAAAAACATTCATTAGCATTCGCGCTGTTTATGCCAAAGCAAATGAATAATTTTTCACTAATTAACTAATTTAAGCAATTTTTGTGAAGGCTCTCTTGTATTCATTTGAATTACTTTTGATTCATTTTGAAAATATAAAGAATAAAGATATTAACTTGGGAGGTTTTTATAAAAAGTACCAATGCATGACAAAATAGTAAAAATATTGTACGTTTCTTAATTCTTCGTAAAGTTAATTTACATAAAACTGAATATTGGTAATGTTTGCTCAATATCGCTACCTTTACATATTTTCCAATACATTTCCATTCGTATCTTTGCAGATAATAGAAGTAATCTCAAATTTGCGCCTACTATCATAATGCGTGTTTAAAAAGGACAATTATAAGACTTTCATTCTTCATAAATTGAATATTTCAAATCAGCTCTGGTACATTTGTATTATATTCTGCATTCATATTTTAAATTCTTTGCATTATACAAGCTTACAACATTTTCTAAGTTAAGACATATGTTTATTCATATAAAATCTGTGTGTAAAAAAAATTTATAAATTAATTCATCAAACCCTTTCATTAAGTCATTGTTATTCCAACATAAATAGATTAATGTTTTTTTTATTATAACTTGTGTAATAAAAGTATAGGAAATTTATTTATTAGGTTCATAAAATGAAGTATATATTTTTGAAGTATTAAAAGAATGTTTAATATTATGAACAAAAAAGCAAACTATAAAGTTAATTTATTTGTAGATTCAATATTACAAGAATGGATTATTGGTGTATATATAAATTAGATAATTTTTCTATAAAATTGGGGAATATTTTTTTACACGGAATCATCCAATTTTTAAAACGTATAGATTAAATGATTATTTAAAGCTTTTATTATTTATACATAAAAGATTAATTAAAAATTTTATTGAATTTTTATTGATTGGTAAATCTATTTAGAATATTCTTATCTAAAAAATGCATTATAATCAAATTAAGATACAGTAGTTTAATCCAATAAGTACTAGTAAAGAGTTTTTATCAACCAATAGATCACGTTTAACTCAAACTAGAACACTTCTTATCAGTGCTCCAAAAACGATGTCGTCAATTTAACATCAGAAAGCTGTACTTTAAGTACTAAAAAAAATTTTAACTTTACATTTTCATAAGAATGTTTACTTTGAACATAAAATGTGGAAACATCTGCTTTTATAATCCCTTATATTCATTGAAAACGAAGTTAAAATTTTCCTTTGAATAATAGAAAAGTTAGAAAATAAATGTTTTTTTTTCTGATAGCTAATGAATATTAGAAACACCTAAAAATTCAAGACACAAAGCGCACATAAACGTAGGATAAAATGCGTTGGCACTTAATATTTTTTTAAGTATTCTTTGTACTATCAATTAAAATTCTAATAATTCTTTTTAAACAGTCTCGTTTTTTCTTTCGTATTTTTCACGAAGTGTGTTGCAAATAGTACTTTTTATGAAAATAAGATAAAAACTTCATCGTGTATACAAATGTATAGAGAAAATCATCGTGTAAAAAAACATTAATTAGAATTGTAACAAAATGTATTAATAAAAAAATTTCACAAATTAACTAGTTTATTTTTAATATTCAATGCAAATAGAAATATTATTGAAACTGTATTAAAATCGTTCGTTAATGAAATTGTTTATATGCTATATATCTGAAAATTTATTTCATTTATGATTATTAGAAATTTGAACGCAATATCATCTATAAAAATAACTGGATTTAAATTAATATATAAATCCAGTAGCCACCACAATATGATTAATGAACTTGACGTCCGAATCGTATAGTTGCTGTAAAAAATATAAGTTATTTTATCTTTCTATTAAATTACAAAGATGTTTAATCGTTTAATTTAATGTTTAGTAAAAAGTATTCATATTTCGTTCAAATAATGGTTGAGCTGATAAAAAACATACTAATAGTAGGGTCATTAAGTGTTATTGTTGAAATGTTATAATGTGGTGTATTTTAGTATAATTAAAAACTATTTAAACTTACATCATTTTAAATGTAATGATCCTCAATATAATTCCAATAGATATTACAGATACATTTCACTGAATATGTATGAGCTCCATAAAGGCAAATAAAATATGTTTCTATTGAAAACATTTTTTTTTAGAAATATTTCTCAATTTTTTAAAACAATTATAATGAATAACGTGGATGCATCAATTATTGTAATAATTTACGCTTTGAAAAATTTATTTAACACGGAATCCGCAGAAATTCAATTCAGTAAAAATACTATTTTCGTTAGCAATGAGTGATGTAGGAATATTTAAAAAAAAGTAAACTACAAGTAAAGTAATTTTCGAATACATACATTTACCAATGTTCAGTATTTTTCATTTTTTTCTGTGTATATATATATATGTATGTATATATACACACACACACAAATATGTATATATATCTAATATTTATCTTCAAATATGTGTATTTTTTGAACCTATTATGCGTAAATAAGATTTTAGATTTCAGAAAGATGGAAAGTTAAAATTCATATTTTATATAAGAAGTAAAATATTTATACAAAGCTTAAAGAATTAAATTTGTAATTGGAATTATTCACAGGTGATATATACAAACAGTAATAATAAAAATGGATTATCTATTTGATATTTATGATAAAGATCTATTGTTGAGATGTCGGTGATACCTGTTGAAAATTATTGGAAAAATAGCATATATAATTGTAGTATTGTATTAGTAATCAGATGTGCTATTACAATATATCCGATGTATATAGAATAAAATAAGCTTTAAGCAAGTAGATGTAATAAGTTTTAGGAAAGTAAACTTAGTTTAAATTTAACCATATCATAATAGGCGACGCATCGTCAATATCAAATGAATTTTCTTAAGAGCTAACAATGAGTTACGTAATTATTAGCTCTTGTACCGAGAAACATTATTTATAAGCACAAAGAAAAACCTCTAATCACAAGTATAAGCTGCTTTTTTTCAAGCTGGAAAATAAGCGAGATTTTCAAAAGTTAAGACGTATTAAAGTTCTATTGTGACGTCACGGAGTTACGTCTGCCGATATTACGAAATCGTCGGAACGGTCCCTTCCTTCTACATCGGATCTTTACCGATTCGCTCTTTAACGAGAGGCGAGGATCGAACGCGAACCGAAAGTAGGCCAGGCCCAATTAAAAAACGAGCAATGACAAAACAATAATAATAATAATAATAATAATAATAATAATAATAATAACGATAATAATAATGACGATGATAATGATAATAATAAATAATAAATAATAATAATGGTAATACAAGTAATAACAACAACGACAACGACAACAACAACAACAAAAAGAATAACAATAATTTTTTTAGCAATGAAATGGTAATAAATAAATAAATAGCTATAAATAAATACGAGGAAAAAAGAAGAAAAGCAATAATAAAGATTGGTATAATAATAAAGAGCCCGCGCCTATTACTTCATGCCGTTTTACCGATTACCACCACCAGCAGCGGCGGCTCAACCTCGGCATCTCGCGCGCGTGCTCAGGAAAATCACTCTCGTTTTTCCAGTCGAAATGCGCGATCTCGCCGGACCGACGAAATTCAGTCGAATATGCGGCCAAGAAGTCTGAGATCAACATCGCGCACTCGGGCAAACAACCCTTTCACCAGGCCACTCTCTACCTCTCGTTCTCTCTCCTGCCCTTCCTATCTCTAACCTCGCTACATCTCTCTCTCTCTCTCTCTCTATCTCCTCGCTCTATAACTATCTGTAGTGCGGCGCGCAACAAGGCACCTGGTCTCTCCGCCGTGGCCAAAGAGCCATAGACAGAGAAACGGAGTGTGAGAGCCTAAATAAGAGAGAGAGAGACAAGAGAGTAAGAGTAAAAGAGTAAACGCGCGCGCGCGCGGGAGAGAGAGAGAGAGAGAGAGAGAGAGATGTAGCGAGTCCTTAACTCTACCACCACCACCACCACCATCGCCACCTCCGCACCGCCACTACCACCTTCGTCATAGTCGCCACCTCTACTCAACTCTCCCTTCCTCTCCCGCTCGCACTCCTTCGCTCATTCAATACTCTCTCACTCGTTCCCCATCTCGCTCGCTCTCTCAACTCTGTCCTCCTACTATAACGACGGCGGCGGCGGTGGCGGCGGCGGCAACAGCAGCAGCAGCAGCCAAGCACGCGCCTTCTCTTTTTCCCTCTCTCTCTCTTTCTCCTCGCTCGCTCGCGCTCACCTACCTAGGATACTTGGCGTACGCGCGAGCGGTGAAAAGAGAGGGAGCGAGTGAGAGCGCTAGCGAAAGGGGGCGGGGAACAGTGAACGAGGGTGAGGGAGTAAGAGGGAGGGATAGACTACTCTCTCGCTCCTCCCCGGTGCGTCTCTTTGCGCAAAAGTTACGGCGGAGCGGGGAAACAGAGTGAGACGGACCGCGGAGACCGGAAGAGATAACTCTCTCTCTCTCTCTCTCTCTATCTATCTATCTATCTATCTATCCCTCGCGCGCACTCACTCGCTCACTCTCACTCTCACTCGCTCCGTCCGTCCGTCCGTCCGTCTCTCTCTCTCTCTCTCTCTCTCTCTCTCTCACTCGGAGCGCCGCCCGTAGCCTACCTCTTTCTCCGGCCGAGGCTCTCGCTCGCTCTAGTGGCTCTCGGAGAGAACGGAGCCGAGCCGAGCACGGCAGACCTCGTGGAGAGAGGCGAGCAGACAGTGCGTGCGCGCCCCACGACGACGATGCATCGACGCCGATAATACGGGACCGCGGGGACAGCCGCTGTACGTGAGAGCGAGAGTACGGGGCCGAGGTGGAAGCCCACCGCGAGGAGCGCACGGGAGCACCTGCAGCAGCTGGCTCGGCGAGGCTCGCTGCAGTCTCGGGTACACGTCGGCAGGAGCGGAAGCACAGCGGGTGACGCGGAGGCGAGAGCAGCAGCCCCCATCGGAGCCCCGAGCAGCAGCGCCCGCCCGGGAGGGTGGAGAACGGGCTCCGGCGCGGCCCGAGATTCAAAGTTTGGCGCTCTCCTGCGGAGGGAGCGCAAAGAAAGTGAGAGCGGAGGAGAACCGGAGCACGCGACGGCGCGGCCCGAGAGCGACTCACTCCGCTCGCTCCCAGCTCCGGTGTTGTGTAAGAGCTTGAAAGTAAAAGTTGAAACCGCCGAGTTCGGCGGTGCCCCGAGCTCGGTCGCGCGCGCGCGCGCGCGCGTTAAATTTCGATTCAACCGAGGCCGGCCGAGTGTGTCTTGAGGCCCCGGGGAGTAGCAGTCGCCGATAGCCGAAACCTCGGTGGGATCCCCGTCGGCGTCTGGCCAGACAACCTCCGACCCGAGCCAACGGCTCCGCTCCAGCTCCAGCTCCGCAGCATCGTCCTCGGCATCCCTGGCGGCGGCGGCGGCGGCAGCAGCAGCAGCAGCGACAAGAGAAGCACTAGCAAGAGTAACGGTAGCAGCGGCTCCGACGACTTCGCAGTCGGAGCAGAGCCGCGATCGTAGCAGCAGCAACGGCAAGCCCATTAGTAAACAAAGAGTAGCATTTAATAAAATACGGGCCTTCTGTGTGCGCGCTCTTTTTCGTACGGCAGTGAAACAGAAAGTGATTCGGGTCAGTGGGTCGAGGGAAGCTCCCCGAGGTGCGCGCGCGGTCCGTTCTCTCGCAACACGGGAAGAAGGCGCGGTGCAGGAAGAGGCCCCCGGGGGAAGGGAGTGCAGGAGAGTTAAAAGAGAATACAGCCCGCAGCCGTGTGCGTGCGCGTGAGAGATAGAGATAAAGAGAGAGAGAGAGAGAAAGAGAGAGAACAAAAAGAGAGATAGAGATAAAGAGAGAGAGAGAGAGAGAGAGAGAGAGGGAAGGAGAGAAAGAGATATATAGAGAGAGAGATAGAGTGTGCGTGCGTGAGTGAGAGAGAGTGAGTGAGAGTGAGAATGAGAGAGAAGAGCGGAGAGAGGCTTCTTGCGTAACTCCGGCGTTCTCGCTCTCTCGCTCATTCGCTCTCCCTCTCGCTCCCCCGCTTTCGCTCTTGCTGGCTTTCGCGCGACCAGTGAATAAGCGTGTTCTTTTTATAATTGCACGAACGAGTCGTGGCCCAACGGGGGAGACCGTCTAACGGCAAGAAGCCGATGACCAAGTGCCAGTGATAAAAAAGAAGAGGCAGACCAGAAGAGGCGGTCTGTTGTGAATTTCTGTTATTATTATTATTATTCTTATTCTTATTCTCATTCTTATTATTATTATTATTATTGAAAATTTTAATACGGGCAGTGAGCGAGGGAGGTGAAAAAGATCGGGAGCTTTCGACTCGCGCCTCTCCCGCCGTCCTCCCGTTCGCTTTAAACGGACGTACATATAAACACGAGCCCGCTTCGACACCCGCACTGCTCTCAAGCATACGTACGCCTTGATGCTGGCGTCTACGTACGCGCGCAGGCTCGCCAAGTGTACTTTTCTACTTTTACTTGCTCGCAGCGAGCGCACGGCACTCGGCGTTTCGTAAAAGGCGGATTACAAAACGGCGAGCGCGAGTAAGCGCGAGGCAGCCTCGATACAGGCGCAAGCGCGCGGCATAAACGCGGCGCACTTACGTGAAGGGGTGAGGCAAGAGGGCAAGGAGCAGGAGGTGGAGGAGGAGGAGGAGGAGGAGGAGGAGGAGGAGGAGGTACATACGTGCCAGCCGAGGGACACACACACGGGAGAGCGGAGAGCAAGAGAGCAGAGTGAAAGAGAAAGAGCCAGTGGACGGGCGGCTAAAGGTGCGCGAGGAGGTAGAACGAGAGTGAAAAGAGGAAGAGAGGAGGGGGGAGGCCGCCGAGCGAGCAGCCAGCAAGCAGCAGCGAGGCCGAAGGAGGCGGCGAACGAGGAGAATCCGGGAGGCGAGGAGGAGGCAGGAGAAAAACCGCGTGGCGAAGGGGCACGGAAAAAGGGGGAGCGGGAAAGCCGAGGCGCGGCGAAAGGACAAGAGAAAGGACTCGAGCGAGGAGGCCCACGGCGAGTCCTTGAGAGAGCCGCGAGAGCCCTGTTGACCCTGGGCCTCTCCTCCGCCCCTTTCTCCGCGGCGGCGATGCCGGACAGCTGACGTGGAGCCCGCCCCCGCGCGCGCGCACACCCTCCCCCCCGGCCCAGCCCACCCACCTGCCGCCCATCCCCCGACACCGGCGCCGCTCCAGCCCCGCGGGCCGACCCCCCGTCGACCGACGAGCAGCGCCAGCGGAGGTCGAGCCTCCGATCCTCCCGAGCCGCCGCGAGCCGCGAGATGCAGCGGTCGGGACCGGCGGCCGCCTCGTGCGGGTGAAGCGACGACCTCCGCCGCGCTCGGGCGCCCCGCGCCCCCTACCCCCGGGCCCGGCCCAGGGGCCCCCCGCCCCCGAAGAGGAGGGAGCCGCTCTCCTCGCAGCGAACAGAGCAGCCCGCGCCGGCGGCCGAGACCCCGAGGCCGTGCTTTCCTCAACGAGTACGACGGGGAGCCGCCGCTTACGCCTGTCGGGCTCGCTCCGATGGTGATGTGCGCCGAGGAACGAGTCGCCGACGACTGAGCACCGAAAGCCCGACGGCGACGACGAGGAGGACCACGACGAGGGCAGCGCCTGCGCATACGAGTTCTCAACGCTCACAGGTTAGTGGAAGCTCCGTTAAGCCCACCCACCCCGCGAACGCCCTCCTCGCGATCTCGTCCTGGACCAGCCTTCGGAGGAGCCGAGGAGATCGGCTTATCGCTTCGACCGATCGAGCCTCTTAACGCTTTCTTTCCCCTCGCCGTACTCGCCCCTAGCCAGTCTAGATGCCTATCGCTCGACGATTATCGCGCTCCTCCCGATGACGACGACCACGACGACCACGACGACGATGATTATTATGACGATGATGACGACGACGAGGACGACGACGACGAGGACGACGCGACCGAGCCTCGTTCTCTTAGCCATTCTATTTACATTTCATTTCGCAACGAGGACGATTTTGCCCAGGGACTACGATACCCGCTTGCTTCCTACGTTAATAACTCTTTTTTGATCCGTTATTAAAAGGATTCACCTAATTTGGCTCACTCGATGGTTATGCAAATGCGAGTCAAGGTCTTGATGAAATCATCGTCGTTTGATGTTTTGAAAATTTATAGCGCACTTAATATACTTCCTGAATATACGAATAATTGAAATCTATGGACACTTGGTATTATTATTGATTATTATTCCTAAACGATATTTTAATTTATTAAAGTTGCACGAGTTGCTCCCACAACTCTTTCGTTATTCATTTTTACACCAGTTTCTAATACTTACAAATGCTCAATTTCCATAATTGTTCGTTCGACGCACAACATTTTTTATAACCGGATCGAACGTACTTACTTTAATTCTACAAGGAAATAAGCTTATTTACAATGTCCTTTTGTTCTACTTGAATATCAACTTTGAACTATTGCAAGAATTTTTCAAACGCAATCGTTTTTTTCGCACTGTAGCACCCATTGTTTTTTTCATACCTAGTCATATGAAGAAGGAGAGCATTTGGTGCCGAGCTATAAAACTCTGAGATGAGAGAGAACGAGAGAGAAAGTGAGGGGGACACGGACACGAGAGAGAGAGAGAGTATTAGATAATAAACACAAGCTTCAATCCTTGCTTATTCATCTTTCTTTTCCGATGCTGTTTCTTCTAATTTAGCGGATACCCAAGTGTAGCCATTTACATTGAAAAATTATTGATCATCTGAGCACATTGCATTTTTTTGAAATTAGAAACAATCAAATTAATTGATTTCAATCGATAATTGTCATCTCCTTATTACGAATGTTAAATATTCAATGATCACCGCAGCGCTGTTTTTTAATGAAAATTCAATCATACGCGTGTAAAATTTGGCGTACAAATACTCTCAAATGTTATTGACGGAGCGTAAGATAAGGACACGTGCTCTCAAAAGCGCGATAACAACTTCAATCTTTAATTTTCAGCTGTATTTCTGTCTTTTCTACTATCGAAATCAAGTATAGCTCGGTCAGATTGAAAGAGCAAAAAAGAAAGAGAGAAAGAGAGAGAGAGAGCTTTATTTTTGTTTCTTTTTTTGTTTTTTATTTTGTAATTATCAAGTGCTTGGAGAAGATAGATACTTTTTCACTCGAATAATTAAATTGTTTATTTTTCAAACCGAGAGATTTAATTTATAATATTAAGCATTTGGTGTTGCTCGATGAGTTGCAGCAAAGACGTTTGGTGCAGAATAACAAACAAACACAAATTTGAGCACAATTTTCCGTCGGAAACTTTTGTATGCGATAATAATGTGAAATTATTATGTTTGCATTCCTGACGATGAATAGGCCTGCGTAGAAAACTTCCGGTATTTCTAGGTAAATTTAAGTTCCACTTATTGTCACTTCCTCCGTCGCCAGAGTTTTGAAATGCCTCGCCGACCTCGTACTACACGCGCCATTACATGGAAATTGTACACAAAATTTTCATCTTCTCGACCAAGTAGTAACTTTACTGTGTGTATATTTAAATCGACTCTGTGCAAGAGAAGCATTCAGCGAAGTACTTAAAACGCGGTAAGTAATAGTAGAAGATAGCGAATGAACAACAAATTTCGTCAATAGTAAAATCAAAGAACGGAAATCGAATTAAATTGCTCAAAAAGTGCGTGATAAGCGTGATTCGTTATAATTGTTCTTCTTCAATATGACCATACCCAAGATCCGAAACAAATACTTAGAAAAATAATTAGCCTACTTCTTGCAATGGACACTTAGCATTGATAAATAGAGTAGCTTAAGATGCAATAGCTGAAAAACGAAGCCCACCGGCGCGTTAAAATATTTGCGAACGAAAAATAATAAGCAGCGTGAAAAATTGGCAGTAGAATAAGGCCTTGACATTGTAAAGACGAGGAGAGACGAGTCGGTAAGCGCCCGGTTACATCGTTAATGAAAACGGCGAGCCTTCAAACGTCATCGCATGGAGAGCCGAGAGCAGTGGGAAAAGGAGGGAAAAAGTTGTCATCTAATAATCAAAAGTGATGATACGGTTCGAATGTCGAATGCGTCGTCGTGGCTCGATGATGAATAATAACATCGATAAGAGGCAGGCAAATGAATCTTACCAAGGCTCTTACCATAAACCCTCAACATAATGCACGCACAACACAATTTATACAAAGCCGATAAGGTCGGCCCGAATTCACGGTAATCACGAGTGCATTGCTTACTGCGTCGTCGCCGGACTTCATCTCGATCCGAGCATTGTTTTGAGGAGTTCTTTTGTCTTGCGGCGCTCGCACCTCGAATGCGCGACTTGTTTAACTGGCCTCTGCCTCACCTTTCGCACTCGCGAGTCCTCCGCGCTTCGCTCGCTCCCTGTCAATCAATTTGTGTCCCGGCAACCGATCCTACCCAAGATTCATCTCCCTCCAATGGATGTCAATTTATCTTAAATATCTTATCGCTTTGTTTTTTACGAACTCTCGTTCGGCGCAGCTCGCCCGTACGCGGCTGGCCAATATTATTTATTATTGGACTATAAAAATCGTGCCCTCGTCGCGCCTTTACATTCACGTGCCGCATGCGCGACGACGCAACGCACACGCACGCACGCACGCACGCACGCAACGGGCACACGTCGCCGCACTCTCCCTTATTTACTTTGGCCTTTCCTTCGAATCTCTTTCCTCTTATCTTTATGCCCCTTTTACGCTCCCCGTTTCTTTATCGTGGTGCCGTTTCCTTTTCTTTTCTTTTACAATTGTTTTTGTTTACATACGTCCGCGTCGCAGCACTCGGCTCCGCGATATTTAAAACAAACGCCCGAGCGCGAGTGCGCCCAGTCCCGATTTCCGTGAATTAAAGTAAACCGCCGGAAAAAGTCCATCTCGCTCTTCTCGGGCCGCTCGGCGTTGCGAGCGACCGCAACTGACGGAGAGAGAGAGCAGCCTTGGGAGAGTAAAGTCAGGCGACGCGCGAGGCTGCGAGCGGCAAAAAGCGCGCAGTCGGTGACTGACTGACTGACTGTTACTCCACCTCGGACCATCTTCCCGGCTTTTTTTAAGAATCTCTTGCACTGGCTGCGGCCCACCCCCCTGCAATTCACGCGCCACCGGCCGAGTCTCGTTGCTCTCAGTTTTATCCTTTAGTTGACGCAATACCCGGCCGGGCCTCTATTATGCCTACGATCGGGCGCGTAAATTTCTTTAGGATGGCCGCGCGCAGTCGGGCACGCGCTTTAATTCGGAGCCTCTCGCTGTACTATAATTAAAATTAGATTAGCCTTGATAAAGTTTCCTCTTTTTGAACAAAGATAGTGTTTAAATATTATTTCAGTACGTCATGGTGTATTTTTACCAAAATCACTTTATCCGAATATGAGATTCCATTTTTATAACATGAGCCGCTCGCGCTATACATGCATTGAAATTTTACGAAATCTTGAATATCAACGCGAGCCTTATCATCATTGATAATTCGAAATATTTTGAAAATTACTCACTTAGCATACCTTGTATATTGTACGTTTTTACTAATTGTTATTAAAGCACGAGACACGGTATCACTTTCCGTTTCGTTCAGATAAAGCGCGCGACGCTTATATCTTCATTTATGAGCATCTCGTTTCAAGGCCCTGTTTTCTTTACGAGAGATTTGTTATTCCTAAGGTTACCGCTCAATTTACTCGGCTGCAATCGGTACGGGCCGCGCTCGTAGCGCCGAACAGTGAAAATGGTCGGATTTCCTCGCAGCGCCGCAGGCTAAGAGATTCGCAGCGGAGTTTTTCCCCTCGGTACGAAAATAGTCCGAAGAAAGAGTGGAACGAGCGTGAGCGGAAGAGTTGGCGGCAGGGGGGGGCGGAGGAAGGCAGAGCGGCGACGGCGAGGAGGACTGAAGGGAATAATCATGCATAGGAAGAAGAAGGGAAGGAGGCAGGAGGACTGTACGATGTGGGAAAAGAGGAAGCTAATCAGAAGCGGAAGTGCGCTCTGGCGAGCTCGAGGGCCTTGAGGAGCAGCAGCCGCGCTTTTTAGCTCTTTAATTGCGGCTTGATTTACAGGCATCGCAGTCGTCGACGGGGGCGAATACACCGGGGACGGAGAGAGAATTCTAACTAATGGGCGAAAGAGAAACACCTTTTGCGACCGCAACTCCCGACTCAAAATCATCTTAATAAAGCCGCGCCGGAAGCTCGCGTAGTTTTCTGCGGCAGATAATTCTCTTGGGAAAAGTCTCGAAAGCGTGAAGCGGCTCTCGCCAATGTAATCGTGGATTATTTTCGTTTTATTCGCTCGAGCTATTACTAATGCCGCGCGTCGTGGGGCTTTCCTGAGAAATCCGTACGGCGACCGGGAGAATAATCTCCCTGTCCTTAATTTTTCGACAGATCGAGCTGCAACATTTCACACGTTGTGTTTAATTCGTTATGTAACTGCTTAATATTCTTTTTTTTGGAACTGACACTTTGTTGAAACACCATAATTACATAAGCTAAAATGGCTGAGATATTTCGTTAAGATTTCGCTCGTCGCCTTTTCAAATCAATCGTCAAATTTTACCGTAAACTCAAATTCTGCCTTATACATAAAAGCTTATTATGTGCGGTGTAATTAATATATTATGTGCCTCTTCGTCGTGGTCAGCGCAAGAGGAAATTTAATGGGCCAGCAAATATTGCACGCATTCCCTATTTACAATTTCTTGTTGCTAAACATGACAGCCCAAATTTTATATAAATACCTACTTTGTTTTTTGAAGCGCCTGTAAAAAATGCCAATTTAATTTTTTACGACACTGGAGAAACATAATCTTGAGTAAAATAAGTTTATTAAGATTATTCGAGTCACAAATATACAATGAGAATTAGAGGAAACCTTCAATTTGTTAAATTTAAACAATATTTCGAATCCCTATAACACTGTCTAATCTTCGGAAAATTGTGACGCACCTTTCGAGTCTCCCTTAAGCAGGGGTGAAGTTTTTGAAACTTCCATCATTTGTTAAATAAGTACATTCAATTGTTTTGTACATTATTATTAATTTAAGTAGCAATTCAAGCGATGATTTTTTCGAAATAAAAATTTAAGACGTTAACTGGATAGGAAAGTACTTCCCTTAAGTAATGGAGCACTTTCAATTTATTGGACATACTTCAAGTCCGATTGGTATATTGGTATAGTTGAATTCTTTAATTCTCCCAAGTTATATCGATGCCTACACAGTCCCGTTCGCGCTTCGAACGTCGCCTTAATGTTCGAGGCATTATGTAAGACTCGGCTAAAAGTATCGGTGGTAAAAGTGCCGAATGTAAAGTTACTCCCAGCGAGCACAATGCAAAATCTACGCCCAAAAAGAATTCCCGAGTTACATGCGCGGCAACGGCAACAGCGGCGGCGTCGGCGTCGGCGTCGGCGGCGGCGGTTACGCGTTAAATCGTTTTCCTACTTTCCGCCTTAAACTGTCGACTTTCCTCTTGTATAATCGAGGCGCGCGTGCGCGCGACTTTCCGGTCATTAAAAGAGCAACACAGCGCGACGCAGTCCCATAGTCTCGAGATCACAATCGCGGCTGACATCATCGCGAGCTACATTTTCTCCATTTTTTGCTTTCGTTACCAAGATTCCGGTGCTGCACCCCCCCCACCACCACCCCCCCTCGCCCATGCGTGCAGCCCATTTCCAGCCGTCCCATTTTCCCCGCTCTCCCGGCGTACGTCCGCGGCTGCGGCGGCGGCGACAATTTGCGGGTCGCGCCGGGTTACGTAAGTACGCCTACCGGTCGCGAGCCAAGGGCAAAAGGGAAGCAGGAGTGCCGCCAGGGCCTCGCCTCGAAAACTATAATAAAAACCCTCCCCCTGCCAGCCACTCCCCGCCGCGCCGCGTCCTAATACACCGCGATGGCTTTTTTCCGCTCGCTCGGGCATTTGCTCTACTCCTTCTCCGTCGCCTCCCGCTCTATCTCACCCCCGCGCCCTATCGCACTCTCGCTCTCTCGCTCCATTCCTCCTCTCCGTATTTTCGAAAGCACGCACGTCGCTCAGCTTTTCATTGTCGTAATGGCGTCGTCCAACCCCCACCCAGCCCACCCACCCCCGCGCCCCGTCGCGGCCCACCCCGGCCTGCCCGTTGGCCACTGTCGTCGTTTCCGCTGGCCCAATTCGCCGCTAGTTTACCTAATTCGCCTCGGCCGCTCGACATGCGCTCGCTCACAAATCTAACGAGACCCGCCGCCGCCGCCGCCGCCGCCGCCGCTACTTTCTCGCGTTGGATAGCGTTCAATCTGCCTCGTAATTTTGCCCATTTTAAAAAACAGTTTTCTCATTCGGTTCGGATTTACAGAATTTTCGAACAAATTTCAAATTTATATAAACTCAGCGTAACACTGTGTTAATGTTTTATTTATCTAAGCCGAAGCCTACGTAATTGATAATAAAAGCTCGTCTACCGTTAAAATCAACCTAGGCAGGACCTTATTTTTCGTCATTGAAACACACTATATTCAAATTTATTAAAAAACTATTTATTAAAAAAAAAAAATTACCCCAATTTTTAACAAGCAAGGTACAATTTCTTTATAATAATGTAAGTCAGTACGTAATTAGTAAAGGTATTTGGTAAATAAATTTCGAACGTTAATTACATTTTAAAGAATTTTAAAAAAATTTACGTGTTTTACACCAACAAAATACAACTGGTTGAAAATTGAAAATAAGTAATACCAAAAATCAAGAAAACTAATAAAAAATGAAATTAAATTTTTTTTACAATGTCCGATTATTTGAAATAAAAAAATCAATTCGTCATATTTTTTGGTTTTAAAGCGAAGGTGCATCGATCGACGGTACAAATGTGTTAAGCGTAAGCATTTAAGAAACGCTTCATCATATATCAATACATCAAATATAAATTTTAATGTTAAATAATTATCATTTTATAAATGTACATTTAATAAATACATTTTTATTTGCATTATTATTTAGCGTCCAACTTAACTTTTGATACATATTATAGTGTGATTTTTGTCGCCTCGTGAATATATCAATCAAGAAAATTTTGATAAATCGTATATATTTGGAGGTCAGACAATTCTTAAAATTGTTACCATTGATAGTTAATATATTTTTGTAAAAACATAAATGTAAACATAGTTTACATTTATAATTGCATCTTTTACATGGGCAATTTAAAGTTGAAAATCGTTACCGTCGATTCGTAGAATCCAAGCTTGCAGAGTAACAAAATATTAAAAGCCTTTTAAAAATTTAAGAATCAAATTAAGAATATTTTTCAAGAGTTTAAGATCAGCCTTCAAGATATAAATACGTCATTTTTTACAACATTTTTTCTTTTTTTTCCATCGAAACTTTTTTTCCGTAACTTTCAAATGATTAAAAAACTGCTTACTGAACTACTGAAAAATTTCAACGATTATACAAAATATTATTACAACTAAATTTTTTTATAATTTTTTATATAATTATTCGTTACTCTCATTAAAATCGCAACTGTCGTTTCAATTAATTTTAAGACTATGATTAAATAAGTTAAGATTATTATCGAAAAATTACCACTTTTAAAATTAATAATTTTACATGCAAATTTTTTAATTTTCTTAATATTTTTTTTTAAAACAAAGAAAGTGAGAACTTTTTTTATTAACTAAAAATTAGTAGGGATTGTTAGTATTATAAAAAATCATATAAAAATAGGAAAAGTGTAACTTTGTGATTCAAGTATGTTAATTCATTCTTAATCGATTCCTTCCGATGTACATGCCGTCGGATACCGAGCACTGGATTTTTTTCAAAAACATCAAAATCAGGTGTTACTACTGATATTCTACATTGGTCCAAATTTTAATCTAAATTAATTTAATAATCAACTTATTTAGATTAGTATTAAAAAGCAAAAGTAATTTATTACAATTATCCTGTACACAATTCAAAAAACTAATGAAAAATCATCAATAAAATTTCGGTTGTTAATACATGAAACAGTTTAAAAAATGCACTAAAATTTGCGCCTGACTCGACCGTGGCCAGATTTACTGTTGCCCCCTATTTAAAAAAAATTTATACTGCTTATTGCCTGAATAATAATTAACTTGCAAAGAACTTTCAATCAAAATTGATTAGTTTTTCTTCATAAATGCTAAAATTCTATTTAAATTAAGTTTGTTTTATAAGTTTGTTTTATAATTTTCAGAATATTAAGATTAATACATATCATTATATTACTAAAAAAGGAAAGGATTTTTTTTTAACTCATTGTTTAAGTTTAAATTTTATTCGCTGCATAAAGAAGTTCTATCAAAATGAATTTGGTATCGATATTCATTTAGAAATTTGAGTAATTTTGAAATTAACAAAATCATAATTGCTTACATTTACAATTGCTTTTTAAATATATATATATATATATATATATATATACATATAAAATTTTAAGTAATACTATTCATTACTAAAATGTAAATAGCAAGATTAAATTTTTACAAGATTAAGATGATTGAAATCAAAATTGAAAATCGTATGATAGCAAATTTCATTAAAATGTACTTGTGCATATATACAATAATGGCAGCAAATACATGTAAAGTAATGCTGAGAAAGCTCAGATGTAGCGTCAAAGCCTAAAGCTCGAAAAAACAATGCAGGCGATTGATGGTTATATTCGTATCAATACTTCCACACTTTGTAAATAAATACACACACTGTTTATTATTGAAAAATTTTAAACTAAATGAAAATGCTCAAAAATTTATAGTAGTGGGAAAAGTCCATCGTTAATTTCGATAAGAGAATATAATGTAAGTTTGGAGTACTTGTGAGTGTTTCCACTAGCCAAAAGATTAAGATTCGCTTGGATTGCGCAACTGGAAAAAAATTATGCGGTTGGTTTGCTATCCAGTTAGTGGCAGATGTCAAACCACCTGACAATTCTATGCTAAAAAAAGTTGCTTCATGATTTCGCCTATCCGAGCTTACATTTCTTGCACTGTGATCGTGCCATTACATTATAAAACGACTGCGAGCTTTAAAAGCCCACATGAATTGGCTACAACTCCTCATAATAATAATCCAGTCATGTTTGCTTGTAATACCGATGCTAATCATTGCGATGCATCGCTTCACGATCTGCCGTCGCGAGCGGGTTATTACTTGCCGGCGCTGATCGGAATGCAACTCACGCTATCGAAGCGACGGATAGGCGGGGGTCGCCTAAGCTGCTCCATCGCGATTTATCGACGTGTGTTTGGTCGCATTAATCACAGCTGTACTTGTACTAATTAGGAAACAAAAGCGCGCGCGACGTTGCTCAATCTTACCTCGGCAATTGGTTCGTCCGCTCGGGCTCGGAGCGGAGATAAAGCGCCGCGCAACTGGACAAAAAGTGCACGTGTGGGCGAGGAGAGGCAGCGGAGGCCGAAGAGAGCGAGAGAGCGGGGCGGGGGCGGGGGGAGGCACTGCCAGCGGAGTCGCGCGTTTTTCCTCTCACTCCTGCTGGGTGGACACGTGCCGCCGCGCACCAGAGAGAGGATCGCGATTCCTCGGCAGAAACAAACGCCGCGGTTGTTCCTCGCCGAAAGCCGCCGCCCCCGCGCCCGACGCCCTATCGAGCAGATGCTCAGTTTCCCGCGCTCCCGAGGCGTAGGAGACTTAGGCTTATCCGCTCCATTCAGTCGTTTTCCACGAACCAATTGCGTCTAATGCCCTACTGCTAAGCGTCAGAGTGTGGACGTCGTTACATGAACAAACATCGCATCGCGGCAGGAATCCTTTACATAAGAAGGCGCGCGCAAGTGCATACTTACGATTTACGTAAGCTCGGCGCAGTCGTTCCTGTTAGGAGGATACGGCATTACTGCGATCTCTCTCTCCCTCTCTCTCTCTCTCTCTCTCTCTCTCTCTCTCTATCTCCGCGAGAGTCATTCTCACGCACGCGCGCGCGCGCACAAAAGCTCGCGCGAAGCCGAGCTGCGCCCCACCCGCGCGCGCAATGACGCCGCATGGGACTTTCGAGGCACAACCGCCGTGCAATGTCGGAAAGATTCTTTCAAGGTTACCCGCGACTGCTCTAGTGCTAGCTGATGCCGCCCCCCCCCTCTCCAAAGCCGTCTCCTTCCTCCTCCTCCTCCTCCTCCTTCTCATTAGTCGCCGCCGCCACCGCCCCGTCGACGTCTTCGTCGTCGTCGTCTTCGTCGTCGTCGTCGTCGTCGTCGTCGTCGTCGTCGTCGTCGTCGCGGGAAGCCGAGCGGCCGACTTCGTCGCAGCGAGGAAACTTAAATGTACGTACGCGTAAGTGAGTCCGCGTGTCACGTAATACGCCTGCGTCCGCGCGCGCGCGCGTCTCTTCTCTTTTATTGTTCCACGGGCGATCTTGCGCAAGGACGGAGCACACGCCGCTTTTCCTTTTCGCGGCCTCGTGCAGCCGCCGACCGACGCCCCGCCGACGGCCTCCTTTGCAGGCGCGATTTTCCGCCGCACGAGGTCCTGGACAGCTTTCGACCACTTTTCTTATCTTCAATTTTCCGCGCGAATTTCCCTAGAGGTTCCATCGCTTGGCAACCGGGTGATAGGCTTTATTGCGCTTGGCTTTCTTCTGTCCTCGGCTCAAGGAGAAGAAAAGGTGTCAGCGCTGTTACGAGCTGGAGCTCCATTATGACGTCATATTCGACTGATTAAATGATTTTTAAACCGAGATAAATCATGTTATGAAATATGAAAGTAGACATGCGCCGCGATCGTGTCCAACGTGAATCGAGCGATCGAAGCGTTTGCCTGCCTAATGAAAATGTTCCCAAATCCTCTAATCCTTGACGATCCTCCTCTCTTTAATTTCCACAGTACCTTTGTTAGTCTTTTCCCCACGTCTTCTCAACAGCCAGTTAGGAGAATCTACTCCGACAAATTGAGAGAAATGCTTCTCACTCAGGCAATTAAGCAACCCCATCCAACCGGAAAAGCCAAAGAATGCCCCCATGCTATAAATACATTTATATCTCTCCTCGTATTTGCGCTTGAACTGCTCGATTCCTCCCGGCCGTTCGATAGAACATCGTAGTTCGTATTCGTGCTTCAAAATATAACTTTACTATAGGAATACTAATGACTTTCAAGTGAAGGTCTTGAAAATTTTATGTAGAAACTCACGGCCTGAGATTTTAAGCTTGTAACCTATTTTTTTCAATGAAAGTCAATGGAAATTACCTTCTGATCCAGAAGACTTAATTTCTCTTGAGTAATTTTCGATTTGATACGTTTCAAAATCCAAACGGAAGCTCGTGAACTTTCTTAAATGTGGTGACGTTTATACTTTGAATACAAATACTCTTTTTCAATGTACGCTAAGTATTTATATCGTAGCACGTGCATTTGAAAACCGAATAACTTATTTTAAATAAATCATTCTGTGCTTTGATTTTACCAGGAATGTTCAGCTTACTTCGATTCATTTCGTTTTCGTGAATTTAAATACCAATGGCACATTCTTAAGCAATTCTCATGACAAACGTACAAATATATCAAAAAAAAATTTGAACCGCCCATTTTAATATCCGACGATTTTATTAACATGTGTTACTTCTCTCAGTGTGTCATAATTAAAGATTCTACTCACTTTTTGTTAGCTACAGTATTAACATATTAAATAGCGTCAATCTAACTCATAATTTCGTCTATCTTAAAAAGTTCCTTGAAAGTCTTACGCTTATATTTATTCATACACTTCTCACGGATATCTCGTAGCTGTTGAAGTATGACAAAGTCAATATTAAATACCAGGGCTAACAATTGCGAGAGAACCAGAGTCAATATAAAGGAGACTACAGTCCATAAGACATAGAAATTGCGACGATGCGGGCAAGTGTCCGAGTACACGTGTAAGCCAGAAAGCACATGAGCTAAAGCCTCGTAAGGTGGATTTCCTACATAACCGTGTAGATGTTAAGGACTTTTTTTTTAAATTCACATGCAATCGACCGCCTCGTAAAGTTTCACCAACAGTGTTAACTGTAGTAGTTAAAGTACAACAAACATTCATCGAAATACTGGGCATGAGGGTTTAAATGATACGTATTTTATTGAAAAACTTTTTCAATTGTATTATATATATATATATATATATATATATATATATATATATATATATTGTATATTATGTATATAATTATTAGGTAAAATCGAATTCATGTCAGGAAAATTTTTTTGAAATTTACCAATGTTTAATCATCGATAATTTTAACTACTTTGTGTAGACACGATACATAAAATAAAGTATCATTCCTCTTTACAAAAGTATTTACAGTCAGTCAAAATTTAATAAGTACACTTTGTTTAATTAAACCACTCTCCGCATATAAGATATTGTATTCAAAACAATACTTGTACCACGCGTCGATTCGTAATTATAAAAATTGCAAATGTAAAAATATTCTACACTTATTTTAAATGGAATCTAGTATTCGAAAGAATCATTAATAATGTTTCCATCTTTATGAAAGTATGTAATCTGATGATTTATAAAAAAAAAAATATTTTGCACTCCGTGTATTAGATAATGATCGAATAAGTTTTATTTTAAGACAGGCAATACACTTTGTTTATAAAATTGCATTCCTAGTAATATTTACATTTCATAATATTTAAATCCAAAAATATGAATTGTGTTTACGATATCGTTCATTTATCTTACACTCTATACTGTATTACGCATTTAAATAATAATATAACAAAATTTATAAAAATCGATTTTACATTGGCATTGAAAAAGATATTTTACAAATACTGTAATATTCAACTATACACATCATTATAAATAATTATTTCTAATATGACAAATAATTTACGAAGACTAAATATATTTTTTTGTTAATGTTCGCTTGCGCAAGAAATAAATCTAAAAAAGCACATTTGTTAAAAAGTTAAGATTGAAATCTCTGACGTCGTTTTTAGTAGGAGAATGAGTTTTTTCATATTTTTTGTTTTACTGATCATCTATCGTCCAACAATACAAATGCACAGATCGCTGATAGTTTTCTTTGAAAAATTATAAACATTGAGTACGATACCCGATTTTCAGACGGCTGATAAAGAGAAATTACGTCGATGCTTCCGAATTTTAATACAAGTGTACACTCATGTATTGTGACTATGCCGCGAATCGTCGTTCGTTTTAACTGATAATGTTCCTGACACACATATGATGCTTTGTATTAATACAACTCTTAGTTGTATAAACTACACCATATACAGCTGCAAATTGTTTTACATATTATTAAGGCCTGTTAAGATCATTTCCAATGCATCGCGCAGGAAAATTGCCGCTAAGGACGCACGGTAATAAAATATAGGCGTGTGACTCTCGTGTGTTTATATTACTTTCGTTTTTTCTTCTCTTCTAGTCCTTCCACCTCCACTGCCGCCACTTCCTCCTTCTACTTCTTATTCTCATCTTTTTATATACACGTATGAGAACGCGTCACCTCGGCCGGTACTCAGCCTGCGAATGGCTACGTCTCTTTTTATTTTACCCACACGAGCTCGAGCGCTAAATGGGATATTCATTAAACTAAACTTTTTTCAATGTTAATTTTCCGCGCCTTTGACACACACAAACCCACACGCGCGCGCCCGCAATGCATGTCATGCGTACATTTTCTCTTGAATAATTATTACCGATGAGCGCGACTCACGGGCTGACTCGACGTATATCCAATAAATTAGTCGCGCTGCATGACAAAAGGGAAGCACTATTGTATGCGGCTCCCATTATGTTTCGTCGTTAAATATTGTAAAGGTCGGGAAAACGGGTTTTCCTTTTTTTTTTTAATTAGGAGGCGGCACGCGTTGCGTAAAAGAATGGTCAAACGTGCAATTACAAAGCATCAAGATCAGGCGTTTTCCGAGTGAATTCAAGCTCAATGTGAAATGCAAATTCGTATTATACGCGTTTATGTGTTAGTGGGACCGAAAATGTCGACGAGAGGTGTAATTTAACTTTCTTGCACTGGTAGTATTTCGCTTCTATGAACATTTACGGTCAAATTTGCACCATCCGATAGTCAAATATATTTACGGCATCGCCGCATCCGTTCTTATTTCTATGAAAATGAAATAAAAACTTGGGCGAAAGTGCCGGACTTTTTATAGCGGAGCTATGCGCTACGATTGATGGCCCTTTAACTCAACAGCTTCAACTCGACTGACGTAGTTCGTCGGGTTACGTCGGGTTTACGGTCCCTCGCACCCGCGCCAATTCCACGGACATTTCACATGAAAGTGAAAACGCGTGCATGACTTAGCCCATCCGAGAGAAGCCAAAGAGAACGGAATCATCGGCTGGGCCTCGGAACACTACATAATATTTACATATATACACAATGAATATTAATAGACGTATACACTTAAGCTCAAATAATAATCAAGCCATGTTTGCTTGTAATACCGATGCTAATCATTGCGATGCATCGCTTCACGATCTGCCGTCGCGAGCGGGTTATTACTTGCCGGCGCTGATCGGAATGCAACTCACGCTATCGAAGCGACGGATAGGCGGGGGTCGCCTAAGCTGCTCCATCGCGATTTATCGACGTGTGTTTGGTCGCATTAATCACAGCTGTACTTGTACTAATTAGGAAACAAAAGCGCGCGCGACGTTGCTCAATCTTACCTCGGCAATTGGTTCGTCCGCTCGGGCTCGGAGCGGAGATAAAGCGCCGCGCAACTGGACAAAAAGTGCACGTGTGGGCGAGGAGAGGCAGCGGAGGCCGAAGAGAGCGAGAGAGCGGGGCGGGGGCGGGGGGAGGCACTGCCAGCGGAGTCGCGCGTTTTTCCTCTCACTCCTGCTGGGTGGACACGTGCCGCCGCGCACCAGAGAGAGGATCGCGATTCCTCGGCAGAAACAAACGCCGCGGTTGTTCCTCGCCGAAAGCCGCCGCCCCCGCGCCCGACGCCCTATCGAGCAGATGCTCAGTTTCCCGCGCTCCCGAGGCGTAGGAGACTTAGGCTTATCCGCTCCATTCAGTCGTTTTCCACGAACCAATTGCGTCTAATGCCCTACTGCTAAGCGTCAGAGTGTGGACGTCGTTACATGAACAAACATCGCATCGCGGCAGGAATCCTTTACATAAGAAGGCGCGCGCAAGTGCATACTTACGATTTACGTAAGCTCGGCGCAGTCGTTCCTGTTAGGAGGATACGGCATTACTGCGATCTCTCTCTCCCTCTCTCTCTCTCTCTCTCTCTCTCTCTCTCTCTATCTCCGCGAGAGTCATTCTCACGCACGCGCGCGCGCGCACAAAAGCTCGCGCGAAGCCGAGCTGCGCCCCACCCGCGCGCGCAATGACGCCGCATGGGACTTTCGAGGCACAACCGCCGTGCAATGTCGGAAAGATTCTTTCAAGGTTACCCGCGACTGCTCTAGTGCTAGCTGATGCCGCCCCCCCCCTCTCCAAAGCCGTCTCCTTCCTCCTCCTCCTCCTCCTCCTTCTCATTAGTCGCCGCCGCCACCGCCCCGTCGACGTCTTCGTCGTCGTCGTCTTCGTCGTCGTCGTCGTCGTCGTCGTCGTCGTCGTCGTCGTCGTCGTCGCGGGAAGCCGAGCGGCCGACTTCGTCGCAGCGAGGAAACTTAAATGTACGTACGCGTAAGTGAGTCCGCGTGTCACGTAATACGCCTGCGTCCGCGCGCGCGCGCGTCTCTTCTCTTTTATTGTTCCACGGGCGATCTTGCGCAAGGACGGAGCACACGCCGCTTTTCCTTTTCGCGGCCTCGTGCAGCCGCCGACCGACGCCCCGCCGACGGCCTCCTTTGCAGGCGCGATTTTCCGCCGCACGAGGTCCTGGACAGCTTTCGACCACTCGCTTTTTCTTATCTGTCCGTCTCCACAGCGAACCTCTTCAATTTTTCGCGCGAATTATTCCTAGAGGTTTCATCTCTTGATTTTTAGGCAATTGTTAGGAATTTTTTGAAAAACTAGCTATGATAAATAGCTCATAATGATCGTTTCCAATATGCAAGTAGATGCGATTGCTTGAAGAGGATCGACTTATGTAAGATCCTTGATTAGTTTTTGAATGAATTTTACGTTATATGATTGGAAATACTTAGTATGATGGATAATATTATACGTTTGTAGGAATGGTTTCATCTTAGAAGTACACCTAACATTAACTTCTATAACAGGGACGCAAGTAGGCGTAACCAATTTTTAACTTATTTAAATTTTTACATCAATTTTAATCTTGAATCAAGTCACATTGAGAAATGAAACAAATTAGCTTTGACAGGCATTTTCATTTGAATTTCAAGAACGCTAATGCTTACAAGTATTTCATTCTTTTTTTTTTACTCAGTTCGAATGATTTAATAGTTATTACACTACGATTATACAAGTGTGCAAGATAATACGGAGAGTCGAGCCTGGTATTGCACGTACGTACTGTTAAAGGTGCTGGATTAAACATTAATCGTTTACACGTATTTCGAAGCGCCCACTAGCACTTCCTTATATTTTTCCTTGATCATTGAACTCCGAAGTTGCAATTAAACTAAATAGGCGTCCAAAATTTCAAGACACACTGGCAATATCCGTTATTTATTTTCTCATACAAATTTTCATCTCGCAATTACATTCTACGTCTAATATTTTTCCAATATCAATTTCTAATATTAAATGTGTTCAATCACGCCACTTTATCCATCGCGTTCGTCTTACGATGTTTACATCCGTAATGCGATCAGTTTCTCGACCTTCGTTCCTCATATCTTTCCGTCCTTCCACAGTTGAAAACTCGCTATTCCTATTATATTTTAACATTACAAAGCATAAAGCTCCCTATTGTCCGCGTACCCAATTATACTCATTTAATAGTTCCACTTTCGAATGTCGCCGTTTGTACATTGTGTGCTCTTGGTCGATTCGATGCTTTACGTTTGGTGTCATGCCTTTAATGACAATGACGAACACGCAATGTAAAAACTTGTCCAATGAATTAACCAACGGACTTCTGCATTAGCACGCGGTATCCGTCCGAAATTATCTCTCGAAGATTCGGCCTTGGCGAGGATGCGTCAATCGCTTCGTATAACGATCCCCGTTAGCTTGTATATATCGCATTAACAAAATCCATTCCTCGTCTCATGGACCTGTGCTCCTGCTCGCAGACGATGTATCCAGAAGGGCTATTGACGCTCCACTACGGCAAGCATCCAGCGACCTTGGCTGCGGAGGTCGGTGCTTGGTATTCCGGGGACCGACACGTGGATGTCACGTTGGCTTGCGACGATGGCTCCGTGGTGCGAGCCCATCGCGTCGTACTGGCAGCAGCCAGTCCCCTATTGGCTAGTCTCCTTAGGAATCCGGCATTGGACCACGTTGTGCACCTCTCGGGGGTGCGCAAGACGCAGCTCAGCCATCTCCTGGAGTTTCTCTACAACGGCGAGGCTCTCATTCCCGTAAGTTGTGCCCGTCGCGGGCGGTGACGACGCCGGCACCGATCATGGAAAGTTTTTCTTCGATGTATAGCACTGCGATTGCACTACACCCAGTGCAATGCAGTACAATGTCAATTCTTAATGTCGAAAGAAACTTCCTTACGCGTACAAATATATTTGAAACGCCGGCAATTTTCTTTATTCCTGCAATTTATCACGTGCTCGCATTTTCAGTCAACGGAGTTGACACCGCTGAGGGAACTGTTCGAGCTTCTGCAGATCAAATCGGAACTTTTTGAGCCCAACCAGTCACACGGTTCGACCGGTTCCGAACCAGAAAGGATACCTACTCCTCAACCCTCGGAAGAAGGTCAAGAAAGCTCGAGTTACGAGTCACAATACGATGGCAGGTATGAGTGAGTCCCCTTTGTAATTGCTTGTAGCTCGGATAGTTTGTGAAATATTAATAATGAAGCGCTTGATTTTCAATGGCATTGAGAATACACAGTAGCGGAATAAGTAAAAAAGTTAATCTAGTACAAATTGTGAAGTATATATATATATATATATATATATGTATATATATATATATAATGGATAATAAGGATTTTAAAAAAGTTGCTAATATAATTGTAAATATAAAAGATAAAGTAAGACGTTAAAGTTCGGTTACAATGAAACGGTTGATAAAAAACTAGAAAACTGCACGTTCAAGGCCTAAAAAACTCCTTTGTGCAAGAAGTATAATAATGAAATAAAAATTAACTAAGAATTTTAAAAAAGAATAAGTAAAATAAGAAACAAGAAGCGAGTGCTGTAAAAGTTTAGCTTAGCCGTAAGCCATGCCGAGCGTAATCGGGTAAAGGCGGGCGAAAGGGAAAAGCTTACGTCGAGAGCTTGCACGGAGGAGAAAATCCGGGTGTAGAGGAAGGAGGGAGGGAAGCTTCCGAGGGAAGCTATCAGCGGCTCCCCGGTGTACGAGAGCCGACCGAGTTTTAGGGTAAAGGACTAAAGGACTCGGTTCTGGGCTCGATTGCAGGCAGTCGAATAACCCGGCGGACTGCTGCTCGGTGTTGATAAAGACCGAGGAGGGCTGCGACGAGGAGGATGACGTGGAGCCCGAGGTGGACGTGGAGGGCGTGGAGAGCGCCGAGGGCGAGACCGTGCACTCGGAGAACCGGGAGAGCAGCATCGAGCCTCCGAGGCGGAGGGACAGCTCGGACCCGGTGAACCTCAGTCTGAATTCGGGTGCCTCGACGACGAGCGACAGCTCCCACGACATAGTCCACAGGCTCGAGTCCTCGTTGCGGGGTTGCCTCGACGACGGCAAGTACCGGGAGAACAACAGCGAGGCCGCGCAGCAGCAGCGGGAGCAGCAGCGGGAGCAGCAGCGAGAGCAGCAGCAGCAGCAGCAGAGGGAGCAGCAGCGCGAGCAGCAGCGGGAGCAGCAGCGGGAGCAACTGAGGTTAGGAAAGGACATTCTCCCTTCGGGGGCGGATCTTTTTACCCAGCGGCTCCCTTCGCAATGAATAAGAATAATAATAATAGTTCGCTCTGCATTCGGATAATTACTTTGCGGAGTCCGTGGGTGCATCCCCGGCTGGGCCGCGTCTCGCTGCCTCCCTACGATGCGCAGCTGCGTTCGCGACGGATAAGAGGGATATCTCGATTACCGTCCCGAGTAGAGGCTCCTCCTCCGCAGCCCGAGGAGCACCGACTGCTCGGCTCGGCTTTGCGATGCCCCTAACCACTGGACCTTCCTTTCGCAGGTCGAGCTTCCGGCACGAGAAGAACTCCCTCGAAAGACGAGAGTCTCTGGAGGAGCAGGACGAGCGCAGGCGGCAGCTGGCCGCGCGACTGGCCCTCGGACTGGAGACGACCAAGCGGAAGCCCGAGGAGCTCCCGATACCCGTCGCCGAGGCCTACGTCGTGACGCCGCACCGGAAGCGCAGGCCCGGATTCCACAACGCGCCCGCGCAGAATCCTGCCTTCGTACCCTTCAACGCCGGTTTCGAGACGCCCCGGCGACTCCAGGCGCCCCACGCCCTCAGCGTGTCCGCGCCCCCCTATCCCGTAAGTTACGAGCCTTCCCCCTCCCCCCCCCCCCTCACCCGAGTCTTCCATCTCGACGACGTCGGGCCCTTACCCGTCGATCGATAAAAACTCCTCCTAAAACTCAGTCCATATTCTCCTCCTACGTTTGACAATCAGCATCGCATTAGTTTTAATTCGGCTTGGAAATTGTTTTTCTCCAATCGATGACTCGATGAACATGGGACACGTCGATCTTAATGGACCTTCGAATTTTTGTTGCGCCTAGCGAACAGCAACTTTGCTTACTTCGCTGCTCGAAAGAAAGATGTTTCCTATGGAGTTCGCTTTTACCGTGTGTTTGCTCAGTCCACTTGTTTTTGTTTCGTTATCATTAAGGAAAAGGAAAAAAGCAAAATTATTTCGCGACCTATGCATCTACTGATTTTTTCATTAAAAATATAAATTCAATATTAATTAAAATCATAAGAATTTCGTGGATTACAAAGAACTTTAAAAAAGAAATAATTTAAAAGGGAACGAGATTTGTTTTTTTATCTCTTCGATAGAAATGATTGGATTGATTAATTTTGTGTAAAATAATTGATATATATGTATATATGTATGTATGTATGTATGTATGAATTAGTGCGGTGAATAAGAGAAACGGTAAACAATTAGACGCAATAATTCACGTAGATGTAATGCTTTTTCGAAGAGAGTTCAATTGTCCAATTGCATCGGACAACCGAAGGCTATAATTTTATCGCGTAAGAGTCTGATAGTGTCTCACGATTGGGCTCTGTTGCAGCAGGACAGATCGATGACACCGCCGATAATAATCCACCGACCGCCGTCGGCCGACCCGACGACGGCCGCGGGCCTCGAGCCTCCCTGGGGCGCGTGGACGCTGCCCCCGTCGCGGGCGACGGCCGCACCCTCGGCCGAGGACTCGCCCAAGTCGACGCCGGTCCGCGAGTACCGGTGCACCTACTGCGGCAAGCAGTTCGGCATGTCCTGGAACCTGAAGACGCACCTGCGCGTCCACACGGGGGAGAAGCCCTTCGCCTGTCGGCTCTGCGTCGCCATGTTCAAGCAGAAGGCCCACTTGCTGAAGCACCTCTGCTCGGTGCACAGGGGCGTCATAGCCGCCCCCGACAACACCTTCACCTGCTGCTTCTGCTCCCTGAGCTTCGACAGCCAATCGGAGCTTATCAGGCACCTCTCCGGGCCCCACAACAGCCTGCTCCTCAGCAAGAACCTGCACGACTAACGAACGAACTCAAGGCTCGCCGATATCCCTGGGATCTCGATTTCTTCGCGATAAGGCCGCCGGCTCTCCCCCCCCCCCCGCCGGACCTCTGGCTCTTGGGCCGGGCTCTGCCCGCTTTCGCCTGCCTACTGGACCCCCGAGCGACTGCGATTCGCCGCTTGATGGCTGTGCATTCGGTCGAGGATCGGCGGGCACGTTCGCAACCTCGAGCTCGCAGCTGCGGATGCGGTAAAAAACTTTTGGCTCGCGGCGAGCTTCGGGTCCTTCGATTTTTGTCCGGCTTCTCCTCGATACGCGTGCACTCTCCGATCCGCGAGAAATCGAATTAAGGGACTAGAGGATTCGTCTAACACAGCCAGTGCCATCAATGCTGAATCCGACCCGCGGAGGGGGAGTGTAAGGCTTAACATTAAAACATTTAAGTTTCTCCTTCTTACACGTTATTGAGAATTTGTTTTAATAATAACAATCGAGATAATTGCCCAGAGGTCGAATTTCTTGACGGTCTGAAAACTCCAAGGCCGTGAAACGTACGCGATACAATATATCGGAAAAAAGTCTCGGCTACGCTAATATGACTTGGTTCGATTGTATCGGAAGAGCCTTAAGGAATTATTTATATAAATTACCAAGTAAGAGAATAGAAATTTTAGTAAAAACCGTCCGCAATAAGATCCTAGTGACAATCCAGATGATTGTGCGATCGAAACCAAGGACAATAACCGCTTAATAACAGAGGACTAGTTCTTCTCGTCAGCCGATCTTTTTGCTCGGTAAACACGAGACTCGAGTAAATTAAAACGCCCTTCTATTTCTTTTTTGTTCTTAGAGTATAACGATAATTTCATTCTATATATATGTGTGTGTATATATATGTGTGTATATATATATATATATATATATATATATATTTGTCTTTTGTGTACATAGTGTTACATACGATACGAGAATGTATGAGTTGTTATTTATTTTACATTTTCCAATGGGACCAACCGAATTTCCACCGAATAACAGTTATTAGGAATAGATTTTTTAGCGGCCTGCCTACAATCGCCTCGAACAAAATTTTTTGCACACGTATACATATGTATGTATTTTTAATGAAGGAAAAAAACCCATATATATATACACACCTATATATATATATATATATATATATATACATGTGTATGCGTGTATGAAAATATGTGTGGGTGTGTGTGTATATATGAAAAATGCGCAATGACACACTATGCGTCTCGAGACTTACAAAAAAGAAAGAGAGTGAAACACAAAGCGACAGAGAGAGATAAATACATAGGTAGATAGAAAGAGAAAGAATATTTATTATAAACTCATCGTGCTTATCAGAATTGAAACTTTACGACTTATAAAGGTATACATTATATATATATATATATATATGTATATATATGTGTGCGTGTGTATATGTGTCGCAGAGAATTTGTCCACAACCCATTGTTTCTGTAAAAAGCTGGAGACTTTTTTTTAGTAAATAACTTTGTGCTTTCATCCTCCTCTCAAGTTTCTTTTCATTACTCCAACATTGTGACTCGAGTGCCTTGTCAAATGGGTCCAAATTGGTCGATTGGGCAGTGATTTCATGTGTTCATAGGCTTAAGCGTTTTTAGATGAAACATTATACGAAGTGTAGGTGGCCTTCAGGGTTTGATCAATAAAATCAACCGTCTATGCTTATAAATGAACTTTATTTAAATTTCTTCACATCGACCTTATACACGCTTCAGGTGTCGAACCTCGAATCCTTCAATTTCAGTCCACTCTTATACTTTTCCTGACCTTTTACACGCATTTCCTCATTCCTTCTCAGTCGTTATCGTTCGATTTACACTAATGATGGACTTCTCGACAAATGTGTACCTGTCTCTCACGTATATCACATCTTATATTCTAAATCCTAAGAGTTCGACCATCCTAACCTTTCAGTCTCCTAGCTAAATTCTCAACAACTAGTCGATAGATTTTTTCCCTTGATTTTATAGAAACACATTTTCGTATACAAACGTTAATATTAATATCTCGTCCTCGGTCATAAAGCTTCACAAATCAACAGGTTTCTTCATCTGTATACGGAATTTTAGTAAGAGGATCTCTCAAATTTATACATATATTGAATATATATATACACACAATATACGTGTCATTGGTCAAGACCATTTGCAATTGCATGCGGACCTTTAAATGCATGTACCAATAACTTATCGCTTGCACCCGATGTTTTATCAATATATTTGACCATTAAATAATCACCCGCGCCACATTTGGAATGTATATTTGGTATGGAATACACATTTATTGTAATTAGTTGATTATTTATGATTTTCTTTTACAATTTTAATGCTCAAATACTTTAATTTTATACTTGACCGTTCCTAGCTGTTTGATACCAAACAGCAATTCATTGGGATCTTTTTCCTGTTGATCGGGATATAGTGTTATTTAGTTAGTATTCTATCGGATCTGAAACTTTATCTCCGTTTTTCCGTGTACCTAAAAATTGAATGAAAATTGGCCTAATTTGTCGATTATACCGCTGCTCATGTACCCACATACTTCCTAGCATAATCAGTAATCTATTTTCAGTAACTATTTTTTTTCGAGTATTGTTAGTGCATTCATTATTCATGTGGTCTATCGAGTGCTTATCATTCTAG
The DNA here is from genome assembly GCA_018907135.1 of Kradibia gibbosae. NCBI lineage: Eukaryota > Metazoa > Arthropoda > Insecta > Hymenoptera > Agaonidae > Kradibia > Kradibia gibbosae. The sequence goes on along the minus strand of JACCHX010000003.1, from coordinate 25,191,248 downwards.
TTAGTTTATTATACGTTTTCAAGTGTTCGATACAATATTTTATTACTCCATTTTTAGTAGTGGATAATTCAATCAATTGTTTGATGCATCGATTAGCCGCCTTATTTTTATAATAAATCTAAATGATCTACATGGATGATTTGAAATGGAAGATTCTTTCATAATACGGTATGGAATTTCTTCTTCGTCGTTGAAACGTAAATATTCGATACATTTGAAACAGTATGCATTATAAATCTTGACCTTGTTCTTCGGAGACTATCAGCCTTGCAAAATATTTTCCCTAAAATTTTAATGATCATACGTGTTCTAAATTATCGTGACTAATTTTTATGGCATTATTTTCTTTTACTAAATAATAACACTAGAAAACAATCGTCAAGATGTATCATTTCTATCAGCTAATGCTCTTTTTAAATATGGAAAAAATTTATCCTACATTTTATTTATTGATGATAAATCAGCGTTGGTTTTAATTTATTTCGTTGAATTGTAACTTTGTTGAAACGCTTTACCTTCTATTTTTTAATCGTATAATATCAAAATAAAACATCCGTGTCAGTCATTTATCTTTTTTTTTGTGTGTACGATTTGAAAAAGGCCAATTCTAAACAAACCTTAATACGGTTTTTATGAATTTATATTCGCTATACGTAAATTTAATCTATAGCTGTACAAAATTTTTTAATTAAGTAAGCAGCTGAATACTCGCATTGAAAAATATAATATATATTTATTCTAAATTATGTCATTTTTTGGCTGAAGTAATGAGCTAAATTTTAAATATCATTGCCTTCTCTTTTGTAAAGGTATGAATCTAAAGTAAATATTTGTTTGTATTACACTGCAATTAACCTTTGAATTTGAATGAATTGGGTTCTTCTGAAAAGCCTGTAATTGTCCCTCACACATATCTCCATTTTTTGTCAAAATTCTTATAGAAGACTGAGAAGGAGATAGAGAGAACACGAAATAAAAATCAAAGTTCGTCTTCATTTTCTTTCTTATTTCGAGAAAACGATAGAAAATATTAAATGGATTGGTATATATGAATACTGTTTTTTGTAGTATAGACGACTTTTTATCGTAAATCAGTAGTACAAATGATAATTATTGTGCATGGTAATGGAAGAATGAATGGACTTATTTTTCGTAAAAAGCAAAGGAGCAAAGACAAGTATTATCGAGCAATGCATTCTTGTACTTTGTTACAGAAGATTCTTTAGCGAAGAAGAAGATTAGAGGTAGAGAAGCGAGTCGTTGATAGTCGGATTAAATCTTTTTTTTTTATTTGTTATTTTTAGTTTTTATTTTGACCATTGACGCGGGTTGTCATGTCAAAATAAATAATTAGAAAAATAAAAAAATTTAAATATTTGATACATCGAAAGACTCGGCGTTGTTTTTCTTTCTTTTTTACGTCATTTGCGCACACGTCTGAATATAATAAATTAATATTCGTCTTCTAAAAGTAAATAATGATTAATAAATAAAATAAATGAAATAATTAACGAAACAGAATGCCAGTGTTTCAATATTGTTCGATCGAAAAATTTATCTCGTCGTGACATGTATAAGCATACTAAACATTCCTAATGAGCATGCAGATACATTCAGAGGGCCTGAATTATCCCGTCGGAGTAAAGTGCAAAGGGAAAATTTTATTTCGGAGATAAGATGTTCGAGAGATGATAAAAGTCGTATAGCGCCGCAACGTACCCCAACGTAACGCAATATAAATAACAAAAAAGTGCCTGTGCACACACAGCTGAGTTTCCTTTTCGTTTACAGGATGAATAATTAATTAATGAAGCAGTTCACCAAAGATACGCTCGCAGAGCCACTCGAGCGTAGGCTTATTCTTTTATTCTTCCCCTCCTCTCATACTTTCTCAATGCACACTTTTACGTTACCATTCGCAGCCAATGCGCTTGTAGGAGAAACGAAAAAACTTGCTTATCTTCCTTTCGTTCTCGCTCAAAACCTATTTCCGTATCTGCTGAAGTAAAAAGAAGTGTATATACACATTTAACGGGAACAATTTCGAGATCGCCCGTAATGTTGCCTGATTTCGAGATAAAATATTTTCGCAATAGGAGTAAAAATTTTTAATAGTAATAATAATAATAATAAATAATATAACATTAATAATGGCAATCGATGTGTGGGAGTAGCGCTAATTTTTTTTTTTATAACCACGCTTTTGCGCTGACGAATAAATATACATATATGTATTTATGCATGTGTATATACGTATATGTATATATGAGTGTGTAAAATTGGTCGTGTAATATTTTATATCGATTCGAAACTAATGTGTAAAAACCTGTAGAAGATAGCTGCGTTATAATTAATACAATTAAAAATTGTTGGGATTATTGTCTGTGCATTTTCTTTTCGCTAGCAGTCAAAAAGGAAATCGAATTGGTTAATACTATGCGGGATGTGAAGAAAGTTGTCATAGTATCTTTTTAAAAAGAAAGAAAACGCAACACTGAGGATACCCGAGGAATGGGTAATTGTCGCAATTAGCCATACTCTCGAAATTCAGGCAAAAGGAACGGCCAGCATATAATAATAAAATAATATAGGCACAGTGAACGCAATGTGATACTAAATGATAATAAATAAATTAATTATTGTTTAGCGCGCCTCGAAATGTGTCCTTGCGACAGCATACTTCTGCGCGTTTGTATACATCAGCGTGTAATTATGGTTTATGTATAAAAAGAAAATGAAGCGACGAGTAAAAAAGAAAAGATTTAAAAAATAGCGCAAAAAGCGATGACGAATATAGAATGAATTCCTTAAGCATTACCTTAAGCTATATTCCCTTTCCCCGAACCCCACGTTTTCTTATCACAAAAGATCTTATTTCAACACCTTTACATTTATTATTATGCATACGCGTTATTCATAAGTAGATGATATATCCGTAATATAAGTATTACCTTGTACGATTAGAATAAAGTGTAGCTTTGTAAGGATACTAAAAAGAGAAATTAATTGGAAAGCTTGTAAATAATTGAATTTAATTATAAAAGGGATAAGTCGTTGAATAAATACACGCATAATGAAGGAGACGCAATGCCTAGAAATTTCGTTCCCTTGCGACAGCGCGACCAATTTGTTGTATCGTTGTATAAAGTAAAAAGGTGAAGCATCGAAGAGGAGAGATGATAATGTTCACAATGGTTGAGCGCGATTGGAACGAGGAGAACAACTTTTTTTATCGTCGTAGGTCGCCGCCCTCGCGGACAAGTCGTAATAGTACAAAAATGAGAAGAGCATATATAAATGATGAGTGAAAATTTGCCGTTCTATTGATTATTATTATATTATTTTTTTTTTGTTTTTTTTTGTCAATAAGTACGTATTGCGCATCACATCTCAGAGACGTGAGGCGAGTATTATATATATATATATATATATATATATATATATATATGTGTATATATATATGTGTATATATATAAAAATTTCATACATTTTTTCATTGTAAAATATAATTAAAAAGAAACGTATGGAATCGTGAGATGCGAATAAGAGAATGTTGAGCATAATGTGCCTTGTACGACGTCCAGATGCGATCGGGTAATGTTATGAATGATATTAAGAATGAGAAGTCGAGACAACAATTTTAATAACAAAAGTAATATACTAAAATAAAGAAATATAATGATCTCGCGATGAATATAGTTGTACACGAGCACACACCGTTTTTCTCTATCTTTATTTTTCACTCTTGTCTATTATCTCATTCCTCGATTCTTCCGTATTCCCCCTCTTCAAGTAAAAAGACATGTATTTCCTCCTCCCTCTTACCTCTAAGTCGTTTACTTTCTTTCCTAACTATTTTTATGTTATTACTTTTTTCACCACTCATCGACGTGTTTCTTTGATCCGGAAGTCTGGGTGACAACAGCAAAAAGAGCAATAGTTCGTAAGCATCTCTTTTGAGAGCGGAACGCGTCTCCGCCCCAAATGCTTTCTTAGTGTTCATAGACTTACGATGATAAAATACATTACTTGAGAAAAAATTTACTATGAGTTTTTATTTGCTAGCCACTATGTAATAACTAACCTACCTCAACTATACCTAACTGCGCTCGTTTGCTCGGCAGCCTTTTTTTTAAATGTTCATACGACCTCTCTGGATTCAGATCAAACCCATCAGGTTAGTATATCATATTTAAGCGAATACCCAACTAAAGGGACGAGTGCTTTCGTTAATAAAAATTTATACGCTCCATTCGCCAAATTGCCAATGTGACCAATATAAGTAAAATGAAACTAGTTCTTTTTTTTTAGTAAGGTATATATGGAATTGGATTGCTTTAAATGTGAAACCACACATTTTTTAAATTTCCAATTTTAATCTGACTTCGTTAATTTATTGAAATAGGATTGATACTGATTTGATTTTTCCAATCAAACCATAAGTTTTATACAATATGTACGTTAGATTGGCTTATATACTGAAGTAATAAAATACTGCTACAATTTAAATTTATACAACCTTGTAATTTTAATATAAAAGTAAAGAATTATTTTTAGGATTTAAATATAAATAGTTTTTAGTATGTAAGTTGTATTCGTCATGAAAATTAATTCCTATAAAAGCAGATATTTATATGCATATAATATTGTAGTTACTATCGTTAGCTGCAATTTTAAGAAACGTTTTAAAAAATTTAAAACAAATATTTTTTTATATTTACTACGTGCGTATCATCATTATACGTATAACTGATGCGTACATAGCCAAAAAAAGGATTTTAAATCAATTCAACATTTCATGATCATATAATGTTGTTCAATTTGATTAGTTACTCATTTTAAGGTGATCTGCTCCTATTAACAAAATGGAGAAATATACCTGCATAAATATAATTTATCTGCGTTTCTAAAAAATTAAATAAATGAATTATAATATAAAAGAATTCATTATAATATAAAATTATAATATATGTTTTGTAAATATACGATATTCACATGAAATTCAATTTAATTGAAGTCATGTTATAAATATGAATTAAAATGCCATTAAATGAAAAATTTGTTTTTAAAATAATATTTTTATAAAAATGTTTTGAATTGACTATCATAATTTGAACTGAATCCTTTTGATTTCATATCTAACCCTAGGCAACCAAAAGAAAATTTCTGATGGTTAGTAATTCGCACTGAATTTTTAGTTTCACAGAGTCGTCAATACAATTGAGATATGAATATAATTTTTTTTGAAAGCTCTATTTTATTAAGGCAAAAAAAATTTAGAAATTCCTTTGCAAGTTTTGTTCCAGCTTATTCTTTATTTACATACATATATTCTCAATTTATTATTTGTTTCCGAATGTTCATATTTTATTATTTAATGTTCTGTAAAATGAGACGAGTAGAAATATCTATGAAATACAATGAAAAATTTACTTTAACAATAAATAGAATATTACACGTAAAATTAAAATTTTACTCACAGAACGGTAAACACTGAGTAATTTTTTAGAAACTGTTACTCTTTAAATATAAAGTGAAGCAAAAATTTAGTTATTAATTTCATAGATAAAACTGGATAATAGATCTTCTTTTGATTTAATTTTTAAACTAATTTTTTTCATTTAGTAACGCATTAAAATTAACACCTTTGTAGTTACTTTAGTACTGTCGTTAGAACGAAAGCTGCTCTGTATTACACCTTAAGAACTTATAACAATGCCCACATTTTTATACGAGAAAAGCATTCGTTGTAATTTAAATGTCCAGTCGCATACAATTTTAAATGAATATAAGATAAGGTTCATAAATCATCTATGATATCGTTAAAAAAGTTCATGACAATTTTTTCAGCATTAATAATAAGGTAATAAATTCTAATTAATGTGCAAAATTTGTTTTTAATTCTAACATATAATGCGCGACATATAATGTAACATATAGTGCGAACTTTAGTAATCCATGCGTTGACTTAATTTCTAATTTTTTCAATTTCTTCTACACGCACGGAGTTGTTTGCAATGGCCGTGAAGAGCTACACAGGCAGAAAGTGCGAATATTAAAGAGATAAGGAGTATCCAACAGATCAAAAAACGACTTGACATTAACAGTGCGCAATATTATTCCCGGACAAAGTCACGAGAACCAGTATAAGTTTGATCGAATAAGCAGAAGAAAACGTCCCTGAGCTGAGTAATTCTATGGCGAAAGAAGTCAGTCAAGATGAAAAAAAAAAAAGAATAATCACGAAAGAGGATCACTGCGGGAATAAGAGGAGCATCGATCCTCGCTCCTTCCCATTCCACTCACGCGGGGACGCCGTGTGAATCGTGCGCGCATACTTCTACAAGGTAAGTACAAAGTGAGACAAAGATGAAGCGATATGCGTGTAAACGCTGCGAGGAAAGTAAAGGAATAAGGAGAAGATGTAGAGGGGCTAATATAGGAGCACTGGCCTTGCACTTGTATAGCTACAGCCGAGGGACGAGTGCCGGCCGGGCTTCGGTCTTATTAAGCGATGAATCTTCCCGGCAATGCTCCTACCATCAGGGAAAATTCTTCTATTTTCCAGCGATAACAAATGCCGATAGAGGCACCTTCCCTAGTCGCTATTGTGTACCGACGTCGAGTGCGCCCGGCCGCAGACGTGCGAAATTGATTTACGAGCCGCGACCTTACTCACCAGGTTTAACCGGTAAGTTGGCGGCGACTCATTACTGACCGAAACGCGAAACGGGACGCAGGTGAACAGGCGCGAAGAAAGGGTAAGCGCCATCGCTTGCGCAATACCATTACTCTTTTACGATGTGTCGCCGCCTGTGCGTGCTCGAGCGCACTTTTCTAGCTGACGTCGCGACGCCATCGCTGTTACATCGAATCTACCTTCCTTTATCCTCGTAATGTGAAGCTACCGTGGCCCGGGACTGAAACTCCGTTTAAGCTTGCGCTCGATTCCTTTCGTAATGCGAAAAATGTAAAAATGTTTCTCCTTGACATTAGGAGCGCAGCTCTAAAGCCTCATAGGTAATCGCTTAATAAATGCAAAGCTCTTTGAAAAGGCGCAGTTCTATGCTGTACTCGTTTTTACTACTGAAAAAGGTTAGTGACGACCTGAAGGGAGGGAGAATGTCTACATATTTTGAAAGTATTAATCAATGCTCCGTTGCGTTGGATCGAAGTCACCAACGCGTTAACTAATACCAATATATACGCATATATTATTGTTTTCAATGGTAGGATGATCAGATGCACGTAAAATTTTTACGAAAATTTGAATGTTATTGACCGTGCATAAGATAAGCATACGTACAAACACTATTAAAACTTCACTCTTTTATTTTCAACCGTCCCTTGGTCTCGTCTACTATCGGAATCAAGAGTGATTCGATCGGACATAAAGAGAGAGGCTTTATCTAATATTTTTTTATCTGATTTTGAATTCAAAATTATCAAGTACCCGAAGATCGGCAGTAGATATTTTTGCAGTTCGTAGAATATATATATCTTTTCCAGATTGAGAGAATTTCATTACTGGAATTTATTTTTCAAACAGTCTTGCTACAATTAAACAAGACACTATTACAAGGTAGTAACAAATTTTTTCAAATACTTGTAATTAAAGTATTTATACTGCTATGCAATTATTTATATATTTTCTCTTCAAGTAAGAGAAATGCGTGTCATCTGTAGTTATTTGTATTTTAATATAAATCGAATGATTATTAAAAATTGAATTAATATGAATCGAACTATTTTTCGTGTTTTATTCGTTGACTAATCTTATTAAGTTGAAATATTTATCACTATTTTAACTAAATTATTTATCCAAAATACAAAAATCTTGTTGATGTCGACACCATTTTTTAATTAAGAATTTTAATCATATTTGTGATTTAGCAATAATTATAATTATATACTGCTCGAATGAATTATTTAGCCAAATAATTACTTACTAATATTACTACCAAAATGTTAATTTAAAAAAATCATCATAATTATTATAATTAATACAATAGGAGAAAAAAATTAAATTATGACAAAAGTATTGGAGAGTCGAGGAAAATGATTAAAAATCATTTTGTACCAGAGCGATATACAGTAATTCTTCGCTATACTTCCTGCAGCCAGCATTACGAAATATAGACGAATGCATAGTACCTCAATTTCTCTTATAATTAAGATACTCGCCCCTTGGCATCTGTATGACTAGTAACGCAAGAAGTTACGCGAAAATTAAACATTCAAAGCCCGTTACGTCGCTTAAAATAATAAACTATTTTCCATAAAATATCAATGAAATATTGCTAATCATTTCATAAATAATGTTCCGATAAATTAATGTAAAAAAAATCTTTTTTGTATTGCCGTAGAATATTTAAATAACAATCACTATGAACACGATACAATAAAACCGGTATTCAACAGACTGCTGCTGTTTTTGTCTATTTTCGTAAGATTTTTAAATTCTTAAAAAAGGTTTTCACTTTTTATCTTGTACACTTTTTAATTATATCTATTCGAAAATCATAGAGAAAAAAATTAAAATACTTTTTGAAAAATATATAGCAAAATTTTTATCATTGAATTACGAAAGGACATAAAAATGTTTAAATCATAAGTGTTTATTATACAGTCAATTACATTTATTTTTATTAAGATACGAAGGTCACCTAAGTATATCTAAGTTCTCCAAAGTATACCTTTATTGAAAACAGGTAATCATAGTAACTTACAATGAATATTTATACATTACTAAGTCAGATATCTAATCAAAAATATTTTCAACAACATATTATCATTAGTTTGCTTAAAAAGGTTTTAAATGTAAAATATATTTATAAGTCTATATATGATAGTTACACGTAAGGTTAAAAATAATATATGTAAAAATTTCTTGTGTTTAGTTTAAGTTATAAAAGGCTACTTATAATTTTTAAAACTATATCACTCTTTTTTATTAATGCAGGAAATTGTATTTTACAGCTATTGATTATTTTAATAAATACATAACGTCAAGACTGTATTTCTATTTTTAAATTAAATATGGTAATTTTAAACGAACTCTTATTAAAATATTAACCATTAAATTTGTATCCTTCTTGTCCTATGTAAGTAAAAAAAAATAAAATTTATAAATACTTTAAATAAATATGTAAATTTTTTTTTTTTTTAAATAATTCGAGTTATTTAAAAAAAATATTTTAAAGATATGGAGGTAAAAATAGGATAGCAAGAAAATGTGACTTTAAAATATACTGTACATGAGTTTTAGTACGTAATAACGTGTTGAGCTTATCAATAGGAACTGATAATGCGTTGCTACCAGTATGTAAAACAGAAAATTCAAAGCTACAATAAAGCATTTCCGTTACAAGCATTTAAAAATTTCATCTCTATGTTATCACGCATGGCTATTCATCTCGTTAATGATAGTCATGCGAGCCTTTGAGCGCGTATCGTTAAAATTTAAGTAACATATCCTTATCTAGCGATGTAAAAATGCCGAACGAATAATCGAGACTCGTGATCTCCGGTCTTCCTAAAAAATGAGTCTGGATTTAGCATTTAGCAATGTTAAAACAAATGGAGCCTGAGCTCACGGTTACAATAGTAAAGGAGCTCGCTCATCGTTCATCTTCCTGCTCGAAGGCGCCCAAGGAAAAAGTAAAGTCGAATGGGCCTCGTACGCGCGAGGCTCGTTTTAACGAGAGCCGGAGAGTAAGTGCGTAGCCGGAATGAGCGTAATAAATTATAAATACGGCTCCGAAGCTCCATATTCGGCCGATCAGCAGTCACGATTACGCGCGAGCCGAGTGCGCAGCTCGGCTTTCAAGCCCGCTCGGTTCGATCTCGCGGGTCCGATCTCAGCCGCGTCCCGTTCATCATCCGTAACCGTAAAAGCCCGTTGCGATGAAATTGGTATCTAATGTGACTATCGGAAGGAGGAAGGTCTTTTTTATCGAGGTACTCCCGCTCCCCCGGCTAATCGCCGCGCACTCCCGATGGTAATTCCCAAAGGCTAAGTCCCAAAGGTCGTCGTCTTTCGTGGCTATCGCGGGCCGGGAGCAGGGGGCCCGGGGGGAGGGCCCGGAGGGGAAGGCCACCAGACGAAAAAGTGACGGATGAGTTCGAGCGCTCGCCCTTTAGCTCGAGGCTCTCTTCCCTCTCGCGGTCACGGCGTCTCGATTGTATGCGAAGGAGAGGCTAACGGGTTCCATGTATTACTTTTGTACAAAAAGTCGGCGGACCCGTTAGCCCACGGTGGGCTACGTTCCAGGCAGCCTCGGCGCTCGTCCGAGCCTCGCGGGCAGAGGATTTATACACCGCCTGTGCCCATGGACCCCGGGATAGGCTGATAGAGCTGCGGCACTATCGGCACTTGGATTCGTCGTCGTAGGCCAGCGACTAATGAATGCGCATCTCTACGGCCATCGACGATCTTCCCTCGGCTCTCCGTCGTTTGACAAATCCCCCCCCCCACGTATTATAATCCGTACATTAAGTTAGTTTTTATTTGCCCGGCTCGGATGAGCTCGACCAAGGGTCTCCCTCCTTCTCCCTCCGACCCTGCCGCCCACCTCCGTTAAAAACTCGCCCGGCAACTTTTCCATTGTCCTTTTCCGGCGCAAAGATCGATTCGCAAAATTCATCTGTTTTTATTCTGGCCTCGCGATTATAAGACCCTCTAGATGGTAGTCGGTGCCTTATTCGACTGTCACACGTAGAGTGTTTGAAAATAATTAATGAAAATACCCAGGTGATTAGCTTACTCCTATACACACGTTAACTACTTAGCGAGTTATGAAATTTACGATAGATATCATTGTTGGTAATTTATGCAAATGACGTATTTTATTACAAATAATGGATGTTTTGCTACATTCCTCTGAAATAAACGTTAATAATACGAATAGTAATCTTTATATTTCAATCAAGTTACGAGGTAACTCCGTACTCATCAAAGCCTATAAACATTTAAAACGTATATCCTGTACGAAAATGATAAAATTTATCAGTAAAATTCTTAAGGTTTTTATAAGCATTTATTAAGTGCTAATTTCCAGATTTCGAATTTATTTGAAACCATTTCATAATTTAAGTATATCCTTATTTCAAAAATAAACATTAATATTATTTTTTATTTATTCTGTTATAATAGACTACTTCAAATAATAATACATACATAATTTTTATTATATTTTCATATTCAATTTTGGATTTAAAGTATATTAGTATTAGTTCAAGAAAAGAGAAACTTTAATTATGGTTGAATATTATACGATAAATCAAAAAACATTTTTCTAATTCGTTTTGTGTAATATTTTAATAATCAATTGCTTCTATTAATAAATTTGCATAAAAATGATGCCTAAATTGAATTTAAAAAATAGGCGATTTATTAATTAATTATACAAATCAGCTGCTTTAACATTTTTATTTTTGTACTTATTAGAAGAAATAACAAAAATGACTTTTAAGCTCTTAATCTCTATCTTTCTTTTATAACGATAATATTTGGTTAACACTATTATCATTTTGTTATTATTTCAATTTAGACATTTATATTCTATATCTTTAATTTGTAGCCAAATTAAGTAGTAATATTTTGGATTTCAGACCTATTATAAGTATATGAACAGCTTGAATTTTTTTTTCATTATTACCACCATCGATAGGTACCTCAAGGGAAAATCTTCCGATAATTACGTACGATCAGCTAAACCAATATAAGAATCGTAATTCTTAAAATGTGAATTAAGTTATAGCGCTCTTTATTAGAATATGCAGAGTATCTAGAGTATAGAAACAGTATTTCTTTAATCATTAATAGTAATATTAATTTAATAGAGAACAAAGATGAATTGTGTAATAATGGTAAATAACTAATAATAAAAAGATTTCGTATTATTGAAGATATTTATAAGAAAATTTATAAAAATTTACTCGAATATCTTTAAATCTAAAATGCTGAGCGTTCGCTTAGTTGTACAAGGCGACAATGCAAGTAACTGTTTTTCACCGTACTAAAAAAGACTTTGCATTGTGAATCTCAGTCAAGTTTTAAGAGCTTCAAAAATCAATATTACTAGGATTCATCATTAACGCATCGAGCTTAATTGAAATGGCTAGTAATGGTACCGACAAATTCAGAACGGAGACATGCTAAAAGTCGTCCTTTTTACATTAATTAGCACAAATGCGTAATGCCAATGAGCAATCAATGGGAAAAAGCAGTGCGCCGCAAGATGAGACAGAGGCAGGTTATTGGCTAGTCCTAAGCTGACAGAGACTCGCGCAAAGCGGAAAAATTCGAATACTCTAACGGCACGGCACAGCGACCCGAATCCGATTCTTTAAATGCGCGCACTCGTCCGAGCGCGAGCGAGAAGTCGGCGCAGGATAGCGAAGGAGGCGTGGAGGACATACTTCGGGCAAGGGTGTCGTGCGGAATTCCAGATAATGCAGCTTCGATGCCAAGAAAAAAAGGCAGCGACCGCTGGGAAAGAGGCGCGTGCGCGAGCGCGCCTACCGTGAACTTGAACTCGCCGGGGAGTAGACGCCGTCGATCGTCGGACAGACGTCGCCCCTGGCTTTCTTTACACGGCTCCCCCCGTCTACCCCGCCGCGGCCGCCTCGCTCGCTCCCTCTCCCCCCGCCGCCCCGCTCTCTCTCCCTCGACCCCCCTCGTGCCCACTCGGCGGCCCGATGTTGCATCAGTGCACCGGGGTCTCGCGCCCGGGATTATGCGAGGCTTTCCCGCACATCGGCCGAGCACCTGGGCCGTAATTTTCTCACGTTTTTAGGGACGTTCGCGCGAGATCCCGTATAAAGGGAAAATTGGCCGCTATTATTATACACAGCGGTACGTTCCTTCCTGTTAGCCGTGTCTTTTTTACGTTGGCTGGATCGCCGCCGATGGGAATTTACGCGCGAGCCGCGTATTGATAAAAATATCCGGTGCTTGCACCTTCCTGTGGAATGGACCTCGACACTCGTTGCACGAGTTACGTAACGGTTATTTAAAAATCAATTTCACAGGCGGTACTTTTCAAAAGCACGTGCTCATCGGGATAATGGCTTTTAATTAACATTTTCAGACGAGGGCATTTGCATTTTGTTTTGATGACGATTAATATAAAACACGGAGGGGCACGAGGCTCGGATTTAAAATTCAACTTCATTTACACGGGAAGCGGAGACTTTTGCATCGTAAAGAGCAGTTATAATTGCACGATAACTCAAGATTGCCGATAGCCTTTAGTCTCATGGCCAAGGAACACCCGCAACGCACTTGACATAATGCTGCTCGAAAAAAATACAAAGTTCGTCGTTAGGATTAACTTTGGACGAGGGGCTCGGCGTTGGCTTTCTCTAATTCGCGGTAACGCCGCAATATTAATTAATGCGGACAGGTTGAGCGCGGAGCGAGGGAGGACAGGACGTGGGGAAGGGCGGGTGTGATAGAGAGAGAGAGAGAGAGAGAGCGAGAGCGGTGTGGAGGATGTGTCCAGGTATGGGCCTGGCTCTTATATCCACCGTCAAACCAAAACAAACTCGAGCGATCGCCTGACGCTCAGCTGGTGTCCATCGACTATTGCGCCACTGAATACCGTTGCCCGAAAACGTCGCAATTACCTGACGTCGGAGTCTAGTCGAGTGCCGCGGACAGGTTATCCCCTCGCACCTACGACTATGAGTCGATAATCACGTGTTTGCCGGGCTCGATGGGCGGATAACAAAGTCACCGGGACCGAGAGAAACAAGAAACGCGGTACCGTAACCCCGTCGGCGAATCTCCGCTCGCCCGCGTTAGAGCGCGCTTTAGAGTATGCCCACATGTGTGCACGCGTGTGCGCGTGCGTGTGCGAGAGAGAGAGAGAGAGAGAGAGAGAGAGAGAGAGTGAGCGAGTGATGCCCACGGGGGTTATCGCGGGGACCCAATAGTGGGGAGGATGTTATGCTGTGCGTTGGGTCCGGTCAACGCTCCTGTCTGCCCTCCGCGCTTAATGTATATAAAGCTCGGCTGACTTTCGTCGTGGACGGCAGAACCTTCCGCATCACGACCGTCGAAACACGTGAAAGATCAAGGGGACGCGAGACAAGTTGAGCAATTGCGATCGATAAAGCGAAAGAGTAAAGATGAAGCGCATCGTCGCGTTCCTAATCGCGGCCTTGGCCGTCGTTGTCAGGGCTCAGATCCCGAGTCTCGGCTTCTGCCCAGAGTATCTGCCAATGACCGGATTTGATATGGATAGGGTGAGTGCTTTCGATCCTGTATCGATTTATCATCGTTTGCAGCTTCACCAACTTTGAAATGTATACAACTTTTACCTGAAACGCTTTTATTAATACAACTTTGTGCTACTTCATTACTTTACCAGACGATTCTAAGATAGATTTTATCCATTCGCTTATTCATTGTTTGTTTATTTAAGTTTATTTCAAAGGCTTTGTTGAGTAGTGCTCTTTAACGGTACGGTATTTTGTTTAAAAAGCATTCGCAGAGCCCGAATTTCATTCTTGACAGCCGATGTTGGCTATTTAGCTTATAGTAATTCTATTGAGAAAAATTTGGGCTCCCCGTATATTTTAATCTACTATTACCAATTAGTTAAGGTTGCTGCACTATCGAAAATACTCTCTGAACATTACGCATTTTATAATCACAGTTTTCTGGAATCTGGTATGAGGCTGAACGGTACTTTCAATTGACCGAAGTCGCATCCCGCTGCGTTATGTCAAACTACACTAAAGGACCTGATGGCAAATTCCACGTGGTCAACGAGGTAACGAGTCGATTGTGAGTAGTATATACTGTACTTTTTAACAAACAATGGTACACTAATAAGAGTATAGGAAATAATAAATCCGCTTGCATCACCGTGTCTTTATTACGGACTATCGTGTCGGCTTATGGAAAAGGCCCGAAAGCAACTACATATAAGTTTTTCATTCGGGCAACGTCTTCGTTCGTATTTTGCTAGCGTGAAAATCTATCGAGCCAAAAAAAATAAGGCCAAGTACAAATGAGGGTAGATAACACAAGTTATATATCTAGCACTGGCATTAAGCGAGTCCTCGAGGGCGAAATAAGGAAAGCTCCCTCGAAGGCCGAAGAAGGCAAGCTCCACGTTAAGTACACCACAGTGCCGCTCATTCCACTGGAAACACAATACAATGTATTGGAAACCGACTATGACAACTACGCCGTCCTCTGGAGCTGCTCCGGTGTGGGTCCGGTGCATACCCAGAATGCCTGGATTATGACGAGGCAGAGACTCGCTCCTGGTGAAATTCTCCAGAAGGTACGATCTTTTGCATTTTTTTTTATTTACCGATCGTTGATGCTTTTATCGATTGCACAGTTGAATAACGCTTGGATACTTCTTACATCGGTATCCTAAGCTACGATATCAATGATCACACTAAGATGCGCAAACTTTATCCTACGCACGTCAATGAAAATAATGTATATGGTTCGGTTGATCTACAATTGCATTACAGCGATTTTATATAAAAATTAAGAAAAAATAACAAATCGTCCCTGGGCGGAAAAGAAAGCCCTCGTAGGCTGAAATTGCCCACGATCCAAAATTCTTCGGCAAATATATAAAGAAGCGCGAGATCGATAATCGCACAGCGTATCCCAAAAAATGCCAAAGTCTAACGACGAAGTAATGTTGTTCTATTGCATGTATAACAGGCCTACGGCGTCCTCGACAAGTACAAGATCTCGAAGGTCTTCTTCGTTAAGACGAACCAGGAGGACTGCGCGTACCTGGACAGCCTCCAGGCGGAGCAGGCGATAAAGCCCTCGGAGCCGGCGAGGAAGCCCCAAATCGCGGAGGACGAGGGAGCCGAGGAGGAGGTTTCCCAGTCGTTGGCCGCCAAGAGCGCGGGAGGCCTCAGATCGAACATAACGCCGGACGCGCCCGAGGCCATAATAAAGACCCGCCGAGCTGAGATCGATGCCCAGGAGGCGGCGGCCGTCTCCGCCCTGGCGAAGCAGGCGCCCCTGCAGGAGCCGATTATCGAAGCTGCCCAGCCAATCGGTTAGTCTCCCTTCCACTTAGTCTCCCTAACGACTCTCCCAGGCTCGCTACCGAGCCCGGGGACCTCCAGTCTCTCCCAATTTCTTCGTGGAAATATTAGCCTTGCGAATAAAATGTTTTTTTGTACAAGTTTCAGTCCAAAGTCCCTTTCAACGATGGCAAAAGCTTGCGGGCATCGAATATTTGCTCATTTCTTTAATGATTACGTTTAAAAGCAAGAAATTCTTATACTATTGAACGTGAGAATGGGAAAAACTCAAAATTATATTTAGCGGCTAACATTTTCTTTACTATTTACAATAATCAAGTATATAATTGGTTAGAATTAAATGGAAAAATATATCGCGTTTGATTTTAAAAAAGTATTACAACTTCGTAGACACAAGCAGAGTTTCGTACTCATTTAGTAAGCTAAATCGCCGTTTAATTATTGTAAGAAGCAACGTGTGCAAAAATTTCTTTTCAATTATACATACAGTTTTGGATTCTCTACAATTCGAATGAAGCACCCTCTCAATACTCGAGGCAGTCTATTTTAGGCCCAATCTACAGACTTATCTCATCGCCGTAAGATCTAACGTGAGAAAAACTCCGATATTACAGTAGCAGCGGCAGAGGCCGTGAAATCGGTGCCGGAGGTGTTGCTGAAGATCGCCGATCAGGCAAAGGAGAGCGCCCCAGTTGAACCGGTTCACCAGCTGCTGGAGCAACAGCAGCCTATCGTTAAGGACTCGAGTGCGGAGTCCGTCGCTGTGCCCGTAGCATCTAAGGACATCGCACCAGTCGTCCTCCAAGAGTTGGCTAAGACGTCCGACGCGAGCCCCCAGATCGTCGAGGACAAAATCGAGATCGTCGAAGCTTAGTCGGTGCGTTAGGAGTCTGCGTTAGGCTGGGCGCGGGAGGAGGGAGGAAGGGCGGCGGGACGGCTGGACGGAGAGAGAGAGAGAGAGGCTGTAGCGAAGGAGAGCACCAGACTTTCCGACGCAGGCGTTGCAAGGGCGATCTCATTCCAGCCTTTCCCGTTCTTTACCTCCCTCCGATATTAATCTCTTCCTTATGGTTCTCGGGCTTGTAGCGGTGGGCTCATCGGGCGGGGCGATAAATCGTTAAAGGGTAGTACGAATATACCCTGGACGCGGCCGCCAGTCTCGCCCGGGGACCGACTCTTTCTCCGACTCTCTTTTATTATCTTTATTTTTATTTATTTATATTAAAAAAAAAAGAATCACAACGACAATAACAAAAAAAAAATCGAAACAAAATGAATATACATGAAAACAAAACAAGAGAATGTGTAACGAAGCTAAACGAAAACCATAAAAAATGCAAATAAATTGTTACGAAAAACCCCTTTTTTAAAAAAGTAATCATTGCCTCCATATTTCTTTCTTTACCAATCCTAAAAACACGACATCAGCACCTCGAGCAGAGCTCTTATAAGCGAAAGGCTCTCCAATGGCGATATAAGCTCATTCGCGTCGCAACAGCACCATTGATGGTGCTGAATAATTATTTTATTTCAATTACAAAGGCGTCAAACTCAGGTCGGTAATAATTCTCGCAAAGAATATTACCGTTCGCTGACCGATATTCATAAGTGAAAAAAACGATGCTTGGCCGCGACTATAATCGTTCACGAAACGAAGTAGCGCCGCAGCGATAAGCGTTAAAGCTAGCGTTAATTTCTTGACGGTGATAGGAGGCGCGGATCCGAAGCCAACAACTGGTAATTTTTGCCGACGATGTAAAAAAGTGACAAACAAAAAGGAACGAAGCACTCGAGGCGAAGGAGCGAAACAATCATCGATTGGCTGCTCCGCGTTGAATATTCGAGTTTCTTGAACCTCGCGGACCTTCCTTCCTCTTACTCTGTATGTCTCTGCCTCTCTCTCTCTCTCTCTCTCTCTCTCTCTCTCTCTCTCTCTCTCTCTCTCTCTCTCTGTCTCCCTTACTTTACCGGATTACCGTTACTGACCCAGTAACAAGTTTGTGGGCCGTGGCCCAACGACGATGACGACCAGTGGCCGCTCGCCAGTCATACGGAGTCAACAGGCCGAGCGGAGCCCCTTCGAGAGGTCAAACAATATCGCACTTGTGCTACCGGCAGGTGTGTGCATGCGAGGTGTGTGCCTGTGCCTTCAGTGTGCTTTTACGGGCGTATGTACCACGGCGGCAGCTCAAAGGTCAGCAGGTCACATCCTAGCGATCTATATTTGTCTAAGCCTAATGGGAGAGTGTATGCGTGCGCGTGCGCGTGTGCGTGTGCGCGAGATAGATAGATAGATAGATAGAGAGAGAGAGAGAGAGAGAGAGAGAGAGAGAGAGAGAGAAAGAGAGAGAGAGAGAGAGAAAGGGAGTTGTTATCCCGACTGTTTTAGATAACAAGTGTATTATAGTTACGGTTAATTTAGGCTTAAGGAATCACTTGATTATGCACTTGTCAGTCTTTTTAGATATACCGTAACTGGGCTGTCAATCATCCATTAATTTATATACCACTCAATGTTTTTCTTCTCGAGCGTTATTTTGAAGACCCGGTTACATCATCGGAGATTATCTTTTTACCGATGTCAAAAGTACCATAGGTGCCAGTTCAAGAAGATTGACACGAGATTACGATGCACACAAGAATGACGAGTAAATTTAATAACTGATTTAAAGACTAGGAATTCATTACGATCTACTTTAAGGCAGATGCTTCGATTAAAGTTACTCAGTTCTTCTATGGCATTTTTAATGACTGGTAACAATCCTTGTTTGAGTCTTTTTTATCCGAGGTATTCACGGAAAAGATTATTATGCTTATAATTATATTTTATAACTAGTACGTATCTTGTGAATCCTGTGAATTATTACAAGATGGAGCAAAAGGACTTAGATGGAAAAATTACAATCAATTGCATAATTTATGAAATTATTATGGATAGTTAAAATGCAAAACTTATGAGAACAATAATACATACGATTTTAAAAGCATGGAAATAAATAAGAAATTTAAGTTTATACATTTTCCGTCTTCACAGTAAATACGTACGTCAATAATTTTGACGAATTCTGTACATCAAATAATTTTTATCATTTTTTAAATTTAAAATTATTTAAAACGTTATTTTAAAATGAATTTTTTTGTTTGTTTTTTAATTTATTGTAAAATAGTAATCTGAAAACTTGTATGATAAGAAAATTTGTTAAATTGTTCGATCAAATATGGAATATTTGGATATAGTACACTTTGAATTTTATATATTTTAACCAAAGCGTATTTTTTTTAAATTACATACACAAAATTTTTTTTTAAATTCAACTCAATTTCATTAAATTTAAATATGATTTTAAAAATCGATTTTTTTAAGGAAAGGTATACCGATTATAGTTTGTTGAATTAACACAGTCAAATTTAAAAAAAAATTCTTTTTTTTAAATTGCTTAAGAGACTAGAAATACAATACTTTTTTTATTTTCTAGAAATTTAGAGATTACAAGTAAACAAATTTATTAAGCTGGATACATATGATAAATATTTACATACACAAATAATCTTGTTTGTAAATCCATAGCCTTAAAAGCTTGAATTAAATTAATGGTTAAAAAAATCAAATAGTATTCTTAAAAATATGCATTTCTAATATTTTTTAATACGTTAATTTAATTTCTTAATACCTAAAATTTAGAGAATATATTTCAAATACAGTAAAATATAATTTTGTTCGGAAATTTATTAATTTAAATGTATTATTAAAAACATACTATTTTAAGTCTTACATCTATTTCAACTAAAACGCAATTTAGAATGATTAAAAATTTTTGGATTATACTTCGTTACATGCATAAAATTAGACATTTTACAACGAATGTGACAATGAAAATTGTAAAAACAGTTGAATTTATGCATGATGATAAACGCCATTTATTTTTTATCAACTCTTATTCAATTGCTTTTTATAAATCAATTACCTATCTCAATATCAAAAAAGCTTAAATAATTCGTAACGTATTAATGTATCGTATAATTATCGTACTACATAATTGTTAAATAATTTTTTAAAGAATAAAATATAATGAAAAATGTAATATATTTTTAATAATATATTAAAAAATAATAACATTTAAATAAACGTAAAATTTATTTAATATATTTTTTTTTTAAATTTGTGATTTACTTAATCTTTTATCTTTGAACATAAAAGTCATAACTTTATCAAATTTAATGTACACTTTGACCTAAAATATTTGAAACAATACAAATAGTTAATTCCTTAAATTTTATTTTATTTTTTTATTTTAAATAAATTAAAAGAATATTTTAATTTACGAAACAAAAGATTTTATCCTTAGTTTAATGAACTACTTTTTTTAAGTAAAATTTTAAACAAATTACTATAAAAATAATTTAATTCCAAATACAAAATCACTTATGCTATTTAATAAATGAATGACAGTAGTTATTAATTTAACGGGAGAACGTTGTTATAAGCCGTAAGAATCCATCATGTTAATAATAACAGTCACTTTTGAAAAAATAGCTAATAGCGTATTAACAATAGAAAATTTATTTGTTTAATTTAAAAATTTATACATATTTTGCAAAAACTTGTGAAAACATATTGAAAGATAATTTTTTTAGTGAACTTAAATCCTCATCATTTCAAAGAATTTTTAATCAATTTATTAAAAAATATGTAATTTAAAGTAATATATTTTTTATATAACTTAATTTTTTATTTAAAATTAATTCGATTAATTCGATAAAGATTAAAGATATTCGAATTAATTCGATACAATAATTCGGTATCTGACTTTATCAAAACTTATATAATAATACAGTTATCAATCAGTAATATCAATCTTATCTTAAGACATTAATAAAAGTTATGCAAACTATTGTGAATACATAAAAACTATTTACAGACAAAATTTTATATTTTTTATTAACAATAAAAAATGTTAGCTGCGATTTAGTTTATCATTATTTAAATTACAGAATTATATACATTGCATTAAAGTTAGATTTAAATCTAATTATGTATGGATTCTTAAAAAATTTTGTTTTGTCATTTTCTTATTTAATTACTTTAACTATTAAGTAGAAAAACGAAGACAGCGTATAAATCAATGTGATGATAATTGTAATTAATTATACAAATATGATTGCAATGTTTTGTTAAAAAAAAAAACTGATTTAAGAATAGTATAGATTACGTAAAAAAATTATTTTTTTTTAAATGCAAAGTAATTTTTATCAAGCCAGAATTAAGAAGTGCACGTGTTTCCAAAGGGTTATGAGATTATCTTGAAATCCAGAAATCTTAACCTCCTCAAACACATTGCAAGCAATCGTGCTAACGACGAGTAATACTGCGAAAAATCTACCAATTTAGGGGAAGCAAACACGGATGATAAACTCTGCAAGAAAAATGTTATAGGACCTCCGGGGGGAAATAAAGTTGAGCAATTGTAGCGCTCGATTGCCGGCCATAGGATCGCGGCATGCTGGGAATCGCGCTCGCAAACGAGCCTCGACTTCATTGTCAGCACTGCTCAGCTCTTAACATCTATAAGAACATCATTACCGCAAGGTACAATGACTAGCCACGTACTATTGCGTAGCGGCACATCGTCTCCGGAGTTTGATATCGGTGCAGCGACGTCGATGCAACACAGCCGCTAACCGGCGATGAAGGCGAGATAGAAGAAGAAGAAGAGTAAGAAGAAGACGAAACGTCGACGCATAGCCGAGATAACCGCTTTTTAAAAGCGAGCGGCCTTAAATACCTGGCATCGGCATCGAGACACCGACAGAGGCTCGTGCGCCGCGCTCTATAAGAAATCGCACTCACCTCGAGTGGATCACTTTTTCGCCCCGCGGGTCCGAGCAAAACCCGGTTGGACGCGCGCTCGCCCTAACGGCCCGAAAACCCGCGTCGCCTACTCCTCTGGTTTCCCTCCCTCCCCCACCCCTACCGACCTCCGACGCCCCCCCCTCCCGATCTCGTCGGCTACCGCGTAACGCACACTCGCTCTTCTTCCAGGACTGACAGTACTTCGAATTTGGCATCAGGATGATGTGGGCTTACCTCGGACTGTTTCTTATTGTAAGTGTCGAGGCTCAGATTCCTTTCTTAGGCGGTTGTCCGAAGGTCGACACCGTTCCGGACTTGGACATGTCGAAGGTAAAATCTCACCTATATCTGTCTATTTAACTTGCGAGAAGGAGGGAGAAGGTTTTTCTATACCGAGCTCGGATCTAATACTTCATTAGTTTTTCCGAATTTCAATTAAAATTCCATTCGCGTCATCCGTTTTTATTAGCTCATACGCATAAATTTGTAACAATGGTAATTTTATAAGCAGCTTATTCAAGCCTGACGTTTCCAATGGTCTTATTTACAGTCGTTTCATATAATTATTACCGTAAGAAATCAAACTAATTATTAGAAAGTGTATCATGCCAATAGAACGACTGTTCAAATAGGTTAATGCCGTTTCAAAGAACTTCTGCACACAATATGATTCATATGTAAATATTGTAAGCTTATTAATTTATTGATCGAAAAGCGCTAATTAATTTCAATACGATAATTAATGATCTTATAGGTAATAATTACTTGACTCTTGACTTTATAAACGTATAAATTTCTCAGGGGTGCGTTAAAGAAAAAATAATTCATAGAATATAATTTAGATGATTAAAATAATGTAAAAGTAACGATTCGATACGAGGTCAAGCACTCCAATGTAAATAACTGAAAATACAATTGAAAACTTTTAGAAAAACTCATTTATTTCATGATGAACCTTATTTCGTGCCAAATAAAAATTGCGACGTTTTCAATATAACCTTACAATAATAGTATATTATTTATATTTTGTTAAAATTCGACTTATCGATTTACAACGCATTGTTATTAACTGTTTGTAAATGTGTCGAATGATTCAGGTACTTTCTATGATGCGAATGCTCATGAAATAGGATGATAAACAAATATCTACGCTTTAGAATAAAAGAAGCCAGAGCAACACTGTGTCGGCTAATATAAATCACAATTATTATTTATAACGCCGATGCTGACGCGGTGAATTCTCACTCGACCAGACACTTCGGACAAGTTTACCAATGCCTTTATCATTGAAGCGATGATTTCTACGAATTGACACTGTGTTTATCGAGAATCTCGCGCAGAACCTTAAGGGATAACGAGCGATTTTCATAGCCTAATGACGGGCACGAGGCGAGAAGGGAGGACTCCTCTCGCGTAACTCGTACGTAAGAGAAGCTAAAGCACGCGTCGCGATGAACGAGACTATCGGAGAAAGTTGGGGGGCGGGGGCGCGCGCGCAAGTGACATTAAGTCATTACGGGAGCTCGGGGTTCGCTCTTTATCGAAGCGCCCATTTGAGCAGTTAGTTAAGCATAATACGTTACGACAATGTCGACTTTCAGTATCTCGGCAAGTGGTACGAGGCGGAACGCTACTTTGCGTTCTTCGAGTTCGGCGGCAAGTGCGTCACGGCCATGTACACGGGCAACGATAACGGCACCGTGACCGTCGTCAACAGGCAAATTTCCTCGCTGTAAGTACCGTACGAGCGCACCCTTCGATCCCCGTCGGCAGCCCCCTTCCCGAGCCGCCCCCCCCCCGCCACTGGCCAAAGAGGAGCCCGAGTCACGTGATTTTTCTTAACGCAGGAGCGGCATCGCCTCGAGCATCCAAGGAATCGCCACCCCCAAGACGGACAAATCCAAGCTCTCTCTCGTCTTCCCCTCCATGCCCGTGCACTTCGACGCGCCCTATTGGATTCTCGACACTGACTACAAGTCCTACGCCGTCATCTGGAGCTGCTCTGACTTCGGCATTTTCAGGTACAGTTTTCGCCGATTCGAGCTTCGAGATTCGAGCCCACGTGCCAAATAATATATACGTGACGCATGAATCGAATGCGCTCCGTTGTTTTTCCCTATGCTTCAATAACGATTCTTAAGCCGTCAATTGTGTAGTAATTATTCATCATTTCATCGCAGCGCTTACGATATTTTTATGCTATTTCCACGACAATTTATTCCTTCTACTTCTCCTACTTCTGAGGATGCTTAGAATATATTGATCTAACGTTGTTGTTTGCAATTTTTAACTCTTACTATTCTATTTTTGATGTTGATCAAATTGAACAATTCAACTTCAAATTCATCAAAGTCAATTTTTAACAAACTTTTCATCAATAAATTTATTTTTAATATACTTTAATTTTTCCTTGTTGATTAGATTTTCTGTTTAAAATTTGATGGCAATTACCATTCAATTATGCTTTCATACTGAATTGAAGAATCCCGCAAACAAGATTATGAATATAATTAGTTAAAATTACACATAATGCTTGACTTAATAACAATGTAATATAATACAAGTAATTTATTACTTTATAAAAGCAGTATTAAGCCATCTAGTTCAGTAAAGATATTAATTAATATAAAAGTTAAATAAAACAAGTACTACCAATTCGAAATTTTTAAGGAAAAATTTTTGTTCGATCAAAATAATTACAAGTTATATTATATTTATATTTTTATTCATTTCAGTACGAGAAATGCATGGATATTAACACGAGAACGATTCCCCGCTGTTTCCGTTTTAGAAAAAGCATATAAGATTGTGGACAAGAACAAAATTAGCAGAGCATTTTTGGTAAGAACAGATCAGAAGAACTGCGCTGATAATGCCGATAGCAATCAAATTGCTTAAGTACAAACCCCATAGTCGAAATCATTCGGCTTATAAATTAAAAAAAATTACACGCAACCATTATGTAAATAGATGAAAATGATATTTTTTGTCTGTATTTAAGATAAATCCATAAAAATGTAGAAACTGCGCTTAAACTGACGGTAAAGAAGAAAACTGCAAAAACTGTAAAACTATGTTACTATCTAATTGATATATTAAGTCCTAAATCTGACACAATTATTTAGATAATTGCTATATTATTTAGTTTAGTTATTAGCTTATTCTGGAAAAATTGTAATATATTTTGTTAATTTATTATTAATTATAAAATAAAGATACCAATGTGATGTTGAAAATTTACAATTAACCGATTCTTGCTTCCTTTTTTTTTTTTAAATAATTAAATAATTGTTTAAAAACGAGTTGAGACAGGGTAGGACATGACATCTTTGAGCAAAGTACTCAACCCTGCACAGAGTAATTTTGTACTTTCTCGAGAGATGGCGATGCAACGATATAATTCGCTTAGCTACGAAAGGCATTTAAATTTCAAATCCGTGTATAATAGAAATTGACACGTTCTCTGCGTCGTATAAATATATATTTACAAAATAATATTACAAGTGATAGATTTAAAATATATGCGTGCAATGTTATTCATACATTATTAATGTATTATTATTGAAACAAACAGACGATATTCTACTGCTGCACTACTAAATGTGCAAAAGTTTGTAATTCAATTTGTAAAATTCATTCTGTTAAGAGTACATTATGCCAAAATATAAGAATAAGCAGGTAAAATAAATCAAGGTAAAAAGAAACGAGCAATGATGAACTAAGAACTAAGAACGTGTTCAATGAAACTGTTGAGTGTGATTGTATATTCCATGTTAGGTTGGGAAAAAAATATCACTCGAAGAGGAGCTGGACGAAAGCCATCGAACTCAATGCCAAAAAAGCAGGGGGAGAGGGAGGGAATCCGCCGTTATCAGCAGCCGCTGACATTAATTTTCTGCTTAACTAATTATTAAGCGTAAGGCCGAGACGGAAAATCACGGGCAGCCGCGAAAGCGCCTAACTACCTGCCCAGCTTTCCCACGGCCAAAACGTGCCTCCAAATCGAATATCACTCCGCGAGGCAGCGAATGCGCCTCTCCCCGCTCCGCCCCGCCCCCCGCCCGCCTTGGGCCCGTTGCGCTGCGCACCCCAATCAGCGACAATGCGACGCCAAATTAAACCAGCATCGAGCCTCGAGGGGTTGGTACACGAGCCCGACGCGTGTCTCCGCTGGTTCTCTTCCACTCTGCTCGTTGATCCGACTTGAGCGAATTTGTGCATTTACGAATGGCTTAGCCAGTATTTTCTCGGCCTTTTTCGGGGCTGACACGGATTTTCGAGTACTGCTGCCGCTCCCGAACTACATCGCTGAGCCCCGAAAGCGGCAAAGCCCCGCGCGTGATAAGGGCCTGGGAGAGGAACGAAAACTGATAGAGAACCTTACTGGTTACGATGCTGAACTGCGTGCCGCTGGTTTAGGACATTATTCTTATCGGCGCTTGTTATTATCGTCTCATCGGGTCCTCCATTGAGTGTAATACTATGTTCTTAATAAATCAAGAATTTGCCATTCGAGGTGGCTCAACTATTGGCCAAAAATTCAAAAGACTTTAAGTTTTGAACTCTTCTATGTTGGTTAAAAATCTGCACTCTGTTTAATCACTACCAACCATCTGTATTGACATTTTCAGATAGTATATAAATTCCATTGTGGTGGATATTCAATGGGAGAATATTTTTCTTTATACAAGGGTTATCGCAGCTTACAATCACTTTTATTACAATCGCCTAATATTAAATTACGTATTTTGAATAAAATTATGAATAAAAATATTTAAAATAAATGTACACTATTTTTTTTATATTAATTTTTAACTGCAGCTTACAATAAAATAATTAAAAATATTTTTTTTTAATAATACATAAATATATTGTTAACCGTGTAAGCATTTTTTTTTTATTAATGTCACTATTGTTTATGTTACTACAATATCTTAAAAAACAATATTCAATTCAAGTTGATAAACAAGCAAAAAATTAAAAGCAAAAAAAGTTGAAGACGATGGCATTGTTCGAGTTTTTAAATTAAAAATAGACACTTTGAACACTCAGCGAAATATTTTTTCAATCAAAATACTTATTTCAGTCTGATTCCTTTCAAAGCACACATAAAAATTGTTTAGTTGCATAAAAAAAGGGTAGGCACGAACGGCACACGCCCCATCGCTTCCTTCCAAATGTCTCCATTGTACATTTTCTTTTCCCACTAACAAAAGTACGAAGCATATGCTTAGTCGGGAA
Organism: Kradibia gibbosae; assembly: GCA_018907135.1. NCBI lineage: Eukaryota > Metazoa > Arthropoda > Insecta > Hymenoptera > Agaonidae > Kradibia > Kradibia gibbosae. The sequence continues at coordinate 25,164,118 of JACCHX010000003.1, read as the reverse complement.
CCCTTTTCAATACATACGGAGTAAAGAGACACAGGACTAGTACTCGTACGCGGAAAACAGCCATAAATTTTTGCAATGATTTATAACAGTCGAGTAAATCATGCAGGTATGGAAGTTAATTCTGTTGTACACACAATAAACATTCTAAATCCATGAAAGTGAATAATGGCGGTAGACTCATTAAAGGCTTAATCTATGTCTTCGCGCTTGGAAATTTCACTCCAAACAACAACATTATCATTCGATATAAACATGTGTTCAAAATTTATTTTCTGATGTAATAGGCAGCCAGTCTTTAAAAATATACTAAATTATCATCGGTCATTACGATGAATGTCGAAATAAATAATATAATTTAGGTATAAACGCAAAAATACATTTTTTTATGCTTTTACCAATGATTTTTCATATCCTTTCCACTTTCGTACAATAAATCTGTTCACCGTTTAGACTTTATTTATAATTAATTTAGTTCTTGATTTTAAATCTCGTTTAAAAACACTAAAAAATTCAGCTAACCGACTATTCTAATACTTTGAATAATGGAATTGAATGGCCATAGTCGTTTTTCATAAGAAACATTCAGTCTTAAATTACTTTTACGAAAAACAGATTATACAATATTTGTTATTAAAAATTACACATTTTATGGCTTACCGAATTAAGTTCTTGATTGTTTTATGTATAAGAGAATAAATAAATATTCAATTTTGAAAAGAAGTAATATATGTCAAAATAAAAAATTTACCTAACCTTAAAATTATCTGGGCAGGAAACTAATTGCTGATTTAAGATAAGTCTAACTTCATTATACTTTCCAAACGAACCCGCCCCTTATTACTTTTAAAGCCATCATTTACTTATCTATAAAAATACATATAATTGTTTAGATATTGATTTACAAAAGATAAGTTTCAATTTTCTCTTAAGATGTAAATAATTCATTTAATTGGTGAAATAAATTTGTTTTGTATATAAATATATATATATATATATTAAAATATGAAAAAAATGTTATAATAATTTTATGCATGCAGATAATGTTAATACACGTTTCAATTTAAAATTATCATTTATTAATATCAATCATATCGTACTGTGAAAAAGGTTTTAAAAGCAATGTCTTGAGCATATTTTAGTATGTGTTATCAAAAGATACATTTGAGCTTTAAAAGTAGTATTACAATTTTTTAAAAAGTAACTCTCTAGTAAATAGAACGAAAACTGTGAGTTTTGTTTTTGATGCATTTCAGTTTGGAATGAAAATTTTCATTTACGAGAGATCGCTGATTAATGAAAAATATTTTTAATAAAATAAAACACATGGTGCACCGATTTTTTTTCTGAAAATGTATAGTTTCATATTCATATTTATTCCATATTTTGGTAATTTAAATTAAAATATAACTAAATATTGCTAAAAATTGCTAATTAAAATATTAAAATAATATTTAAAATGTAATACTTATATTAATACGTAAAATTTTATAAGGTTTTTAATTAAAAATAATATTATATATAAAATACTTTCGTCATACAATCTTACAAAATGCATGAACTTTAGCAATTTATAAGATATACGTAATTGCTTTTTTATATAAATTATTATCCACAAAAACATTTAAAATATTGAAATTCTCATGCGAGTGCAATACTTTAATTTGTTTGAAGTATTAAAAGTATAAAATATTTTTCTTTTGCCACTCAAAAATCTAAAAAAATATTTCATTAGTATTAAAACTTTTACGTAGATAAACTTATAATTCTTCTATATCAATAATATGACTTTAATATTTTAATCATAGACTAAAATATCGTACAAAACTTTGCAAATTTCAATAAAAATATAGGATAATTCCATTGAAATATCAGTACTTTACAGTTTAAATGATTGTTAGAATCAGAGTCAATTAGGAAAAAATGACTTTACCATAAACTAAACAAAATTTGGTTTAATGAGAATTTTTTATTTCTTATAATTTTAATTATATGTAGAAAAATTTTTTGGTAAAATTACAAAAACAAACTATTTTAACAAGCGATAAAAATAAATTAAAAAACGAATCATTTAAATAATAAATATGTCATGTTCTTTAACTTAAATTTGATGTAAAAAAATTACAAAATTAACAATGTTTTAATGATATTGTAAACAAAAAGTTTCTCGAGAAGGGAAGGTACTATTTTTAATTTATAGACAAACATTAAGTTTCATTATAATGTGATAAGCATATACACAAATAATTGTTAGAATTTGCTATTAAACTGGCAATTAATGAAAATTGTAACGATGGCCAATACATTAATGAAGTTATCTATCCACAAAAAATATATTTTCTCGAAGATACAAGAATTTAGAAAAATTTTGCGTTGAAAATTCTATATTTATAAATTTATGTATACGTTAATAATATTGCATGGTTGAGTTAACAATGGAGACATTATGCTAGTAAAAATTATAATTTAAGGTAAAAAGGCAAAATGATTTTCTGTCATCGAGTACCTCATAAAAATAACTTTCTGCATTCTCTGTATTATAATTTATGGATGTTTCCATTTTCTTGTGGACAAGCTGCATACATTACGGCATATAATTGAGTTTACAATAATATAAGCAATATTATTGTAATGTCTCTACGTTTGTTTTAATAATGATATTACGTTTTTAAACTTGCACTAACATGGAATGATTGTTATTACCATTAAAGTATCTTTTGGATTTCCATTAATAAATTTCAGTTAGAATTAGATTGTTAATTTTTAATTTTTATCTACAATAATATATAAATTGATGGCATTTGTACGACTGTATTATTCGGCTTTTGTAGAGTGGGGAGATTAGAAAGGAATAAAAAGGTATCTAAAGATATCTTACAACAAAATCTTATATACTTAGGCGAGGCAAATATTTTTTTAACCAGTTGAGAGAAATTAATGGTTATCGTAAAAAGTAAGAATCCGATAGGTATTTCTAACCATTCTATTCCAAAAACTAAAAATTTAACATTCATTTTAAATTTAATTTATATTTTAATGATTTGCAGTTTGTAGAGTTACGAGTATCATAAAACTCTTCACTACATTGAAAAAGTACAATTTTTACATTTAATTTTATGTATAAAATGAATTTGCGTTCCACCTCGTAAGCCATAATATTTAATTATAATATCATATATCAGCCATTAGACAAACTGATTAGGTATTCAAAATGTTGTATAAAAATCGTGATCGCGTCGTCCTCGCGCTGATGCTAAATAAACAAGCCTCGACGAGCAAGCCTCTTAATGAAATTGTCAGTGATTTAATTTGCACCCCAATTGAGAAAATAGGCGCTCAGCATAATGTATAATAGTATAAACTGTAATTCAATTGGGGGAGCAAATTTTTGACTTTAACGAGGCGCAATGTAAACAGGGCAGGTTGCGTTGGCACCTTTGAGATAGTCGAAATGTGACGCTTTCGGAGATATTAATTTCTCCGCGAAAACGTGGCGAATATTCTCAATTTAAAAGATAATTTACGAGCGTCCGAGGCACGGACAATTTCTAACGGGCCAGATAGAGACACGCGTGAGCCCGCCTGCAACAAGCCTGTGCAAATACGTCCTTAAAATTCAACGGCAAAGCAAAAAGGGGAAAAAGGAAAAAATGAACGGGTCGAGGATCCGAGCGAGCGCTTCACTCTCGTAAAGCCCCATCAGAGATAATGCGAAATCCGAGGGTTACGGCGCGGGGTCAGTAAGAAGCTTGAGGGAGTGAGGAAGGAGTAAGAAGAGCACGAGGAGAGAGAAAGAGAGAGAGAGAGAGCGAGGGAGGGAGAGTGATTGGGGGAGGGGCTGGGGGGGGGTGGAAGCAGGGAAGAAAATTGGCGATATTGAAGCAAGTCGACGGCCCTCGCCGGATCGCTTCACCGCTACCGAGGGATACTTCGACGTCTTCTCGTGTTCTACGTGCACTTTTCAACCTCCGTCCACGCTGATAGATATGGAAGGCCGGTGTGGAAGGAGCGACGAAGCGGTCGGAGGGTAGGGAAAGAGAACACCGGCCACGGCGCTTGTAATAATAGGGTGCAAGGCTAAGGCTAAACAAACATATACGCCCATGGCAATCTCTCCTTCTCTCTCTCTCTCTCTCTCTCTCTCTCTCTCTCTCTCTCTGTTTCGCTCCGTTCTTCTGCCCTGTTCTTGAAGGAAATACGCGTTGCAAAAATTAACGCACGCGAAAAAAGACCGTGGAAATGTTTGACGATCGGTGCTCGGGGCGGGGGGAGTCGGGCGGGGTGAGACACGCTGTCCGCTCGGAGAACGAGGCGAAATGCTCAGGAGAAAAGAAGACGAGCGAGCGCGGGTAAAGGCAAGAGAAAATGAACGTTGTCAGGGTTCAATAACTCCTGCTGCAGACCCGAGAGATTTTGCCCGCTTGTACTTTTCGTAAGCCCTCTCCCACTGCCCCCCCCCCAAACTACTCACGGGCCCTCGCGCTCTTTCTCATTCTCGCCTATACGCCGTCTCACTTTTTCTTTGGAGGGAGTTAAAAGCGAGAGAAAATAAAAATATACCGAGACGAGCGAACAAGGATAGAATCGAAGAGGAATTTCTCTGTTCTTCCGAACTGTATGGAGTTTCGATGCTTTTTTCGGGACTTGTTAGTGATTTTCCTTTACTTACTACTCGGAGCTTCTTATATTGCTTTGATTAGATCTCTAGTCTTTTTCCTTACTAACCTACAATAGTTTCAGTAAATTTGATTTTTTTTTTTTTTTTTTTTTTTTTATCAGTCGTGTTAACAATTTTAACAATTTAATTAAATAACGATAATACTTAAATAAATAATAAAAATAATTATATTTGTTTAGGTTCTATACTGTATCAATGCTAATAATGTATCACTGAGTGGTCAAAATGCAGTTGAGTACGTACCCAATATACCATACAAATTTTATTTCCGCTGTGTATAGATAAGGGATCAAACTAATTTTAATTTGTAAATATAATATTACGAGAAAAATTATTACGGACATGAATTACTATCATTTTTAAAATATCCCTGTGCTAAAGCTTTACAGAAACATTCGCAATGGCATATACCTCATGATTTTGCACTATTTATATTTATAATCATAATACAATCAATCTCGTGTTCCTCTTGAGTTATTTTCAATTATCTTAAATAAGTCTATATCGGATTCTTCTGCGTATAATAACTTTGTAAGGTTTTTTGTTCTTCTATTATTATTCTCCGGTGCTTCTTCATTGCCCGAACAATATTTTTTTGTTAATTTTTATACATTCTGCTGAATTCGTCTATTTTTTACTCTACACTATCAAGCCTTTATTTCACATAAACATCTGTACTTAGCAAAAGATTTTCTATTTTAAATCCTCGAATGTTTTTTTATATATTTCGACTCCTTTATATGTATGTTTATTCTTAGATTTCTTTATAACAGCCATTGTTCCTAGAATTTTTTATCAATTACAATTTTCCCTTTCCGTAATTTTTTTCGCCGTTTAATTTTTATTTTCACGGTGCTTTCACTATTTTCCTCAGTCCGCTTAATTCTGTTTTCAAAATATCATCTTCGCTTTCTTCACCTTCTTAGCCACTTCCCTTCTTGCCCCATTTGTAATTTTTTTCTTCATGACGACCTTTTTCAAGAGAGAATTTTTTGCTCTTTCAACCTTAATTGCTCTTTTAAACACAGTTCGGTTTATTTCCTATTTCTTTGCCTCCTCCGTAGGATAGTTTCAGCTAACTTTTCTAATCTTGAGCACTTCTCATAACATACTTTATGACATTTATCTCTTGTTTCCCTGTTCACCTTTAGCCCCAAATCTCTGCTCTATGTCGGAATGATTCATGTAGCTGAAATGAAAGAAACCGGTATGACTTTGGATTTTCCTAAAAGAGCACTATTGTTATGGCCTGAAGTGTGAGATTTCTGTTTTTCAGTAAAATTGTTAATTGCGGCAATGTTACGAACAGAACAGCCAACAGGTCTAGGGAATGATGCGGGAAAAATAAATTCGGATTTTGCCCAGTAGTATATGTAATTGAATTTGTATGTTTCATTCTGAATTTAAGCGCAAAGATTGTAGGTAAGAAGGAGAAGAGGAAACGTAGCATATAAATCACACAAATACGTTTGTAATACCGACATAGATAAGTTACGTGTTAAAACTATTTATAGGCGAGTGAGAATTTTGTGACAATTTGTAAAAATAATAATAATTCGAATGAAATGCCAATGATATGGCTAGAATAATAAGCGACCGAGTAGGTGAAGTATCCCTAGTGTAAAATTTCGATATTGGATCACAAGGGAGCTACTTGGAAAATCTACAAGCAACTAAATTAATATACAATAGATTATATCTACTACAAATATTCGAAATGCATCATTGGCCATCATTGGGTTTTTTTAAATGATAGAATTGTATTTCTTATATTGTCCATAGTTTTAAATGCTATGATAAATTACATACTTGTTAAAGACTTGCAGCCTTTTGAGGTAATGTTACTAATTGGAATTATACTTTTGAATCTTTATTTTGACCATTTTTGTACTAATTTAATTGTAATGCAAATACTGTTCTCGGGTCGCAAACTTATTGCTCGAATTTTGCTGTCAAGTCCAAACAAGTATCTTGCCGATGGTATAAATTGTCGTAAAGCTTTAAGAAAATTTATCAAACTAATTAAAGACCATCGCGTAATTATAAGGGGCAACTTACGCTACCTAATTGTAATCATCAAATCTATTTCAGTAAACACGCTTCCTATTTTTAGCCAGCCACTATCGTTCGTTTCCTCTAATTTCATCACGCTTCGGTTTGGTCGCGTTGGCCGTACCTTCGACCTGGCCCTGACAAGGTGTGAATTAAAATTACGGGACTCGATCTGCTGTCAAGCCGTCACAACTGCGAATCAGTTAGAGCAGTGAAGGAGGGAGAATTTTGAATACATAATTAATAACTCGGTAAATAAATACGAAGATTGAAATTTATTTGCATAAGAATTAAGCCACTTGGAATAAATCGAAATGAAAAAAAAAATCAACGTTACGCGGGATTCCCAAGCGGTCACCCATCCAAGTACTAACCGCGCCCAATGCTGCTTAACTTTGGTGATCGGACGAGAACCAGTGGAGCCAGCATGGAATGAACGTTGATGTCAACGCAATTTGCTTACGATTTTACATTCGTACAACAAACAAAAAAAATAAAAACCATATTTTAAGGCAATAGATATGAAAAAATAGTAAAAAAAAAAACTGTACAATGATTTGCAAGACGAAAAACGAGGAGAATTTCGTATAAAATTCTTGCAAAAGAATAAAAAACAAGGAAAGATTTAAAATCTGAGGATAGAAGAAACAAGAATATCCGTGATAGGACATTTTAGACAATAGCAATTTTTGGATTGGATAGTAAGAACAACGAGAAGGATGGAAAGCATTGTTATTTTAAAATACAATCGCGGATTTGAAGCAATATATGTCTAAGTTATGTTAATGTATTTTCGAAACGATGAAGATTATTTTGTTAAGCATGTGAAACAAAAAAAAATACAGATTTTTCGAGGGGATGGTACAAATATAGAAAATCTTCCGAAGAGTAGTAGACAGATCAATGATGTGCAAAAATACAGTGCATTTAACGAAAACCATACAGCGCTATATGTGATAAAAAAAAGTAAAAAAATAACATCACCTTAAAAATACAAGATAAAACATTGCTGTTAAAAAAAGTTGTAAGCCTCTAAATAAAAAATGTAATCGAAAGCTCCTCTAAAGTTGAGCGGCGCAAATTATGTTTTATAACATTAATAATCATAATTTTGCTTTGTACTTATTAAACCTTTTCAAGACTTTCTACCGAAGATCCAAAAAAGCTTCAACTTACATCGACAATAAAAAAATGAACCTAAATACTCGAATAAATGTGAAACAAATACACTTTCACAGAAAATCCTTCTCTAATATTTAAAATTAATTCCAATGCTCGATGGCGTAGAATATTTCAAATGTGGCAAGAACGGGAGAAACAAAAAAAAGGATCGGTCAGTCGGGAGCTGTCGAAGGGTGTGCCCAACAAAGCAAGTATATTCTCCATCCGTATAGCTATTATATTAAATAAATATATATATATATATATATTATTTGTTTTATCATTTAAAAGCCACTTATTTTATTTATACCGTATGATTATAAAATAAGAATAAGCTTCTCTTATGGAAAGGTGCCCGGCCTAAAATTATAATCCGAATGCACGAAATAATCAAAATAAAGGTAAATAGTTGCTACCCCAAAAGTTCTTATATTCGATCCGAATTCCCTTTGGCATGATTCAACAATGGTGTTCGATCAAAGTATTCGCGAATCCATTATGAATCACGAAACGGAAAAGCCTCGGTGTTTGCGTGTCCACCGGTGCTGGAAGCGTGCGTGAGTCGAAGTAGTAAAGAGCGGGGGAGGATAATAACAAGAGAGAGAGAGAGAGAGAGAGAGAGAGAGAGAGTAAGAGAAGGAGGGAGTCCAGGAGGCGTCCGTAGGAGTTGAGGGAAGCCCGGCTCAATCAATTATCCGTCATCATAAAAATCTCCATTTTAAGCCCCTGGGACCCAGAGCCGATGCTCGTGTCGAAAGCAATAACAAGTCGAACGAACGAGCCGGATTTTCGCGTCAGTCAAAACATACGTGACTCTTATTCTACTAACGGGTTTTATTGATACGGACGTAAACGAGAGCTCGGCCAGGACTGGGCTGCATAATGGCCGGCGAGTGCTCGGCGTGCATAATACCCCCGATGTACCTGTTGGACCCGCCGCTGCCGCGTCGCCATTCTCCGTCTGTCTCTGTGCGCATTATTAGTCTGGATTATTATTGCGAGGATTCGGGAGGGCGGCCTCCTTCCGCGGAATTTTCCTCCGTGCCCGATCTCCGTCCGGATATGCGCGCGCGGCTCCGTTGCTTCCCACTCGATTTTCCCTTCTTTCCAGGGCACTCGGGACATCGCGTACTCGGCGTTAAAGCATAGCCTAGATTTTCGTAGCGCCGGTGTCTAGTTTCTAAGCGAGGACGAAAATCGGCCGGTCCTCTCGATATGGGTACTTTATTGGGAGCATATTTAACCCACGACTTTGGCTCGTGCAATACAAAATTTTGTATATTTCGCTTTGCGGAGACTCTCGAGTGACTGTAAAACGAAACACTCCCTTCGAACCCAAGATATAAAAAAGGGAGAGCTCGCTTACTCAAATAATAAAATGCAATTTTAATGCATTCGGATTCGAAACTCGTTTCCCGTTTTATTTCATAAGCTTAAATCAGTTTTTTAATGCCCTGGAATTTCACGTCTGCCGTAAATGCCATTCTCAACAATTAATAATGCCACTCATTATGCCAAAGAATATATTTGCGCTGTGCGCAATTAATTTTTGGTACAAATGGCATATTCGTTTAAAACGAATCATTCTTTAATTTGCTAATACCTTCTTTTATACAAGGTACACTGGATCTAGCAACTGGATTTTATTCGAATTAAGTGAATATTTATAAGTTGGTTGATTATTTATTTGCCAAGAGACTCTTGTGCCGATTTATTTATAAAACATTGCAGCAAGAAGAATCTTTGTTTTATCGAGGGACGAAGAATTAAAATAAATTCAAAACATTTATCGTCGATATGTAGTTTTTATGTACTTAAGTCCGGGTAATCATTAATCTTTATGAACTACACGAGGATTCATTACACTGTCAGTCCCGTGTAGTATAAAGCTTTTGCATATATTAACGTTAACAAATAATTATCTTTTGATCCGAGAACTTATGACATATGCACACAAGCACCACGCCATGGAAAATAAAAGAGATAATGACTCAATCAATTTCATAAAGGCTGATCTTCAAGACCTCGAGAATAATCCGATTTTAATTATCTTTCAAAGTGGTTACATTGTACGCGAGCACAAGGATTTCGCACGAGGATAAAAAAAATTGCGCTGCTCGCGGTGTCCGCTGACAATAGTGCGAGCTGCGAGGTAAGCCTGCGCGAGGCGCTGCAAAAAATTGAGAATGGAAAGCAGAGGCACCCAGGGATTTTCGGAGAATCGCTCGTCACAGCCAAATCGGCAAAAGCGCAAAATAAATTCAGACCGCATACGGTAATTAAAGGAAGGAGCTTACGCGGAAACCATGAATCTTTGGCAAATGAATGCAGCGGCCGGCTCGGTCCCCGCGTCCCGGGCACCGCGCGCTTCTTGCCCCGGGGCTCGGGCGAGCAGGGCGGGGAGAGGACCTCTAGACTCGGATATATCAGGTGTCCCGACGGGCGCAAAAACAAGGGAATACGACTCCTGGTAAGGTAACGCGTCGGCGGCCAGAGCCAAATCGGCCCCCGTCGACACTTCTTATCGGCGCCTCCTCGGGGCGGATTAGGTTTCGGTCGCGCGATTCGCCCCTGGGTGGTCTCGCTGTCCGCCCGCAATTTTTTCCCGGCCCGGTCCTCGCCCCCGCCCGGCGCAGCCTCCCACTACCCCGGCCCCACCTCTGGCGCAACTGGCATTGCGCGCTCGGGCGTAATTTTTACGAGCCCGAGGGTCGCACGTGATCCGAGCTGCGAGCACGCGCGCACTCGCCCACACTTGTATCGCTCCCCGGATTCGTCCACGTAACCATCGCGCGCCTCTCCGTCCTCCCTCGCTCCCCATTGTATCAGCGCGCTGAGCTCTGCGCTTGACTACTGTTCCACAGGACCTCATTGCTCTTGATAAAGTTAAATATGCGTGTGACGTTTGTGCTCGAGAAGTTTTCGTTTTCATCCTTCGGCACTGCAATCGAGAGCCTTGGCATTAGCCGAATCAGCCCAAATTTTAATTGAAACTTAATATTGCATGCATTGAATTGATTCGCTTTTTATATTATTGTTATTAAGAATAAGTGAGATTTGATTTTTGAAAGAGGTCTTGTCCCTTTCGAAACAAAGCACAAAGAAACAAAGTTTTACTGCAAAAAAAGCATTTTACGCCTACGTTATTAATTTTCTTAGTAATGATGATAATGAAACTTATTAGCTCTTCGTTCGGATTTCAATTAGCAATTAGATGAAAAATCTTTTTGTACGGAAATTGCCATGAAATTTACGATAATCCTGGGACCGCAAGCAGTAATGATAAAATACCTGGCCACATTGCAATACAGATTATGTATGGCTTGTAACGATCATTTGTATGTCCTATAACTCTAGAACAGCTGCTCCGATTTTGATGGATCAGATATCGATTAGTTCCTTATAATTCTGAGTGTTATTGGCTATGTGTAATAGTTTTGTGATAAAAGTACAGTTCAAATGTATTTGTTTGCAATACAGCTTGTCATGTAGGATTGAACTTAAATGCTAGATTTATCTATATTTATTACAACAAATGGTGATAAATCGTAAATAATTTATATTAAATTCTCATTGTTCTCAATCAAAGTATCAATCCTTAATGTTATTTATTAATTTTCATAGGCATCAATTATTTTTATACAAATTTATTTATTTTTTTTTTTTTTTTATTATTTTTCATACAAATCGCTTAAATTTTACGGAAATTAATATTATTATCTTAATTAAATTACTTTATTTAAAGTTGAATTAATGATTTCAAATTTTAAAAAGCAGAAACGTTTTTTGATAGCTATGATGAAATATTAGAGTATTTAAAAAATAAGGCACTATCGTTTTTCAACGATGACATTAATTATTACGGCTACAAGAGTATGTGGTTACAAATTCTTGTACTTATCTATGCATATAATCTACAAAAATCGAAATCTCGTTAAATACATATGGATGTGTGCAACTAAAGAATAAACCTTCTTATCATAAATTGAACAGTAACTTAATTTACCAGCTTCTTTTGAAATCTGTTTATCTTTTCGTCAGCTTCCTGCTTCATATACGCATGTATCACAGATAAAATATTCAATTGTGAAAGTAAGTAATCGCTATTATGATTCACTATAATTTCTTCGTCAATACAACAAGACGCCTTAGGCGTTATAAATATACCCAGGCCTCGAGGAAGAAAGCTCAATAATTGCATTTTTTCGAATTTCGTTTCTCCTTTTATAATTGCATAAAGGTTCGGTATGAAACGTTGTTTTCAATGATTTAGCAGTGTTAATTCGCATTGCCGGAAATAACGAAAGCGCCGAATCTTCCTAAACCTTTAACTAGCGTTCGGTCGACTTATAATCGCGTTATAATTGGTTTACGATTTGGCGGCGTTGACATGGCGCGCGCTGGCCACACACAGGCCCGCACCCACACACAGACGCGGCCACTCCGACACGCTCGACCCGAAACGGAGTCGCCGCTGCTCTTGGCCCCGGGTCCAGGTAGCCTACCAGCGTGCCCAGGAGGAGCCTCGAGCCCGTACAAGGCTCGGCTTTGTGCCCCCACCGATTGCTGCAAGCCTGAAGGACCGCGGGCCCCGGGTGCCGCCGAAGAGCCTCGAGGACCCATCGACACTTTAACCGGAGACGCAGGGGGACCAGGAGCCGCCGACACGGGCGATACGCCACGCCGGTCATACGAGGAATAGTGTATTTTGTCTTATCCTTGCCCTCGCATACTCGCGCGCAAACTCTAAAACAACAAAGAAATTTTGCCGCCGTTCATATTTTATAGTAATAAAACTTTTGGGAGGGAAACATTCTGTTTAGCTTCTAATCTATTTACTCTTCCTAGCAGTTCTTGCAGTGTGCGCTCATTTAAATTATAAATATAAATCTTCTGCAATTTTTCAGCAGCTGATTCGTTGATATTTTCTAAAGCAAATTTTAACTTCTGAACAGTCCATATAGGCGCTACCTTGATAAGATAGGAGGAAGTTAATCTGGCCTTAAGCATTAAATCTAATGGCCAAGTTAACTCTACTCTCAAGATATCCAAGTTCTAAGCTTACCGTACCTAATATATCATTATAGGGTATTTCTGAGTATTTTAATAAAATATTTATAAGCCGTTGATCCTTCAATGCTAATGAAAAAAATTAACTCATTGATCATAATTTATTGAACGTTATTTTGTTTACAACAATTTAACGTTGTTTGTATTTAAATAATATTGTATCAAATAATTCATTGTTTCATTAATTTATGAGATATTATGATATTGTATATACTATGAAATGCCAAATACGTATTGAATTACACTTGAAAAATTTGTAAAACTGAAAACAATGAGATTCGAGTAAATTTAACAAACAACGAATTTTTTCCTAATGAAAAACTGTTTTCTTTAATAGCAGATAGTTTTCAGTAAATAAAAAACTAAGTAAAAAAAATTAATTTTTCAAATATTCTTTATAATTGTATATCATTGACAGGCTTTCAAGCGATGATAAATTCACCAGCTTAGATAATTTTTTACTTGAATCCGGAAGTAATTAAATACAATATATATATATAACATATATATACATATATATATATATATATATATATTTAAAAAATCATGCACGTTCTTTATTAACATACGTAACACGTACTCGAAGAATTAAGAAGCATTGCAAACACACGTACATTGCAAAAACTGGGATATAAAAAAAGTACGTTACGACTCGAAACTGAAAAATGGCGAAAGCCACCAGACTCAAGAGTCAGAGGACCAGGGAGCGACTTCGAAGAGAATGAAAAAAAAAACGAATAGCAGACAGACCGAAAGAGAACCAGACTATAATTCAGTTACGATCAGGGTGCGAGACTTCTGCAACAGCTCACGACAAATGCGCTTACCAGGGCAGTGCCATAACGCCTGTGTGGTTAGTAACTGTCGTATCGTTTTTCTTGGCGGGCGGTCCTTCTTCCTCACTCGCTGCTGTACAGCCTCCGCTACCAAAAAGAAAAGGAGGCGATTTAAAAAAAGCAGCGAACCGTTCGCAGTGGAGATTTATCAGTCATCGCATGGCCCCCGAACAGAGTCATTCGGAAACAAATTCGTAAAACCGCATCAAATACGCATCGGGCGTTCAATTAGTCCACACCATGCCGGTGAGCTGTTTTGAGGGGGGGGGGGAATCGCGGTGACACTGACCATTGGATTCTCGCAAATCGATCATATTAGCAGGTGAACACTCGTATTTCGTAGGGATGGAGAAATCTGTTAGAAATTTTGTTCCGCGAAGATGTAATGCTTCATTTTTATAATGTATTACGAATAGAAAGGAATAGAAGGATATTCATGAACGAAGCGATAATCCTTTAAACTATACTTGCGAATGAATTTTATAAATCAATGCTTTTGAGTTTTCTTTTCCTAGTTGCGACACACTCTTGATTAATAGACTAGCAGGAATTTCATTTAAGCTTTATGGCAATTTAATCTTACGAAATTTTAATCTTAAGGGGTTTATTATGCATAATGTATATTTCATAAGTAATGATATGTAAAGCGAGACAATTTTTTCGCATTTTATAATGAGCTGGACTGCCATGATTTATTACAAGATCTTTGGCTTTAGATTTACTCGTATGGATATAAATTAGGTTTGTTTAATATTTAAGCAAATACACTACGCACTTTTAATCAGTATTATATTGTTTGTTTTTGCATTCATAAAATTGTACAGTGGTACAGTCTGTTATTTTTGATATTTATATCTACATTAAAAAAAAGTACGAATTCAACAACAAGTAAAGCCAGCATTTCTATTATATTTTTTAAAATTCATGTCAACTTTAAATCTATTTATGTATTCGATGTATTCAATTTACATTAATATGTAACTACAGTGATATCAATTATTTCAAGCATGTGCTTTACGTATTGGTACTTATTGGATAATTACGTTTAATTATACGGAAATTATATGAATTAGACTAGTTATCAAAGATTTAATTGATAATTATGTCAGAAATCAATTTTCTTTTACAACGTACTGCAATAAAATTTAATGTATTCATAAAAAGGAATAATTATAGATTCAATTATAAATTATAATAATAATACTTTAAATCTTTTCTGAGACAACTCATTGTTAAATTTTATCATTATCATCATAATTTTACACCATGGTATATTTTATTTAGGCATGGTCTATGTTTAAGTAAATTTTGTGCTTATCTTTAAATAAATATGGGGGAATTTCTCTCTGTTACACATTTATCACGTCGCTTACATTAAAAGATTTCTTTTCATCAGTAATGTCGTTGTTACAATGTCATCCAAGTCACAACTTTATACATGTTGTGTGCAACGCATTCTATTTATAATGTTTTGTGTAATTTATCTATATTTTAAATTTAACATTATTATTAAGTGCAAGACACATTCTTCAATATTAAATTTTTTCCATCAAATTTAATGCTGTGCATTTATATAATATAAGTAATACTTTAATAAGAGTTTTGTTTATATGCATAATCATTATTTATATTCAAGTTTATCAAAATAATAATAAATTCAGATCTAACATAAACGTTTTTTAATAATAAATTCTGAATGCAATAATGATTGAGTAGATGAATTTTTACTCGTTTCACATTTAGTTACTACATCATCGAAGTCAGGACTGAATAACAAATCATTTGTTTGAATTCAATGCAACGGTTTTCTCCACAATCTGCAAGTTCCTTTGAAAATAAGTCAGTACTTTTGTTCAGAGACGTAAACTACCCGTTAAGATACTGTATATTGCATTGATTCGTAATTCTTAGACTTTGCTTGTTATTTATTATAAAACATATAAAACGTGTGAAATGTGTACGAAATAAAAATACAATATACAAGATAGTTTCCTTTTTCTTGCAATCTCTTATTAAATATTATTGCTTAACGACGTTTAAACAATTGGTTTTTAAAAATGTATTTAATATTACATTGAATCGATATAAATCATTCCATTGCGATTGGAAACGCAGTTTTCCAATTATTTGTAGGTAAAAGTCAAGAAAAGAGAGCCAAAATTCATTACATTACGTAACATTGGTTTACGTATTTCACGCTGTTTATACTTGAACTTATTTCTATGATAATTTTTTTTTTTATATTATTTGAAAATATTTCTTCTTACCATGTAAATACATAAATTTTCTTATGATGTGAAAAAAATTCCACATCGGCTTATTCCGAAATGAATCTTTATCACTGTTACTATAAGCAAGGCCTCTAAATAAATGTATTTTGAATTATTATCTTACCACAAATGTATTTCATGTACAAATGTACATTCTTCCATATACATATAATACTTCACAGAAGTTTCTTTGCTGTATCTATACCACCAACTATAATAAAGGATCGGAGACAAAGTTAGATAACGAGCTTACAAGCAATTGAGTCATAGAGCCAATATTTAAAAAAAAAAGGTAAAATACCGTCTATTACATTACTATTACATGTACATTTTTTCCCAAGATCCTTGATTTTATGATTTGATATTATGTATGCGTATTGTGGTTTTCAACATATTTATGACGACAATTAAAATGAATGTACGATAGTGAATCCACGTGCGCTTGTCTGCAGTGCGCAGAGAAAATTGTATTTGAAATAAGATATGGGTACTTTGAAAAGTATATTATTTTAATGGTGTAGATATGTATTACCTATAGGATCAATTTTTAAACATAAATTCCTATTAAATCCTATTTAACATTTGACAAAGATGTACGATAGTTATTTGATTGGTTTGTATTTCTATAGATACACTGTGTTAACGGTGGGGAACATATTTCCTAAACTGATTCTGTTTATTGTCTTAGCACCTGCGCGGTGATCAATTGAAATTGTATTCATACGTACAATGTATTTACTGAATGTCAGTGATGTAAAGAATAAATTCAACAAATGTGCCAACGAAGCATTCATTTCAATAATGAAATTCTCATATATGCGAGTAAGCATTTGCAGTATTTGATCGTTAATTTACAGGATATAAGTGTTGCTCAATTGTAAACTTCTAAGAAAATCAATAGATTTAATTTTAAGATGTGATATATATATGTATATATATATATATATATATATATCACGTATAATTAAAATGCTATATAATAATTTCTTTTAAATAAAGTGCGTACCGTATACACAAAGGAGTGATCCTCTTGGACAATATAAGCAATAAACTAATCCATATGTATATATATATATATATAATATGGATGTGTAAAAGCTTTACACTTCATTTCAACAAGCCCCATCGATGAATCTGTAAAAGTGTTTCACTCCGTGTAAGCTAATCTCTTTTCACCGTGTTAGAAAGTGTTGCCAGTATCAAAGTACTGGTGTCATTGCTCACCTGCTGCTAAATACTAATTAGTCAAATAAAGAGTAGTTTGAGAATAGCTTGTTCGAGCTACTTTTAACTTACAAAAGTAATATGTATATGTGCTACCTTTGACGTAATCGTCTATCGTTGTACTTACACTTGTTTAATGCATTTTTATTGTAATCAATTTGTGCATTGTTGCATGTGTATCAATATGGCGGATTTTATGCATAAGAATGTACGCTTCACAGCTGTGGGCCAACGAATTCGCGAATTGATTTCCACGTGAAAATGTGACAATTACAATACAATTATTAGTACAGACATCGTCAGACTGAAACTTTTTTTAATACATTACTATAAAGGACATAAAAAGTAAATCACAGCTTAGATAGCATTTTATTTAGTTCATTTGATTGGAGAACTTTTAATGAAAGAATTCGATTATAAGAATTGAATAAATAATACATTATTTTCTTTAGATATGTGGGCAATTATTTTTTTTACCACTGAGTAAAATCGGTCAATTCGCGCTAAAAAAAGTTACACGGTAGAATACTATTAAGTACAATTCAAAATGTACATTTTTTTAAATTTTATTTGAATTCAATTTGATAATGCATTTAAAGAATACGTCAGCATTAAAAATATTTGCATATTAATGGATATGTGTGAGACATTTTCACCCTCTCCTCCGAGAGAAATACATAAGTGATTCGAAAACTAAATATTCTCAAGTTTGAAGAGAGGTTTTATCCATAATGCACTTTAAGCTGATGTCTGGTGGAGAATAACCGTGAGTTTGAATAACTTAGCATCTGTAATATAACAGGTCGTTCTACGTTTTCTCAACAAGTATTCTGAGAACGGATAATCGCTGGAAGTATTCCAGTAGGTGATGGTAAAGAATATAAAGAAAAGATTAACATTGAGAAGTTGATCAGATTTTTTTTTGAGAATTAACTGCATTTTCTATTTCGGTAACACGATACTCTTGAACAAGGGACGAACGAAGGCATTTTAGCCGCAAGACTGTAATAGATCTACAGATACTTTGCTTTGACCATATGAGACTTACATGTCGTATATAATAACAGATGAATAGTGGTAAAGCTTTCAGCCTGTAAAATAACACATTATTTTCCATATTTCATAAATCATTGATATAACAAGCTGTTAAAACGCTCAAAAGAACTTTTCAATACGTTAAAATAATATCATCTGTACATATAATCATATTTATATTTATATTTAGTTATTGATATAGTGATTACACATCGCAATTTATCGTTGCCTCTCCTTTTGTATACCTAAGCACTAATATTTTAATAAAGTTCAGTTTCTAAAGATACGATCAATTTGTAAACCATTAACTACATAGTTGTAATTGTATTCTTCACTTTTAGATATTAGTCTAAATTGAGGCTAAGATTTCAGTATGATAAATAAAATAGAAAATTTATTTTCATTGAAAATCTTACGGGCAAATAAATATTCAACAATTAATATATATATATATATATGTGTGTGTGTGTGTGTGTGTGTGTGTGTGTGTGTGTGTGTGTATAATATTATATGCGCAAAGATGGGGCATTACATTTTCAAAGGAGGAAGAAACAATGTCGGAGCAAATTAAATTAACAAAATATTGAAGCGTAGACCGTTAGAAATGTATTTATAAATATAAACTTTATATAATATGTATAAAGTTCATTTCAACATTTAAAAAAAAATATCATTTGGATTATGTAAAAACTGCGGAAGAAATAGCTCGACCTCATTTCGGCGTGCATACAGGCAGGGACTTGATTAAAATGTGTTTTAATTTAGACTCCAAGATAAGTTTGTAGAATTCAATCAGATAAATGCGGCTAAATTAATCACTGCATGATTATTAATAGGAAAAGTTGTCGCATAAAAATATCAATATATATATTATATAGAAGCATAATTCGACATGCTCTCAAAACACGTTTTGAGATAAAAAGGAGTATTCGCGGAGTAATTTCGAACTTACGCATACGAGTTTTGAAAAGAGGTCCAGTGGGCTCGAGATATAAGTAGCCTGTAATGGCTGCGCGTGTACGTGCAAAGCCGTTTACGCTCCGACTGTTGGGATGCGCGAGTCTTCATCCGAAGATCTAGCAGTCAAGAGCGCGGGGGGGTGGGGATTGGGAGGTAGGGAGGGAGAGGGATGCCCGGAGTGGCATACGCAAGAGGCGGGGTGCAGGGGCCAAGAGTGCAGGCTTATAGGCAGATGATGAGATGAGAAAGAGAGGATTCTGGTTTGTGGGCACAACGGTTGCCTGCAGCCCACAATTATGATAATAGCCCCCCGACGAGTCTCGGTCTCGTTAGGCCAACGCGAAGTTAGCTCTTTTATCTATCTCTCTTTTCCTTTTTCTCGATTCCCCCTGCCCCGGTGCTGCCTCCGCGGGCCCCCTGCCCTCGCCCTGCAGCACGAATGGCTTTTCCTCCCCGTCTCGTCCTTCCTTCCTCCTTCGCCCGGTGCTCCTTGCGCTTTGTCATCGCGACCGATTCGGCCTCCTCCCTCGCTGCTCCCTCTTCGACCGCTATCCTGCTCGAGCGGGGCACACACACGCACGTGCGCCCCGACCCTGCTTCCCCCCCCCCGCCCAACCAAACGACGGCTCTCGCACTTTTGCAGCCTGCGTTTCTCTCCTGTACGCGCCCGGCCTTACGAGGGCAAGCGCCATATGCATAATTCCAGCGGCGAGAGAGGCAGAGCATCCTAACTTGATAAGGGTTGTGCGCGAGAGAAAACGGACGCGTCCGCGCTCGCGTAATGTAAACAATGACTGGGGCACCGCAGCCCATTATACGTTTTTATGCACTTCTTTCTCCTCTCTCGGCCGGTGTTTATCGAGTTATAATCCTCTGGAAGGTTATACGCATACGCGCCCACGTGTGCGTGCATACGCACCTACATATATATATATGTGCGCGCGCGTGTGTGCGTACCTGTGGGTACGTATGTGTCTACATTTATGCATGTAGGTATATAGGCGCACGCGCGCCGATGTGTGCGCAGATAAACAGAGCAACGAGCGAGCGCATCCTGGTTTTGTTAAATTATGCTTATTCCACGTTCGAGAATAATGAGATTTTATTAAGAATCCGGAATATGCTCGACGGATTACAATTTCCGATTACTTTTTTTTTTTTCTTCTTTTTTTTTCAATGTGCTAATTGGTACTCTATGTGAAATTGCTACGATAATGGATCTCGTGTACTTGGGCTTATCTTGTTATATTTTTTGCGCTCGGGTCAATCGCGTTGCCAATGAAGTTTGCAAAGGCCATCAAATTTGAGTCTAGGTCAAGAAGTTATCAATAAGTGGGCGCATGATAAAATGCGAAAATTATTTGCTCGCCGATAGTAAGTGATGATACAGAGGTTCAAAAGATTCTCTTTCTTATTGTTTGTTTACTTTTTTTTTTTGTTTAAGAAAATTGGTTGTACGATTTGTAAAACAAGCAAACTTTTCATGTGAACAGCTCGGATAATTACGGTTTACTTTTGCAAATTGCCCGATAGGGTAAAAGAAAAATAGATCGATCCGGATGGTAGGTAAATACAAATTGTATTGATAATAATCCTTAGGTAAATAAGAAAAAAATAAATTCTCCTCTCAATTTACATTCCCATCCTTCAGCTCAAAGACTCGCTTTAAATACATCTTTACTCTTTGAATAAATAAACATGTGTTTCACTGCTTTCCACACGTATAACACCCAAATGCAACGCACACGTGCGCATGATATGCATAAATACGTACAAATATTCCTGCACACGCGCGCACACTCGCACGCACACACATATATGTATGGCTTTTTACTTGAAACCTATTGAATGCGGTGTTGTAAATAGGGCGGAATACACCAGTATAAATCGAAGATTATTAATGAAATGGAAATAGCAGAGAAGACGAAAGGAAGGCAAAGTTCTCTCCTCTATTCTCGTGCGCGAGCCAAGAAAATTGCACGCTTTATCGCCCAGTGTACTGAAAAGAGCACGCACAATGAGGAATGAATGGAGAACGTGAGGCGGACTTATGTAGATCAACCGGCGTAAAGCCCCGCTAAAGCCGTGAAAGCAGAGTCCGGATCGAAGATCCCGAAGCTTGGGGCGGCGGCGGCGGCGGCGTCTTCATTGAGCGACTAGACAGGCGCGTGACTGCGTTCGATCCTTCAGGAAATCCGAATGCAGGCAGGGGACCGCGCAAAAAGAAGGCGGACCACGAGGCAGGAGCAGAGAGCCGCAAAAGAAAGGAACCAGGGGCACCCTGGGGGGAAAAACTTGCGCAAAGCCAGTAGCGGTGCCTTCTCTCCCAAACCACCCACCCACCCCTCGCCGCCCATCCCGCTCGGGTCTACCACCGACCCTCCCACCCTGGGCCCGCCTCGTCGTCATCCAGCAGTCGAACGAGGGTATAATTCGTTCGGAGTACGCGGAGGGAGCGGCGCCTTTGATGTCGTCGGCCGCTGCAGCTTCCAGCGCTCCTTTACGAAAAGACGGCGGCGTTAATTGTTAGCCAAGCGATATCGGAAAGCAGGGCAGCGCCGGGGACACGCGGGACGGCGGGCAGATTCACTCGAGTGCACGGAGCGCACGATAAGAGATCCCGCGACCGCCTCCTCCTCCTCCTCCGCCTACGCCGCGGTTTCTTTTATTCGCGAACCGAGCTCAGGCGGGATCGAGCCGCGCGCGAGCCTCGGACGCGTGCGCCGCTTCTTTATCGCGCCGCGCCTCCATGACTCCTCGTGCCTTCTTTGGACAGGACCCGGGCGCTGTTTGCTCCTGGCGGCTGTGTTTTTCCACTCCTGAGACGCCCTCTTATCCCGCCCGGATTAGCCCGTCGACGGCGAAGTCCGTCGCCAAGGGGAATGAGGAACGCGCCCTCGTACCCCACGCCTCTTGGCGCCCCAATGCTATCCCCGGAATACGCACCAAGTGGCGAGTCCGTATAGGAGCCTCTCGAGAGCCATCCCCGATCGAGGACCTCTGCGTCTTTCGGCTGGTTTTTATCTTGGTCCCTCCATAGGCCCCCGCCCCTCGTGTCGCCGACCTTTCCTGGCACGCCAGAATACGACGCTGTCTAGGCCAGAGCTAATAGATATACCGATGCGTTGAACTTGGGGAGTTCGTGCGCCCGAGCTGGTACAGATCGATGTTACCAGGAACCTCATACATTAAACGCTCATCTAACATAATTCAGTCGATCGGTAAAGATCGATTGTGACGAGTTTTTAGTGCTCTTCGTATTCATTCGGCCTATCCTTCCAAGGTACGAGTCAGTCCTGAAAAGCTATTCGATGAAACTAAAAGTAATTCGATTTCACGAAAAATATATTAATTCTTGAAGAAGCGTAAAAAATTTCAAGTGGTTCCAAGAAAAATGCCGAGAGCGATGGATGAAAAGAAGGATAAATCAACCTCGGTCCAAAAATACTGTTATGCAAACAATTTAATTTTCGAACATGGCACGGCTGAAAGGATCTTCTTTAGCAATAAACATTCGCAAATCATGAGCATGCGGGAAGGCTTGTTGTGTTGATAATTTTCTGTTCCCAGGTGGGCAGCGATACGTCAAACCTCGACTATGCGCGATTATCCAAAGCAGTTTCATAAGGCCTTCGACATTTATCGGAACACTAATAATCGGCAGCCTCTCAAAAAGGCTTAGCTCGAGCATCAATATCTTTTCGCGGTAACGTAAGAACGCGTCTTCCACACACTTCCGCCCGCCCTCCCTGGCCCGCGAGGGATGGCCTGAGTCGGTACGAAAGACAAGAGAATGCCGACCCCCGGGAACTGCATAAGTCGCAGCGCACGATACGCGCGTGCCGGTATGGACTGGGCGAGACGAAGGTCCGAGGGGCATCGATGTCCGTCCTGAATCGTACAAATTTGGCCTCCTTCCTCCTGTCCTTCTCTCTCTCTCTCTCTCTCTCTCTCTCTCTCTCTCGGTCTGTCTCTCTCTTACCGTTGAGATATGGCACGATTTGGTGTCGCTCGATCGAATATGCATCGATCCGTTGAAATCGGAGCACGGTGAGTCTCATGTGCCATTTCCGAAAACAACTTAAAACTAATGCACGTATCGATGTCGAGTAGCTTGCAATGCTCGCTAAGCTTGTGTTTCAAGAGGACTGACTTAAAATAATACCCTCCCAATCATTAACTGCAACTTGGCAGCAAGCGAAGCCATTGTTCGCGCTCGCGAAAGGAAAATCTATCTCGAGTGCGACTACATGGATATTTGTGTGTCAGGTGTCTCGGCTTGCCATTGTTGTTTCAAGCCTTTGCCCGCCCGCCCCCCCCCCCTCGCGCGCCCCTCCTCAGGCCGACGGTCTTCGACCAATCGAAGGATCATTATTTTTGATGAAGTGGGTTGCGGCTTTTTTTTCAATACCACAATAATCTAGGAAGAATGTATAATTTCAAATTTTTTTTCTCTCTGTTTTAATATCATAAAAAACAATGTAGGAGTCAAATGTCACCCACTGACTAAAATTTATTACGAAAAATTCGCAAAATTTGCAATGGTAATTATAACGATAACAATATCAATAATAATGTACTTTTTCGAAATTCGAGCAAACCCGAAGACATCTGTGTTGAAAAATCTACGAGTTGTAAGTTTTTTATTATTTTTATTAATCAAAATTCTATTAGTACTTTAAAAAGCCTCGTATAACTACTAATTAAGGATCTTCAATAGTCTAGAAGATCTTTTTAATTATTTACATATTCTTCAAAAAATTGATTTATGTGAAAATATGCAAATATTTTTTTTTATGTTTTTGAACATTCGTCTATTAAAATCAATCAATATATCCAAGCTTTGCATTGCGTAATTTATACATTATTCGTATACTTACTGTTATAAACATTGTATTCACTTCTATAATGTTAAATTTAATATCAACACATGATATAATCTAAGTACTTAGTGCATAATGTTAATTATTATCCAAGTTGTTGAAATTCCTTCTTAACTTCAATATTTGTAAATTATGTTAATACTACATTACACTTCTTATCAATTATATTTCATTACATTTATGTATTGAATACAAAAGAAAATGTTTACCTTGATGTTTACACGCATACCTTGCATAGCGCAAAAATTATATGTTATAAATTTAAAAGATATAAATCAAGGCTCAAGCTTATATGTTACTTACATTGATTGTGTGTTATTCAATGGTTTTTATCTACTAATTGTTTTTACTATCCTTTTTAGCCGTTTTTATATTTTTGTACAAAGGTTAATAAATTTTTTGAAATTTTATCTACATAACTTATTTAAAACTTTACAGGAATTTGCTTACTATGCAGCAGAAGGCAACAATTTTATAGTAATAGTATTAACTCATTGTCTCGACTAAATTTGTTGAAATGGGATGAAGTATGAACAAAGTACAATCCCCAATAAATGATTATAAACATTAAAGACAAATTCTAATTAAATTCTATTTCAATTTCAAATTAGTATTCATGTTTTTTTAGGCGACTGAAAGAGATTATCCTTTAGTAGAAAGTCAGAGATTCAAACTGTTCTATTAATTTGATTTTATAATACTTCTTAAACAGTATAAAAAGTGGTTTTACACCAGGCATTGAATGCTTAGAAAATATAATTGAATATTTTTAAGATTAATTTATAAGACAACTGCTACAGTTATAATCTTACTATGATGTATAGTTTTTATTTTATTGAAATCTTAGCAATCAAAAATATTTTTCTTAACAAAGAAAAAAAATTTATCGTAACAAGTTATACCTAGACGTTTCTTGTCTTGACCAAGTTTTCCACTTTTATTTGGGCTTCATTTCGGTATAAGGGCAGAAGGAGTAAATACGATTGTTTTTGTAGCATTTAAAAATAACTTCTACGACCTAGTAGAGTACGCTTAAAATGAATATTTGAAACGTTCAAAATGAAAACCACTTTTACCAATGCATCTTCAACAACTCCGTACTTTGGGGATACGCTGTTCCAAATGCGGACGTCGATTTTTCCTACGTACTAATAAAATGAATAATAGTAATAGAATGAAATAAGCTAACCAAGTTGAGTATAATCCACTTTAAGTAGCCACTTTTGGCATTTTGAGAAGAAAACATCTCGAAATGTAGAGTTTAATGAGCAGCTGCAGCACTATTAGCGCGATAGAAAGTTCTTTTTTGTTTGTTATGCAAGCATTTAAATTTTGTCATTTTAAAGTAAAGTATTCTTCTAGCTTTTATGGAGCATTTTCAAACTTTTACATTTTCTGCACTGTAATGCCATTATTACGGTTAACAGTTAGCAATTTACCCAAAAGGTCTTAAATTATTAAAACGCACTAAGATTGCAATTAAATGTCTAACTAATGTATTTCATTATGCTAGCGATAATTTAGATCTCCGGTCACTTTTTTTAATGCTGTCATGTTGAATTTTAGGAAGAATTTTTTACTTTGACGATGTCCTGCTCAAAAGTTAAATGTTCTGCCGTTCTGATATTAAAAGAACCTACCGTAATGAAAGTTGCGACCATGCACTAGACGCATATATTTTCTACTTAGTGAGAATAACAGAATAGCTAGAATAAGATATTGTCTTCGTGCAAATCGTAAATGGAAGCCTCTCGCACTAATATTTCAGCTCTGTACTGGGAATATCGCTAGTTATCTGCAAAAGAGGCACTGATTTTAACTCTATCCCTTTCTGCTTTATCTCTTTTCCTCTCTTTCTATCTCCTTATCATATATTTTTTGGTAGAAGTAGATGGGGAAAATCAGAAATAGAATAGGTATAAGGAAGAGATGGGGAGAGGAATAAGAACGTCGAAAAGAGGGCAGTGCCTTATCTGCTGGGAAGATAAGTCCTCGAACAAAGAACTTACCTACCTCCGCGAAAGGTATAATGGGGGATAGAGAGAGAGAGAGAGAGAGAGAGAGAGAGAGAGGGGGAGTGAGAAAGATACGCAACGCGAGTATCGCATTATACGCCTAAACAAAATAAAGCTCCCGTATAGCGAGCGATTATCAAAATGGTTTTTGGGCTCACATTGCAATAGTCGGTTGCCTGGGGGAGGGTCGGCGGGGCGGAGGAGGAGGGAGCGCCCATTTAAAATTAGAGGCTTATGCAATGTCGCGTGGAATGCGTGGAATAAGGCGGTTGTCCAGGCAGAAGGGCGTGAAGTGAAAATCAGCCGCAAGATGGGTCCGGTGGCTACGGAGCCAACGGTAGTCGGTCAGCCTCCGGATGTCGGATGTCGGTGTAGCGAAAAATTCAGGGGCGCGCGCGCGGAACGAGGGGCGTTGGCCCACACGTTCGCACTCACTCTTTGGCTCCTCGTCGATGGGCTTAATAACTGGCTTCGGTAATCGAGCGAGTCGTCCCGATTCGCGCGGGGATGCGGCCCCGGGCAATTCGGCCCTCGGACACGAGGGGAAAAGTCGTCCACGTGGGAGTTCCCGTCCTAGATACTTTGTCCGGCTAATTGGCGAATTTTTATAGCGCACCCCCACGCCCTTCCTTGCCATACGTTATTTACGATTTGCTAGTTTAACCGGGATATTGATTACCTCCGCTCGCGAGTGCGTAGAGCTCAATTAAGCGAAGATGTAAAGCTCGTTTAACGGGTCTTGCGCGCACGTGCGCGCGACTACTTTTTTCTCGAAGCTCGGCTCCCTTTTTTATTTGATTTTTCTCCTCTCCTCGCAGCCCCGGCCCCGCTCCCCCCCAGGCCCCCTCTAGCTCTTCTTTTTTCCGAGTCCTCGCGTCTCTTTTTCATCCTCTCGTCGTGACGCTGCGCTCCGGCTCATCGAATCGTGCAATGTAGCCGAGTGAGTCCCCACGGCTTTTTAACGAGGAGCAGTGTTAAAGTAATAAATGAAGGAGATAAACGCCAGACACGTGTGAGTAAACAAATTTAATTATTCAAAGCCAGTGGCTTATCCTGTATGAATTTGCCCCCGAGTATTATTCACACGATGTTGGGATTGGATTCAAAGATCGCTTCGGCCAACGCGCTTTAGATAATTTTCACTGCTCGAATGTTAAAAGGCCAGTGTTAATGGACGTGAAAAATACGTAGTCGATAACTGATCAAGATTATTGAATACGAGCTAATATTATTTCGATTAAAGACGATTGATTTAACTTCTTGTACGAAACATTACACAATCGTCGGTGATATGGAATTTCCAAATCTAAACGTTGGTCACCAGTTGAGTCTCTTAAGAAACTGACAAGTCCAAACCATATCAATACTCTATTATAATGACCTCTACTATTCACTACAATCAAGGTAGATGGAAAGACCAATGGACACACGGACCTTGTGTAACAGAGTCGAATCAAAATGTCGTATCTTTCAAATGAAATGGCAAAACAGAATTTTTCGTTGCTCGGGTCGTAATATTCGAAATAGGGGAAAGCGCAAATCGCGAGCCCGAAGTTAGTCGTAAAGTACAAGGAGGCGCGATAAGTATTATTCATCGGAAACACCTGCTCCTCTATTTATTCTCGCGCGTATCTTTTCAGTGGTTGTAATAGGAAAAACAAGAAGGCGAGACGGTCGAAGAGAAGACTAGAGCTAGAACATTAAGCTCCAAGTCATTCTTAAATCATTAATGATGCTAGACAAGCGCGTGCACGAGATGCGAGGCGTGGACTAGATATTGTATTCTAGGCGACCACGAATCGAGCAACAATCGAAATAAATGTATAATTCAGTTCTGCCATTAGGTATCGGAGGCTAAGATATTACACGAGAGTCGTACAAGTGGCGTAAACAAGCAATTTTAAAATTTATCGCTCGCTGGTCGTTCCGTACTCCCAAACTTTATTTTTTCCACGTAGTTTCATAAATTCGTTACGTTCGGCAGAAGTCGAGCTGAAGTAATCGACCATGTACAGCTTGTAAAATCTCGGAAATTTTCAGTCAAAACACGTCAGCACCGATATCGGTCTGGTCTTTAGGTAAATAATGGAGATGGAAGTAGGATTAGGAGGAGACAGGGCCGGGACGCAATAGTTAGGGCGCAGCGGCAGCAGCCATTGATCTCGCCGATGATTTTTCTCGAGCCTGAAATATCGATCGGTTCGACTTTCCGTAAACAATGTCGCCGAATCGCCGCGGCGAAAGACGCGTGTGCCGACTCCTCCCAGTTCGTCTTTCCCCGCCGCGGCATTGTGGCCTTATTGTGAAAATACGCATGGCAAGGCATCGGGCCGTTAAGGAAGGAAAGCCTCGGTGCAGCTTTGTTCGAAGGACGCTCTAACTGTTAAGATCAGGGTACGTGACTAACCGGCAGTTTACCGAAAAGCATCCCGAGAGGCTCGGCCCCTCCGGCCTCCCGCCGCCCGGCCGCAAGGATCAAGGAGTCGATGGGAGCCCGAGCTCGGACTGTAGCCGAGCCCGGTGCTATAGGCCGGTCTCGGTTAGGGGGGAGCGCGGCACAAAGGCCGGCGCGAGACGAGAAGACCGGACCCGCCGATAGGGGCTGGCGGGCGGGGGGGGGCCCCGGAGCGCCCACGCCTCCCCCGCGCAGCGCTCGGGCGTCTCCGGGGGCGCATGCGCGATCGGCGTCGGGCACGCGGCGCTGCTCGGCGCAGCTCGGCCGAGGCGCGGTGGCGCCGCAGCGCCAGTACTGCGAGACGAGGCGAGGAGTAGTTCGCCGATGGCGGCCGCGGCACAACCGTTTCGGGTTCCCGCGAGCCAACTGCTCGCAGCCGGTGCTCTTCCCGCGACAGGGAGCCCCAGCCTGACCTAGCGCGAGGCCGGCGGGCCCCCGGGTGCCAGCGCTCGACGGGCTTCTCGGGGCTGGGAGGAGGAGGAGGAGGACGCCGAGCCGCAGCCCGGAGGACGAGGACAACGGGGCCGGAGGCGCCGGGCACGAGCCGCGGGCGCGCCTGAAGCCCGCTCTGCCGCGCTGACCTTGGCCGGAGCGCACGATGCCGAGGCTCCTCGCCTGGATGGCGGTGCTCGCCTGCCTGGCCGCGCCTGCCCCCGCTGCCGGCTTCTTCAACCTCTTCCTCAGCCAGGCGGAGGTCCGCAAGCTCATGGGTGAGTAGACGCGTCGAGCTCCTGACAACCGGCTCGAGGTTCGCGGAGCCCCTAATCCCCCACCCCCTCACCTAACCCAGCACCCGCTCTCCACGAGTGAAGGAGATCCGGTGCATCCTCGACCTGCGGATGGCGAGGCCCCCCCCCCGACCGACCGACGACCCTGACAGCGACTTCCATTGCTTGCGAGGGATCTTGCCCCCTCTTTCTCTCCGGGTCCGCTCCTCCGGCTCTTCTCCCTCGCTTCGATCGAGTACGGACGAGCGACGAGACGACCTTGCGGAGGCGGCTCGAGCATTTTCACGGCTGGGGACGGATCCGCTTTCCCTTGTGGGCGGAAGTTATTAAGCCAGTCGCAATTCGTAGGGTCGGAGGTACGCGCGCGCTCTGGTGTCGCGACAGCTGTTCCGAGGAATTAGTCTTC
Source organism: Kradibia gibbosae (assembly GCA_018907135.1). Taxonomy (NCBI): domain Eukaryota; kingdom Metazoa; phylum Arthropoda; class Insecta; order Hymenoptera; family Agaonidae; genus Kradibia; species Kradibia gibbosae. The sequence continues at coordinate 25,134,348 of JACCHX010000003.1, read as the reverse complement.
TCTTACAAGACGAGCGGCGAAAATCTTAAGAGAACCGATGGTGAGTCTGCCGAACGCGGACTTGGCACTTGAGGGATTACGCGCGAGTCCCTCGAATCGCTGCTGCATCGAGCTCGACACGCGAAAACGAGAGTAGCGCCACAAATTAGCGGTTGTGCCAAGATCACCAGCCTGTGCATCTTAGAGGGGCGGGGGGGGCTGCTCGTAAGAGGAGGACTAGGCGTTCTGGATAAACGCGAATGGCTGATCGATCGGCACCGGTGCTCTGTGGTTATATAGTAATTACAAAGAACGCGCCATTTCTCAAGGGAGACGGTAGTAATTGCTTAAGGACATCGTTTTGGATTAGCATATTGGAACTTCGGCCTCGGCCTTATCCTTCACGTTGTCCATCGCCCTCCTCGCAAGATACGAGATCTAATGTTAGGCGACGTAATTAAAGGCGCGCGCGTCTTTTTCATTTTGCTCGATCGGATCATTGCATTTGCTCGACGCGCGGTAGGCATGGCCAACTTTTGCAAAACCCTTTTGACCCACGAAACAACGTCAGTCCGCTGCTTCTCTAATTTAAACGCATTTCCTTCTCTTAGCTACCTTAACGAGGCCTCCCATTAAAGCCCCTTGATCAGCTTTGTGTCGACGAGCCGAGTCGACATGCTAATTTAAAATTAATAATTGCCGGTCATTTGTTGCTGCGGAACAACGAGCCTCGCTGCTTGGCAAAAATATCGCTCTCGGTCAATGTAAATAGATCCGTGCGCCCTACACCGATCAATTTTACGCAAAAGCACCATTGATGATATTTGCACGTAACCAGCGCTACATAAATTATTCAAAGGTATTTTAGCCTTCGAGAAAATGCGCGCGAGTAGAAAATATAATCCACGTTTAATGATAGTCCGCAAAATGAATTTCTTAGAATGATGAGCTTGCTTTTTGCTTAGAATGCCAAGTATTATGTTTTTCCTATACATTACCGTCCCGCGTATTCGAATCCATATTCCTCCCAACAGATTTATTCAAGGAAGCAGGAACAATAAAAGTAAATACTAATCTAAGAATTTACCAAGCCATGCATGACTGTACATACAAATGCAGGAGTGGAGTTTTTAGAATGATTTATATAATTTGCAAAAAACACGCTACAATTTACATTGATACGTTGTAAAATTTTTAAAGGGCACCTTCCACGAAGCCGTAATTAATAAAATAAAATAACAGTCGGAGGAGTCGTTAGTGGTGAATCGGCTTGGTTATCTTAAAATTTACAACAGGAGGAAGGACAGTTATTTATCGTTTAACGGGCTTCTCGACACGGCAGAGGACGGGGTATCGTCGTGCACCTATGATATTACGATCCCCCGCAATCAATTAGCATTTTTGCACTAGGTACCGAACACACGCGTCGCGATTAACCCCGAGAGCTCGACAAAGCCAACTGCAGATCCCATAATTTACGATACCTGATCCGATCCACACACCCGCGGAGCTTACGTTTCTTCGGATGCTGACTCCTTATTCCTTTTTGTTTTTCTCCTCGCGCTATGACTCGTCCCGAACTTAATACATGAAAAAAAGCCCCGCTGCTAGACGAGATTCCGGTTATTCGCGCAAGGGCTGCGCGGATTTTCTACCGCGTACGTCGTTGACCTCTTTCCTTATATATATCTGTGTGTGTGTGTGTGTGTGGTGTGCATCAAATAAATACGAGCAGGAGAATGAGGTAACCTTCAACGGCTCGGGACTCCGTGTAATCGAGAGAGTTGGTATTGAAGAAAAAGAACAGTACGAAGTCTTGAAGGCCGCGAGGATTTTCTTCCTCGGCATTATGGAAATTGCGGTTACGGGGCCAATTGCGCGTTAGAGACGGTGCGATGTTTTTATGTAGTTGCTTTGCGGAATTATTTAAGCGCAATGTGCTAATGATTCAGTGCGGATTAAGGAGATTACTTTCTTTCTGTCGGCGTATTTAGCCTTTTCGTTGTTTGACGCGTCAGAGGCATTGGCTTAAATTATAAGCCATTATACTCGGCCACCGAAGACCTTACCTGCTTGGTCACTTTTTTATCGTTTAATTTTATCGTCGTGTACGCCTGAGAGCTCGAGACTTTGCATATCACAATTATACGTTGAATATGAAATCGCTGATAATGGTTTGCTTACGTTTTAAAATTCTAAACTGAATATACAGCGTAATATATATGTTAAACATCTCGAATGAATTTGTTTACTCACAATACGTATATCGATACACAGGCTTTGTAGCTTCGACACGTGTCTTATATAAATAAATACGCTGTTTTACGTATTATATCAAGTTTGTAAAAAATTACAATACAAATACCACACTAAAAGTGTGTTAAAAAGTACGCTATAATGAATTAGTAATGCCCGGTAAATGGATAGAAAATAAATTTAATAGGGCATTAATGTAGCGTATTTAAATATTACCTATTACCATTATTCAACGATTATTCGTATCAATAATACAAAATGAACCTATTCAACTAGCAACGATTTTGTATTATAAATGAAATAGTGTTAAACGATATAATTTTTATCCAACAAAGTTTGCTTCGAGTAGATGACGATAAAACACATAGTTCTCGAATAAATGGAGTGCGCCAGGAAAATGTTAGGGCTACATCATAATTCCAAGCGTCTATGGTAGGAAAGGGATGAAGCACGTCAATAATTTAACGAATAATCACACCGTCCATATTACGAGCCGAGTTGGTGCATCGATGGTGGCAAAAGCCACAGTGTACCCCGGGGATGGAAAATTACTTTCTCAGAAATCGCGCACCGGAGCGTAGCGTAAGCTTCACGCTTCAGAACATGTTAAAAGACGAGAAAAAAGATACGGCGTGATCTCGTATTTTTGGAGTCGATCGCGCCTCTTAACTCTATTAATTGCCATTACTATGAGGAAGTCGTTTATGCTGGTCTGAGTAAAAATATAGAGAGCTGCGGTCTATTCGTCGCCTGCTAAGCGGATTAAAAAACGAGAGGCGGACTTCCTAGTGGAGTATTTGGGAATTCATCTTTATCGCATCGTGAGTTGTTTGGGCATTATTAATCCGGATGGGAAATACTTCCAGGGTGCGATATTGTCACCCTCTGTCGTATTTGCTCGAGGAGGGGGGGGCGACGGCGGGGGCTGTAATATCGGCGTTCCGACGTCTACCGCATTTCTCGAGGAAATGGAAAACGTCACAGTAACACTGAAGTCGAGTCAATATCATTCATGATATGGGGAAGAAATATCCGAGGTGGGTAAATAGTGCGTGCCACTGCATCTCAGCTTTGATATTAATGATTTAAGGTTAACCGAGCTATATTAAGCTGGAGAATTGGAATATGCATTTGAAAAAGGCTTTATTTTCTTAAAAAATCTCTTTAAACGGATGATTCTATTTTACTTTGTTGTTTCATTTCTGGAAGGGACGTTTACGACATTTTGAATTGCTTCATTTTTTTTTTTTTTTTTGATAAATTGAGCGAGGCAAATTTTTCAACACGGCTATAAAAAAGAAATTCGGTTAAAGATCCAATTAAGCTAATTTTAAGCTTGTTATGCGTGCCTGAAAAAATGCATTACGAGGTTAAAAAGAACAATAATGCTGCTTTTATTCTAAGGTAAATAAATTATACGACGCAATTTTCATTAAATAAGGGTAATGAAAGTAAGGAATAAGAAATTAATTTACGAAAAGTAAAACGATAAGTGACCGTGATAAATTCATAAAAGTAAACAAAAAGTGCATCCCATCGACAACCATTCCAGATATGAAGAATTGATAATTTCAAAAGGAAATGAGCGAAGGGTTACATGGCGTGGCAGAAATAAGGAAGAAGAGGCGAGGAGAGGAAATAAAAGAAAAGCAAAGAAAAGAGAAGAAAAGGGCACGTTGTAAAACGGGTACACGCACGCACACGCACAGAGAGAAAGAAAGCGAGTGACGGAGTAGCGGCGGGTAGTGACGGGGAGTAGGCGGGACGGGGGTTGGGGAGGGGGGAACAGGGTAAGCCAACGAGAAAAAAAGAATTTACGATCCATTATTCCGCGTTGTAACTCGCGCGCGAACATACGCGAATAGTTGCAAAAAAGAAAGCCGAGTGTACAGTAGAAAGAGGGACGTCCGTTTACACTTGCGCCCGCGACTTATTCTCTCCCCGTGCCTGCCCTCAGCTTTCGTTATGCGTCGTCGCAGCACTTAACAATTGCCGTTGCGAATCGTCGCTCGGCTTCGCGCACTTCTCCTTCGGCCGCGGCCCTCCCCCTCGCCCCTGGCTTACACGTTGGGTCAGTGCCGATTTCCATATGCGGCAGACGGCCAGATGAGGGATGCAGCCCCGAGATATTATTCGCGAGGCTCACTTCATGCATCGCGAATTACAATGCCAGCGCGCTCCTCGATAATTGTCTGCAATCGCGCGCATCTGCGCATTATCTACCAGGTTTTGCATAAGGGGCAGGAAGTGATCGGTGGCTCGCTCCTTTCGCTGGATGTAAATATACACGTGTGCGTCGACTTCTTTTTTACCTTCGTCTTTGCACGCGTGTCCGCGCGACTAACGTGGTGCCACCGTTAAAATTGGTTATCCTTAAAAACGGAAACTATCGGCTACGCTGCCTCAAACTTTTATTACGTCCAGCATATGTAATCGCGCGCGTTGATAGTCATTGCGATGTGGGCTCCTTAATCGCTCTGCACTGCTGAACGTCCACGTGTTATAAGCTTTAACAAGTGGTGTGCTAGGCTTTAAATCATGGCGAATCATCGAGCAATATAATGACTAACTGGTTCGATTCCTTATTTACTCACAGAGTACTACAAACGCCTCTGGCTTATCTTGACTTTCTAGTGCAATTTTTGCAATTTACCAAGAATTACCGAGCCTCGCTATTCAATATCGCTGTAGCATTGTCCATCACACGCTAAACGCATTCGGAAAATCAAGGGTAATTTGATGTCGCTGTCCCAGTACAATTGTGGAACCATCAGCTGAAACATCGTTAAATTATAATAGTAGCTCGCGTGGATACGAGAATGAAAATTATCAATTAATGCGGAATGCAGACAATTCAGTATTGTTGCAAGGAGAGCAAGGAGTTACGCGAAGTAGAAAAAATAATAAAAACGCCCGAGCGATGGACGTGAAGCAGTCAAGGGTAATTACTCAAAGAATTATCCAAATGAATTTCGTGAAACCCCTTCCATCTTTGGCTCTTTCTCTCTCTCTTTCTCTCTCTCTTTCTCTGGTGAACGGGTCTTGTGCCCTCCTCGCGTCTCATTATATGATCTCGGCAAGGTCCGCTCACTCACACACTCTCGAGTGCTATATAACACACCGTAACGAGGTCCTTGTTAAACGAAGGAGGCGTGCAGACGGAGAATTGCCTCGTCCGACTGAACCGGCTCTCTTTTCTCTCTCTTACCTCTATCCTTCTCTGCGTTCCTACATTCCCTCTTACCTGCCCTTTCCCTTTCTAGTTTGTTTAGACACCGAATAATCGACAGTTACTTCTCTCTCTCTCTCTCTCTCTATCTCTCTCTTCGCCACTCTCCCTGCTGCCCACCGCCGTCTTGGCTTAACCATTGCACTGGGTCGTGTACGTTCTTATACTCGCGTGCGTGTGCGAACGAGAAAGGGACGGAGCGAGGAAAGCAAAATCCGAGATCGGTCCGGCCGATACACCGATATTCCCTCTCTCGCTCGATCATTTGCCTCGATGCACGACGGCGCTCACGATCGTCCTGCACGAGGAGCGACCGGAGCCGCAGGGCAAGGAGCTTCAGGCGGGAAAAAAAGGCGAGAAAAACGGACACGCCGAGTAACAACGACCCAGAGGTGAGCGCGCTCGCGGGAAAGGGGGAACACCGAGGGCAGAGCAACGAGAGAGAGAGAGAGAGGGAGGGGGGAGAGTAAAGGCGGTCGTCGACGAGCGGGAGAAGAGTATATGGGGCTTAGGTTACGGAGCGAGGCTGCGAAGGACCGTAGTAAGAAGTTGCTGCCTCTCTTTTCTTCCTGGAAGCAGATACTTTCCGAGCAAGAGTCTCTCGCGTACCGATGGCTTTTTTCTCTCTCCACCTCCACGCCATCGCCACCTCCTCGTTCTTTTCATCTTCCTCGACCCGCCCTCGTTTTTTTAACCCACGACGTGCGCTGCCCCGAAAAAAATACCGAATCTTGACGCTACGAGTAGTCCTCTGCGGGTGGTGCACGGTAGTACTGGGGAGAGGGGGAGGGGGAGCGTCGCCTTTAGGTGTCGGAGAGAGGCCTGATAAGTGCGACCCGTATTCGTTGGGTGGGGGGGTGGAGGAGGGTCGGCCGGTCGATGCCTCGATCCTCTAAAATTATCAATTATCCTTTGTTTGCACAATCTTAAATTAATTTTTCCTTTATCGTAGTGGAAATTCCTATATCACCTCGTAAAAAGGCGACGCGATCGAGTGTACATAAATTCCTTGACGATACTGCCGCGTTATGATGCATACCTTTCATGTTTAACCTGCGAACCGGTGGAATTAAAATCAAATCTCGGCTTTTTTAATGGATTACCCAGATACGTATCAGCTATTCCATTTCAAATGAGAATTTTCAATTTCTCATTCTTCACGTAGGAGAATTTGTACTTTTGTCATCGGAATTGTATTGCTTTATCAAACTAAAGAGCCATGTCAAAGATAAACATTATCAGCCTCTCTTTTTCCACTATATTGTGTAATTGGAATGGATATTGGAGCAGGACTCTTATCAAGAATCAAGAATCAGGAATTGCCAATTAATTTTCTTTAACATAATGAATTATTAAGCCTCAGTGATTTACAATTACAAAGTCACGAATAATGCGCGCTGTCGAAGATGTTGTACTCGTATTCTCGATTGATAAGTTGTCTTGCACATTTTTCTTTGCATTCGATGCATTATAATATTTATGATTACTTGCTTGTACAACATCCAATATCTTAAGTGCAAAGAAGTTTTTTTGATATGTGCGGGGCATATTTAATTTTAATAACGGCCGTCTCTTTGAATAATGCAGTTTTGTAATTCACGATATGTGTACATAATATATATATGTGTATGTCGAAAGATCGTCTGTTATTCCTAGTAAGGCTTGTGACTTTTGCTTACCTCGCCAAATTAAAAGTCCGTCTGCTTTTCACGAGCAGCAATAATAAACATCTAAGTTAAATGCTATAAAGAGAAAAGCCGGGGCTCGAGGCTGCTCGCAAACGGCTCCTCCAAACGTTACGTCCCTTTTCTACGGAGTAATTTCGATGTCGAGGGCTTAGCGAGTGTGAAAAAAGTCGTTTACAACGTACGAACAGTGCAAAATAATCACGTTCACCCCGTTTTCTTCCTTCGCGGTTACTGCAAAAAAGCTGCTCGCGCAACCGTATAAAAAAGCCGCATTAACTTCTTCTTCTTCTTCTCGCCAGTCCCCCCCCCCGAGCCCCCTAGTGCAGCCTCATGGGCAGCCCACCGATTTTTGCAATGCTGGCTCCTCGGCATGGTTCCATCCCCGAGCCAAGTACGCGTACGCGGGCAAGCAGAATTCGAGTCAAACTCGATACTTGCTCGAGTAGCGGATCATCAAGTACGAATACACAAAAGAGCGTTAAAGCCATTTAACCACTTCTGGGAATGTAACTCGAACGCTTTTCTTACAACAGTTCTCCGGCGGATCTCCCACCCCTGCTCCATGCCGTCGCCTCGACATCGTAACATCACCCCTGTCGGCCCCACGGATCCTCCTCCTACTCCCGCGATCCTTCCGCAACTCACCCGTGCCCGCTGACTCGCACTTCCCCCTTGCCTTTCCTTGACAGCGTTTTCGTGCCTTTTCTCCCACCGCAAAAAAGAACTGGAAAATAGGATCACTTAAACTTGGCCGCGTGTTTTCTCTTGCTAGGAAATTCCTACATTCTCTCCGACATTTACATTGGTTCTGTGGCTCTGGTCTAACCCCCTTCGGTTTCTCTCTCTCTCTCTCTCTCTCTCTCTCTCCCTCTCTTATCAAACTAGGCGCATGCATGCTCAATCACAAACGAGGAAACGGAGCGAGTCGACGATTTATAAAATCCTGGCTATAAGATAACCAGTCTTGGGCCTCTTCTGGTGGTCCTTGGATCAAACCTCTAATTGAAATAGCTCCTGTCCTAAGAGTTTATCGTCTAGGCCTCGTTAAAATCTCATTCGATGCATAAGGAATTGCGTTAATTTGCAACCGACGATGGGCGTAGAGCTACTCCAATTTTCAAGGAAATTTGCATTCCCATTTATGCGAGATATCCATTTACAGCTGAAGATTGTTTTAGCGTTTGAAAAAGTGTATTTTTGTCACTTAAAACTTCGGCTTTAAAGAGGTCGACATTCAATTTTTTTTTATACCATCGAATTGTTTTATATACTTTAATTATTTGCAAGTTTAGAAAGTTAAAAATGATCTGCTCAGAGTAGGTATTCATTTTCTGCATATATTAAAAGGAATACGGTTGTATAATTTAGTTTCGTTTGATATCAGTTCTTATCAATCTGTCATTTGAAATATACAATAAATGTTGAATTTTTTAAGAGAATTTATTTAAAGTATTTTCAAATATAGGATTTAGTTTAAATTTATCTCACTATTTACACATTATTTATGTTAAAAATGAGCTTGTAAACAAATACGTATGCGTTAGTATTCAAAGGTTACATTCAAAGAATAAGTATAAAAATTTACGAATTGTAATTGTACTATATTTTGAAAGTTGCATATATTGAATATTGATTTTCTAAATTAATAATTTTCTGCTTATTGAAATTCAGATTTTTCAATTATTACATTAACAACTTATAAAAGTGAAAATATATTTATTTTTTCAAAAGTAAACTTTGTTTGCAATATTTTTGTGTGGAATAATTCAGAATTTGAATATGTAATTTCAGACGCTGAATCTTGATTTTGCACAAATCAAGTTCCAATTCAAATACTTTTGAACTATAATAGTAATATTAAGAAAATAACTAAATCATTATGTTCTATTTATATCGATCAGTTACTACATTTGTAGTAAAATTACTAAACATTTTTAACTGGTAAATAATCGTTTTGAATAATATTATAATTTAAATTAAATAAGCCCATTTATTTTCCAAAGTTCTTAAAGCTTGATTAGTTTTTGCGGTTTAGAATTAACGATTGCGATCGTATAATTTTAAAATAATAGTTAATATTCTTATACGTATCTAAATAACATCTTCTGAATTTTTCTATCAGATGTATTTATATATGTAACTGTTCTTATCCATTTGTCGGGTAAAAAGCCTCTGTACAGTTTTAAAGTAAGGCCGTCAAAAGGTCTCCTCTTCAACGAGGAAACCAGTTATCGTGGAGAACAGGAGAGACTTTCGAAAAAAAGACCAGGTATAAGGTTCTCTGATCTTCTCCAAGCAGACAACCGAGATTAAATTTCTCTGTTTCTGTCTCTATCTTATTCCTTCACTCACTCTCTATCTCTCTCTCTCTCTCTCTCTCTCTCTCTCTCTCTCTCTCTCTCTGTCTCTCTCTCTCTCTTTATGTCTGTCTCTTTATTTTCTTCTTTTTCTCTTTTTCTGAAGGCCTTGTTAATACCTTGCTTTCTTCCTTCTTCTCAATTCTCGCAGTGATGGTTGCCCGTGTCAAAACATTACAATACCAATTTTCTAACTAATATTGTCAATGAGGATAAATCGGGTTAAGACTTTCGGTTTTGGGCCCTGTGCACGGTAACGTCAAACTTCTTTTTTACTTCCATATATTCAGGATTCAGATTCCTTTATCAGTCGAGGTGCAAGGTAGACTTTTAAAAGAAGATTATGCCCAAGTCCGGGCTCGAGCATTTTTCACGAAGAATAGGACAATACGTTTGCAATCTTTTATACTACTGCAGTTGATTTATATTATGAGAGCAGTACGATAAACGTGCCTCGGAATCGCATAATCAAATGCAGCGAATAATGGCTTACTCGTAAAGAAAATTTCATCCTCTACTTTACGATGGCAGGCGCGCGATGTCGGTTTTTTCGCAAAAATTTTTTATGCCCAAAGTAGCAAGAGTCGATTAAACGATTCTCAATCACCTCACTATTCGATCGAATCCATAACTCATAAAGCAACTCGTTACGTAATGTCCGATAGATATCATTTATGAAAGCTTGGCATTGAAGCACCGATGATCCATCGGATCTCACCGAGTCAGGGCTCGTAACAGTTCCACACCCTCCGCTTACACGCATCGGATCCCGACAACGCGCCTCGGTCGTCGATGCTTTTGCATCGTCAGGCCCCTCGTAGGCGTTCGATTCTCTCCTTGGTTCTTTCTTCATCTTCCCCTGCCCCCGGGCTACCCCGGGCCTTGTCGCGCCGCAATACTCGAGAGCCGCTGGCTCATGGGCAGGTGGAGTAGCTCCAAGTTAAAAAAGGAGAAACAAAGTGGACATACGCACTGGTGCCAGACTCGAGGATAAGCCCATTGGAATCGAACGTTTCCTTATTGCTGTTGCTTTATTCTCAATCGCCCGTGAGCCCTTTCTTTCATCCCTTATCGTTAGTACTTTTCGAAAAATTCCGATACCCTTCGGCTTAGTTAAATTATCACCTTAGTCCTCTATTTCACGGCCGCCGTTACTCTTTCTTGGAGCGAGTTAAATTATACCGATGAGCTACAAGTATTACGTTGTACGTCAGAGTACCAAATACGTTAGCAGCTCTCTTTTCTTTCGTAACGCACAGGTTGGGAGAAGAAGAGTCCGTTTGGTTAGTAAAGTAAATATTGATGCTTAACACGAAATCGTTATTACGCCGTCGGAGGAATTACGAGGCTTCTTCTTTGATCGGTGGCTTAGCATATTTAACATGGAAATTCCCTGTTTGTTCGAGCCTTTGTAAGCAGCATCAATTATCGATTGCAATTAACAAGGCCGGGAGAGGAGGAGCAATCGTTACGAAACCCTACAGTTTCTCCAGAATTTGTTACACGTGATTTCCATGTATCTCGAGCCGACAGAATGCAGTGCGCAAACTCGCGCGTGCACTCGTGTCCTTTATTTAAAGTGGCACCGTGTCTCTAATCGAAAATGTAAAAGAGCAAACATCGCACCCGAGTGTGCACACTTGATTCCTTCGTGCATTCAAATTCGACGCGCGGATGCAGGCCGAATGAGGAAATATCAGCGGAAGGCTGCTCCGTGTCCCTTCCATACCTCAGCGAGAGGAGCTCGGGCTCGGCCGAGCCCCAGCCTAGAGAATTAAAAAAAAGCCTTGCCTCGCGAGGCCGAAGCCGGGCTGTGCACAATCGGTGGGCGATAATGGAAATGATAGATCGAATCGGGAGACTGCATGCTCCGGAGTAAATGACCGGTCTCTCAGTGGAAATCATCTATCAAGTTGCACGGGAAGTTGGATATCGAGTGGCGCGTAGAGTTCAGCCGCGCAATCAATTATATACGATTCGCGCCGGTGCAGCCGCGCTACGATTAGGAATGCCTCCAGTTGAAGGAGACAAAACCGATGGGGCGGCCAGGGGCAGGCACTCATCATCTAACGCGAGAATTATGACGGGAAGATTTTTTATTGGTTTGTCGACGCGATGGATACTCGTGGATATCGACGAACGACCGACTGCATTGGCAGATACATGGACTGGCCTCTTTTTTCTCGATCCCGAAATTATTATCTCGGTGCTCGCTTCATTATACTACCGCGGATCATCGGCATCGGATGACCCTTTGGGCTGAGCTATTGTGCGGGACAAGGCGAAAGACTTGGTGTTGCGTAATTATTTTTATTTTTAATATCCTTTAGAACAGTGGAAATATTGGGCAGCGTCAACAAGGTATGATTTATTATACAAATGATCCTTGGGCCGATATTCTTTGTAAGAAAAAATAAGTAATATCGATGCCACATTTTAAATTAAAGTAAATTTTTAATCTCGTTGCAATTTCAACCCGACCCGAGAGTCACACCGTTAACTTTTATACTTATTAAGGACCTGAATTACACTAAGGACATTGCAATTTATGTCTTGAGGGGCATCAAGGACGACAAAAGTAAGCCGAAGTCAATTTTACGTCAGATCACAAAATAATTCCGAGACTTTCTCTTTTTGATCGTACTCACGCATGTGGAGTATAATGATTATTAAATTATTATTTTATCAATGTAAGCCAGTTTCATCTTTAAATTTATTGTTAAGTAAGTAAGTTAATCATGAGTTAAGGAAGGGTCCCGTGCAAACATAATTATTGCATTCAAAATTAACGAAATTCACACGCACGCAAATGGACTTATTCATTATAATGGGGGAGAATTTTTATTCTCAACAACATAATTTTCACTCAATAAAACAGTAATAAATCAAGTCTCTGTATACCAGCTTGAGTGCATAAACGGGGAGGACGTTTTATCGTATTAATAAAGCTCCACGAAACAAGAAGAATATGATGGACGCTTCCAAAAAAAAAAAAAAAAAAAAAATGTGGGACGAAGAGAGCGAGAGACATATAGAGAGACAGAGTGTAAAAGAGAGTCGGGCAGACGGACAAAGTGAGAGAGGGCTTGGGGTGAGCGGATAAGGACAGAAAACGATTACGCGAGAAGAGGCATGAGTTCTCGGTCGTAGCCTTCGGCTCCATCAATCTTCTTGGCTCTCCTCGTTAAATAAAATCATAATAAAATATAAGCAGCGGGACGGAGCGCGGAACGGGAGGTGAGGCCAGAAAAAATGAATTCGCGTGTAAGCGCGATATTTAAATGAATCTGAGTGGACCCCCGCCGATTTTTCCACTTATGGGATGCGGCGACCCCTTCTCCCTCTTCTTTTTTTTATACGCGTACCTGCGCCTCTCGATGAGTGCGTGTGCGCAAATACAAGAGGCCGAGGAAAAAATAGCTGCGCGAGATCTCAATCGTGTTGACCGTCGACTTGAGTGTCGAAAAAACAAACAAAGGAGGAACTGAGCCGAGACCCGATGTAAATCGGCCTTCTTATTTTAATTTATGTGTACGCGTTGCGTGTCATTTTATGCGAGAATCTTTTTAAAGAGTTGCGGCTCCCATCGTCCATCCCTTATTCTTATTCCCTCTCGCTCCTCCCATCATCGCTAGCTTCCCTTGTTTTTGCATTTTATTCGACTACAGGGCGCGCGATGGCGAATTTGTCGTTGGCGCTGATGCTGCATGTTTCCTTCTTCTTATGGCGTTGATCGTTCACTTCTGCTAATTCTTACGATTGGGCTTATTAATTAAACGAGCGGTTTTCTCTCCCGTATATTTACTAATTGGTACAAGAAATTGGGGCTGCCTTCGAGCTCTCTTAGACACTTTGCAAGTTTTATTATCGGCTTTACAAGGTGCGGCATATTATAATAAATTTTCATTTCGTGGCAATGTTTGCATTGGTCATTCTGACGGCGTTTCCGACGCGGCGCGATTATGGATAATAACAATGTCAAGATTAAGTTTCGTCGGTTTCAATAAATGGGGCAACACAATCCGTTCGACAACGACTTAACAAACCTTGTTCATTATTGTCTAGGGTGCAATCGTTGGCCGCTTTTTCAGCCAAGGTATGTAATCGCCTAATCCGAGAATCCTCATATAAACAGATGACCAATCGAGCTAATGAGGCCAATCTTGCAAAAGTAACAAGGCAAAGCTCCCCCACCTTTGGCAATATGCTTTTACGAGAATCCATAAGGCCGAACGAGGCAATGACGCATAGTGGAATAATTTAGTATTATCAGGCGCGTGTAACTGTAAAGTATTTACTCGCTCCGTATCAGGAGTGCGCGGGACTTTCGGAGCCTGGACAATTTGACATTACTTGTGTCGCACGAGCGGCGATGGCTTGAGAATTGGATTGCCAGTGATGGGATCAGCTCCCTCGCATAACGAAATTGGCCGCAGCAAGAGCACGTACACTTGCACGCACTCGTGTTTTTCCTCCGTCCTCCGACGGGGGCAGGCGACGCTTCCTCCAATCGTGAGTCCTCGGCCCGGCAGTATATCATGAGCGTCTTCAAGGCTATACGGAATTCACCCTGCATCCCCAGAGCACTCGAGAATTCCGAATGTCTTTACGACCTTTCTTCTTCCGCTTCTGTCCCTATCTCTCGCTCTCGCTCTCGCTCACATTCCGCTTGTACATACGTGCATGTCTCTTCCCTTCCGCCATTGGCTTTTTTACATTCTCCGTGTCTCTCTCGGTCGTGAAGATCGTGAAGCCAGACTTTTCCTAACCCGGAATGAAGGGACCGAGCTGCTTTTGATCTGCCCTGCTGGGAGCTTCTTTGTTTGCTTCCTCGAGAAAGGGTAATCCATTTTTCTCTTTCTATTATATCCGGAGTTCGAATTCTCATCGACATTTTTACGTATCGGTGGCAATATTTCATACTTCTTTCGATTCTATTACTTTATTGCATTGACAAACAGGGCACTCCAGTCGTAAAGAAGTAAAAGCCGATTTTTCTTGTACACTTATATTCCGAAGATAAGCAGCGTGTGATTTTACAATATAAGCCCTATAGACATAAAGGCAATGCATTATTCGCTGTATTTACAAATTGACTTCTATGATGTGACAATTAACGCGCATAAAAGCTGCTGTAAACTGTTCATTTCAAATGACGAAAATCGAGCTCGGGCTGTAATATCTTCACATTTCTATTGGCTGTCGCTAAAAATCCAATACCAAAGTGTCGCACCTTAAGAAGCAGCCCCCGATAAGGCGTCGCAGCTCGCGTTAAAAATCGATAGTTCCGCGCCTCCTCCTCGTCCTCGACATCATCTACATCTTCCGCCAATCGACGCTCATAAATAAACAATTAGGCGAGCGCAGGAATCCAGTAGTCGGACGCTGTTGACAGCTAACGATAATTCCACCAACGATAATTTAAAGGTGCGCAGGTATATACGGCTTAGGCATGAAAACCCTCGTAATGCCGTCCATGTCTCGCAACTTGAGGTCTTTCGTCGTCAACAAACCGATGTCGCATTCGATCGATGTTAAAGAGGGAAGGGCTGGCGACTAGTCAGCAATCGTGTCCGCTCCCGGGCCTTGAAGAAGGAGGGAAAAAGGGACTCGCGACCGTTGATTGTCTTCCTCTTACTCTTTTCATTCCTACCAGCATCTTGGCACTCCGACTTTCTCGTTGGGTTTGATTAATAGCTTTTTGCTACACAGCCGCCCGAATATTTCTCTCCATTTTTAATTAGGCGTGTGCATGTTTTCTGTGAAGCTGCTCCTTTTTTAGCCTGTCGTTCGCTCTTTATTGCGCGAGGCTTATCTCGCGCCACGAGCAAAAATTATGTTATAAAAGTACGCTCTGTGATTTCGGCTGATGGAAGCTCGTTGCTTCATTTTTTTATTATAAACGTATTTTATCTTTTAATTTATTATACACGAGACCAAAGTCGGACGAGGACGCTCGAGGTGCCAGAACTTATACCGATTTATGGCCTCGTGTTTCGCTGCTGTTGATCGTTTTTATCGAGCAGAGGCCCTTGTCCATTTTATAAATGGTATAAGTTGGAAAGTTGAACCGGACCCGATTCCAGGGATATTTCTTTAAATGAGCCTTTCCGGTCGTAGGCTATATTTTAACGTGCAGGTGTAAACATTTACACAAATGCACCTTGATGAGCTCATCAGCTTTATGGGATCGATTTCGGTCTGGAAGTTAGGTGTTACCTATACTTTAACGTTTTATTCTTCTTCAGAATAATCTATAGTTATAAGAAGAATCGTTTTTTATTTAAAAGTACATATGCTCTCTTTTGAAAAATGAACGGATAGAAAAATCAGGTGTACATACGTATATAATACAGTAGATGATTCGATGTGCCAAAAATAGTCTTCATCTGGTCTATTAAAAATGCTTCGTAGATACATTTCAAAACCCACCGAATTCGTGGATAAAGATTAAGCAACGATGTCAGATCACACAACCGCTTAGCAAAGCGAGTCGCCCTCGCCCGACTTCCTTCCACTCGCGCCCCTCTTCTTTAATATTTCAGTACGAGTCTCGTTGGAAAAGTGGTTTGCATGTGGCCTATAATAACGGGAGAGCAGAGAGGGGCACTAGTGTATAAGGCTCAACATAAACTAACTTCTCTTTCTATCTCATTTGCTGCCACAGCATTCGATTAGTGGGAAGCCTTCGATGTCGCACCGTTTTCAATTTGTAAGACTGTATTTATATGGCAGCATTTTGTACTTGTACTTATACTTATATACCATACCCATTTATTTCGGTTGCAAGGGGCTTTAGCCCCTGCTACTGTGGTTTTGAGAATTGGAAACTTACGGCAATGAAGTGACAGATGAAGCTCAACACTTGTGCTACGAAAACTGTATACATTTCACTCGGAGTATAATACGTCGTAGTTTTTTCATATAAATGTGTCCATCAATCTGACGCGTTGTAAGGAAATTGTGACTGTACGTCATTTTTCTTCTTCAAATTTCAGTATTTCTTATATTTATGGCACATGCTGCAGGAGTGTGAAAAAACATTTCTTTTATATTAATAGCAATTCAACCCGTGTCATTCAGCTAAACGTCAAATTACATTGAAGCGCGCATCAAATCAAATAAAAAATATATCATTGTTTTTTTTTTAATTTTATTATAAAAGTAAAAAAAAATAAAACCTACCTACCTACTATATTTCTTTATTACATTTATTTAAGAAGCTTCACATTCATTCTTATATAGAACTCTTTTATTAATAAAACAGACTAATATGATAAATTAAAATTGTTGTTAAAATTCACAACTTTTTCCACTGTTTTATCTGGCTGATTCTCATTATTATTCTACTTAATGTATAAATAATTCCCAAAACTTATTGGCTTCTGTCAAAGGAACTGACTTGCAAATCTTTTTCATCAAAATCCATTTTCATCATGTTTCAATAATATCTAGACACTATTTGTATGCACTACACATATATATTCTCATACAATATTCATGATTAAAAAAAAAATAAATAAAAAACGTTGAGATTTTTAAGAAAATCGTAATGTCAAAGTCAAATACCATAATCTTAGCTGCAATAAGGGCGTAATTATGGATTATGAAAACTATAGCTTTTTTATTATATCTAAGCCCTAACTAAGGATTCTCTTATGAAGTAAACTTTTTTTACTAATATTATATAGTGTAAGCCATTTAATATTAAAATTACCTATTATGTCATTGACGTAGTTTAATTTATTGCATTTCAATCATAGAAATAATTTTCAAAATACTCTAAGCAAATAACTAATTGTGATTGTTTTTTTATTTTTCAGGTGAGTTATTCAGATTGTCTATTATTTAAATACTCATCAACACGTAAGTATCATCTATAATCACTAGTATTACAAAAATTTACAAACATAGAATGTTTTGTTAACGTTATTCAGAATCAAATGTAGTTTGTACGGTGTAAAAAAAGTAAACAATGAACTATGTAATGAATTAAGAAAAAGTTACGTAATTATCGAAGCAGGCTGTACGTGCTTGAATAATTAAGCCTGTCAAACATTAAATTTATTAACCAGTTTCTTAATTTGATTAACTTTGCAAAATACAATAGTTGTAAGATTAATCTTCGATGTTGAGCTAAAGATATTTTTATAATGTGTCTGCGGGGAAAGACAGTAAACAACATACGGCATATAATAAGAAATGAATGGCTACTTTGTAGTCCTGGGGAGGAAAAGTGTGCAGTCGTACAATTGCCGCGTAACTACGTGCCTTGGGATTGGAAAACAGAGACGTATCGAAGAATAGGTGGTTAGGGGTCGATTAAAACCAGAAGATATATGTGGAACGTGGCAAGAAATACGTGCTTGCTGCGGGATAAAGATATTCCGGTGATGTGTGAAAAACGAACGACTACAAAAAACCCCTTCAAGATTTCATACGTTAAACATCCTCGTGATCGGAGTATGTTTTCCCTTTTTGTATTCTGTTTGCGAAGTGTGCGTACCGGATGTCTGCAGCGACTGTTTGTCTACCAGCTGAAAAAGATGAAAAGATAATCTATGCACATTTAGATACCAATTTATCAAAAAAAAGAAGTTGAATTAAATGGAACTACCTTTGTTACGTGGAGATAATTCTGCTCGCTCGGAGAATACAGGAATAAGAGTAAATATGAAATTAGAATATATGTATTTGTGTATATATATATAATGCAGGAAGATCCTTATTGAAAACAATAATAGAGATGGCTAAGCACCTGGAAAAAACTGTTATAATAAATAAGCCTGGGGTCGTTCAGCGAGCCAAAGAGTCATAGATTTTTAAAACATCTATAATTCATGAATTCGCCGTACATCAGAAAGGCTTTGGTCCGATGGTAGACTGATAGCCAAAAGTAAAATTTGATACGGCACGTAAAATAGCTAATGTATCACTCGACAGGATGTGCAAATCTTGAAATTTACGACTCCAAAATGAGACATACTAGGATGAGCATCCAAAACACGCGTCCAACATCGAATTCCGCCAAAAACACCTTAAGTCTCTTGACGTCGCCTTTCTCCTGATTATCGAGTCTGCACTGGCTTCCTTTTTTTCTGCGTCTCGCGCAGCACGTATCTGAAAATCGAGGGGGCCGCTACTCCCGAGGAAGAAAAGGAAGGACTCGGCGATACACGAAGGCCCCGCTGGGTCGCGGGGCAGAGGAGGAGGCTCGGGCTGGAACCCGAGACAAGGACTCGTCGTCGTGCTTGCCACGGGACTGTTTAAAATTCGATCACGCTGCGAGAAATATAGATGAGGTAGATGGCAGATCTCGTGGCCGTCGTCCTGGCCGCCCGCTGCGTTATCCCGGACCTCGTCGATTTCTCTCCGGCCCGGCTAGAGGTCCGTAAATCGCCCGGGTTCATCTTCGGCTTTCACGGCGGGGCTTCGCTCTCGCTCATCCTGAGCGACATACTCTATAAATACGTAGATAGAGATAGGATACGCTGAAATATGAAATGAGAGACATGCGCTTGTATCTTCGGCTATTGGCTTTAGATAGAGCCAGCAGAGATATCTGGAGATGTAGATAGAATTGGTGGGCGGTTGGGGGGAGGGAGGGAGAGTGACAGCGAGAGAGATACAAGACTCTCCGAGGCTCAGCAGATAAAATGTTTTATGTCGAGCTATTATATGAATATTCTGGTTTGCTGATTTTTGGTATATCTTCACACTATGGTCTCGAGAGGCAGATAGTCACATTTATTGGCTGCATGGAAATAAATTTTAGTCCGTTAATTTATTTTCGGTCGACTTTAAAAAAAAAGAACAATCTTTTTTACTAAACCGACTTTACGTATTACTGTACAACGAGCAATAATTCATTGCTCACGCATTTGGCTTTCGCTGATTTAAAATTAAAAGTAAATGACGTTTCGTTTCTTGATTTCTATAAAAAAATATGCGCACTTTTTACAAATTTAAAAATAAATGATAAAATTAGTCTCTCTCATGGCTTTGATATTAATGTTTATGTAAATTCGAACAAAAAAAAATTAAGTTTCTGATGATAAATTTTTTTGAATGATTTCAGCTTGATTTTATTTTGTTCATGAAATACCGTTAAAAATCATGCCTTTGGTGATTTATCGGCGATGCGAAATTTAACGTAAGAAAATAGTTGCAAACATAATTTTACAATTAAACTGTAAAAACGCTAAAGAGGAGGCATGAACAATTTTAGAAAATTTTTGTAAATAGATTCAAAGTAGCTTGAGTTTGTTGATCGTTATAAAGGTAAAGATCAATGGAGAGATGTACAAAGATTATGTTAGAATACAATGAGCCTGCGTATTTTTCCTCAGCTGCAGATTTTTAGATTGATGAAAAGTTGGGACTTTTGAGGCTGGGCCTTTTTCCTTTTAGCAAAGTCTGACGTTTCGACCTGGACGTTGAAAGTTGGGGAAATATTTTTACCTACTTGCGTGTAAAGTGCTTATGTAGAAAGGCGAGAAACGTCTTTCAAACACCTCCATAATCTGACCTTCAGTTGTGAGAATTTCGTCGCATATAATAGTAGAAATTTACAGTCGGTAGGAGAAAAATGTATGGTATTAGAGCGTTGAAAATTGTATCAATAGTAGAATCTTGCTTTTGTGCGGAATAAGGTTAGACGGCGATAATTGGCTTTCTCGTAGATTTCCTTTATTTTGTATATTCTACGGTTTAGCCATTCTTCGGCAATGAAATTCGAACATCTGTTTTGGTCGTCTTGGTTTCTACGTTGTAACGTTGTTATTGTTGTAAATTGCGGACACGCTTTTCATAATGGATTATCGTCAGGCTGGTTTAGCAATTATTTTAAAAATTAAATCAAAACATTTGTTTGTGAAAGCAACTTTTCGTCAAACTAATACATTATTAATGTGAAATACAATTTTTTGAAAACTAACTCAGTGCTGCTACTTTTTATATTAATAATACTTTTGATTTTAATTTCGATGTTAAATAAATTAATTTTACCGCAATCGTAAAACAGAACGTGAAAAAACAGAGAAACGCATCAACAAGCCACGATTCGTGTTACGCGCACAATGGAAATGTCATTCAAACGTAAACCATTTTGAAAGGGTCGTGCTTGATTCATAAAAAGGATTCGGCGGTAGCACTGGTATAAAAAAGTGATGGCTATTCTTTCCGTCTGTGCCAGTAAAGCGCGAAGAAAAAAGAGAAGAGTTTTGGCGTCCGCATGTGTGGGTCTTTTTTGTGCTTTTTAGCGCAAGGAACTCATATTTTTGATACCACCCCTTAAAGTCTTTCGCTCGGCTCATCGTGTCGTCGCGGGGCAGGAATTTTCTCCTACTCTGTTTACTTTTCCATTCCTTCTTCCAGCTGCAGTTGGAATGCAGTTTGACGGACTCAATTTAAAAGGCATTTCGCATTATGTGCAATTTCGGGTGGCGTCGGCTTCCATTTCTAGCTGCTATTGGACGATAAATAAATACACTTGACGCTAATATCGTAATTTGTCAGAAGGCAAGTCAATTTTCGATATGGATTCAAGTCAGGCGGATAAGTGGAAATCGAACCGACAAATCACGATAGGTGTGATTTTAATTTATCTCGAAGCAAGAGCCACGGAAGATGTTTGAAAGGAGAGGTCGAAATGAGAAAGGGATCCAAAGAGTAGGAGAGAATCGAAAAAGCGAGCGCCAGAACTTAAAAAGGCGCAGTTAGGATAAAACAAGTACACAATCGTGGGTGCGGATCCGGAATCCCCGGAGCTAATTCAAATTACGAAATTTCGGATACTGAAACACAGGCTTGCGGATTGAATGCGCAGGCCGACGACGACTCAATCAGTTTTGCATCTGTCGCATGCGAGGGGCGCGTCCATGTGTAAGCTGGAAAGAAAGGACGCGTGAAGGCCGATCCACCCGTCATGTTCTATTATTACGTTCGGGTTAAATCCTGCTGGCTCCACGCTGCGCCTCTGCTCGGCATAAAGAGTCTGCGGATGAGCAATAGCCATAGCGTTTTCTCGAATGAGAGGCATACCTGTATATATATGTGTGTGTGTGTGTAATTGCAAGCAGGCGCGTTTGTGTGTACACATGCACACGCATATACACATATGCACGCGCGTTCTGATGCGCGCTGCGAAGATTTTTTGGATTCGCGTGAAATCGAGATAAAGTGAGTTGGGCTTGTTTATTTATGATGGAAGTTGAAAATACAGTGAGTAACAGCTTTTATTTACTCATAGACATGAGATTTTATCTAACCAAATGGGTCGCGGATAAATCACCAGCAGTTTGTTGTTACTATCAGATTGACTATGATCAGATACGAGTAACTATAATAACGGAGATCAGCGATGCAAGAATTCGAGTTTCAATGCGAAACTCCATATGGGATTATATTTTATTAATATAAATTGAATTAGCAAGTATAATTGTTTTAATAGGAAAAAAATGCAGCTTTATTTTTCGAAATATAAATACCCCATCAGTTGAATAAAAGAGGAATTTATATAACAGTATCGATAATGGATTAATCCTATATTAGCCTTTTCAAATTCGTAATGATGGAGTATTTTATTGAGGTATCGATGAAATTTACAGTTTTAACAATAAATTATCAGCAAACGAGTGCATGCAGCTCCAAGCACATTATTAGTGTTTTTCGTGCACATAAATACTTCATCTGTGTTTGCTAAAATTATACTGCAACTACAGGATGTTGTTCCCCCCAAAAAAACGAGAAGAAATAAACTGAAAGCAATATTATTTTAATCATTCAATTCTCCCCCGCCCCTCTCTTCCTTCAACGCTACCAGCGTTTCTCCCTCCCTCTGTCGCTCTCTCTTTCTCTCTCTCTCTCTAGCTTTCTATACTTTCGTTTGTTTTTTACGAGAGAACGTATTTGCTACTTCTGCGGCGGTTCATTTGTTCAGAATGTACAGATGAGTGGAGAAGCGATTTCGAGGTCCGGTGAGCCTTGATGTAATTTCATGTTCGATTCTCCCTTTACGAGTATGACAGAGTTCCATTTCCTTTTTACAAGTTTTGTTGTATTTCGTCATGGCAATGTGGTGTTACCTGAGAGAGTCTTTTTTATTTTTACACTCGAAAAATAATACGAGCATTGACCGAGATTATTTAATTCAAGCATTAGAAATAGTTCCGAGTGCGAATGGATTTAATAAAGCTACCGATATACTGCGAGGAGGTGTACAGTTATTAGACAGCAACGAGATTTTTTACTGATCATTCAATGAGCATCGTATTTTCGTATATATAATAATTCGTGTATTTTTATCGCCTAAAAAGTAATTATTTGGTAAACGCTATTGACAAAATTTTATCAAGCAAGGCAATAAAAATAATCCAATACAACATATAGAACTTTATACGCGTGTGAATTAGATGAGCGAACTATATATGTGAGACTTCTTATTATATTGTAATTATTCAACGAAGATATTAATACGTATTAGGATATTGTAGAATTTTTCCTAATGTTTACATGCTTTGTCGTGTGTGCTGCGCCATAATAGAAGAGGCAAAATAAAAGCGTAATATGACGTAAAAGGATTCGGAACACTTTTAAGGGAATTTCTCAGGAAGACAATGCGCTCCAACTCCATCGACGGCTTCGCCCGCTCGACAACGAGCGTCAATAAAAACTTATCGCAGAGGATTGGTGCTCGCGCAATGTAGGCTCTCGCATTCGCAGTCAGCTCCTTTCAGCCATTGACGTTAGTAATTCCAACGATAGAGCAGAGGTAGACGACCGAGAGCTCCGAAAGAGAAAAGGAATCGGTATAAAAATGTATGCCCCGTCCCATTTTAAGGGCGGGGGGGGCGTTGTTACGCGTAAAACTCTAATATAATGTACACGCCCGTGAGCGCAAACGTACGTGCGTGCGTATGCATTATGCTCCGGAGGACCGCTTCCTCCCTCCTGCCCCTACTCCTGCCGGGGGATGGATGGATGGATCCCTTGTCGTTCCTCTCCTTTGAATCGGCCCTTGCCTGTGCTGCAGGCGTAAAAAGCAGCGACGAATGCTTGGGAGCGCACGTGTGAGGCAGGGCTCGCCTCCCTGCACGTGTATCCCATCCTATGCGAACGTCGAATGGCAGAAGAAAGTAAGGCTAAAGACTCTCGTGTTTCTCGCGGAGGTGTTGGATTTCTGATCCAGAGCTCCAAACATCTCGGGGGCCGAGAGTCCCGAGGATCCTAAATGTCTCACGTGTTCGTGTTCTCCTCTTCTTGTTTCCTCCCTTTGCTCTTTTCTTTCTATTTATGATGCGTATCTCTCTCTGTCTCTCTACCCGTGTCTCTGTCCGTCTCACTTCTTTATTCGTATAGGGCTTGTTTTGTCTAAGCTTTTTTTTCTCCCTTCGCTCCGCGAAGGTGTGAGAATGATTGCAGCCATTCACCGCGCTAAACGAAGCAAAAATTCACGCGCTAAACTAACCGGAGGATAAGTACTTTTTTATATTTATTAATTTGGCGATTGCTTAATTCGTTAAGAAGACGTCTTGCGTTTTATTTAATTAAGGGATGATTGGTGTATTATTGGGTTGATAGGTCGAGAAAAGCTGGTGCGCAATCTAAAACTAAAGTAGCCGGAAAGATCATCCAACAAGAGGAAAAAGTATTCTAGTACATGGTGAATGCACTTGAGCAGTGGCAGCACTTGACTCGATGTAATTAATAACCTGATTCTTCGAGAGTGAGATATATGTATATATATATATATATAGAGAGAGAGAGAGAGAGAGCCCTTGACCGCCCTCCTCCTTAGCCGTCGATGGGCTCCCATCTGAGCGGTTCGAGTGTGCAGCCCTGGTCAAGAAAGTATCAGTGCTCGCACTCAGGACGGTCTTTTTGAAAAAAGCGCTCTTCCGTTGCGGGCGGAGGTCGAGCCCCGAGCGAGGGCATCTTTACCGAGCAATACACGCGCCCGGAGTCCGTCGGGGAGCGGACGTAAGGATCCGTGAGCCGAGCGAGCCGGGAACAAAACCGTAATCCAATACTCCTCGGGTCTATTTAAGGCTGGTGGCAGCCCCACCGAGGCCAGCGCCACCCCCTGACCATCGGCACCACCGCCATCCCCAGATCCGCATCTGTCTCGGCTGCGCGGTTGTCAGCGGCAAGGGCGGGCGGGGGGGCCCGCTTCCTTAGGACGGCCCGTCGCCGGCCTCCGCGGCGGACTCTCGGGGCCCGTCGCGTAACCGATGCTCGCCTGTCAGCTCCAACTCCAATCGCCTATTTTGACAGCCGGTGATACGTATGCGAAACTCGCCCCGGTCTTCTTTCACGCCTACTAGTCGCGCCGTCGTCTCTCGCCTCACGAAACATAACCACCGCGAGACTCTCGCCGCTCGTCGAATCCTACATCCGCCCGGGGGTGGCCGTCTCCCGGCGACGCTCCGTCTCGGCTTTTTTGCCCCTTCGATTGTTCCATTTTTTTTTCCTTTTTCTTTTCTTTTTCTTTTTTTTTCTCGTCGGCGCGCACCGTCGGCTGGTGACGAGAGGCTAAGTGAGGCCTCGTGCGACAAATCCGCGACCGCGAACGGATGCCGGAGCGAGAAGGCAATCCTCGGCAATAAAGCATATTGATAAATGCACTTGATGAAGCAATTTTGAGCCTCATTTCTCTCTATATTTAGATACGCACTGCTTCCATTGCACGCGTTGAGAGACTTTACGATTGGCCAGCAGCTGCAACTATTATATTTGCCATTAAGATAGAGCGGTTTGCCATTAGCCTGCGATGTACGTATTTGGGCATGTGTGGAATTATTATTTTGTGCAACTTCAAAATTAAATTTAAAAAAAAAAATAATTGCCATGAGAAATATTGGAAAAGTATTAAGCTTTATGAATTCTGCTATCGTAGCTCTTGTAGTCATTATATCAATAAGGATTTATTTAACGAATGAATTTATCGAATTTATGATTTTATTGAATTGTTTGCTCAAATGATTGATGCGATACATTGTATTTTTTTCAATCGGAATTCCCATAGCAATTATTACTAAATACTTAAATTATTGTAAAAACATTTACTGCACGTTTGTGGAAATAACCTGTACGAACATCTTTATTATTTGCTTTCTCGTTGCTATTATTATTATTATTATTATTATTTGAGATTGAAAAATTCCACTTCGCTTCTGAAAAGTAGGACTCGAACTCCTCGAATCTATTCGACACTTCATTCCAACTAAAAAGGAATCCGCGCGATTCTCGTATTGGCCCATGGGCGTTGGTGTGCCGAGCCGCATTTATCAATCCCAGCTAACAGGAAATGATCGCAGGTAGTTATCGCGAGAGTCAGGCATTATTAATAACGTATAGCGCGCGATTGGTAGGTAAAGTAATATAAAAATAAATTCCATTAAGATGCGCTTCCGACACCTCGGAACGCCCACACGCGAGTGCAACAAATCCATTTTCCTGCTGCTTGTTTCCGAGTGCGTTAACCGAACGCCTGGTTAAGCTCATCCCCGCGGGCCTTGCCAAACTAATTAAAGCACTGAATACGAACTCGCCGAGGCTTACCACTAGCCGTCGAAAGCCTGAATTCTTTTATTTCGCCCAAGCACTGAGCAACTTCCATTCCTCGATAAGCTTTGCTCCTCACACGTGTATACGCGGGTACACACACACACACATATATATATATATTTGGGTACATAGTCGTACACCGTACTCTCTTTCGATCTCTCTCTCTCTCTCTCTCTCTCTCTCTCTCTCTCTCGATCTCTCTCTTTCATTCTCTTCGCGTGCCTGCCCCACTAAAGAAAGCAAGCCGGGGTTCAAAGCCCGAGTTGGAAAGAAAAAGTCAAGGGGGCGGTTGTCGAGTCGGGGTGTCGGCGAGCGCTGCGCACCCTTTCAAGCATCCGCCGGTGCGTGACCCCTTTGATGTCCCTGAAAGCGGAGCTTCGCAGCTCGGAGACGCCGTTGGACAGGCAGCCACTGCACCCTCTCGCGTCGAGTTCCTCCTCTCTCCTCTCTCTCCTCGTGCGTTCTCCCGTCGCAGCCCCTCGTCGCCGCCGCCGCCACCGCCGCCGCGTTATCAGGCGTCGCCTAAAGACAGGCGTCCGAAGGGAAGTGGCGCGAGCCCACGCACCGCTGCTCCTCTTGAGAATCAAGGCAGCGGGCTCCGCCCGCGAAAACATCAAAGGCCCCCGGGTCGCGGCCTTCGCTAGCACGTGGCCCTGCAAGTCACGACTCGAGGTCCCTGACGCTGCGGCTCCGCGGAGGCTCGACGACGACGACGACGACGAGGGGGGGGGACGGTGGCTCACTGTTCTCAGAGTCATTAGAGCCCTGAATTTTTCACAACGTGCCCACCACTCGCTCCCATTCTCTCTCTCTCTCTCTCTCTCTCGTACCCCTGGTCTCTCTGCGCCCTCACGAGAGATACGAATCCCGGAAGAGTGGCGAATTCACCTTGCCGCGGACCGGCTCGTGTGCCCTGTCGACTGCTTGAATTTACGTGGCTTCTCGCAAACCTGCCAGTGATACCGGAGCCAAGATTGCCTCGGTCTTCCAATCATTTCTTAATGGTCCGTGCATTTTCATACGGCATCTGAAGCACATTTGCCCCCTTAACACCGAGTCCTTAACTCCTCAATTTCTTTATCGAGTGCACGAGGCTCCAGAATGACGTGACACGTGATGCTTGAGGCAGGTGTTTTAACACGCTCTCAATTACAATATTTACGCATCACTTAGGTTACCGTAACATTTAAACTAATATGTTAATATAATTTAATGATAATTATTATTTTTTTTTAGCCAAGCACTCCCCTGAGACGTTCGTGATTTTTTTTTTAAATAGTTAATATTAAACTACACGTCGTTTTCGAATACCGGTGAAGGCCGCAACATTGAAAATTACTTTGCCAATATATGGTAATGATAACTATTATCGGCTAATCCGAATCTCATTTTCCCTACCTTGCGCTTTATGATACAGGAACAAATTTAATTTGTTTCTCTCTCTTTAACGGATAATTGTAGGCCTTGATAACATTAATCAACGTCTATTTAATCAGGGAGCCTCCGCAGTCATACTTAAGGTTAAAATTAAAGCAATATATCCAATGTGCTTTTAGATATTTAAAAAATCCATGGGCATGTGATGACGATCATCGTTAGCAAGGGGATATTTATAAGACAGTAATATTCACATCTCTGCGCGCCAAATTCTTCATTCGATTTACGTATGCAGGTAAATTGTTAGTTAGTAGGGTGCATCTAGTCTGGCATCTGCGCATTTAGCAATGCAAATTTAGAACTTGTATCCTTGATTCCCGTTAATGCCGTCTAATTAAATTAACGAGTGTCCAAAAAGAGCGAGGAACGAGGATCCGTCCCTTTCTTTCGCTCTCTTTTATTGGCTGCCCGCTTATTTACCACACGTTGAGCGACTCGATCGCCTCATGTTTTATTCCACGTCACGCAATCTGGCCACGCGAATCGCCCTCGAATGCAGTAGCATCTTCGTTAAGCCCAACCGAATGTCGATTTTGGCGCAAGGGTAAGCACGCGAGCGGCGGTACAACGACGCGTTCGCTCGCATCGTCGTTTTCTCGGCTTTTCTCTAGCTCTCCCTCTTTATTTCCACCCACTCGCCCCAATCTCCTTCCCTCGCTCATTCTTAATTACCTCTTCGGGAAAGGACCTTAGTCAACGAACATCTCCATCCTGTGGAGCCTATCGAGGAGCCATCGAGTGCTGCGCGTCCAGCATTAATTGCGCATTATCGAGACCTAGAATCTAAGGCACTGCTCAGGAATATAAGTGTCAGGTGCCACTTTTTGCCTCCTGTGACCCGATACTTACTGTAAATCCCAGTTGGTGTTGCACGGCTCTGTCCTAGAGCTTCGACGTACCAACGGACTTGGTTGAGATATTTTACATCAGACGTGTTTCAGACGCTTTTGCCTGGAGATAAATTATTTTTGCTCCATGCGAGATGAATTCCTCGCTTATCGTCGACTGTGCAACGATATTAATGCAGCAGACTCTTAGGAGCCAGTCGCTTTTGCCGCGTTCTCACATTTTCTGCGGAAGTCATTTATCCTGTCGAGGCAATTCAAATGTGATGATCGTTATTACACGTACGGCACTATTCTTGACGAGAATCAGTGTGTCCGTGAAGATTAAGCTAGTTTTTTTTCAGTTTTATTCGATTCTAGGACGTTAACGATCGAAGGCGATTTGTAATTACATTCTTAATGCAATATTGTTAGCCCTGATGTACAAAAATCGACTTATGAAAATGAGCGACGGAAAGGAAAATATTAAATGCATAAAATTTATTTGAATGGTATATCTTTAGGTTATAGTAATCGTAAAGAAAATGTATGCATAGGCAAATTATTTTCAACTAGACACATTTCAAGATTTCAAAAAATTAAAACTCACGAGATAAATGTAATTTTCCTTGTCTTTTCGAGAGACGAATGAACAAATTTTTCAAATGTAAAATATTCCTTTGAATGAGAATTATGATATCTCATATTTTGACAGAGTATTTGTATATTTTAATATTTATGCGAAGGGTTATAAAATTATGCAGCACCTGAAGCAGGATTAAAAATTATAATGCAAGACATCGATCACATAAACTTCAAAAGCGAAATAGATTGGATAATTTTTAAATAATAAATGTAGCAGTATTTAGTATGAATATGTGGTATAATAAGAAGTTAATTACAATATATAAATTGGTTGTATTAGAATTCTCATCAGTTAAGGGCGCAAGTTCTCAATTTATTTAGTTTAATGGCATCACGTGAAAGACAAAAGACGTGTAGAAGATTGAGAAAAGGTAAGGGTTGAGAGCACAAAAGAAGAAGAGAGATGAAAAATAAAATACACTATTAGGATTTGACATAAAACAGTCATTTACTCGAATCACTGCAATTAGATGTACATTAGGTACTGATTTGCTCGGGCTAACCGGGCAACGGCCGATTCTATGGCTCGGCTCTCGTCGACCGAGAGTGAGAATTGTGTCGAAATCGATGTTCAAGGTCTCAGAGCTCTGACTCTGTCTTCCATGTGTATTTCTATATATTTACACACACACACACACACACACACACACACAAATAAAAAGGTAGAAGAGCAGCAGGGGCCAGAGGCTCAGAACGTGCATAGCCGGGGTCGTGGGTATATGATATCTGATGCAGAAAACCGGTAAAGGACGTTGGAGAAACGAAAGAATAAACAGATCCGCTTCGTAAGGAACACATGCGAAGTCAACTTCTAAAGCAAATACGCGAACGAACAGAAGGAAGAAGCTGCAAGAGGAGTAAAGCAAGGTGAGAGAGGAATAGACCTAAAGATGGCGGGAGGCGTTTTCGAAAGAAAGTGAAAGAGATAGAAAGAGAGAGAGAGAGAGAGAGAGAGTTAGCTAAGGGAAAGGGGAAGCGTGCATTGTCTTCCGGTGACTTAAAAATTCACTCGTGCCTTGTTAACCGTCCTATCAGATACTCTTCGGACCACGCGAGGAAGAGGGAGAAGGAGGAGATTTAGAAGGGAAACCGAGTATGGAACCTCTCGCGTACTGAGTTCTTGGGGAAAAGAAAGGAGCAGAAGAACGGACTATAGGGAGGAAGATAAAAATAAGAACACGAAGATCACCTCGGAGAGAGATAGAAAACGATGATAAAGAACAGGAGAGAGAGAGAGAGAGAGAGAACGCGCACGACCGATCCCCTTTTCTTTCCCCTTTATCGCTCATTGCCCGCACGAAATTTCCTCAGCCTCCCTCTCGACTCCCTTTTTCTTATTGCAGCCCTTCCCCCCTACAGACACTCTCTTTCTTTCTCAATTCTTTTTGTGTGGTATCTCTCGTGTGTGCGAACTCGCGTACTCGTTCGGCAGGAGGATTTATACGGGGGCTACCGAATGCGACACGAACCGTCGGCAGAGTTAACAGAGCCCAGGGGAAACAGTGAGAGAGAGAGAGAGAGAGAGAGAGCGAGCGATTGGAGGGTGGGGCGGGGGCGAAGGAAGGGTGAAACGGAGGAGAAAGGTCCTCCAGCGGGAAGGAGCGCTCTAAGGGGTTCTCGTTAATTAACTCGGCGGAGAAAGTCCCTCGCCGTGCTTAGTGCCGGGCTCCTGGGCGCTCCCGGAAATTTCGAGAAGGACGATAGGCCAGCACCGAGGCGCGATAAGAGCAGCCTTCGCATTACGAGCGGAGGTCAATTGGTTTCGTTGGACGGGGGAGGCAGGGTACGTCCCCGGGTCTCGAGAAAGAAGTTCGCCGAGGAGGAGGTGAAAAAGGCGCGCGGGGGTGGCTGTGTCGAGGCTTACGTCCAGCCGCGGCCGACGTACGCGCGGCTCCTCCTCGATATTCCTCAGGCGAGGAAATAATAAAACTCTCCGCGGCTGATTCACGATCGGCTCGCACGAGCCCCTCGATTATACATATTTGTTTATAAGCTCGCGTGTTTATCCTTACCATCTCCCCTTTCCTTTTATCCAGTGATTTTCGTTGCTTCTTGCGCAGCGGCGGCCGCGGCGGCAGTTCATCATACCTTATCAGTTATCTTGGGTGCTTCTTTTATTTTCTTCTTTTTTTTCCAAAGGCAAAGCTATCGTTACCGCCTCATCGTCTATGTGGGCCTTTAAATTCGTGATTCTCGGTTTTAATATTTATTTTGTGATCGGAGATCGAAGGTCGAACAGCGCTGGGTTTCCCTTCGTCAACATTTTTCAGATCCTAACTCCACTTTTATTTCTCATTTTAATCCTAAGCCTATTAGCTTCTTCATTCGCATAAAACCTCGGAGTATTTATTGCCAATCTATTATTATTTGAATATTTCTCCCTAGCACATTCGCGCACGCTTTAATATATAACAACAAAATTACTCCGCTTTAAAAAATAATTTTAAATCTTAAGCGTCGATCAAGTATTGCGAACTTTATTGCATCAACGCGTATTAAACCAATAAATAAATCCGTATGGTTTTTTGTATTTTTTTTTTTTTTAACGAAATTTTTTAACGAATGCATTCGACGAGTTTTAGTGATAATGTAAAGTAGAGGGTTCAAGTTACTAAAGAAGGCCGTTTCAAGATTTCTCAAAAATTGTGTCGCCATCCGATGCTTTTTACGATGAAATGTAGCTATTGGTCACGTTCCTCGTTAGAGTATTTATTATAAAAAACAAATTCTCCTTCATAACGTATGGAGCTCGACCGAGTTCAGGAGGTGAATCGATACTGCAAAAATTGTAAAGATTAATTGAGCTTTGGCATACATTGTCGCAGCTTAAGAATAAGCGCAGCGGCCACATGAGTCTTGATTTACAAGTGCCAATTTGGAGTCACGTTTTGCGCCGAGCGCCCCACGATCGATGACCTTTATTTATTCAAGTAGCGATGCCATTCAATAGATACTTAATACAGCCAGAAGCCCGAAGATGTAGCGGGGACTTTCTTTTGTTTTCGTTTAAAGACAATGGGTCATATTCAGGGCGGGGATACTTGCTCCCGTCGGCCTGCCCTCTGATGTACCTACGGTGTGATACTTGCCAAGCTCTATCGCATTCGGTTGAACTCCAATGATTAAATGGCGAACTGCATTACTCTCGGTCCTTTTGATATTCAAATGCGATATTGTTATGGAATATTTAATCGCTGCACTTACACTTCGTAATTGACGACGATGAATATGTAGTGCGATAATATTTTTAAGTTGCGCGCTATTGAACGTATTGTTAAGGAAACGGGATTCAGAATCCATTGGTCACGGGTGCACCGAATAACTGATAATTACACGAGTAATTGTTCGCTAGCCCGATGGATAATCAGGTGGAAATGTTAAATTAATCAATCATGCGCGGAATTCGTTGCTATCGCACTATACTGCGTTTGCCCGCGGCTTCAGATTTTCAAGACTCGTGATTTCGATTTCGCACCAACTGCTCTACGATAGCTCAAGATTTTTGAGGTTGCTGCTTCAGCGGCTAATCGCCAAGGCTGAAAAGCGAATATCCAAATGCATCGAAATTTTTCCCTTTACATATGCGATTTCTTCGGCAAGAGAATTAATTTATGTGCTTGTTTCAACGATCCATTGCATATGTTATTCAATGAAACAATAATTGACTTGGTATAAGTTACTCAATGGATCCGTCATTTTTATTAGCGGTTAATTAAAATTTATTGTGCAGAATGAACAGATTAAGGAGAGGATTATGCATAGATATTGTTTATTTTTTCCAAACGTCAAATAAATTAATCTTGTAATGAATATTTATAGTTTGGCAACAAAACCGATAAGAAGATTGTGATTGGGATAATAATAGTTATGAAATATAAACTTAATTCTGATTTATTCATTAAAAATGTCAAATCAATTGATAATTTCCATGTAAATAAATTAAAGTAGAAATTAAATTTATTACTGTTTTGCATATTCATTGCTTGATAGGACGTAAACAATGTTTAGAACGATGTACGAACTTCGTGGGCATTTCTTATTTTCCTTTATAAAGTCGGATTATTATTAATTTAGAAACATTCGGGACGCAGATTAATTTTCATTGGATTGGACGATACTTTGATATTTTTGAATTAACGTTATCTTAAAATATATTTTATTCCAGCATTAAAAGTAATTGTATTTTTTGGCTTATGCAAATTCATAATAATACTACGTTTCTTTGCATTGTGAATTATAAGCTCGTAAAATTTTCAATTTTCAAAATTTTACAATATGATTTATAATTCGGCAATAAAATTAAACAAGTTTCCTGAGCTATCTATTAAATATTTCTGGTAATATTTTATGGTGAAAAAATTTAAGACTTAATTGCTTATCGTTCGGAATACAATGATCGTAATTTAATAATGTGATCATTATAGGCGAAATGTTTCTAGGCAAACTGGTTACGAAACCGACTGGTGTATTCGGTATAAAAAACAGTTAATCCGCACGTATTTTTTCAGTAAAAGCAAGTAATGCTTAACCACACATTCAACATCATACATCAGCCAAATCGTAAATTTCAAAGAACTAAACTTCTCCATATTTCCTCATTCCACGAATAAATATAGCGTGTCCCCTTTTATGTATAATCATACGTAACACAATCGAGGTTTCATTCGGGTACATCCAGTACATAAAATATCGCGAAGTCAGCTCTCTATACATCTTAGAACCGCAGTGAACAGTCAAAATTCATAAAGCACTTGAAATGTTAAAAAACAAGAGATAAACAGCGAAAGAGTGAGAAGGAGAGGGGCAAAGACAAGGAGAAAACGCGAGATGGTAGTGATAGAAAATGACAGCGAGATATAGAGTGAGAGAACGAAGGGGAGAGGTGGAAGACCCTCGTCTGATTCTTTTTACAAATCGAGTCACCATACGGTGAAACCGGTATAGATTTACAGTCGCATTAAAGTCTTATGCGCAGTTCCTTCTCCGTTTCATGGTCCTTTCTATTCTCTCTCTCTCTCTCTCTCTCTTTCTTTCTTCTCTTAATAAAACGCTACTCAAATTAACGAGGAACCGATAATAATCTTCTTTTCTCCTCGTACGATCATATGCAACGATTCAGAGTTTGATATTGAGGTTAGTTGTAGTCTTGACTAAACAACATCTCGTCTCAAAATTTTACGGCGACCACGAATCACACAATAGTAGGGCGTAGATCAAAATATAAAACCATCTGAAAGAAGTTATAGTTCTAGATGATTTATTGGTTGTCAATCTTTCGCAGTGGTTATTAAATACGTATAAAGGCTACCTACCCCTTAATCTCCATTTATATCAAAATAAGATCTCTAGGTATTTAATTATCGCGAACATTGAGAATCGATTATTTTAACACCTTGGAATAGAGAAGCGTACTATTAGTTATTAGAGTAATTTCGAAATAGTCGACATACTTTTTAGGAAGTGTGCATTCAGAAGCAATGAGCAGAAACTATTTATTTTAATACTTTATTACATTACCGAGCTTATAAAATATGGAGTTAGTTACAGAATTAATTTACCTTGTAAAATATTTCCTAATAATTAGTACCATCATATTTTTTTTTATTCAATGTTATGTGAAATAAAATGTATACAATCAATAGCATTGTATTATATTACTATTAGTTTGAAGTTTATATTATTACTTTGAACTTATTTAAGATAGTCCAATCATATTCTATTTGTTATTATATATTTGACGATAGGGAGTAATCGTATCATGTTAAAAAGCTTGCTTTCGCATAATTAAGATAATGAAATATCACTGTTAGAACGAAGATGTGCAAATTTATTCAATGCAGTTGGGTTTTATTTTTTCGTATACAAATTGTTTTCTTATTACAAATAATTATCTCATCTTCATCATTGATTCAACGATTAAGTGCACTTACTGTCACCAAGGGTGTACACGAAATTTGGCATTCGATGGGCTTCCTCTATTTTATTTAAAATTAAAATAGACAGGACTGATGCAGATATATGTTATTATGTATAAAACGAGTTGGGCGAGTCTACGCCTAATAATTAGGTTAGCGATCGATATTCGATTTCCGTGGCATCGCACATGAGGAGTTTATGGTGGGCAAAGGGGTCGGGGGTCTCATTCGTGGGCTGATAATCGAAATCGATGGGGATATAACGCGAATACGAAATGGTCCATTACCACCACCGAGAAATATAGTTTATAATGCTGGTGCATGAAAAGGGGCTTTTGCCATTTTCGCAACCAGCGGCAGTGAGAATTTTTGCTATAAAATGCTATTTTATCCGAATAAATGCTATTCGAGTCCTTTTTTGCAAATGTATCAGCAGATCAAATTTTTTACGGAACGGTTGAAAACAGAGAGTTTTAATTTTATAGTATAAAATATACTCGCTTATAAATGAGTATACATCCTCCGGCACACGCATTTATATTCTTTAATTAAAGACTTTTAAGAATCTTGTATTATCACGTGTGCCTTATCTAAATGCATTTTTGAGATTCTTTTTATAACTTTATAAATAAAAATCCAATAAATTTTGCACCCGGAACTTTTTATGTACAAATTTTAGTAATGCCAACTCTACCTACTTTTTACAATTTGATAATTTTAATTATAAAAATCTGTCCGCTGTTCGGATGATAATTTTTTTACCAAAAGCAACTATAAATTAGGATTTTGTCGAATGACTGTAAATATATTGCTGGGCTAGTGCGACATGTTAAGCAGAATTTCGTCAAATTTAATAAAAATACACTGACGATATAAACGTTTCTTTAACAGGTCTAAAGGCTGAGCTGTTCTACGTGCGTGAAGGAGTGATTAATGAGTATGCAATGAAGTTCGTAGTGCCAGTACCGGCGCAGGTACACAAGCTACATTTCACGTGGGAAAATCTCGCTGGCAGACCGGTAAGTTTCAACAATTTTACGATTGCCCCATTAAAATACTCGCTTCGAGCGTTTAGTGGTATATTGTCAGACGTTCGCTTCGAGACTTACATCCTATTGAATCCGGAAGGTTTTCTTAAGGAATTAATCCAGTTGATTGGCTGCACTGTGATGAAAGCAGAACTCGCCTGAGCTCAACGCACGCTCGTGCACATTTTTGAAGCAAATTATAATGGCGCTGCCAAATTGCGGCTTAACGAATGACAGGAGATGGTGTCGGATTCGTGATTTGGGGGGGGGGGGGTGGTTAGGGCTGGCGCAAACAAACGGCGATAATCCGGAAGACGAACCATCGCGAGAGCGATTATACTTCTTTCGCAACGCGTGTAATTAAAAAAAAAAGCAGCCGTGATGTTGGGAGTACTCGTTATCGAGTTTGTATAAAAAGGTGTGGAAACAATTAGAGGCAGAAGCACCGAAGAGACGATAAAGTGTAGAATTAAGAATAATGAGTCGCTCGGGCGGGAGCATTTTGCGCCCGGGTTAATAACCAAGTCGCGCCTACCAGGCACTATTGTTGTTTGTCACGTGGGCGCTCGCGAAACAGCCCCGTGCAATTATTCAAATTCACGACAGGCGTGAAGAGGAGGCGCCGCGGCGAGCAAAGCAAATACGGCCACGCATCGTTTGGCCGGGATGCGTCAGGAGGCGGCTGCGTTTCTCGGCGCCAAGAAAAAGCGAGCACGCTCGAAGGTGTCGATGCGTGTCGGAAGGTTATCTCCTGTTCCAAGCGGCGGAAGATCCACCCCCCTAATTGCGGCCTTGGACCGAGGGATCCCCCATCGCCGACACTCCCACGCATCTCGAGAGCATCGCCTGGAAAATGCCAAGCGGTTTTGGCGCGAGTGGTAGCGACGAGACTGCGGGGGGCGCAACGGCACTCGGAGGAGCTTCTCGAAGACTCCGGACGCCCGGGTGACCGGTTGGGGGGGGGGATCATCTGGGCTCTGGCAGCTCGGTCGATGGCGCTGGCGACGAGTCGCCACGGGAAGTCGAGGCGATCGGCGGGGCCCCTCGATGCCTCGGTGGAAGAGGCTCATCCGCACGCCCAAAGTCGAGAGCCGCAGGCGTCCCTAGAGGCCAGACTCCCTAGTTGGCGCGGTCTACATTGAAGCCTTCATTCGGCAAAGCTCCGCGTGGGGATTCACGTCAAAATGCGAATGGAAACATCAGCTGGAGCTTGCGGCCTAATGTGTTTCATGGGATTAGGAGAGTAGGCGTCTGAGGGGAAAATTTGCCTGCCCGTTAGTGGAATGACAAATATCCAAGTGCACTTAAGTGTTCGATCTAAGTCTGCGCTAAGGGAGATACGCTCGGCTTTAATATCGAATAAGCGCGCATATTAAAGGGAGATCGAGCAAAGCTCGAGCACGTATAATATTGATATTCTTGAATTTGTAGTATTTTTCCACATTTCAAAGAAATTGAGAGAAGTAATACGAAATTCAAAAAGCTTTTGATAATGTAACGCGGTGATATGCCACGCGTTTTATAGACATGTAACTCGTGCGTTTTTTATGGGTTGTATTCCGTGGAGAAAGCTATAAGGTAAGGGACATAATTAATAATAATAAGGTTCAATGGACAAGATAAATCGTTCGATAAGTTTCGTGTGTGCAAAATCCAGTAAACCCATCCGACGACTCTATTCGTGAGGGAGCAGCATTTTAGTGCGAAGCGATGCATTCGTTGAATGTAAAGAACTGAAATAAATTACCAGTACGAGAGTACAGGGGCATAATGAAAAGTAAAATAAAAAAAAAAGAAGAAGAGATACCGTGACCCGTGAGAATTAAAATTTTCTTCATCGCTAACTGACAAATCGGCTATGACAGTACCAAGCCTGATACGTATCACCGATCCTCGGGCTCTCGGCGTGCCCGGAAACTATTTTAGCCCTAACATCCTTGAGCTGCCGCTCAACACGAGCACTAATTGATAATCCCGGCAGGCGTGAAGTCGCCATCGCGCGCAGTCGTAGGGTGCAAGCGGAGAAAAAGCATTCAGGAGAATCGGACTCTGGTTCCGTGGATTCTGCGGCGGCGCGTGGAATTGACTTGTCGGCTGGGAAAAACAAGAGACAGCAGCACTTGCTTAGTAAGAAGAAGCGCCAAGGCAGCGGGAGAAGAAGTCAATTGGTCCAAAGTGGTCGAGCGACTTTTCTCCCTCCATGGGGGAGTCCCAAGGAGCATCGAGTCGAGTGCCGGACGCCGGCATTCGTCACTGGGCCGCGACAAAAGCTCGCGCTGTCCTGTCTGTCAAACGGCGGTCGTCTGTCACTGCCACCTCTCTCGCTCCCTCCCTCTCACTCTCCCTCTCCGGCTCAGCGTCGCCTCGGGCCTCGCCTCTAGCCCTTTGTGTGGCATCGAGCGCACGTGGAGGAGAGGCAGGCGGCTCCGCTCTCCTCGGTCGCCTTCGGCGCACATATTCTTCGATTCGTCGATCAAGTCAACTCGGTAATGCTCGACAAATTATGTCACCCGCCGTTCCTGTGATTTATCTCCCCGAGCCCGAGTCCTTCGGCTGCCCTTCTTACGCACGCCCTGGACACTCCTCTCTCTCTCTCTCTCTCTCTACTCCTCCTCCTCCTCCCCACCCCATCGCTCTACTGTCCACTACTGTCGCACTACTGGAAGTCGCTCGCTCGTAAGAAAACGAGATAATTGCGACGCGTCAAAGAGGCTCTCCGTGCGTAAGAGCTCTTTCCTTATTTAATCGAAGGCACGTGCCCACTGCCCGTGATTCGACTGCAGAGGATTTAAAGCGCGATGTTTGGAAACTAGGCCCGCAGAGGACTGATTTACTACTACGAGCGGCCTACTCGATAAGCGACATGATTCGTAAAAACGCCATTAATCGATACATTTCAATTGGCATTTAATTGCGCGAATTCGCTTTATTCCATGAATGCGGATGTACGTAAGTCTTCTGCTCATCGGGCTATCCTATAGCTTCCTGCATCAGATACGGCAAAATTAAGTGGGCCCTCGCTTCTCGTTCTCTTTCGCTAAATAGAAAAGTCATTCGCGCATAATTTAGCTTGAGCAAAGCCCACCGATAATAATCTCCGTTGTTCTAGAAATCGTCCAAGTGCGATTGAAATTTGAGAGTTGCTTGTATTTCAACGAGCCAATAAATGCTTTACCGCCCAATAAATCAAATCTTCCCATAAATTACCGCGAAACGTTGCTCCTACATTTTACGGAGTTAACAAGCAGCTCTGGCAGTATCTCAAAGTTCCCGATACAAGGTCAGGGCGCTGAGCGCTCGCCCGAAGTAAAGAGAGAACGAGCGAGAGAACGGGAAGGAAAAAGAAAAGAGAAGGAAAAGAGAATAAAATAGATACGAAACTTATCAGTTCGAAGGAATAAACCGTAGTAACTAAGCCAATCAGCCTCGGCGGGTCCTAACCTTGTTAAAAAAAAGTTGCTTAGAGATCGGATTCTCACGCGAGACGAAAATGGGCCAGAATGGAGCTAAGGACCCTTGTCAAATGTATCAAGCAGAGATATCGATTTCTCACAAACTTCATAAGCCTGGATGCCCATGACCGTATTTTAATAAAGGATAGATACTTTATCCTGTTTACACACACCAGTAGTTACATAAATACATATATATATATATATATATATATAACGATATTCAGGCTGCATCACTGCCATTGCTTGTAATTGAATATGTTTTAGATGTACATCTCTAAGAAATGCTAAGGATCGAGTTTAAAATTATTTCAGTAAATGATACAAATGTCAGATTCTTAAAGCATTGTTTTAAAAGACATCCTTAAAATATAATGAGAGCAATAAGTTAAAAAGGTCAATCCTTAAAAAATTTATGTCTGTTTAAGTATGTTATTTCTATACGACCTACTTTTTTTTTAGTTATGTTTTTACAAATTGAATAATATTTAGTTTACCAGTAAAGTCTGCTTCTATAAATATGTAATTGCGTTGCAGTTTTAATTTTTTTAAAACCGCATCAGATAAGAGCCTTGGAAACAAAATGAACACGCGTAGCCTAATTATTTGTATCGACGTATCAAATTAATAAGATGCATCATTTCGAAATAGGAAGATCGAGATCGGATAAAAAGAGCAGAAAAAGTCGCACACCTGCCTTGAAGGTGAAACGTGAACTTCTGGGTCACTTTTAAACTCAATCCGACCAAAATAGCGTTGTTGAGCAATGGACACGGGCCGACCATTAATTTTCCATGCAAATATCATCTATGAAAAAAAAGGACGAGCCTAGGGGTATGCCGAGCGAAAAGCTTCGCCGGATAGAAAAGGCCTACCGAAAAGCGACCTCGTCGGCCCAAGGACGAAATACGCTTTGCACTAGGATGTAAACAAAAAAAAAAAAAAAAAAATTGGGCTGACCCGCAGAAATCAGACGACGGATAAATCAGGTCGCGTCGCGGCTCGACGCGGAGGTGGTGGTCAATGGTCATCCCGGTTTGAAGCAGCGGCTCGTTCGCAGCGCCGAGGCCCCTGGCCAACTGCTCCGAGGCCGGTGCCCGTTTTTCATATAAGCCCTCGCAAAAAATGTGTACACCCTTGCCCGGGAGGGAGCCGGGAGAGCTGCCGGGAGAGGATTTACGATTAGTAGCGCGGGGCCGCGCGCCGATTGAATTTCTCCTCGTTTTATATATTTATATGCGCTCTCGCTCGTTACTTGTCCTTTCGCTCGGGCTCACGCTTAGTGGCTTTGCTTTACGAGAGCGATCGCACGAATCGCCTGGATTACGAAGATACTGTGTTTACCTTTTTATTTGAAGGACTGCAATACTATGTTTCGCCAACTTTATGGGGCTCCGATTTCTTCAAAATATACATACTTGCCTAATTAATGAAGAAAGGCCTTTTAAAGAGATGAGACTCGTGCATTCGCATCGCCTGATATGTTCCTACATACGAAAGTACATACATCATCATCATCATCATCATCATCATTATTATTATCATTATTATTATTATCATTATTATTATTATTATCATCATCATCATCATCAACCGACGGAAAGATAAAATCAGCAACTGTTAATAAGTTTGCCGAGTGGATCAGGATTATAAATTTTGGCATATTAATTATAAATTATAGAATGCATAGAATCAAAGAAAAAAATTGTGAGTATAGTTATGCAAATACATTTGCTGAAAAAGCGAATGGGAGATTCCCAAATTCTAGAAAGTTTCCAACATAAAATTTACATAACTTTATAAGAAGTATTGCTCGATTAGAATATTAACACATTAGGAAATCCATTGTTACAATTTTTACTCTTATCTAGTTACAAATTTATCGCCTCTTTAAATAATCAGCAATAAACAACTGGTTAGTGAATTCGCAGCTTTTTCATAAGTCATTGTCACTTTATAATATACTCGTACTCGTCGTATTTTATTATAAATACATTATTCATAATGTAAGTCTCGTAGATTAATTAGCTGAAAAAATGTCTGTAGAAAAATCCAAAAAACAAAATGAATAATTTCGTAAGACCGCGCATTACGTGAGAACTGCTTAAATATAAAATCTGTAATCTAATGAAAAATGTCTCGGAATTTTTATAAAATTTTATAATACTTTCTACAAGGAGTTTATTTCATGCAATAAATTATCGCAAAATATTGTCTGTATAATATTTATCATAAATCATGGTTTGAATTTTTGAAAAGTAGTAGTTTACGTTTCTCGCATAACTGTAGAGAAAAAAAAAATAACTGCAATAAAAAATATTTATATCTTGTTAAATTACATTAAACTTTGAAAAGGAAGTATAAAAATTATTCAAAATCAGTTTGTGCTCGATTGAATTTCAAAACTATATCCTTTGCGTAATTGGATAGATGTTTATAAGGCAAAAATCGTAACAGCGTTTGGCTTTGGCTTCGCCTTTAACAACGAATTGTAAACGATAGAAATCGTGTCTGTCTATATCAAAATTTCCAGCTCTGCCTGAGCGCAGAGCTGAATAACGAGAAGAAGCAGAAGCAGAAGAAGAAGAAGAAGAAGAAGAAGAAAAAACGAAAAGAGAAGAGTCCGATGAGCGGTCGGATAAAGTGATTTCGGATGGCCTACGCCTCGAGTTGCCTATTGAGCAGATCCTCGAAAACAAAAAACAAACAAACAAATAAAGGATTCTCCTCCGGTCGCGCGTATC
The DNA here is from genome assembly GCA_018907135.1 of Kradibia gibbosae. Taxonomy (NCBI): domain Eukaryota; kingdom Metazoa; phylum Arthropoda; class Insecta; order Hymenoptera; family Agaonidae; genus Kradibia; species Kradibia gibbosae. The sequence goes on along the minus strand of JACCHX010000003.1, from coordinate 25,092,228 downwards.
CACGCACCGCACACCCAATAACCCACACGCGCGCGCACCCACGTGTGGGCGGGGGGGTGGGGCAAGGGCACGGGAGGAGAGCCGCGTCGAGGCTCGGCGGTCCGTCCCTCGATCAAGCTTATCAAAATAAATCTCCGGCGTCGCTCTCAATTCGCTCCTTTTTCCAGCTGCCTTACACGGTGTCGGTGGACATAAGCAATCCCTCGGCCCTGTCGAGCTCCCTCAACATCTCGGACGCGGGCGACATCCCCGTAGGCGGCCTCCAGACCTGGGCCGTGGCCCTCCACTGCGGCCCCTACGACGCCGAGGTCGACCTCGCGCTCCGCATCAACGTCTCGCTCTCGCGGCGAAACAATACCAGTCTCGAGTTCAAGCGCAAGAAGATCTGCCTGAAGGACAAGAGCAATTATCCGGGCCCGGAGGAGGTGTCGGTCGCCGCCTCCGGGGCCAGCTCCGGCGGCCAGGTGTTTTACGCCGCGGTGGGATGCGCCTGCGCCTTCATCGCCGCCATCTGCGTCCTCGTGCTCGCCTACTACGTCAGGGACAAAAAGGCCAGGAGGCACAGGGAGCCGCTTCAGTAAGTGAATTATTCCCCTCTCGACTCGCCATTGTCTCTCTGCTCCCTCGCCTCTCCCTCCCTGCCCCCCTCTCGCTCACCATGTCTATCTTTTGCTCCCACACCCACTGCCCGTAGATGCTTTTTCTCCGTGCTCTTTAACCGGGAGAGCCGCTGCCTGGGCGGAAAACCTCGACTGCGCAACCTTAAAAGCTGCTGGAACTCCTCATCCATTCGTTCCTCTCTCAGTACTTCCTAGCACACGAGTTTCAATTTATCAACTCGATTATTGATGCTAAAGGAGATTTTGCTTCTAGGTACTTCGTTTTTCACAATTTAGCCTACTTTTTTTCCTTCGCCTTTTTAAACGCATACACACACACACACCCATATATATATATATATATATATATATATATATATACATAGATATCACATATAGATCAATCTATCTTCTTTTCTTACTTATTTATTTGATATTTGACCAAGGCCTCATATAATTTTTATCACCAACAAAGATCAAGCGAGCATTCGAATCTACTTTCGAGATCGAAAAGTTCTTCTTCGCCCCATGTAATTTGCACTGGGTATTTATTTTATATATGTATAGCTTCAACTGCTGACGAAATATATCTATGCCCGATCTAGGGTGTCGACTAGTCTTTGCTATTCCTCTTTCACAAATATAAATAGCCTTCAACATATAACGGCTAAAAAGAATATTATACATCTTATCGTTAGAATTAGTCTGCTGCCATCGCGTACATTCTCGAAATTCAAACAAAACTATTTATAAAGAGATCCAATGATTTAACATTTTGTTAGCCTCGTCGCGAATACTTTGGTGAGATTAGTGCGCGAAGCACAAAAAAGTACATTTTTAGTACAATCCAAACTGTAATCTGAGTATTCGTGGCTCTTGGCTATGAAATGAAAACAATCGATGGATCGGTAAGGTCTAATTTTTCGAAAGCAAGTATCCAAGCCATGTCAAATTCGGAAAGGTAAGACATTGTCCACACTGTTACAATTTAAGAACGTGGAAGCCGAAGCTGAAGGAAACAAGCGCTAAATTTGTATCTCGACAAGGGGGCCTTAAGAGGACATTCCCGCACAATTAGACAAAGACAATTAGACAAGCTCTAACTAAGGAAGCTCAATCGACGCGGATCGAACTCCTCGTCGAAGGGCTTCGGCAAAAGGGCGGGGCTCGGTTAACTCATCGGCAAAACGTTGACGTTTCCTGTTCCTGGGCGGTCCCGCTAATTCTCTTCCCGACTGGGGCCCGACTGCTGCTCCCTATTTCTCATGGCTGCTCTCCATTCCAGGGAATCGCGTGGCCTCGGCTCCGCTTGCAGCGTCGAGCGCGGCACCGGCATCGGCCCAGCCCAGACCTTCCTGTCGCCGGAGACGCCGCCACCGGCTTCTGCCGCCTCGGTCTCCACCTACCGTCGACTCGACGACCGCTCCAATCGCGAGCTCTACGAGCGCATCCAGGAGATCACCGTGCAGAGGTAAGTGAGGCGCCTTTGTCCTCCTCCTGGGATATAACGCCACAATCGATAGACACTACTGTGCCCGCCTCTGGCCCGGTGACCTCCCACGGGCTGGTGGTCTTTTTTTTTTTTTTTTTCTTCCCCATACCCTAGTCGCTCGCCTCGCTTTGCGAATGGAATTCCCCGGCTCGAGTCGCTGAATTATGGAAGGGGCCTGATTTATCGGGGCTTGGACTAGCACGCGGATATTCTATTAGAGATAACGTAGATAGCCATTTTATCGGAGACTTTTCATTTTCGCGGATTGAAAAGCCTCCTTAATCCGATCATTACGCGTGCACTGATGCAAAAAGGCAATTTAATCAGCACCTGTATCGGCTTGATTCGTTCTCTTAATTTTTTAATAGGATAAAGTCCTGACTCAATAAGATGGCCGTATACGGCCAGTGAAATGAGTATTTTTCAAAAGCTCCCGATTCCAATTCAACTATTCCACGATATACACACAAATCTAAAACCTAAATCAGGTCGCGATCGATGCTTTTGATATTACGTTTTACTTATTATGAATACAATTTGCTTTTTGCGATTTGCTCGTTTGCGTGAATTGAATAATCGTTAATTCGTTTTTAGGGTTTTGCAAAACATTAATCATTTGTTATTATTAGCGGGAGTAGAGATTTATAGATAGTTTTAATTTTTTCGTTCGTCTAATTTAAATTTCGGCACTACTTTTCCGTATAATCAATATAATAAAATTCATTACTTCGAGAGTTAAATTAAAAGTATTTTATTACTCCTAGTGTAAGAAATTCTATTCGTACTTTTAGATTTCAAAAGAAATCATATAGCATCCGTTGGTTTTCAATGTTAAATCGATCTTTTATAATTAAAGAATTTTCTATACCTTTCAACACTTCGATTCATTGTATCCGTGCAAACTTCTTAAATTAACTTTTTACTCTGACATTATCTGACGCATGAATGGGTTTGTTGAATAATGTCAAATGAGATATTTTAATTTTATATGTCTTCCGCTGAATGATGACTATATTGAATGCATACCATATTATCAAAAAAAATATGGATTACAAAGTTGTACAAAAATACAGAAATCTGGACATCTATTAAAGCCTAATTTGTATTAAAAAACTAAAAACTTGGCAATTAATACGAATTTATCTGTCAATATCGTTATCTTTAAGAATGTTGAGAAATCTGATTTAAAAACTTTGAACGTGAAAAGTTTGAATTAAAAAAATTAAGATTAAGTAATGAAGTTTCAGAATTCTGAAACAGATGGTGTATTTAAATTTCACAAGTCGGATAAAGTAAAATTTAAAAAAGATATCTTAGAAAAATAATTTTCATAAAAATTTTGCAACAAATTATAAGTTTATAAAAATTAGCTGTCATAAAGTTTGACATGATAAGTATCCATTATAAACTCAGTTTTAATATTAAAGTAAATTTGATCATTTTAAGTTATCTTTTATGAAAAAAAGTAGTTTCTTAAACCACTTAATCTTTTTTGTGGTACAAAATTAAACTAAATCAGTAAATTAGCAAATTAATAAATTAAATTAGTTTATATTGATCGGCTCATCCACACGTAAATTGTTACAAAACAAATATCCGAATCATGTATTTAATTTTTTTTCGTATGTCGTCATAATCGTTATTTACAAGATTTCTCTAAATACATTGAAGTGTCAATTAAAGCGTATTTTTATGCAATTAGTTTTCTCAATATTTACTGATCTCAATTACAGTTTAGATAACTTTTTATTTAAATTTACATAAGAAATTAATCTTATGCCTTTGTAACGAATATAAATCCAATCGAATTTAATCAAATTTGCGATAACAATAAAAACATAGTACTCCAATAGATTTTAAAACCTTTCAATACAAATTGTTTGTTGCGTATTTTTGAAAGTCTTTTTTTTTTATAAGATTATCTAGATCGTTCCATTATTGAAATATCACATATATACAGGAATTTTTAATTATTATTTGAAATTTTTATACAAAAAAATTATGTTTAACAAATTTACTTCACTATCGTAAGTAGATTTTTTCGATTTTTGTATAATTAATTTGACACTTTATAACTTTATAAATAAGTCTTTTAATTAACTAATTTTTTTTCGTAATGTTGTAATATATTTGAAAGCTCATACATTATTCATAATTTTAGTAATGAGTCATCATACATTCTCTACTGTATTTACATTATACATTTATATTATACATATTATACATTTTTATATGTAATAAATGAAGATCGAAGTTTAAACAACGTAATTTTGTTTCAATTGTATAAGATTTTTCTTTTTATCTTTCGATAAAGTAAAAAGCGTTTTTTAAAAAGTAAAAACTGAAGTAAAACAGACGTTTGTTAAATATTTTTAAAAAAATTTGGAATGTGCAAGCATCTTCCTTAACATTATTTTTATTTAGGTTAGTAGTTACCTCCTTTTTTCAGTTAAGATCAAAGTCAATTACGAAGCGTAGCGTATCTCTACAGCTTACGTCAAATAACATTTTTCTTTACAAATTCAGTTGATATTTTACTTTATTGTTTGGTTAATTAAGGGAAACAGTACGGTTTGAAGCAGCTTTCAAGAACTTTTGAAGTAAAGTAAAGTTACACAATTTACTTGTAATACAGGCTTAAATTTGTTACATCTGAATTTTGTAAGAAGTTCCACTTAAAATTAAGCCACAAATTGAAATAAACATGTTTTGTGAGAATGAGCGTTGTAAAGTAATATAACAAATGAATCGAATTTTATTATTATTAAATTGTACGGAAGGTAAAATTTAGACGAAAAACTTTATAGCTGTATGGTTGAGAATATTTATTCATTAATGCAAAAAGCTCTTGGCTTTGTCTAAAATGAATCCAAGCCAAGGAAAATCGGGGTGGCAATGGCTTCTTCGTTCTAACGGACGTACGGCAGGGCGAAGAAAAAAAAAAGAAGAAAAGCAGCCCCCGAGTAGAAAAGGCTTATTTCTCGGAAAAGCCATAGGTCCCGGGTCTGGGGCGCATCGCAATTTTGACCTCCGACGCCTGCTATCAGCATCCGCCGTATTCTCCTCCTTCGGTCCCGCCCGATGTGCCAGAATTATACCGTCGCGAGTAGCAGAGTCGAGCAGTGTAGGAGAGAGTAATAACGGTGGCCGATTTTTTTCGTCTCCAGATGCCGAGTCCGCCTGCTGAGCGTGGATATGGAGGGGACGTTCGGACGCGTGTACCGGGGCAGTTACCACGAGGAGGGCGCCGCGACGCCGAGGGACGTCCTCGTCAAGACGGCGGCCGAACACGCCTGCCAAGCCCAGGTCGGTATTTACATCCCACTTCCTTTGCTCGCAGAGCAGCTGATATTAATCGGCGGGGCGTGTGCCCTTGTATTTATACTCTGCGATTCGTCTTCCTCTTTGTGCACACCTCCTGCCTTTTGGCTTACTTTCGTCGCGCGCTCGTCGTTCGCCCGCTCGAATAACGAGCGGGCGCGAGAGTCAAATCGCGCGTCGATCTTAAGACGACTGGGCGACTCGTACCCTGGTGCTCTTGTCCGCTCCTCTATCTAAGGCGCGCCAGGAGCCGCGGTGGAGTCGCGGTGGAGTTGAGATTCAAGGGGGTCTCGGAGAAACGCCCAGCCAACGAAATGAAACCGAATGCGATGTTCTCGCCCATCCAAGAGCGTCCTTCTAACCTCGCCCCCTCTGACCCTTCGGCAGATGGCCTTGCTGCTGCGAGAGGGCCTGGCCCTCTACGGGCTCAGCCATCCGGCCCTGCTCCCAGTGATCGGCGTCTCCATCGAGGATCGCGGCGCGCCCTTCCTCCTCTACCCCTACACCGGCTACAGGAACATGAAGAGATTCCTCCTGCGCTGCAAGCTCAGCAGCGAGGGTCCGCCCCGGGCCCTCACCACCCAGGAGGTCGTCGAGATGGCCCTCCAAGCGGCCAAGGGGGTGCAGTACCTGCACCGCAAGCGGCTTGTGCACCGAGACTTGGCCGCCAGGAACTGCGTGTAAGTTTAGAGGGCAGTCGTCCAATTATTACCATTAATAATCCCTCTCCTCGTCGATCGTTCCCAATATTCTCGAGCCCCGCTGGTGTCTACGCTGCGCTCGGAATATCCATAATTTTGGAATTCTCGTAACTCTTCTTACGTATTATTTCCCTTTAACGGAGTCACAATTTATTTTCTTAATTGATCGAGCCTGACTCTCCTCAGTATCTTACCCCGAGTTTCAGACCGCGGAAAAAAGTCGTTTCTCTCTATTTTGGCAGCTTAATTATTTTGAAATTCCACATTATCACGACCGCGTGCCAAGTAAATTGGGATCATCTTGAAATTTTTATTTGACCCTAGCGTTATCGTTGCCTCGTCACCTTATTGTGTTTACGATGCCGCCCTGCCCATTTAAAGAGAGCTTTTTGACTTTTGTAATTTAAATTCTCTTATTTGTAAAGGGCGATAATAATTATAAAAGAACCGAATCTCATTCTCAAAAAGGACTCCAAAAAATCCCTATATTGACCTTTACTTTCGCGATAAGCTTAGTATGATTCGTAAAGATAAAGAAGAACAGAATTTTTTTAGCAATCACACGAAGATTTTCACCGTAACAGGCGGATAAACTTTTTGCGAATAAAATGGATGGCTAAAGATAGATTTCAAATGCTACGATAGAGTGATAATACAACAGGTATCCTATTAGTAAAGGCAGTTTGAGCTTGAGTAGCGGGAAAAGTTTTCAGTCCAAATTACGGTTGCATTGGTCGGTGTTTTTGTAAGGGGAAAAAAATGAAGAGTTTATCGCGCTGTGTAACGGAAAAGAAGTTAATCTCTCGGAAGCAGCACAGCGGCTTTAATATCCCGTCTTTATTCGTCAATGTACGAACTTGAATGTATTCATTATTTCTCAATGAAATTGCAGAGTCGACGATGATCTCCGTGTACAAATCACCGATAACGCATTAGTGCGCGATCTCTTTCCACAAGATTACTACTGTCTGGGAGATAACGAGAACCGACCAATCAAATGGCTCGCTATCGAGAGCCTCCTGAGCAAATCATTTAGCACGGCCTCGGATGTGGTGAGTAGTAGAGTATCATACTCAGAGCTGGCTCTCCGTCTCTCTGAATAATTCAAGCAAATATCAAAGTTTTGTTTGCATCGCGTCGGCGATAAGCTGCACCATACGATAAGATTAATTGGAGAAATATACAGTGATTATAAACTTTTTCCCTTTATCGACTTTATGCGCTATCGTTAGTTAGCTATCGGCGCGATAGCTATGCTATCGCTATTTAGTTATGCTATCAACTATTTTGAATTTCATTTTGTTCGAATAACGATTCTACCCACGTGTGATTTATTACTCGTACGAGCAAGAAGCACATTGCATTAAAATTTCAGCTCTACGAGGCTTTAGCGGGAGCAGAATGATTTTCCAGCGGAACATTAGAAATTTCCATTCATTATGCATCGGGTGAAATCGGTCCGTGGCACTACTGACGTCCAGTAAATAATCAACAGTACGTAAAGCAATGCCGTAAAGAGCAAGTCGGTCGTTAATCCTATCGGAAACGTCGTTAAAGATAATAAATCTGTCGTCGGAAGGTCGCTAATCAGCGCGATGATTCTCGCGGGTGCCGCGTGGGCGTCGGGCCCGTATCCCGGCTCGTGAGCATCGTTGTAAATTTCACTTGAAGGCCCGGTAAGTCCGGGAGAGAGAGCGTAAGAGCGCGTGCACGTACTCGACACTCGGCCGTTAATTCTCGAGAGAGTAGGGCAGCGAAGGGAGCGAGCGAGCCAGAAGTAACGCAGCGCTTGTTTCAGTGGGCCTTCGGCGTGCTCCTCTGGGAGCTGACGACCCTCGCCCAGCAGCCCTACGTCGAGGTCGACCCCTTCGAGATGGCCTCCTACCTGAGGGACGGCTACAGGCTCGCCCAGCCGGTCAACTGCCCGGACGAGCTCTTCGCCGTGATGGCCTACTGCTGGGCGATGTCCCCTGACGAGCGGCCGACCTTCAGCCAGCTGATCGTCTGCCTCCAGGAGTTCCACACCCAGCTCACCAAATACGTTTAGACGGCTTCTTAGCGGCGGCACTGGGCTCCCCATAAGTCGCCCCGACCCGCCTCGACTCTCCTACTATCTTACATCCCTCGTCGTGGCTCCTTCTCTCGTGTCCTTTCACTTTTCTGCCCCCCCCCCGTCCTTAAAGCTTATCATCGTCGCCGTTGGGGAGACGTTCCGTCAAGAGGAATTCCCGTAAGTGCAGCAACGCGCGGCACAGGCAGAGTCCCAGCGGGAGGGAGGAGCTTTTGCCGGAGGTCGGAAGGTGGACGGAAACTCGTAATCAACGAATTTCGCCAACTATCGCTCGTTGAGGCATTACGAAATCCGTTCACGCGCGAGGAGAGAAGTAAAGCCGCGCGTACCGCTCGAATCCTACCTCGCGATTATTCTAATGGATCTGTTATCGCGGCAGGAACGAGCCCTCCTATATCCTCTCGCCGAGAGGCTCCGGCTCCGGTTGTCCGGGGGGCCGCTCGCAGTTGCAATTGTCGCGATTACGATTGTTATCGGCTCGGGTATTTTATCGTACATAACAGCGGACACAGAGACGAGCGAGCGACGCTTGGCTAAGCTCGCTCCCGTAAAACCGGCAATCTCGTCTGGTTAAGGCGACTGCTGGAGGAAAGCTGCACGCGGACGACTCGAGCTTCGAGCGAATCGGCCCTGAGCCAACGAATTGATTTAGACTTCGGGTGAAGAGTGCGCTTCCCCACGGCAGCCTTAGATAAGCCCGATAAGATTTTTGACTTCCGATGGCCTCTTAGGGAGACGAGGGCTTTGCCATTTTGGCTTGTCCAAATGGCCAAACGGAAACCGAGCGGTCGGCGTGCGATCGGCTACTTTTTTATTCTTCGATCGGAACTTTATGGCATTTAAGTTGTAGCGACAGTCTTACCCTAGCGGTGACTCGCATTATTACTTTTAGAACTATTCTTATCTATTCTTCTTCTTCTTATTCTTCTTATTATTATTATATTATCGTTACGTTCATTAATATTAATATTACTTTTAATATTGTTATTATTATTGTTATTGATAATGCTATTGTTGATAACATTAGTAATGCGAGGGAGCGATTATTAAAAATAAAATTCCTTTATTATTGTTTTTCGAATGTCTCCTCAAATATTGTAAGCTGCATTTTTACAGTAAAGGAGTTTCAACGATAAAAAGTCCGTTTCCTGTCTCCGTAAAAAGATGTAAATGAAAATCAAGTTTTATTATAACCGCACTGAATCTCTATGTTGCACTGAAGTTGTTGTAATCGATAGTTTCGATCGAACGATGTTATAACACTTTTCAATGATGTCTAAAATCGAAGCGACCTGTTTAGCAGAATATCCTGCAGCATGTTAATTGTTTATAAACGAGTTACTTGTGGCCTTTTAACGCCGGGTAAATACAATCATTTAATGAATCTTAAAATTCTTAAGTACAATTTGAAGTACAAATGTTGAAAGAAAACAAGAGCTCGATCGAAAATAAATTAAAAGAGTTACAAAGTAGATGGGTATTAAATAAAATATTTGAAATATACTTAATAGTTCAAAGAGATTATACATATATATATGTATCAATTTCCGACACTTCTTACACTGAAAAACCGAAGAATTTTGGGCTACTAAAGTGCTTTGCCTACGGTGATCTCAAGTTTATCTCAAACTTGTAATAGTTCGAGCGATTATTTTTCACGAAATGAAATCGTGACGTCTGTATGTATAATTTTTCCCGAGCTTGTAAATATTTGTAGTATAATTTATTTACCGTATTGAGGATTTACTTATCGTATAAGATTATTCCTTGCTTTTTGCTTGCATATTGCAGTCTTTTGTTGAAATTGGCGAAACCGATGTAATATCTTACCGAAAAAGTTGCTGTCACTAATAAACGAGATCATTAGCAAATAAAGCATCAGTTTTATCGAAAGTAAACCATTAAAGCAGAAATTGTCAATTTCGTACGTGCCAATTTTTTCTCTTGTATTTTTGTACATAATTAGAGATACAAGGAGCGATCGCCGCGGTCTAGCAACATAGCGAGCAGTAAAAGTAATTACGATCTCTATTCCTATCGTACGGGAGGAGGATAGCTCACGATCAATCATTGGAATTTCGTTTGTAAGTGTGCGCGAGCATCCCTCGCTATATTATATAGTAGGCAGCGAAAGAAAGCGTTGGCTCGATCTCGTAATAAAAGCACAAAACGAGTCCAGCACGGAGGTCGCGCGACACGCACGGCGTCCCTGCGACTTTTATCGCCTGGAGTCACGCCGTCGCGGTCGCAGCCTACGTCTGGAGGCATTACCCGAGCAGCATGAATCTTTGCCCTGTACACCCGACTAAATGTAAATAGCCAACAGCTGGCGTCCAACTATAAATGCCTGTACATAGAAAAATAAATACTGCATTGACCGAACGAGCCGCTCTTCTTTTGTACACGTCCTCCCACATAAGTTACCCTTGCTATCCTTTTAAAATAAATGGCACCGCCCTCTCCGAGCCACGAACCATCCCACGAGCCGAATTCGCGGCGCACCGGGGAGCCGAGGAGAGGGCGCGAGACTCCCTTTTCCCCGTAGCTGCGATCACGAGGCTCGACAAAATTAACGGCCGATGGGGTCTTGGCTCCAAGTGAGTAACGACGAGGCGCGGCAGTAGCGTCCGGTTCGAGGTTGTCGCTCCAGCCTTATTCGAGCGCGTCCGGATGCGCGTCCTCTTTCGAATCGCTCGGCTTTCGCGCTCCTTTTTTATCCCCGCCCTCGGCGCGACCATCGCAAGCCGATCTGCAGACGCTGCGGACCATTGGGATGATGGTAGCCGTACCTTCCGCGGCGGCCCCTCAATTGCGCCTGTCGCTGAATATTTCCAAGCGCCCGCCAGTCTCTTGAAGCCTACGATCGCGAGAAGAAACAATCACCTGGAGATACCGAAAACTGGTCGCTCAGCCAATGGGACGCATTTTTTTCATCGGTCTACACTCGAAATTGATTGGCCGTGTCAGGGCACTAGTCACGAGCGCCTTCTCGACCGCGAGCGTTAAAAATATACAAAATCGTTAATTGGATGGTAGGTTTAAGTAGGATCGAGTCGAGCCCTCGTCTAATACTATTCAAATGTCGTTTGGGCACAGGACAGCGAGCGGAGTGCACCGCACTGGTTTCTAATAAAAAATATCCAATAATTTGCTCGGCGCATAAAAAAACAAAAACTGAAGAGGAGGCATTGCTTTCGAGCACCTTTTTTGCACCAAGCACTATGGAACGCTAAGAATGATGACTCTCGGGAGGAGCGGGAGGAGGTCTCGAAATGACGGGGGCGGTGAAAGAGTACAGTAATAAGAATCGTACATTACGAGGATTATTGGGGGGCGATAAACGCCGGGGCGGATTGAGACTAGTAGAATAGAGGCAAACAAGGAGGTGAGGCACGTGGCGGATGCGACTAGTGACGCAAAGGACTGGAATAACGTATACCTATATGTGCATACATACACATACATATACTTATATGTATACATATATATATTCCATCCTCATTTTACACAATAGCACAATGCTTTTGCCTTCGTTTACAGAACGGGCCCCATGAGCTACACTTTTTTCTCCACTACTACCTTTTGTTCTTTTGCAGATTCAAAAGCACGCCATTATTTACAGAGGCTAAGAAAGCCTTCTCTTAAATTACGGGAAAAGCTATGCGTTACAGTGAAAATCTACTCAAACTTGCCAGCCTTATGACTATTCAATATGTAAATGTTTTCATGCTTCTCGGCTATTAAATTAAAATATTCAAGTATATCTTGCTCAGCGAATTCTTTATGGCAATTGTGCGAGCTTCAATAAGTCCTTGAGTATACAGGCATTCATAGAATTATAAATTTTTCAAAAACCTTTTTCACGGTTAAAAATACTAAAAATGTATCGAAGTAATTATTTTTCATATTTTCAGCTCATATTTATACAAAATGTGGATTTCTAAATTATATTGCTTATGCGTATATTAAATAATGCTGCCAGGTAACTAAATGTAATATCAGGGATAAGAATTAGTATATTAGAAATAACAAGTAATTTACATGTAAAATCCACAAAATAAAAACCACAATTCTAAATATTAGGTCTTAATTAAAATGAATTATTTATACGAAGGTAAGTTGATAAAATATTTTTTTAAAGTGTTTTGTATTTTAATATAATTACAGGTTCTTAAAGTGTTTTTTAATTATAATAATATAAATGAAGAGTTAAATGTATAACAATTAAAGTATTTTTTAAAAGCTTTGTAGGTAGCATTTGTACAATTCAGATACAATTAAATTTTTTTTATGGTTTGTGAATTTATATTTTATGCAAATGGACATATGGATTTGATCATAATAAAATTTGTAATAAAAGGTAAAAGATTCAGCATTCCCAATAACAACGTATTAAATTAAATATATTCAAAGTTTTTACACTATTAAAATTATGATAATATTAATTGATGATTCAAATGTATTAGCATTCTTTAAATGTAGATATATATTTACGAGATAAAATCTTCAAGCACATGTGTTATCAGTTAAATGCTTTAAAATAGATGAGACTACACGTACTAAGTATTGTGTCATAAGCTATTGACAATCGATAAATTTTACACAATGTGTTAAATAAACTTTTCTATTTATAAGCATGAGTTTAAAATTTATCCACCCACATAATATAAAAATGTCTAAGTGTGATTTTCAGAAAAACATTCTTAAACACATAACAGCCTCTTATGCGGAGCTTTAGTTTTACGTGGATACAAGGAAATTAAAAAATTAAAAATTTACATGGAGCTCTTATTTTATCTCTTACCAATTTTTAACGAGTATACGACATATACGTAATAATCTTGATTCGACATTTTAATTGTAGAATAACTGTCATAATGGTCAAAGCTAGAGCAAATTCAAATATAAGAAAAACAAAGATTTCGTTGATAAGTAGTCACAACATAATAATAGTAGTAGCTTAATAACTAAGCGTTTCAAGCTATCACATATTAAAACCGGTTGTTATTAAAATAAAATCAAGTTTGGTATGCGAAATTTCGGATCGGTTTGCGAAATTGTAACAATTCGGTTACAAACGGCTAAGGTTTATTTTAGCTTGATATTTTTCAAAATATTTTTATTGGTCCGGTGGGCTGAGATCGCGATAATATTGCGAATCACAACAGCGGTGCAAACTTGCACCGACGGGCGCTTGAGGGAAGTTTGGCCGGCTTTGCCCTGAGAAATAATATCGCCAATGCAATCCGAATACAAGGCCATTGAAGGATTCGATCGATGCGGGGGTGGGGTGGGGTGGGGGGAAGACCAGGGAACACAGGTGGGGTCGGATTATTTGGCGGGTGCCGCTTGAAAAACTATTTCCGCCGTTCCCTCGTGGCTCGGAGCTGCGAACGCTTGGCCTGCTTTCGTTTTCCTCGAGTGTCGTAATCGGATTTTCCACGGGGATTCCCCTCCTGTCCAATGTGTGCGTGCCTGCCCAGAGGTTATTACATTGATCGGCGGGCTGTCGTTCAACGCGAGAGGGGAGGAAGGGGCTCGCGGGTGAATCACGATTCACTCTCTTGGAGCAGCTGCCTGATTAATTAATGGCCGGGATGACATCAGCCGGGCTGTAAATACACGCGGGCCAATGCATTCCGCAAATTTAGAACAACCATTGATTGAACCTGCGTGCACGGCGGCCATTGCACGTGAGCTTACCGTAACGCAAGACTCATCGGGAGTTTCTTTTCCGAATCTCAGCAGCAATTTCACTTATTCGGTCGTTAATTCAATCAACTTGCGTATCGGCTTGCTTATTTATGTGTCGACTCTCGGGGAAAAAAAGAGTCTCAACCTGCCTTCGGCAATTATGCAGCCAGTTTTTTTTTCTACTTCGAATGTTCACCTTTTCATTCTAACCTTTTACGGATTCGTGACGCAAATTAACTTGCGCGAATTCGCTAGAAATTACATATGCGAGAACTTCAGAAGCGTACAATTTTATGCCGAAATAATCACAGGAAAGTCCTAGGCATCGTTTAATGTGCTTGCAAGAATTTTCGCTTTATGAGCCAGATGTCTTTTAATGAGTGAGCCTTAAGTACCGAAACTGAATGAAGTTTATATTTTTATGATGAAGTACGCACTCGCGACGGTACGTATATTGATGTAAATTAATGCATATTGGGTTAAAAGAACTTTTACTTTTTTAACTTTAAATAATATTAAAACTTTGAACTGCAATTCTTCACAAAATGACTGAAAGTATTCTGAATAATGCTAATACTGCAACATTTTAACCTATTGATGGTAAACTTAATAAATTATTTGGTAAAGTTCGTATAAAACATACGTTTGTGTCCTATTAAAAGATTGCTTCTAAAATCAAATTCCCTTCTAAATAAGTATTCTCTTGCTTGAATTTTAATCATTAATACAACTTTCTTAATAATATTAATAATCTCTTCGTTTGATATTAATGGTAAAATTTTACAACTTTACTAGGTTGCAATTTTACGTTTTTCAGCTGTGCACAGAGAAAAAAATTGGAACAATTTCATTATAAAAAAAATTTGCAGATCAAACATACAATTTACACTAAAAACACGTTATTTACACCACAAGAGCTCACATATATTAACAATATACATAATAGCGACCGTAATAAAATAATAATAATAAACTGCAAGTGTTACATTGAAACACTTTTCAAAAGATGTAATAAATGATAATAAAAAATGTCTAACTAATTGAAAACCATAAAAAGTGTATTTTGTTTTATGAGCATTTTTCATACATTGCAATCGAGAAACATAAGCCTTTATAATTAATTGTGATTTAATAATTGTTAATTAATTAAAATTACATATTCAATATAACGTTTTTTATACTCCTGATATATTAGCAATAAAATTGTATCGAATTTTTAAAAATTTTAAGAAAATAATGAAACTTTTCCTTGTACTACAATATACGTAGACAAAAGGAATTCAGTAACTTGTTTTACGAATTCTTTCGAGAATTGCAATATTCTAGAAACAATTTTGTCCTGTACGTTCTCATTTTCCCAATTGTTATAAAATCTCCATAATTAAAGTGTCAGTCAGTATACTTTAATATACTGATTCTACAAATTCAGGTAATATTATTTGCATAAAAAAGGGACACCTTTATTTCCTATCTCGTTTCCTTGATTTAACGTATTTGAAAACTTGTTTAATGAAATTTAACATTTTACGTTAAATTTACCTTTTGTAAAATATTTCATGTCGCTGTACTCGACGAAATGTATCCGAGTGAAATTGAACAGGGGGCGTGACACATGCTTATTATAAAACTTAATCAATACCTCTCTCTCTCTCTCTCTTCTTTCCCCTATCATTTTCATTCCTGGATTTCTCGAAAGGTTAAGCTTTTCTTGCATTACAAAAATACGCGTGCAGTCTCGGCTCAGTAACGAATAAACAAGCTTTAAATTATAGGCTACACGGTCGTCGACAGGTTTTTAATATAATCCGCCACTTCGCTTCCTTATTTACCTCATTAAGTCGTTAAGCTCATCAATCGCATTCGCTTTCTCGCGGCTAACGACGATGGCTCTACAAGGCCATTAGCTATTTATAACCGAGCAACGTCGACAAATCGTCCCCCCGCTGGTGTCAATGTCAAATTGATCGAGCACTCGAGCACCGATTGTCCGAATGGTCGTCGCAGCGGCGTCAGAGCCGGCCGCGCTTGGATCCCCCCCGAGGTAAGAGAGGCGCTAATCCGAGGGCTGGTGTCAATGGGGCGAGAGCCGACACGCGGCCACAGGACCGCCGCTCGGGGCGCGGAGTGCCGAGGCTCGAGAGCTCCTCGACCAAGGGAGAGGCCCGGGAGACCTCGTGGCCGACCCAGGGCCCCGCACCTCTGCGGCTGACCGCTTTAAGGGCACTCGACGGGGGCTTGGGCTTGTCTCGGCCCGGACGGAGGCGAGCTCCCTCCGAGCCGGTCCTCGAGTGCCCCCCGACTCTCGACTCGCGATTGTTCGGCACTCGTGCCAGCTCCCGCTGCTCCACCCCCCCCCCTGCTCCCCGACGGCGGCCTTCCCTCGACTCGAGAGCAACAGGACGCGACTCCCGCAGGCTGCGGGAGAGGTCCATCGGGTCGCTAACTGACACCGCTAGTGGCCTACGCTCTTTGACGCCTACTGCAAACGCTTAGCGTGGGATCTCCTCGCAGAGGATCTACTTCGACGATTCGGCTCTTACAGGCTTATAACTTCCGCCTCGACATTCGTCGCTTCACAGTTGGATTTTCCTATCCTTCAAATTTACGCGAATCTCCTCCGACCGACCAACCCCTTTTGACTTTCGTATTAGAAATCAACAAACTCGTTTTTTAGCCCTTTGAAGATCGTATTTATTTGTTAAATACGTTAAATTACTTTCTCTCTCTCTCTCTCTCTCTCTCTCTCTCTCTCTCTTTCTTTCTATTATGCTAACTTCGATGCGGTTAAACGAGAGCTTTAAGAATTTCATTATACATTTTTAAGTTAATTAATTTAGTTATCAGTCAATTGCTTGTTGCATAGATAACTTTACGATTTCGTGTTGAAATAATCGTTAATGATTCCACTGAAAGTTTCATTATTTTGTGATTCCTATTCTTTTGAACGATAATCATTTCCGTCTTTAAAATTATCATTATTATTTTTTCCAAATAAGACTTTTTCAATTAGTGAGAATGGAATTCAGAAAGCATTTTATTAACTGATTACTCTTAAGAGATTCAAAAATAATTATTTTGAATTGATTATTTGAAGAAATTAAAAAACTTTTGATCGTTAAGTTTTATATTACAAATTATATTAAATATAGTATGCTATTTTAAATATTATAAGATTTATGAATTATTATTTTTTTTTCATGATCATGTGAATATTTACTCATGTACTGTAAATATTTATTGAGAATAGTTTAACGCACCTTAATATTTTCAATTCTGTATGGACAGCTATCAGTTTTATGATTTTATCAAATTATAAAATATAGAGAACGTAAAAAAAATTTTTAATAATAATAAATTATTTTCCAAAACATCCAATTTATCGAACTCAATAACCCAATTTACGAATTTTCTTCGTATGTTCCTCGTCGTTATATTAAATAAGTAATTCAAATTACAAAAAAATCACGATCGTACATCATTATCGTTCGTTACGTTAAATTACTTGCAAGAAATTATCAGTTGAATCATGTATAAAATTCGAGCAATCTTAAAATTCAAGTTCAGTTTGATTCTGTTTTCTATAAAAACAAACACCTTCTATATCTTGAAAATAAAAAGCTCGAATAATGTATTCAATTCTTATGCTGATTTTTGTTTTGGCAAACATTAAAGTTGTTCCAAGTGCTGAAATAATATCGACCGCCGTAGAAGATAATTTGGACGTACCTATTGATACAAGTACTTATTCGACCTTGAATGAAGAAGCGGATTTACAACCTTTGGACATTCTTGAATATGAATCACGCGTAAGCTAAATATGAAACCAGTCAAAGAACAAGACTTAAATTAATTAATTATATTCTGTAAAAGTGACATTTTTAAACAGTTTTTTTTAACGTATGTTTTGATCTTTTATCGCAATCGATTGCATTTCATATTTTCCAAAAATGTTGCTTACGTAAAATGCATTGCATTTCAAAATGGATGTTTAACAATAAAGAATATTGAATAAAATGAATTGTCTATTTCATTAAATGTGACTCTTTATAAATATGATCATATTTTGTATACGTTATTATAATTAATCGATTATAAATAGCCAATTACTATTGAAATATTTGGATAATATTATTTAATAATGTTTAGTATTAATAAAAAGGTTGAAAAGTTTTAATTTTTTTTTTTTATTAAATTATACAATTCGGAAATTGCGTTTTTGCATCATTGGCAAATTAATATTATTAACTCGATAATCAATAATTCATCGCCATTGGTATTAAACCTATATAAATTTTATTCAATTGTATATTAAAATACACGGAGGAGTACGATGTGTCATTATCAATGTATAATGTTAGACCACTGGTAACATTTGTAATGATTGTTTTGCATTGGCAGGATAATGACGATGATTTCACTTCTCCGAGGACGACCACTGCCGAAAGGTCGCGAGCCTCCTTATTGAGCAGCGAGATTCGGATGGAAGACGATGAGGTCGAAAAGACGAGGAGCCATAAGGGACGCAATTTGCTGCTTTATCTTACGGAGCTGCCGCTGACGTCGCAGCTTCATCTTGTCGAGAATCCGCTTCACGTACGTGGATTTCTTATCTGTTCTTATACTTTTCCTTATCAATTACGGATGTTGTTTACGTAACATTCGGTATGCGAATTAATCCGATGTTATGAAACGCGTTGCCAATGAAATATTTTGTGGGCTTATACTCTCAATATTTTCTTTTTATACGTTTTTGAGGAATATTTTGCGAGTGGGTTTTTTTAATATTTATTATTGTTGCGACATTAAGTAATTTCGCGTTTTAATTCTTATAAATCGCAACTTCTTCGATTGAAGAAACAATTAATGGACCGCATTACGAGAAGTGTGAGCGGAAAATTTTCTCATAGTCGATGATGTAAGAATAATGAGTTGTTAGATATTTTGTTTCAATTAACATAGTATTATTATTGTACATCGACTGTCGTTTCATTGGACTCGTGTCTTAAAAGCCAGTACTTTAATAATGCAATGTAATCGGTCACTTAAGCAATATATTCATTAAGTACTTTAAATCAATTTATTAAATACATTTGATTAAATATTGTAATTAAAACGCAGATTATTTTTATTATTTTCATTTTGATATAAAAATTATTGTAAATCCGAAATGCACGTCGATATTATAAATACGAGTAGCTTTTTTATGGTAATAACGCCCAATTAAAATCAATGGCTCAGTATTGTTAATCTAAGGATTAAATTAAACGGGTACTTATCATATGTAGTGGGTATCGTTAAAAGTTTCGTAATATTTGCACAGGTCTTAAAATTTTAAAAACAACTTTATTGCATTTTACAAGATCCACAAGAACTCTTGGTTGAGAGCATTAGCTAAGGTGTTTGCAAATGAATTTTTATTAAAATGCCGAGGCGACGAATGAGCTTTTTGCTTAAAGTTTCGCGGCTTTGTAACAAGTTATGGGGGAGATGTGCTTCGGAAAGTTATCGCGCGCCAGGGGCGCTTATTCTTGGCAACTTAATCGAGGGCATGCAAGCAAGTGTGAGGCCGTGACAGAGAGATAGATAGAGATAGAGATAGAGATAGATAGATAGAGATAGAGAGAGAGAGACAATAAGCTCATTCCCGTCGAACAGATGGCGGTGGTCAAGTTCACGTCGGAGCTGGTGGCAAGGCTCCCGCCGAGGTTCCAACAGTACCTGAGGCGCAAGAGGATCGGCCAGGGCTTAAAGTGAAGGTCAGTCGTTGTCGTGGCTGTTGTCGTTGTCGCTGGGGTCGTTGTTTTTATTTGACGAGGGTAAGGTATTTATTTATTGTATAATCATAAGCGTATAAAAGGGCTCCCGGGAGTGAGGAGCAACTCATCGGCACCTACTTAGCAAACTGCGTTAAGGATTAGTAATGGTCGGGCTGGCGGCTCAGGGGTCGTGGACGGTCTTGTAGCTGACCTTGCCGTTGTCGTTGACGCCGACGGTCGCGGACTTGTGGGATATCTGCTTGCCGTCGGGCCCGGTCGAGGTGCTGGAGCTCGAGCTGCTGAAGACGCCGTATTGCTTGCCGCTAGGCGGTGGCACGTTCTCGCT
The DNA here is from genome assembly GCA_018907135.1 of Kradibia gibbosae. NCBI lineage: Eukaryota > Metazoa > Arthropoda > Insecta > Hymenoptera > Agaonidae > Kradibia > Kradibia gibbosae. The sequence goes on along the minus strand of JACCHX010000003.1, from coordinate 25,072,248 downwards.
GAATCGGGAGAAGATCCCGGGCGAGGCCTTCGCAGAGAAACAAACGCTGCCGATCAATGAACTCGGGGGCTGGCGCGGTGCTCGTGACACGACCTTTTAATCCAGCAGCGACACGCGCAACCCCGGCGAATGAGCGCCGGCCCTCGTGCGACTCGCCCAAGACGCGATTTGCTTGCGGCGGCTGACGGCTGAGATTGCGACTCGACTCTACCTGACACCTCGGCTGCGTCTTACATTTTTTTCCCTGCCCCTGTACTCCGTAGCTTACCCAATCCCTGCTGGACGCGGCGCGGCACCGCTAAGCATCGCCCTCCCCCCCACCCGACGTTTAATTCAAGACCAGCCCTGCGAGCCAAGCTTTATTAGCTTGCTTTTTCGCTTGCTTTTATCGCTTTCGATTGAAAAATATGTAGGACGCAGCGCGGTACAAGTGGTCCTTGTCGATAATCGATAATCGATAATAGATGATTATCGGCGATTCTATTCTCTCAATGTTAAATATCTATGCGCACGATGTTGATACGTTTTTCTGTATTACTTATGAATGAACTTTTTTATATGATAAAACCATCTCATCGCTTCCGATAGAATGTATCTTACCGGGCTTATATATCCGGTTTGGAAGCCTCCATTGGGCCCAACGTTGGCACTGGCGAATGCATTTTGCGATCCACTAGAAGGAGAACCAGAGTAGGCACCAAAATTACTATCCACCTGATTACTCTGTTCCCAAATTCTGTTCAAGCAAATAATGCAGTTTTATTTCTAGCATGAATTATGGGCTTGTTATAACATTTAATTCGACTTGTGCAATGATTACTCGTGTATTATTGTTAATATTCTATAGTACTATGCCAATATGATAATGCCAATCATTAAAGTACGTTACATTTTATCTGGCTCTATTGCTCATAATTATGCTAATTATTAATAGTTATTTAAAAAAAAAACAGCTCTGTTGCAAAACATTTTTTTTTTTTTTTTTTTTTTTTTTTTTAAATCAGGCACAATTGTAGAAAAAGCAAAAATAGTTAGAAAAACTTTTAATGATAATCGAGAGATGCAGAACTAGCAAGCATTGATTCATGCCAAGAATCGTTTATTATTGCGCTTTAAAATGCATAAAAAAATTATTAGTCTGTGTTCGAAAGACTTATAACTTAAGTTTCACCTATTGGGCTTAATGTTCGTATTATGTGTGGAAGGAAAGGCGGAATCGGAGCTTCTAGAGCTCCCAAAGTCGGAACGGGAGTTGACAGAAGCCGAAGAAGCCTTTGACGAGGTATAAGTGTTTGCGTGGATTTGAGCATTTGGATCGACTTCTCCGTGATCATTCGTGATATAGGCACCGGACGAAACAGAACCGCCAGTGCTTTAAAAAGCAAACACTTGTTTTTTAATACTTATATGTAAATAAAAAAGGCATTAATAATTACGTGCAATCAATACTAAGGGATTTTATACAAATGTTAACAAAAAATGCATAATTGCCAAGTTTTTAAATTATTGATTCAATATCAAAATGCTCTCGCTCCGTAGCTTTTGAAAACAATTTTTTAACATTACAAAAAGATCTTAAAGAATATCTTAATGGCAAGGCAAATTAAGTATTGTAATACATACAAGCACAACTATAAGAAAACTTTCCAGAAATGTTAGTACGCAAATAGTTATTACAATAAAAATATCTTTTTACAAAGTATCATTCTGTCTATGTTAATTGTCATTAATGTTTCCGACCGTAAGATCTTGTACTCACGCTTGTCGTTGTGCCTCTATTTGAGCCTGCAACTGTTGATGGAATGCTTGTTGCTGAGCTTGGACAGCGGCAAAGTATTGCTGTAAATATACTTGCAAGTCCATGGGGTTTTTGAAACCATCGTAATTAGGAGCGTAATTGCCATAAGGATTGGGTTGACCGTAAGATGAACTGCCCGCGTATGCAGATGCTCCAGTCCCGTAGGTGTTACCATCTAAGGACAAGCAAATTTATATTTCCAATGTGCTCCAACGGCAGCTTTAAGACTCCAGAAATATACACACACACACACACACACACTCCGAACATATTTATTTAGTTTACAATTATTTACAGTTGATCGTCCATCTTATTGATTATTTACAATTATAATGAAGGCCAATACATTTATTAAAGTGTACAATATTATACAGTATCGTGTAGGTTAATTATTATATAAAAATGCATTTCTTACACATAAATAAATATTAGTCACAGTTGTATTCAAATGTACAAAAAATGTTTCTTATAAACTATTGAAATCAAGGATAATATCGCAAATGGTAAGTGCTTTAAGGCTTTGAATTAACAATTATTATTACGAGGCAATGGATGGGCAACTGCTGGGAGTTCACTCGTGATCTAAGTGCGGGACATTGATGGCATTATAATACAGCTGGTTATGTTTTGTATTAATACAAATGCGGGTTGGTGCTCGGGCGCTCGTGCATCGTTTGCCTGCCCGAGTACGCGCGTCTGGCCGTACTCGTACAATGGCAGCCCTACTGCTACGCGTGCGTTCGTTAGTCGATATAAGAAGGAAAAAATAATACATAGGCAGCAATACGTGCGCTGGGTTTGCATGTAAGGAGGAATCTTATGTACAACTGGATGGTGGAGGGTCGCCGAAGATTAAAAATACAGATGCCAGGTGAATAACAACAACTACTACAGCAGCAGCAACTACTACTACAACTACTACACAACAGCGGCAATAATGATGAAGAGGCGGGGGGGGGGGAGCCCTGCTTACAGCAGAGCAACGAGACCAGGAGTAAGTGGCCCGAGTAGCTCAGGGCGAAAGTTTAGCAAGGAGCGAGAACCCTGAGAGAGATTGGGGGAGGGGGCTTAGGTCGGGCCCGTCGGCCCGAGTCGTACCTGGTGAGAGGGGCCCGTTGGGGCTGACGGCCATGGGCTGGCCATCGGCGGCCGGGAAGGAGCCGCGTAGGTTAACGAAGCCACCGGCCTGCTGGTGGCTGCCAGGGGAGGGGAGTTGGCCGGGGCGCGGGCCGAAGGCGTTGGACGCCTGCTGGAATCCGTTGGGGCCAGAGGCCGAGGCCGAGACGCCGCCCGCGGAGCCCCCGGCGCTCGCGCTCGCCCCGGCGAAGCCGTTCCCGAGGGAGAGGCTCCCCTGCTCGGACTTGGAGTCGCTGAAAGCTGGACCAGTTGGGTGAGGATACTCGTAGGCGGGCGGGGCGATTTCGAGCATTGGATGAAAGCCCCAGGGTACCGGGAATGGATGCTGCATCGGGGTCATGAAGTTGTTAAAGTTCACGGGCTGGTTATGTCCAGGCATCGGTGGAAGAAGATTCGAGGATGGCTGATCGGGGATGTATGTCTCGTGACCGAAGGCCCCCGCGCTACCCTCCTCTGGCTTTAGCCGGTCCGCTATTTTCGGCCCGCTGCTCGCTGGCTTTGCCTTTTTCTGCTTATTTGGCTTTGGCTTGCCGCTACTTGCCACTGGCGGCTTAACCCTCGGCGTTGTCGCTTTATCCGCGTCCTTTTCTTCCTCCGATTCTTCTTCTCCTGCCTCTTCATCTGCTTCTTCCTCTTCTGCTTCTGATTCTTCGTGTCCCTCCCGTTTTTCTGGCTCGGCTTGTTTTTCTGGTTCTTCCTGTTTTTCTGGTTCTTCTTCGACTTCTGCTTCTTCGTAATTTTCTGGATACCCAGATGTCGACTCCTCCTCGCTGGATTCAGTAGTAGTAGTAGTAGTAGTAGTAGTCGTCGTCGTCGGTGTAGTCGTTCTTCTTAAAATTGGCTTTCGTTTTCTCAATGATTTCCGAGTAGTTGTGACTGCGACTGTTGTACTTTCTTCCTCGCTTGTGGAGTCTGAGTTCTCTTCCGAAGCTGAGACTGTCGTTACTTCCTCGTGACCTTCTTCTTCGATATTTTGCTTTTTTAATCTTAATGTTCTCGTTTTATATTGGTCATCTTTGAATGATTCGTCCACCGATTTGCCTTTGTAAGTAGAAAATAGAAAAATGCGTTTCCAATGATTTTTAGGGAATATGAATTATGTACTTTTTTTATCTGAATTTGTAAAAACGTAATTTTTCATTTTAACTTTTCTCTGTGTCTGATTCGATTGAGTTCTATTGGCTAGCAATTTTACGACTTTTACCAGTTCAGATTAAAGTAAATAAATTATTTGTTCGAAATGACATGAGTCATCAGCCGTGTTGTGAATATTTCAGGTTTAACATAGTTAGTGTTTATGAACTCCTTTTAATGCGTGAGTACATCGGCACAAATTATGGTGATTATCATTGTGTCAAGGAACCAATTTGTGCTTCACAAGATGATATGTGAAATACTTATTAAATCTCGTACATTCTAAGTACATTTAAATTGTGCAGATAATTTACTCGATTGTGATTTTAATGAAGTTGTACAATTTGTAAATATTGTTCAATTTTTCATACCATCAAAGTTTTTTTTAAGTTTAATGAACTATGCATAATGTAATACGAATAAAATAAACGTAAAAATGAAAGATCAAGAGATGAGCTTCTTTTATCTTTTGACCTATAGGTGTACCCGCATTAGAGATTCATGGTGCATAACCATTCGAAACACCGTAGCTAAAGTTGTCACGCACACAAGTTCCTGGTATTTTGACATTATCTTGCTTTGTTTTTGCATAATTACCTTCTAACCGTTTGAAATGAATTTCAGTCTTTTGGTATAAGAACTTTTGAAGGTAGCGTTATTAAAGTGGGTTGAATTGAGTCCATATAAGAGAGAGAAACGTAAATGAGAAACAAAATAAAAAATCCATACATGCGTTATCATCGTACGAGTTCCGTCTTTAATTTGTAAGCGCACGTCGCAGAACCTTAGAAGCAGTCGCGGAGAAATTTACCACGGCTACGCGTCCAAGAGAGCTATGTAAGAGAGAGAGAGAGAGAGAGAGAGAAGGCGTCGATTGTCAAGGTGAGCGCTCGAGGAGATCGCCGTATCAGAGCGACGTGCCGGGGTCAGACGTTTGTCGGAAGAGACAATTTTTACTCGTCGTTGCTCGGTACACAGGCAGACATGTGTACGAGCGCGCGTATTGTACCTTTGCAACAGATGTGCCGACACGATGGATATTTATTATTTGCATACAATGTGTGAATAAAGGATTTTCCTTTTCGTCTCTCGCCTGCTCGTATTCGGAGGCTTGGAAGCGCGCGATGCGATTTTGCTGAATCACTATTATTAGAAGGCTTTTATCTGCTATCTTTCAATCAAAGCTACAGATTTAAGTGGATTAATTTAATATAAATGTAAAGTGCGCGAGACTCCTCGGGCCTCTGCAGCGAGTACGTGTCTTTATACACACGCGCGCACATATGTGTATGCGTATAAATTTATTATATATATATATATATATATTGCACGCGCAAATATTTCGCCCGTGCTCGACATGTTTTCCACAGTCTTTTTACATTAAATATTCTGGAGCGATACGCGGCCGATTGTTTACAGTGCTGCATAATTATGCATAAAATGATTGACCGATTAAGAAGTAAGTTTCGTAATGCCGAAAAAAATACATACGGCAAATTCATAACACGATTGCCGGTCATCGGTATTACGCAACAATAATAAATATATATATTTGTATATCCAAGGCGATGCAGATGCATCGGAATTGCATCAGCCTCGAGCTCAGAAGAGAGAGAGAGAGAGAGAGAGAGAGAGAGTAATAATAATAGGAAAGCATCGGGCTCGGGAGGCATCCCGGTAGATCGGTAACGAGAAAAAGTAACGGCGTTCAGGGGGAGGACGACTCGCGGGCAGGAGCGCGTGCGCGAGCAAAGCCTTCCGAGGAGGAGAGAATCAGCGCAGGCCGGAATAACCGATGACACTTGGCTGCGATCGAGCGGCCGGCCCCAAATCCCCCCCTCGGCATTGGAAGTCTAGTTAAGCGCGGGGGAGCAGCGATCGGTGCAGGTGGAGTCTCGGCGAGGGGAGGCCGCCGGTGCCAAGGCCGCGGTCGAGGACCTTCGCCGAGGATGACACTCACATGCGACCAACTGGCAACCGACGAGGAGGAGCAGCAGCCCTAGGCTGGCCCAAGGAGCCTTGGCGGCCATATTGTCCCCCGGGGCGGTCAGGCGCTCCCTAGTCTCCGCTGTCGGCTGGTTCTACTACCCTGTTGGCTGGCTCCACCCTCTCGGCACTGCTCTCAGGCCCACTGTTGCCTCCTGTCGAAGCGTGGGTGTACGTAGAACCGATGCCCGCGCGCCGGCTCAGAACCGAGTGACTAAGTCGCCGCGAGTCGCGTTCATCTTATATAGCGCACCGGGGCCATTGGAGCCGCTCTTCCTCCGCGTGTGGCGCGCGCCGGAGACGCAAAAAGCGCCTCACCCGCGGGCCCACGTGCCGCTCCGGTCCGCCACCTCGGTCGCGAACAATGCCGTTCTGCTCGGCGCGGCGGCGGAGGCCCGAAGCTCTCGTCGGCCCGGATCGCGGCGATCGGAAGTGCCGAGGCCGCCCCGGGGGAAAAGCCCTCGGTCTTTTTCCTCCTCCCTCCCTCCCTCGCTCGAGGCCCAGTCGCCGCCCTCGGCGCTTGGCGGCGACTTACCGGCCGAGGGACTCGGCCTGGGCCCGATCAATACTCGACCGCGAACAAATCAACCGGAGCCCGGAACAAAAGTACAGCGTTTAAATACGCCTTCAACGACGCCCGGCCCCTTCTTCTTTCTTCTCTCTTTTCCTTTTCTTCTTCTTTTTTTTTTTTTTTTTTTTTTTCCTTACACTTTTTGCTTTGTTTTACCATTTTTCTTCTTTGTAACCATGATTGTTCTTAATTTGACCGTCTTTATTGTATGGGCACTCGACGCCGTGAATGTTACCGAAAAAAAAAAATACATTCAAGGATTTTGTTAAAAGTTTTATAATATTTCGCTTTTGAGAGGAAAATCTGAGTCACGAGATATTTTTTCAAATTTATCACGCGCGTCCTTAAATCTTAATTTTACGAATAATTAATTTTCAGACACCGATCGCTTTATTATCGTTAAAATTATTCTATATTAAATTAAAAGCTGTTCCTTTATTATCGAGTACATTGTAAATTTGTAAGCGACTCCATTAGCTCCAAGGCTAATGGGAAATTACACCAAGTACATTTAAAAAAAAAAAAACAAAGTGGTTTAGTATTTGTTTAATTATTCATGCATCCGAAAACCAATGAAAATAGCTACTTAATTCAGACGTATACGACAATTTGATAATATTTACTTTTTTTCTCGTCGTATTGTATCTTATTAATGATCGTTATTTTTTAAATAATATTATTTCTTGAGACTATTTTACAAATCTTTCTTTGCTCACGATTCCAATAATATTGTGTGGGTATCATTATATGCTTCTGTACCTACGTATGAACTTTAACGTACTAATTGTTAAAAGTTTACATTTAAATCATACAAATACGAAACAAATTTTATTTCAAATGGTGGATTGAACTGTTAAAAATTTACATTTTCGTGTAAATTTAGTGTAAATTTCTTATTTAATATTAAATTTTAAAAAATAAAATATAAATTACAATTGTCCCTTCTGGTCAAGAGTTTAAGCTACCAAATCAATTATTTAATTAATTCTAAAATGATGTTCATCACGGTAAAAAATCGTACAATCCCCATTCATTAAGCATAAGTTTTGTTAAAATATCAATTTAATTCTTAACTAAATTTAACAAGTACCTAAATATTTATTTAATGCAAATTAATAAATATTTAATTACTTTTCTTTAAGGAGTTATGATTAATAAATAACTAAATTTCTACACAATTTATTTAAAAAAAGAAAGAACAATTTTACTTGTCTTTAAGATATTTTGTTTTATTAATTAATATTCGAATGATTGGACTGTAATACTTTTTTTCTCTCTTCATTTGCAAGTGTAAGAGCATTGACTCCTCCATGTTTTTTAGATATATCTGTCATATTCTTATAATATATTAAGAGAAAAGTACAAAAGCATGAGTTTAAACTATTGATATTCAAATCTATGACGACTTCTGTTGAATATTAATGTTAGCATTTATAAAAAAAAACTGCTAATAATAATCACTATTGTTATTGAATAAATGTAATGTGTTTTTTACTATGTACAAAAATTTAGGAAATTAGGTTACAACTTATCATCTGTGGAATAATGTTTTTCTAAATATTTCTTCACTTGTAGAATAGATAATAATATAGATTTATCGATGACATTACTATATGCAGAATATAAGAACATCAAATAAAATCGATGATAAAATCGTGATTTTATTTTTTAGAGTGAATCTCAAAAATAATAGATCAGCCTTATGATTAAGAAAAATTAATATCTGGTAGATAGAAAATATGCAACAGTTAATTCTGCAAAATCACTGTCAAGGTCATGACAGTAAATATTGATTCTTATGCTTTACTAAAATATTATCAGTATTTACATAATTGATCGATGATTGATGTTATTTTTTACCCTTCTAAATACTTATTGAATTTTTCGTCATTGCTTCATATATTCTGAAGGTTATGAACTAACTATTTAAATTTTCCAAGTTCTTCCATTAATTATACCCATTATTTTTCATTTAAATTAAATTTTTTTCAATTTCATTATTTATTTAGTACAAAGTAAAGAAATTTAACAATTCATGGATGTTTCGAATATGATCGAGGCAAATGTACACTCTACTACTTAAATAATATATTTTTGTCATCCGTAAACATTTTTATACTCATGTTTGATAATTTCTTTAATTTCATGTAAACAATATTATAATTTTTATTTATTACTAAATAATATTATACTTTTAATCATTATATTGAGTTTTTTTATTCTTTAACGTAACGTGTCAAATTTTGCTTTTTGTTTTTAAAATAACTTTATCAAAATAAAGCGAACGTTAACTTTTGTTTTTTGATTTCATTAAAGTTTCATTTGTATAGTAATTTCTATTCAACATTCATATATTTTTATTTGCTAAGTATATCAGAATACAATCATATTTTGTTTGATGATCGTGGCTCTGCAGCTATTATCGAAGAAAATTTGATACTGGACTTGGTCAAGTACCTATTATATTTTTAATCTACCGCTATAAATGCTTTCCTATATTTATAATGAAAGCTGTTGCTAAGAATATATGAAATATTTAACATTTAAAAGTGTACCATTTTTTTATTAGAAATGAATGTACTCGCTTCTCATTCGTAATATTAAAAATAATAAAAGAAACTGATAGAATAATTTTTCATTTAATCCAGCAAAATATTGGTTTCGTAAATTATGAATTTCGAAATTTCGTAAATTCATGAAAATTACATATAATAAGCTAAAAAAAATAATATTTTTAAGGGGTTTTTAATCGGCTAATTCTTCAAACTTTTTTGTACTTTTATTGTTGGCAAATGCGCGTAATGTTTATTCTTTGTATTAAATTCGGTTTATTATAGTTTTTGAAACATTCTATGTGTAAGGAAGGTGTGGTCATTCGGAAAAGAATACTTAGAAATTAAAAAAAATGTATTATAATTTCAAGGATAAATATCTTCATTTCATGTAAACAATAAAAATGCAAATAATATATTTATTGTACAGAATTCAATACGAAGAAACACAGATATAGGTATAGTACAGTTTTTTACTATAGTATATCAAATGAGTCTTCTCGAATGTGTTAGAAAAAAGTTTGTACTTAGTTAAGCTTTTTATGTATAATTCTTATTAAAAATTAACGATTATTGTTTAAAATAATGTACTTTTAATAATTGATTGAGGGTTAGTTCCTATCGTTAAAATAAGGACCTCAATTTAAGGACGTATTATATATTCATGAAAATTGTAATTTGTTTATTGGATGTCGCTATATTGAATTATTATTATTATTAAAAAAAGTTATTACTTATCGACTAACATTTATTTTTTCTACAGTCGTGAATTATTCTAATTTACTATATCTTAAACTATGAAATTTTGTGTCTTCTAAAACAAAGGCATTTAAGGTTTGCGAACAAAAAAAATTAAAGCACGTGTTTAAATTTATTTTATTCATAAGCTTTTCACTCGCTATTGTATAAAGCATCAAAATAAACGCAAAAATAACATTTTCTATTCCTTATATTTTGAAAATTGATGCTTTAAAAGAGTCATGTCGCTCAAAATTTGTAAAAAAAATAAAGTCCTTTAAGAGATCTTAAATATTAAACAAATACGCCAATACATATAAGACTGAATTAATAAAGTCGCAATTGAATCGGGGGTTTTTCCGAATACATAATCGATTTCTAGGAATAATGAAATTATGTGATTAATTTGGTGTGCAGCTTCAATAATGATACGGCACACCACGTTTTGCAATGTATTCGATTGTTATCATTCGGAAGAATTCAAAAGTCCGTCAGGGCTTAAAAGCTTTCGACGTGTAAGGTATCGCGTTAAATTACCAACATTAACAATGTAGGTACGATTATTACGAAACTGTAGATTTTCGGAATGATATAATATAGAAAAAATTGTATTTCCAATTTATGCAGAAATCATTTGTACACGTATATTATGAACGGACCATAGATAGTATAGGCATATATATTTAATTAACGTTTTGTATTTCTACAACTAGACCATTATTATAAATTAATAATGAGTAATAATCAATTTCGGTTATATAAAAATTAACACATTACAAGAAAATAATTATTTTCAAGATTCATCTCTCTTTATATTATCGTATTCAACTGCGAATTGTAAATAAATATTCAATACTTCCATTAATGTATTTGTAAACACGCAAAAACAAGACTCCAAATTTTGCATACGTTTTTATATCTTTCTATTATCCATCAGATTAAGCTAAGATCTTATTCCAAACTTTGAATAATGAGAGGATGACGCGCAGAAACGTAAAAAATATCTGTGGATCTTAGTAAAGAGATTAAAAGATCCAGACTTAGAAAGGACGCTCCTACTTCTTACCGAATGTCTTGGATGCACTGAAACAGAACGAGATATACGGATTATTTTGCGTATAAACAAAAAAATGTAAAAAAATTTTGAACAGACGAATGAACAGAAATTGTATTCAAAAATATTATATATAATATTTTTTGCAATTTTCGGTCCTTTAACGCGAATTATTAATATGTGTTCTAAAAAAGGCCATTTATTTAAAAATATTAAAATTCTTATAATATTCCTCAATATTGGTTATAAAGAAGATGCTTACGACTATGTTTATTGCAAATATGTTGATATATAATTTAATACTGTTGTTGATAATTTCATTAAAGTCATATTTAAAATTAATGTTCTCGCTATTAATATTAATTATCTATATAAGCGTAAATATTGACTTAAGTTCTTAATTTGGATTCAATAAAATCAAATTGAACGGTAGATGACACAATAAAATCATCCATGAATATACATCATAGTAAGCATATTGTTAATAATATTTGGTTTTTATATTTTCCACTATAAACATACAGATATTCTATTCGTGATTTCGGAAATTCCATCTTTTGGCGTCACTTATAGTTTTACAATCGCTCTTGCCCTGACATTCAGCTCTTTATTATTATTATTCTCTTTATTATTATCTCTTTCTTTCTTTCTCTTACTAATTTTGTTCGCATCAAACCTTAAACTCTGTCTTTGATCTTTCTAATCCATTGTCTAGTCATGTAAATGACATTTTTGCATTGACATGCCCGAGCAATCACGAGATGTCTGTATCGAAGAAACATTCCGTGGGCTTCGATGCGCAAAAGGTTTAAAGTGAGCGACATTCTATGCACGATTAATTGTGTATGACATACGAAGTCGGCTCGTCGATTCGAAGGTTCATTGATCCTTGGCGAGAAATATAGGATTATGCGGTGACCCTCGATAAAAATGAGGATGAATCGATGAGGCAGGCTTCAATGGAAAGTTGTTTTTGCAGATCTTCGAATTCCGATTTTTTTTTTCTTCCTTCGTTTCACTTAAAAATATTACAAGGAGCTAAGTGTGCTGAATTTTTTTCGAGTACTCCTCTTGAAGATAAATACTCATTTGCGCAATGTGTTTATTAGCCTGGAATATCAACGAAGAGATTTTGGTGCGCTTATTTTGAAGGCAGTTGAAACTATGAATTATAAATTAGGCAAAGCAAACGTCAAGTTCAATGTCCTGCGTGAATCACCGGTCATACATGTGTGCTTTTGTGGAAACGTTCTAATTACATTTTGTAATTAAGTCCTGTAAGTTGAAATTTTTTTAAGGACACTGTTCGAGACCGTTAGTATTTCACGCGCAAGACAGCATTCATTACATTCTATGTAATTAAATGCAATCAATTTGCACTTCCTTCGATTCAATTTGGCTAATACTCCATCGAGAATTCATCATTTTTTATCCTGAGATTTATTTTTTTTTCTTCATTTTTTTTCTTTCACAGTATGGACTAGAAAGGTTTCATCCTAAATTCATTTACTATATATTCAATTATAAAAAGGCGTTTCATTTTTATATTTTCTTTTATTCTTTCATATTTTTCTCCAATAACATAAATACAATTAATTCATTTAATACATATGATAAAGGAGCCTTTCTTGAATAGAATTTCAATTGAATAATGCACAATTTATAAGCTTTTGTTTTTAATTCCGAACGCAATACGAATATTGAAAAATTATCGTTAAAAAATTGATCATGGATGCTTTTTAAAAATAAAATAACTCCATCCTAACAATTCCATCCTTAACAATTATTAGTAAGCCTGGACACGTTCGTATAGTATTACTTTCCCACAGGTATAAGGACTCCCTTAATACATTACGTGAAAAGTCTCTTGGAAACGTTTCCTCGATTCTGCTGCAATTTGTATTTTGAAGAAGAAGAGGCTCGGGAACGCTTTCGGTAAAGAGAGGCATGCGGTGCTTAAGTGATCAGGACGTTAAGATTAAGCTTGTGATAGGACGAGACACTACAGTGCCATATAAGAATTTCGGAAGATGGAAAGATTCATAGGAATATATAAACGAGACTGTTGGGAAAATATTGTCAGTAAGGATTTTGTTCTCGTATTTGAAGCTTCTGTGTAGCAAGTCAAAGTCCGTAAGAAAGATGTTTAGAAGCACCGGCTCTGTAATTTCTTTGTTATTATTGTGCCTTTTGTTTATGTCTGTTCAAAGTAAGTATATTCGAAACGGTTAAAATTTAAAATTACATTGAATTTCATTGTTAATAATTTGAATTATACAGATGCCCACCAAAAATTGTGCAAAAGCAATATGTAATAATTAAGAGGCATTTTTTTATTTAAAAGCTCGACTTTGAAAATCATAAGTAAAATATTATAAATTGAACAAATTGAAAAAATACGAAATCATTGTATTTATTTTAAAAAATTAAAACCGTCGATTATTACAGTCAATAATCATTGTTTTACAAGAAATGACCCTAAGAATTATTATATTAATTTAAATTAATAAACAAAATTTATGTATGGTATAGTAGTTTTTAAAATGTCAGACAGCAATTATTATTATAATGAAAATATTTAATAAACAAATTTAATCACGTTTAATAGATTTTTAATAGGGAAAATGCCAATATTAGATGTATTTTATGTTTACGTTAGTTTGGAGAAAAACAATAAAATATATATCTCCTCAACGTGAGAATAACGTGTAAGCGAATTATATTTTTAATAATGCGATAAAAAAATATTGTTTTTTTTTCATTGCGGGGGTAAAATGTCTAGAGTAAGCACATTGTGCGCGTTAAATATTAAAAATCTACGTGAGAAAACCCTGACTATAATCCAAGGAGAAGATCGAACGCAGAGATAATTTAATGCAATGGCTATATTTATTTATATCTATAATTGTATGGAAATTATGTGATGCAGGTAATCCCACGCGTAAGAGCGTAAGAGCCAGTATTGACCAGTCGAATCGAGAAAAAAGATCCTTTGGCTTCGGATTATTTGGTTCGCGTGATTGGTCGCCCTTCCATCAAACCTGGAGACTCCCTAATTATTCAACAATGCCCAGTGTTTTGCACTTTTTTGACGAGGAGGTGTCGTATAACAATCTGATGAAAAAAGTCTCCGAGTTGGAGTACGGCCAGAAGCGTATCATCAATTATCTCCAACAAATACACGGTAACGATCGAGGGTCTTTCAGAAATGTACGGTAACTTTAAGGTAATAACACGTGGTCACATTGATTTCGTATAAATAGACTAAATCTTGTAAACAATAAATATCGTACGAGGTATCAACAGGCCGATAACGATTGTACGGTAAGTATACAACTATCAAAGGCAGGTCTGTATCGAGCAGCAACGTTCTTTTCTCCAATAGGTTGATCCTATTGCCTGCAGCGGACTACCACTACGTCATTTCAGCTCGGGTATATTTTCGCAAAAGCGAGTAAGGCCGACTTCCTTTCCACTGGCGGGTCCGGAAAAGCGTATCGCACGTAACTCGCGTAATAATCGAATTAGTATTCTCGTGTTCGCGCATCCGCGTAACAGTACCACCGGGCATTTCGACAAACGAGGAAACAGAGCGTCCGAGCACAGGCATCGAGTAAACGCGCAGACGCGCAAAGTCCTTAGCGATTTATGCAAGAGGCCCGCTTTGTTGTTTGCCCGAGCAGAGGATAATCACGGGAATCCATGCCAGGCCAAGTCAGCGGGCGCAGTGAGCCCGACGCCGAGCAACGTCCCCCAGCTGGCCGTTGACATTCTCTACCGGGAGTCGCAAACCACGCCCCCGCCGAGGACGACCGTAGCCCCGACGACCGGGGCCCAGGAGGCCCTCACCGAGCTCCCAGTCGTGGCCGCGAGCGAGGCCAGCAGCAGCACCGAGGAGACCAGCGCCAGCGAGGAGAGCAGCAGCGACGAGGGGAGCAGCCTCGAGGGCAGCGAGGGGGCCAGCCTAGAGGGGGGCGGCAGCCCCGGGCCCGAGGCCAAGAACGGCCCGGGGGTCGAGTCGAGTGCCGGGACCTCCGGCGAGGAGGAAGTGGAGATGGCCGAGCTGGACCTCGGGACGCCGGCTTCGGACCTCGAGAGCTACACCGAACCAGCGGACATGGACTTCACGGAGAGGAACGACGTCCTCTAGCCTCGATAGCCAACGATCTCTCCTAGTTTAGTCCTAGTATTGCTCCCGGCCCCTTGCCTCCTCTCTACCCCACCCACCCCCCTATTCTCTTGGAACAGGCTCGGTTTAGCGATCGAGCCTAAGGACGCGGGCTTTCGAGGACCAAGAAGAACCTGTCGATTGATTTTTAAACATGCGACATAACGGCTGTGCCTCGTTTCCTGGTCGAGTTACTCGAAACGCATCAATGGGCGAATAATCTTGTCGTTTTGACCACCCTTCGGATAAATGTACGCTCAATGCATGCTCCTTTGACTTGAGAATTCTGAAATTTCCAGTCCCACCTCTCCGAACACGCTTTCAATAGAAATCCGATACCTGCGATTCGTGAAATATTAACCTTAAATGTCAATGATTTTGATCGTAGCTAGTATTCAGCTATTATTTTCTAAATTCCTTGATAAATCCGAATAAGTATTATTAGCTCTCTGGTTGCACATTCTCTTCGGCGAAATTAAATTTTTACGTTATACCTATTTGAGCGTTTCATGCCCCGGTCAATTTTATTTGACATGTTGTATACCATTCAATGACTAGAAAATAAGACTGGATTTCTTCTCCTCAATTGAAATTTGATGACAAAGATGAAAATTTAAATATATAAATTCATGAATTTCTATAATATATAGATATATAATATATGTGTGTGTGCGTGTGTATGTGTGTTTTGTAATCTCTGAACTAAAATTTTAAGCCCTTTTACTGACCAATAATAAGTAACCTTAGCTTAGCGAATTATAACGTATTGTATTTAAAGACGACTTTTGTATATCAATTTAAAATAATAATAGATCATGATGCAAAAATAACGATTTTGTCATTATACAATACTTTTAATAAATAATTATAAAGTTACAGTTAAAATACGACCATTGATAAGTAAAAATGAAAATTGTACACGCTGGACTGAATGTAATTAGTAGCCATAATAAAGAATTTTCTCATAAAACAGAAGAATATTAACTGATTTTTTATGACATATTGTATTTCTACATAGTTATTAGAAGTTTCCAAGAGTTTTTTATTTTGAATTATTTTATTTTACCTTTCGTTCTCTGATCTCGTTATAACTGGTCTGAATATACTTTTTCTTAATTTTTCGTATTCAAATTTAAATTAAAATAAATTTAATTAGAACAAAAAATAGTAAAATTTATATATATTTTACACGTAAGCATGCACATATAAATATTTCAATTTGTGCGATTTTTCTTTAATAAATAGCCTTGAACATAAACTGCGAACGAAACTATATACATAATATTTCAAGATGAATTCAAGGTTTTTTCTAATAATTTCTATATTATATAATTATCGTTATTCGTTTACTTTTTTTCGCACAATAAAAAGCAATTGATGAATTTGAAATATTTTAGCCAAAGTATTTTAAATAAGTAACAGCTTATAAAAAATTTCGTGATAAACGTTAGAGTATGTAAATATAAATGTATGTATATAAAATATGAACAAATTAAAATAGAAAATGAATTCTTAAAAAAATCTGAAAGAAATATTACAAGAAAAAATTCAATGTAAAATATTAATGTAACCATATTGCCAAAATTATATGTAAGTAATCTTATTTCACATACAATACATACGAAGAGGGATAAAATCTCCAAGTCCTTTTTTTACAATTGAATGAGAGACACAATTTAAGAATGTTTTCCTTGAATCAATCGAACATTTAACTACGATACTGATCAACTTAAAGCCCACTAAACGAGTAAAAGTACTAACATTGAAATTTTTGATAACAAATAAATGGTTTTCAATTTTTATTCTTATTCGATAACTAATGTGCTGCATATATCTTATAAATGGAGTTGACTTACATAAGCCGTCATAAATTAATAAACCAGTAATGAAAGTCACAAATATATCGATGCATTTATTGAAAGTAGTTATTACGTTATCGTTTAAAAAGTAATTACAATCGTGATTACATTGACTTTAACAAAAATACATTGTATCACGTGAGCACGTTAAACGATCCACAGAGCCGTAATAACTTGTATAATCGTAACAGGCGTGACCCGTTGGAGAAAAAATCGCGAGAAAAAGCGGTTGGCGATGCTTTTTTTTTTTTTTTTTTTTTTTTTTTTTTTTTTTTTTTTTGAAAAAAGCACGAGGAAAGATTTCCTTAACAATGAAAGGCCACGAGGAACGCTTCATTTTCCGTCATCAATAATTTCCCAAGAACTCAAGGTAATTAGTGAGATATTTTTAGAGCCGCAAATCAAATAACGAATCCTCGGCTCTTGGTTGGGCAAACATCAGAAGACTCAAGACTGAGCGTGTAAGCCTTGCGCGACGCGACCGATAGAATATTTCCCGGTAATTCCCAAGTGCTTCGGCAAGAGGCTTGGCTCGACGCTGCTAGAGGCTCGCGCCAGCCACCGAGACTAGTCCCAAGCGCCGTGCCAGCCGTCCGGCCCATTGATTATGGGCCCGTGAGCCGGGGATCGGCGGGCCGCAGGATTACGACGTCCTTCTTACGTCAAAGCCGATCTCGCTCGGCCGATCGCAGGCCGAAGGCGCCCGAGCGGATAACAGTCGAGCCGAGTCGTCCTCGTCGTCCTCGTCGTCGTCGTGGTCGTCGCGGTCGTCGTAGGGGGGGGGGACAGAGAGACTCGGTTAGATAAGCATCGCCGTGGTGGCCGTCGTCGTCGCCGTCGCCGCCGTCGCCGCCGTCGTCGTCGGCTGCGAACGGGGAACGCTGAGCTGCCGCGGGTTCCTCCGAGCGCGGGTTACCCAAGCGGATAGCCTTAGCCCAGTCCGCGGCTCGGACTGGGTATTTCCGAAGGTCGGGCCGGTCGTCAGCGCCCACGGCGTAATTTCCACTCGTTCTTTCCCGGCGAGCGAAGGGCGCGGGCCGGACGGCGAAAGGCGAGAGACAAAAGCCGGACGGCACGCGAGCTGTCACGAAGTAGGACGTCGCGCGCATTACAATCGGGGGCTCTAAGGTCGATCGGACTCTTTAAAAAAGGGGCGACGATCGGGACCAGGCCGTCAGAGCCGATCGAGTCATGGCGCGCCTCCAGTGCTCGAGCCTGCTCCTGCTGCTGCTCCTCCTCGCCTGCGGCGCCGAGCCCGGATCTACCGGTGAGTGCCCTTACGACTTGGCCCTGTGCGCGTCCTACCCTCTGTGCCTTTAGAGTTCCCGGGTCGACTTACGCGGATCTCGCCCACGGCTCGCCCTCCGCCAGTGCGCGCCGAGCTCAGAGTTTTACCGACAGAGTTTTACCGGGCTGCCGGACATCTTTTTCTTAAAGCTCGCGTCTGATCCTACTTAATGATCCTTCTGGACATTTTTCGTTCATCGCAATTAAATTATTGGCCGTCTCTTCTATTTGTGCGCGTCGAGTATTTTACCTGCCTCTTGTCGCGAAAATTGCATTTTCTAATTCATACAGCGAGGCCAGCTCGAAATAGACAATTTTTACGTTTTATTTTAAAAATCAGTCAAGTTCTTACGTCGTGCAATATCTTAAAAATAAACTCAGTCTTAAGGAGAAGATGGAATACTTTTCAGCTATTAAATTTTAAATATAAATTACCTTTTCAAAGTCATTTTTTCTCTCTCTACTTTTCAATTCGGAACCGAATTCTTAAATTATGCAAACTCAATAAATTTCGAGCTATTCGAATTCACATATGTTCATCCGAATTCGTTCGATTAACAGAGCGTGCGCTGATGTAAGAGAAAAATAACATTGTCCAAGACTAGCGTTTTTTCTTTTAACGTTGATTAATATTCGAGCAACCAGCGCAAGTATATATTGTAAATGACGACGGCTTCTAATTTTTTAAATGCTAAATTTATTCATCGTAATAATAATATTATCAATGGACCAGTTTCTGTATTTTTCTTAACTACAAAGGTGAAACGGAATCCTGCCTAAAGTAAATTTAAATAAGAAATAATGAATCTCGCTCGTTGAGCAAACAATTCGCCTAAAGTATTTAAAAGCTAGAGCATAGTCAAAAGATGCTTCACTCTACGTTGATTAACGTTTAAACATGCGTCCAATACAGTATATGAAGATTTGCAAATTAAAATTTAGCAAAAAAAGTATTCGAACTGTAATGCCGACTCGAGTACTTTATGGTATAGAAGACGGAGCCTCGAGCATATGCGGATGAAAGCGCGGCTCTCGTAATAAGGACCTCTCGATATCGTAGCATTGCTCGCGGAAGGAGTCGAGGCGAGCCTCCGGATCCCCGAGTCGACCGCTGCATCGGGAGATCCCCGGCTCCGTCCGGGCGTAGGCTAGACGCGGGTGTCGAGCCTCTGCCGACCGGCTGGCGGAGGATTGCGTAAGTCCCCGGCTCCGTGGGCGAATTCACGCCCGGGCGAGGCGTCGCGAGCGTCGCTCCTCGGCAAACCGGTTGCCCGCTGACGTCAGAGGCAGGGGCAGAGCCCGCGGGGCTGGCCCTTTGTTCGCGGTGAGCATTTATCCCGGGCCCGCCGCCGCGAGCTCCGGGCTCCTTGCGAAACCGCCGCCGACTTATATCCGCGACTCGGACTTTTCGGCCGACGGGCGTCGCACCTTCCGAGTTGGTTACCGGACCCACGGTCGCGAAGTCGCGGCTCGGGATCCACTCCCGGCCCCGGGCCCTCCCTGCGAATTAACATCGGCTGCCTCGGTCCGGCCGCTTATTCGATTCCCGAGCCCGGGATTCTATTTAAACTTCCGTATTGCGCTATTGCGGTTATTAACTTCTTCTCAAAGCCACTTGGAATTTTCAACTTATCGTTAGATATTTTACATATTCATGTATGCCAGAGAAGATAATAAATTTAAGAGCTACGCCGAGAAAAACACGACAAAGGTGGCTTTTCGTTTGCTTGTTACTTTACAAATATGCGGCAGCAAATTTTTGGAATATTTTTCAAAAATTATTTCCAACAATTTCTGCTTGCTTTAATCCTCGTCCAATGTACATTTATAACAATGCATTTTCGTGTTTGATACGCACAAACGCGGGCACGGTTTTATGTGATTGGTCGTATTTAATAAATATGGAAACGATTTTCGAATCCAGTCGTAATTTAGATATTTTTTTTTTTTTTTTTTTTTTAAATTAACATAACTTTTCGAATAGGCATAATCGCATCTAACGTTTTATCCCAAAGAACTTGGAGTTTATTTTTCAAAACTCATTAGTATCCTAGAGGAGAAATATACTTTCTTTAAATATTTAAAAGTATTTGTTTATGATCATCTGAAACTAAGATACACATATATCTATCAATAAAATAAATAAAAAGTATTTAGAAAAACATCTGATTTGAGTATATTATAAATGTACATTTGCAGATAAATATAAAATCTATATTAGGAATGTAAATGATACTTAAACAATATTATTCTAATTTCAGGCTTTTTAGTTATTTAAAATCGGTGTTTTATTTTAAACAAGACTTATTGCACTATTTTAGTCTTATTTATTTCACTTAGCTTTCTCAAATTCGATATGTATATTAGATTTTTATAGACAGTGTCAAAATTTTAAAAAACAATTACGATTGTAATAATATTAATTCATAATTTTTAAAGTTATGCTTCAATTTCCATAGTGAAATATTCGCGTTATCCAGCATAAATTGTCGGAAAGTTGATATTCGAATGAATCATGTAAATATGCAAAACTTTTAGTACCTCATAATAATAAAAGATTTTTAAAGCGAATGTCTGATATCGTTACAGTAATTCTGAAATCTGCTTCTTACGCCTAAAAGTATTTGAAAAAGAGAGATTTTTCATTTTTCAAGAAAATAAATGAAGCTCTAGATAGTAATGTTGCTTTATAATTATTTTAAAATGTAGTTTTTTTAATTTTAACATTTTATTACATTTTTCCCCATTTCGTGAAGTATATTTAAAAATATATCCCAAGTTAATACTGACAATATTAATATTGATAAAATGTATGATTAGTCGTATTTATTAAATTGATTTAAGTAGTTCATTTTTGACGGTTGGTATTTGAAATTCGTGAAATAAACAAAACTTATAAAATGTTGCTTGAGATATAACAAACTGTGCACAATAGTAAAGAAAAAAAAAATCCACAATTGATAAGGAGAATTAAGGCTATAGATGTGAGAACTTTGGTATGATTTTCACAGTTGAATGAATAAGAAAAAAAAAAAAAATAAAACAATATCGAGAGTGGAGATATTTTTAAAATAATTGCAGTATCATAGTTTGCTAAATATTAGTTGCATTTTTAACGACCGACGTGAATCGAGGCAGCAGAGTACTGCCAAGTCCGTAAAAGTAAATTTCAATTACGAAAGTATTTGTATTTGGGCTGGGGTTGTTGGCAAGCGGGGCAGGCTCTTCTATCGAAAAGTCCCCTGCAAGGGCTAGAATCCGGCGATGGCATCCGGTCTTAACCGGAGGCTTAACAAAGAGTCGGCCCAGCCCCTTCGTCCGACCAAGGACCCATTGACTAAAGCGCAACGTGCCTGGGCTTGACTCGTTTTCAGAGGAGGACTCGGAGGAGGCCGAGCTGCTGCGCAACACTCCGCCGGAGCTGGGAGTCCCGGGTGGTCCCCAGGCCCGCTTCCTGCCCTTCTCCGCGAGCTTCTCCCTCAGCGCAGGGGGCAACAATGCCCAGTCCTTCAGCGTCTCCGGCGGTCCGGAGGGCGTCGGCCTCTCCCAGAGCGCCTCGGGCGGCTTACCCGGGTAAGTTCCTCGGCCACTCCTCGCTGTTTCCTGGCCGGGCGCGAGCCCCGAGCTCCCGACCTGGCTCGGCTAGAGCAGACCCCGGGGCATCGGGACGTCGCACTCCCCCCCCCCTACTCGGACACTCCTATCAGCTTTCCTCTGCACTCGAGCCCAGCTGCTCTCTTTGTTTCCCTCAAACGGGGCCTTCGACCTCTCGATTCTCCCCTAGTGTCCATTCAGCCAACTCTAGCTTCCTTATTGTAGTCTTAGACTAACAGCAGCAGCAACAACAATAATAATCATTGGCAATGCTAAATAATGTGGTTGTTTGACGCCATAGCAATCCTAGAAATATACCCTGCTTATTTATTAGCAATGTCTTACAAATTTAAAAACTATATCTGGCTCTTTTACACAACGCAGAAAGACATGACCGATACTATCGTCTACTTTCGTCATTCATCAAATAAATAAAAACATCCCAAGTTTAGCTCGTGCAAAGCATTGCTGGGAAGAAAATGGAACGATCGCATGATAAAATTAAAATCAGCTTTAAAAATGCTTCAAAATCACTTTCTCTTAATCCTCGAGCAGCTTAACCGCCTCGAAGATAATTTATCATCGAAGCCCTAAGTGCCATAGCTGTAATTGGAATGCAAGGAAGTAAAGGCAAAAATACTTTGAAGCGTGGATAACGACAAACCGATGCAAGCAGAGGCTGTAATAAAAGTCCAAGGCTTAGGCAAAAATGATAAGGGTAATTAATGTCCCTGACCGGGCTGTTGCAGCTCCTTCTCGACGAGCCAGTCGGCGTCCTTGGCAGCGGGCCTGAACGGCCTCTCGGCCTCGGACTCGAACTCCTTCTCGTCCAACGGGCCCTTCTACGGGCCCCAGTCCCATGCCCAGGGCAACTCCTTCGCCCTGGGCCAGGGGAGCGCCTCCGCCCACGGGGAAGCGGCCAACGGTCAGGCCTCGTCCGGGGCTCAGTCGTCCGTAGGCGGAGTCTACAGCCAAGCCTCCTCCGGAGCTCAGAACCTCGGCAGCTTTGGTGGCTCGAGGCCCGGATGGTCCGGCGGCCGTCCGGGTTACGCCGACGGATACAACGGTGAGTCGGGGCTCGGTTTTTTCAACCTCCAGGTTTTTTCGCCTTACCTTCGGTGACGCTGCGCCTAATTCGGCCCACTACGTGCGCGACCGCTTATCAATGATTTCTTAATAAGCGGCTCGGAGCTTCGTCGCTGATTTCCCAAGAGGCTTCGATTCTGTCGGAATACTCCCTGCCTAATAATCGCTTAATGCCTACGATTGCGCAATAGTCTCGCAATTACCGAGACGGCAGGGCTTAAATAATAATGCTTTTTTAATTACGCATTAATATTGCTAGTGCTTCATTTGCCTGCTAATCGCACTTGACTTGTCAGGCCTAGGAGTAGGTTAAAACATTGAAGTACTCATTTTTATTGCGATATCATGATTTTTAATTTTGAAAGCTTATTCATTATCGTGATCGAGCGTCGGCCTGATTTTCATTTTGAAAAATTTTTTTTTTTCTTACAACTTTTTCATCAACCAACTAAAATTAATGGCTAAAATCCTACTGCGATTATGAGCAATTTTTTTTATCGTCTTTTATATTCATTACGTAAATTTGAGATGCAGCCATAGAAATTGTGAAATAAAGTTTTATTCGTTATGGAAAAAAGGCAATTCAATGTAAAATTATATCAATATAATATTTACGAGTGCCAGGTTTGAGGTTGACGAATGTTTTCTAAAATGAAATTGAAATTCAGTTTCGCAATATCTACGTTTGAAATTCAAGCGAAAATCGGCTTTGCGATTTTTCGACCGTCGCGGTGCGTAATAAACTAAATATTTCAGTTTGCGCGAAGAATACGAATTTACTTTCGAGTAAAATGAGAGAGAAAAAAACGCTATACCTATTTACGTAAATTTAAAAATTAAATAATAAACTTGGAGTAAGGTTTTCCTTTCTTCTTGAAAGTTGACGTGTTATATTGGCGTATAAAAATACAACGAACACTTATTTTATCAGTGCTAACCAATAACCTGCGTTACGGCAGCTTTTTTATTCAAACCGACTTCCCTTTGAAACAATTAACGAGCACGCAGTTGAGCTGAAATCTAGAGGCATGTAAGATTTTCGATTACCTCAACAAGAGCGGCAGCGGCCAGTGCCTGGACATAGTTGAATAACAATAGAATTTCACGAAGAGAAGGAAGCAGCCGAAGCAGCAAAAAATGAAAACTCTTCCCATGTACGCATGCAAATTGAACGTAAATTGAGGGGTCCGTAATTTCCGACAGACGACTACTACTATTACAATGGCCGTCGGATGCCGACGTTGACGGTGAGCGTGAACGATCGGCCGAACGGTAACGGCTGGTACAACACCCCGGACAACTACGACTCCTGGAGGCAGCCGGACTGCAACAGCTACAACTGGTACAGGGATCCGCGCTGCCGCAACCCCAGGGTGACGGTGAGCAGGCCCGTGTACAGGCCCGGGGGCAATGGGCCCTACTACGAGAACCTGCGGGACCCGAGACAGGAAGCCTCGAACGTCAATTACGCGACTGCGGCCTCGTCCGCCGAGTCCGGGCCCGGTGGATTCGCTCAAGGCCAGTCGACCTCGCATGGGAATCGAGGGTAAGTCCAAGAAGCCTCGCCTTCTCAAACGCGAACTTTTTGCGATGAGCAAATAAAAGGCGATTGGCAGAGCATTTTTTGCTCCTCGATTCGCGTCTCGTGCAGAGCTCTTATTATTTTTTTCCCCTCATATTTGTCTTACGGTTCACTGTCCAAGGAATTTGCGCATTGCCAGTCCTTCGCTTCCAATATTGAGCTACTGGAGATCTTCTTAATGCCCGAACAGTTTGTATAATTTTTAACAGGTTTTTATATTTAACAGAAAAGGACAAATGTACAAAGGGGATATTTATTTGACAAGGAATACATAATTACGTTACTGAAACTTGTCAAACAGTATTTTCAAAAAAGTGTTACTCGTGCGACTGTAAATCTACAGTTAAAGGCTAAAATTTGCCTTTTTGATTTGTAAACGATATATAAAGCTAACGAGGCCTTATTTATACGGGACAATCCGTTCATTAATTATCTTTGATCTTACATAATAAAATTGATATAGATAAATTTAAATTACATCATTTTTCCATTCGGAAATGGTAAATGAGAACTTTTTAAGAACACGTAAAATAACCCTCGATCTTAATATTGGCAATGTAATAATTTCCGCTAAACGTCAACTCCCTGAATTTTTTAATTAAAAAATAAAAATATTAACAATAAATCTTCTAATCCAAATTAAATCAAATTCTATTAAATTTATTCAACTGACTTTTACGAGTAGCATAAACGCATATTGCAGGATTGAACGTGGTCAATATACGTGGGTGTGTAAAATTAAAATTTTAAATAAACAAAAATCTCTTTCTATCTACGTAAGAAATCTCTAAACAAAATATTAAGTAGCCTAATTCAAATACAATGAAGCACCTGTATTATAATGAACAGGCTCTCTAATTGTTTGATTGAACAATACGTTTATCACTTGCGAATGAATGCCCAAGGCATTTACACGATTGATAATAATTCCTCGAGTATAATTCATTGTGAAATATAATGAATTTTGAATACTTCTTTGAAAATACATAAGCAGTGGCTTTTCACGCATATTAAGACAGCGATACGTGAACGGATTCAAAGAGCAATATTATACGGAATCGCAACGGAATAATTATCTTTTCCAAAACTGGTTGGCCCGACAAAGCAGCATTAATGTGGAGCGTTGCTTTTGCGATAACTAAATTCATCCAAGGATCAACGCGTTTGGAGCGTTCGCGTAATTTATCGAACCTGGCAATTGGTTGGGTCGAAGGAGACGAATGATTCGGCGCCTCGATATTCGGCTTTCACGTAAGAGCATAAAAAAAATTATGTCGCACAGTCAGGGCGGACTGCCGAGCTCGACGACAAACCACGTGCAGTCCTCGGGGGACGCCTCGGCCCAGGCCCAAGGAGCCTCGAGCTCCCTCCACCAGAACGGCCACTACGGATCCCTCGACGCGAGCATCAACTCGGCGAGCATCTCGGCGAGCTCCCGACCCGGGGGCACGAGCTCCGGCTCCTCCTCGGCCGGCGGGGGCCAGAGCCACGTCACCGGCTACAGCACGAACGGGGGATCGGTGAGCGGGACCGCCAACAGCGGGGGCGTCATCGTCTTCCCGGGGCCGGCGAGCCACCGGCAGAGCCACCACCTGAGCCTGCCCGCGGAGTTCGTAAGGAGCGCCGCCAGGCCGAAGGCGAGGCGAGGCCCGATCGCCGAGATCGTCGACGACATCGCGGACACCGTCCTGGAAGCCTTCGACGACTGAGGCTCGTTCCTCGGGTGCAGGACCGCGAGCGAGCCTCGCCTAGTGGCCTTCCTCGAGGCCGAGCCGTACGCTGCTCGTGCCAAGCGCCGGCCCTGGTCCAGTTGGGCCCTAGCCGTCCCAGCTGTGATTCGCGATCGGCTACTTTTTTGTCGGCCACTTTAGTCAATGCGGTATAACAAACTCTTGCTCTCTGCTTCGTTGTTGATATTATTTCGAACACGCGCTGCTCAACGAACTTTTTAACGATATTTACTGCGCAACGCTAGAAAACACGAGCGAGAGTTGTGCGTTGGAATTATTTCACTTTTATTTGTGAGCATTCTTCGTGATTCTTTATTCGCGTGGTGGACAATATTAACTTTTGCCTTTCCATTGCTGGGAAATACATCAACGTTCAATGTATTCCTAGACGAACAAAGCGAAAGGCTTCTTCTAACCGCAAAAGTATAATCAATAATAATGAAGTTGCAATAAATGTTACGATAAAACATTAAGTATTACTCTGTAGCTTTTTTTTTTTTAACTATGTAGAATGTTTCCGTCCAATCCGTTTGTTATAAATTTTGTCTATCATTGTTTCAAGATGCATACAAGATGCAATGCTTATTTTATGATATGAACGGAAAGATAACTGCCGCCTTTTGTATTATGTATACATTTTTAAAATAAATTGACGAATTGTATGTTATTTCTTCTATCTCATTATGTACCAGCACTTTACGTAAAAGTATTCATTGATATGAATACCACACCTAATCTAAGAGCACGTTTAAACATATTCCAGCACCAAAAATATATTTGAAATAATGACTATTGATGATTCTTGACGCTTTAAAAATTCTAATATGAAATAATAAGAAAATTTTCATATTCGTATTCAGGAAACGTTTTATAAAAATATTTTTGAGATTACTAACGATAAAGTACATTTCATCATTTTATAAGTAAATTTACTCGAACGGTTTAATAAACATTTTTCTCAATACCATTTTCTCGTTGATTATTTAAAATTATTAAACTGTTCTTTTTTTGTCTATTAATACATAACCGATCGATAACAGTTTTATGTGCGTGCGTGCGTATTTGTGCATTGCCTCATATATAACGCACAATACTTACTAATATTTAAATGAGTCTATCTTAAACAGAATCATAAAGCAACGGGCGTTTTATTAATTCTTCAAAAAATTCTCAAACATTTCACAATTTTGCATTAAAAAATTCACTTTAGATTTGCGTCATTATTCTCACACAATTAAGCTTCAATGGATTTAAGTAAAGATATTTTGTACATATCTTCAACAAGAGGATAATTTTTTTCTTACATTTTATACGAATTATATTTATAGGAATTAATTTTATATATTTGCATAAAGTAAGCAATTTTTTGTTAAAATAAAAATTAAAGCCTATAACAATAATTAATATAGTATTTACCTTTAAAAATTTAACTAAAATTAAATGCTTCTAATAAATAACATATATTACTTAAATACTATAATACGATATTTTAATTATTTTAAAAAAAATTGTCAGTCAGTATAATTTTTTGGCTAAAATTTAATAAACGAAAACAATGTAAGCCCATAATGTTAATTAAAAAATACACACCAAAATACAAAGCAATGAGATCAATACAAAACTTTTAAGGCAATAAGCTCGAAAGTAACTTAAATTTATTATATGAAAGATTAAAATTATGATTATCAAATCATTTAAGTATATAATATAAGTTATGATATAGTGCATAATAGAATTTAATGCTATATTTTACGGCGAAGAGTAGAATAAAACTGTAAATTATTATGGTTTATATTCAGTGGAAATGTAAGCGTATAATTTCATACGAAAAAATTTACAATTTTTTAAAAACTTTTTTAATTTTCACAATCTTTCTTTACACGAATTTAGACACTTAAATTTAATTAACAAGTTTTTTGCATAATAATCGTGTCTTTGAATTTAAATTTATTATGCTAAAGAAAAATACTTAAAGTATAATTGTTATAGTGCTAGTAATTTGCGTTTAAAAAAGTGGTAACATGCAATGCTGTTTTCAAGGAGGTAAAAGCACCGAAGAACTTATGTATATTACTAGTCAAGTCAAGCTACTGGAGTAATCGCCGCATGACGTAATTTAATTTTTAATTATACGTAGAAGATACAATTCTGTTTAACAACAAGCTTTTCTGCGTTCTCGGAAGTCAATTTTAAATCTTTGTCGATCTTTGCTTACTTAAAGTCTACGTTCCTATTAGTTAAATTATTTATTTATTAACCAAACTTGAATTAATAAACTTATTGAAAAAAAACACATTCATTTTTATGCTACCATCATCATTAATCAGCATCATTAATTAATAGAAAATCGGAATTATTCACTTCTTGATAAATGCTTTGTTATGCAAAATATTTTCATCAGCTTTTGATCGAGGCTGATAATTGATATGGTATTTGATACAAAAATTCCTAATATTTCAATAATTTAATATTTCAAAATATTTACTTAAAATCTTCAAATTATCTGTTTAATTTATCCAAGATACACTTTGTATATTTGCTCAATAATAAACCTTAATATGACGGTTTTCTTTCTTATACTGTTACCCTGGTTCAGAAAAAGTAAAACAAATTACAGAATTGGCTGTAATGCCACGAGGAGGTCAACTACATTTTAAAGGTTCGTTCACCTCTAAATATTTTATTATCTGTACTTGCCAAATCTAAACGTATTCCGTTATACGCTGACCTCAACAAATTCTAAAATGTTTTGTAATAATATATGAAATTTGATTTAAAACAACATTTAATATATTAAAAGTCATAGTAAAGTAAAAGTTTTAATTGAATGCTTTTAACATCCATTGTGTTGTCTTGTTAAAGTATAAATAATCTTTCTGAAGATCCTTATATTTATGTTTTTATAGCATAAAAGCCAATTCTTAGACGTTGAAAACTAGATAGACATAGAATTTGGAAGGAAAAAAAATTTTTACGAAGCATGTTAAAGAGTATATCGTAAGCTAATATTAAACATTTGCCATATAAGACTAATATTGTATTATTGTTCAGCACTGGCGGAAAAAGTAAATATTTTTATTTATAGAAGAAAAATATCGGTAATGTTTATCATTTCATAAGCAACGTAGATAAATAACAATAAACATTATCATGTATGCGTGCTGCTAAAAAGCAATTCAAACAAATCTTCTATATAAGCATAAGATACAGGTGACGGCTAAGATACGATTTTCAACAAAGGATAAAAACGAGGAACCTCAGACCGACCTTGATGTCGTGATACCGAAGCGACATCTATCAAATTCGAAGCGAACCTAAAAGCGCTTAAGCAAAAATCCGCAACGACATTCTACGTACCGACAGATGGATATCCATTTTTCTCCCTATTGTTGATAAACACAGCCTGCAGCGGTACAAAACATTATTTCTCTGAATCGTGGTTTTTTTAATAATTTGATTAAACACCCACATAATTAATATGCAATGTGCACAACATATATTATGAGTTAATAATGCGCAACGCGCTTCTGTTTTGCTGCCAAAGCAAGTATTTGAAGAACGATTAGATTAGTTGAAGAACGATCATATCAAAAAACGGGCGACAAAAATGGGATTTTATACTTTTTTTGTGCCTCATAGTGCAATAATGATAAATCTGCATTTAGGTTTAAGCCTTTATCAAAATGCAGTCAAGCCTTTCCTTTTCGGTGTAATAGGGGCATTCATGTTATTAGAAATTCACAACTTCATTGAAAAAAAACAAATTATAAAAATCTAAACGTGATGCTGGTATGATAACTAACAAATAACAAGTAATTATAACGTTGGATCATCGAAATTGTTCATAATTTGCACATAGATCTTAAAGCGCACGAGGAGTTAATTAAGAGTATAATAGATGGGAACTTTACCGTAAGAAATATAAGACATATAGAAACGAATACGCGAACGCATATATTTCAATTATATTGAATTAGTAACTGTAATTTAAAATTTTGTTTGATAATTCATGTTCTCTCTTCTAAATAGATAAAGCAAACGATATAGTTATTACAAAAGTTATAAAATAATTCTATATACAAAAATATTTTTAATTTATATTTGAAAACAAATCATTATGTTTGATGAAGTGGCATTATAAACAAATTTCGTTATCGTGTAAACAAAAACGATTCATTAGAAAATTTTATGTTGAATTAATATTGAAATAGAAAAAAAATGATTGTTTGTTTAAAAAATGAAATCCAATTTTGATGTACGTGTTTTCAGAATTTTAAATATGATTGTATGAAATAAAAACTTGTACTCTCTTTTATATCAATTTAATGTATTCCAATATTTATACAAAGGTTGAATGAATATTTTATTGATAAGCATCACGTAACATTGTTTAGAACACCTGCGAGTGAAGTAATTAGTCCTGTTTATGGCTTTGGGAATTCCGCATAGCTTATCGCGCACATACTATAATTGAGAAAAACGTGTACATCATTACAAATATTACTGATGAAGATGAGTTAAAAAGCTTTTCATCGGCATTAAAATTTACGTTGCA
Source organism: Kradibia gibbosae (assembly GCA_018907135.1). Taxonomy (NCBI): domain Eukaryota; kingdom Metazoa; phylum Arthropoda; class Insecta; order Hymenoptera; family Agaonidae; genus Kradibia; species Kradibia gibbosae. The sequence goes on along the minus strand of JACCHX010000003.1, from coordinate 25,041,417 downwards.
ATAATTATCAAAATTTAATTCACATCGAAGAAATTCACTTTTTTAATTAATTTGGATGAATTTATTATCGATTATATTATAAACCTCAGATTTATCTAGTTACGTTTGATTTTTAATGATATAATTTCATAATAACCAAACTCTAATTACAATAGAATTTAATAACTGAATTGAGCACATAATTGAAGTACGTCAATAAATAAACTTTTCGTATCAGTCATCTTATGCTATATGTTATTAAATATAAAGAGTCTATTTGTAGAAGGTTATTATTTATGTAACACTTAAAGTAAAGAAATCAAATGCTGAACAAATGTGCATCACAATAAAATATTCAATCTACCATCTTATATAAGAAAATATTGCAAAAATTATCATTGGAATTATTAATTAATGTTGGATAAACCCTCAATGTAAAAATAAGAATAACAAGATGTATATTTTCTATATATATACATACATACATATATATATATATATATATATATATATATATATATATAGATGTGTAACGCAATTTCCTTTATCCGTGCCAAAAACTTATGTAAATTTAATTCATCATTCTTATTAATATTTATGGTGAATGAAGATAAAAAATGAAATCAAAATTTGTCCTGTCATTTTAGTTAAGTTTATAAGGAACGAGGTACTCTCTTTATGCTAATCAATGTTGTTTTTCTAATTAATACTTATTTTATCAACTATTGTTAATCGAGGCCCTTAAATAAAAATCATTCCTCAATATAAGTAATATGTCTTTAATAATTCCATTAAATGTTCGCATCCTCTTTAAAAAAATTATTGCCACATATCGTTGGTCATGCTTAAATTTACTCATCACTCTTCGATGCATGCGCTTTTGCTCTAAGTCTCTAAAAATTCCTCTTATTTTTTTATTCATTATTTCTCATCTCGCTATTATAAAATACCTATGATTTAGGATGTGAAGATACTTATACAGCAAAGTATTCAGGATGTATACAACTGAATAAGATTATGGTAGAACCTATAATTTAAAATTTAATTAACAATGAGACTCGACTGCAAACGCAGAGATTAAAATATTCTCTGTGATTTTTATTATTTTCAATCGATGTTTATTCATGATAATTTCCAACATCTTCGAGCATAAGGCTCTCATCTAATTTGATCGTAAAAAAGCGAATTTTTGACTTGTCATCTTGTCACTGTAGCTCCTACATATGCAATACTTGTTATACAATATTCCTATCGTTTAATGGCTTCTACCTTAGTCGCGTGATATATTGTTTTTGCCATTTGTTCCCCTTACATTTAGATAAATACTATTATAAAATAGACTTATCGACAATCGGATCTACTTATAGTAATATAATTTATAGCAATTAGGGCATTGAATCGGCAAGTTAACGGAGAAAAATCCTTGGCCCTTGTTATTCCCAATTTACACGTGATGCAAATACAATAGCAAGACAATGGCATGAAAAATCCATGCAAGTGTCCACGAAACGTGAAGAATTCCAAGTTCCGAGTTAAGAAAAATTAGATTCGCATTTGTTTTGCATGAGTAATGGTATGAGCTTCAGACGCTCGGTTCTCTTTTTGCAATCCTTTCTAAGTAATGTGCAAGAGCGGATCCAACAGCCTGATCGACCAAGGCTATGACGGATTAACATTCTGCAAGCTTCAACAGGAAGACTGGTAAGAAAACAGAGATGCCGGGAGGAAATGCGGATTGCGCGCGGGAAAGAGTCGCAATCGTTTTGAGAGGGAACATTTAGGAACGATTCCTGCTCTATGCGCAGAACCCACCGAAGAATCATAGATTTGGAGTAAACATTGGACAAATGTAATTTTGCAGAAAGCTGCGTCAATACTTTCGTGCACAAATTGAGCGCAAATGCAAGGGAGCATTTTTTAAAAAAGGTATTCAATATGGGCCTCTGGTGAATGTAAGTTTATAGATGAGGATAAAGCGATTAATTTCCTGCAAAGGTATCCCAGTTTTCTGTTATGACTTTTTATGCATTTACAATGGAAGAGCTTATAAGAGGCGAGGAGACAAAAAACAGCAAAGATGGAAGATAAAAGGCAAAAGGTGCCTGAACGACGTAAATTTTCTCTTAATTAACGACCGCATTTAAAAGAAGAGAAAAAAAATTATGTCTACACTTTTAAACTAATAATGTAATAACGGTTAATTAATTCTGGGCATGATTAAACTTCCATTATCAATTATATCTGGCAGTAATAATAAACTTTTATATGCTCGATCGCGCGTACACATGCAGAGCACTGCTGAACATCCATCCAATTACACTGTGAAAGGTAATTAGAATAAGAAAGAGATGGAGAGATAGAGAGATAGAAAGAGAGATAGAGATGATAGAGAGAGAGATAGAGAGAGAGAGGCTCATGTGTCTTCTCTGGCAATGCGCAATTATTGAGATGCGCGCCCGTTAAGTTTTATTGGGCGGCTTTTTCATCGTCCTCATCGTTATTATCGTACGTTCCGTGATCATGAAATGGGCGCTTACAAAAAGTCAAATCCCCTTAAAAATCCAAAGGCTTGTAGGCGGCGATTTACCTCTACAGCTGCGATTCCTACGAGTTTTGTACGAAAATCAAAAACTTGGAGAGACGATGATTAATTTTCGTCACGTGTAAAAAAATCCACGTGAGATGTTCTACGAACGAATGATTCAACAAATCGTAACAAATATAAATTTCATAAAGAAACCACTAATCTGATATTTAACTATTTTACTCTTTAATAGTGTAGTAATTTGGCACAGTAGAAGGTGTCTTTCTTTCTATAATTTTTCGCATATTGAATAATTTAAGAAACAATTATATCGTTTGATTGATTGATATAAGTTTTTACCCTACGACAATTAATTATTGTATACAAAAATAATGAGCCGAGAAATAGGAATATGAAATGTAATGTTTTAATTTGAGTCAACGTATACTCTAACAATGTCATTTATCTAATAAAATAGAAGAATGTTTGAGCTTATTAATTAATTATTATTGTACGAATTGTATTAATTGTTACATAAATTATTGCTCAAACATTAAGATAGTTAATGAATTAAGAAATTATGAATCCAAGGAAGTTGGTAGATAATTAATTATCATATATATAATACGGATTTCGACGTACATATTTAGATACACACTTCTGTGAATATCAAACTTTTATAAACAAAATGTTTTGTATTTTTTTAAATCTCGTAACAAATATTTCCTCAATATATCGGCATGCCTCGTTTCTCAACTATCACAAACTTTCCTAAGTGATAATTCAAAATCTATTTTCACTCATCAATAACATTATTATTCAATGCCTTTGTTTTTACCGAACAATTAAATTTATAAATAAAATAATATTATATAGTATTAGCACTAATTAAAATATGCATAATTACCATTTCCGTTTTATAAATGAATGAAGTTGAAAAAAACGAATTCATTAATTGTAATGAAGCGCGAAGAAAAATATAAATAAAGAAAATATAGTATGCGATTATAATACTAGTATAGCATAATTGTGATGTCTTTGTGTATAGACAAGGACAGGTTCCTTCGGGTCATCGATATTAATTATATATACAATCAATGTATTACTCGAAGATCAAACTTAAAATGCGGGCTTTGAATAAATTTTTCTCAATCAAAGTACATAAAGTTTATATGAAAAATTAAGCGAATCCACATTGATAAAAGATCTTATTTGGATAATAATATCACAATTGTACTTCTAATATAAATAAACAGGGCGATTTGATTTAAAAAATGATATAGGAAGACGTTAGGTACGTAAAATAAATTTATATTTGGTCGAGACATTTCACTTGAATTATGGACAAAAGAATCATTATTTCTAGTTACACTTGTGTATTTATGTAATAAATGTTATGTATTGTTATTATACGTATATTTTATGACGTACGAAAGTTATGATATGCATTCGAGAATGTATTTTCCTATTATATTGTTTACATTATTGCCGAGATTTCTATTTTAAAAAATGATTAGAATTTACAAAGCGTCTAGTTAATCGATGACTCAGAACAAATAAGATCTCTTTATCACTTTAATATTATTGGTCACGGGTCACATGAAACAGCATCTTATACTGTCTAATTTATGACAATTGAATTATAAAATGAGGCATAATGATGCTGTTTTAATTTGTAAATAACGAAGTACCGTGCTTTAAATAAACATGAGTTCTTACGTGCGTAAAGTAATGATAAAAGTATTAAAAAGCGCCGCAAAAACGAAAAGAATTATAGCCAAAAATAGGATAAAAACAAACAGCGCTATGCAATAAAAAATTGCGTTATACAAAATATTGCACAAGCGATGTAGAGATGCGAGTGCGCGGGTGTTTGTTTTTCGCGAGTATTTTTTCGCAATATATCGGTAGAGGGCCTTGTCTATAAAATTCATCCTAATTAATCCTGAAAGTCGGCCGTTGGCAGATAAAGGCCAAGCCAGACGCCGTTAAGTACGGACTCATAGAAATCGCCATGGGCACTATATATATTACAAATGTCGGAGAGTCGTTATTTACATAATCGGCGGCTCAGGCGTCGCGCATCGTTAGTAAACAGAGAGATCGTCCGGTTAATCGGCGCGACTGGTTAGAACCGCGGCTCGAGACAACGGCGGCAGCAGCAGCAGCAGCGACCGGTGCAATTTTCGCCTGCGATTATCCCCGGCGTGCGCGGATCCGCCGGGGAGGGCGCGGGAAAAAACCCGAAAAGCCGATAGGATTCGCGGGAAAATCGCTCGGCTGTGCGCGCAGGCGTAGTCGCGCGTCATTGCGCAATGCGAGGAGCGGACGCTATAAAAGCGGCAACTTCAAACGACCCTGAGTGCAGTGCGTTGGCAGCCCGAGTCAGGCAGAAGTTAGCGCGCCGAGCCTATTGAAAGCCCATCGAGAGCCTTGAGTTCGAGGGGACAATTGGGAAGAAGCGTCGGAATAATGGGGTGGACCGAAGTCGCGTTGGCCTCGGTGCTCTTCGTCGTGGGCGCGACGGCCTCGCCCTTTATCATGCTCGAGCCGTCAAGTGGTGAGCGACGGGCGCTGCTTATTCCCCGAGCCCTTCCTCTCGTTGTTGGCTGGGCCCTTCTCCCGTTTCCCTCGACTTCCTGGACTATATAACCTCGACGAGCCTGACTTTTCACGCGTCAAACCGCCGGCTAATGCAATCTGCCGATTACCTGTTTATACTCGATGCTTTCCTCGACTTATCCTTCCCGTACTTGCCCTGGCGCGCTTACCTTTTTGCCAGCATTTTACAAGCCCTTGCGCAATGCACCCGAGTGCATTCGCTAACAGGGGCTACTCTCAATAACGACGTTTTGTTTGATCTGCGGCTATTACCCTCATTGCCCCCCATGATTGTGATGGTGATAACTAAGGCATAATTTAAGATTCATCTCTTATATTACGGCCGCGGACGATTCTTTTATTCGTGGATCTTGATATGTCTAGAGCTTAGTAATGCAGATTAAAGTTAAAACAGATTTCTTGAGAACGAGGCGAACTTGGTTTAGCAGTACAGGTTACAGTCCCGTTTAGAATTACAAGCCATTAGAAATCGTTCCCTACATCGCTACATTAGATGTCCTTTTTTTAATTTGTTATACTTAAAAGCCTTAATTTGCTCGAAACGTCGAATGGACATTATTGAATAATTATTGAAATGATCATTGCGAAAGAATACTCTTAATTCTGAGGCCTTCGGTGAAATGAAAAATCAGACGCGAGAGAGAAAAAAATTCAGTTTCCTTTTGAAAATGTGCTCCACGTCAATTCGAGCACAAATATTTTATAGGATTGAATTCGCCAATCGATTTGACTTATTCTTAATTGTATCTAGAATTGCAGCCGCCAATGATCGACAGTAATACTACATTGGCGACAGACCTGACCCCACCCAAAGAAGAAACACCCAAAGGAGTCACAATATTTGTGATCAACCTATTGGCAGTGACCAATCTCACGGAATTTCTTAAAGAATCTAACGAGGTGTCGAAAGAGGAGTCCGAGGATTCGCCCAATGAAGCCAAAATAGGTAATGAAATGGCTATTGATTATCAATAAGAATATAATTGAGCATATTAATTGTGTCCAATAAATTTTTTACAAGAGCTGTCAGTGCAATTAAAATTTAATTTCCTCGAGCCTCCGTGGCAGCTTCGCTTTACGCTGCGAAGTTAAAACCAAACCGGTCGTTTACTTAATTGAAGGGGGCATTACACGTGTGAAGATTTGATTTAATTATAGCGCTCGCGCCGGTTTGGCCGATAAGTAAAGTTAAAAGCCAATGGCACTTTAAAAACGAAGCCCAATCGCTTACAGAGTTACTGTCTACGTACTTGCTGGGCATCGAGACCAAAGAGGAGAACAAGCTGGTGGACTTGGACGAACTGGCCAACGGCCTGCTCGAGAAGGGCTACAACATCAAGAAGATCGGAAAGGACGGGTCGACTCGGCTCATTAAATTCAACATGGACTCCGTCGAGAGCGACACCTCGAACGAGGTCGTGAAGAATAAGGAGGAGAAGAGCGTGGAGAAGAGCTCGGAGAAGAGCTTGGAGAAGAACGAGGTGAAGAGCGATGAGAGTACAGGCGATGCCGAAGAGTCCGGGAAGCTGCGCAGGAAGAGGAGCCCTTGCGTCGGCTGTAATCTCGATTACCTCAGGTCCAAGAGGCACGGATACGGTCACGGCCGTGGGCCCTGCGTTGGAGGATGCAATCTCGGCTTCAACCCGAGTAAGGACATCGGCCATTTATATCTATACATATATACATATATATATATTTATATGCTTATGTACTTATGTCAGGGTTAGTCGAGTAGCGATTCCGGCCCGCGACCCCACACTAGCTGGACAATTTTAAAATCGAGTAATCGAATAACAGCAGCTATTGTTCTCCATTTATTATTTTAAAACCCTATATGCAATAAAGGCAAAGTACAGAAGCAGACTTATTTTTATCAGGGGTTGCTGTTTTATTTACGCTACAGATACTAGCTTTTGAAATATTACGATATGCTCGGTGGAATCACATTACAAATATCGCTCTCGTTATCCAATTGATATGGACATTTTTTTTTTGTCTAATAGGACAACCATCTTACCCACAACCGATCTATCCACGACGGCCGTCCTATCCACAATACGGCAACAAGTGAGTTAAACATAATAATCTTATTGAACTTTTTTTACACGTAAAGAATTTCTTAATCGAACGATAATTCAATAACCACGCAAATGACTCTCTTAGAAAGTAAGAACGCTTTGTGATTTTTCTCAATTCAATGCAAAATAATTGTAAGGACAAGTCCGTTGAATGTTTAAAACAAGGGACGAGCTTTTTCATTAATACAAAGACTTATTTATCGGTATGTTTTTTTTTTTTTATATATAAGATAATTCTGCATTAGCTTGCATAGATTCCAGTAAAAATTCAAAGCACTACATACATTTTGTATTTCCTCAGTTATGGAGGTGGTGGTAATGGATATGCCACCGCACAAGCATCTGCCTCTGCCTCAGCTACCGCCGGAGGCTACGGGGGAGGTTACGGGGGTGGTTACGGGGGAGGTTATTGATAATTGATCTTCCAATTTTATACTGATTTCCGTGCATCGTTTTGTTGCAGATAATATTAAAAACAGAGATTTTTTCCATATCATGCTCTAATTGAAGACGATTTAAGCTAAAAGTTTCAATCTAAAGTTACTCTTTACAAAATCCATTTTAAATTGATAAAGAGAATCTGACCAAAGATCGAATCTTCGTTTCATGCGATTGTAAATTACTCTTATAAAACTTTATGTTTTAATTATTATTGAATAAACAATTCGTACTGTACTTGGCTTTTATTGTTTTATTCTTATGAAATACATTTTTTAAATTAAGTCATCGATTCGGTAATTATGGATAATTTTACAAAACAATATATTATCGAAGCACATGCAAAATGTTTGCATTAGCAATAGGTTGTAAATGCTTTTAAAATCTATTTAAACGTAAACTTAACGATTTATCACAAGAATGACCCATTAAAATCACTTTTTTATTTATTATGGCTACAAAATTTACTTGTATCAGCATCATGTTAAACATTAAGTCTTATGAACATTGAGTACAATTATAGTGCGTAATATTTTAAAGAATCTTGAACAACAAAATTTTTTGAATAATTTACATTTTAAGTACTTTAATTAAGAAAACCAGTAGGCGATGAAGATATAAAAAACATACTTGTGAGACAATTGGACAATTTATAAAAAAATTATTATATTGGTCTATGGCTTTATTCGCAAAGAAATGCTTTTATGAAAAAATACGATTGTTTTTTTTTTTTAAATCAAATTTATCTATCTGATTAAAATCTTCATCCTGTAAAAAATTTTTGTTTTGGCTTCAAATTTTATATTGTAAAGGGAAAGCAATTTTTTAAATATCCATATTAACATGTTTTCAAAGGTATTAAAAAAAAAACTAATTTTATACTAATGCTATTAACCATTTATATGCAGGATAAGTTCAGTGTCAAATTTACCCAAGTTAATTCATTCAAGATTCATAGAGTAAAGCTTTACTTTACTGAACCGCTTGTAAAATACGAATTGGCAATTGAAGAACAAGTATTTATGCCGGGATTTCGTTTGTGAACGCTTGTCATAAACTTATTCCAGTTCTCAGTGGATCTATTAGTGCTACGATATCTTATTTCCATTTAGCACTTAAAGTACTCATTGAATATTAAGGTCCTCAATGCTTTTAAACATCATTATTTTAAACAATAATAATGATTATCAACATAATACCGATGGCAATTATTTAGCGGAACTCATAATAATAAGTTGTTTGCACAAATAGATAAAATTGACTGTCCCAACCTAAACGGTCTCTTTCAAAGAGACAAAGACAACCTTAAGAACTTTTTAATTAATTTGATTAAATTATTACAATGATATGATAATCAATGTACGAGATACGTGAGATTTTTTTAATCTTTTAGTATTAATAGACTCTTAATAATTAAAATATTTTGATTAAAATATTTTGATAAATTAATATTTATTTCATATTATGCTTAATTTCTTTACGATTAATAAGTACTATAAATTTTTATATTTTATTTTTTGACAATAAATCTGTCAAAAGTTCGATGATATTAATTATTAAAGTATATAAATAATATTTTAACAAGATGTGTACCTATTATATATTTTTATTTTGACCTAACACAATTTAAATTATTTGTAGACGTTTTTCAATTTTTTAAAATAATTTCTCATATAAATATATTTATTTTGCTAAAAAAAATCTCATAAATGAAAACGCTAAATAAGTTCTATGAACATAATACTGTATTGTATATAATACGTAATACTGTATTAAAATTGAGATAAGTATTTGAAACTCTAAAACTATTGACTATAATTTATGAAGATTATTATATTGATGATATCATCAATACTGTTTACTTAAACGAGTGTGCATTCGTCTATTTTCATCTCACCTTACACATATCATACATTACTTCTATAAAATTATGTTTTCGAGGTTTTTTTTATTTCCAATCATGCTAATTTCTTCCTAGAATTTTCGTAATCGCTAGTAATCACAAATTTTTACTTGCATCAGTGAATGGCGAACACTAAGAAATTTAAAGTCAACTTGCCAGTACTTTATCGTGTCGGTTAAAAGGCTCTAACGATTACTGTAGCCATTTTTATAATGTGTAGGCAATTACTGCGCTATTTCAATGTAAAGGTACATAACGGTAATGACGTTTATTTTCTTGATTCATCTTTTCGTTTTATCTCTCAATTATCAAAAAAGAGTTATTCATTCTTTTAACAACAGGTAAGTTCTGGATGATTAATTATTTGTTCACACGTATATCGTATTTGTACCCAAACCATATGTAATTATATACGTATTTATAAAAGTGACTTTTTCATAAATTTACTGTCATTCTTGTTTAATGATGTTTCGTGCGAATATACAGTAGTGAATTATAGCCAGAATAAATTCCAAATTATAGAGGAAATTATAAAAGTGCATCATAAGTGCATGTTTGTGTATAATAAATTTTTTGTTTAACAAAAAAAACGAGATATTTGAAATGTGTCTAAAACTGTATGAAAAAATAATTATCACCACGACTATATAATAATGCACAGACGCGCTTTGATTTTTTCTTTAACTAGAATACAATTAAATTCTAAATTTTTCAACAGCAGTCAATTTACAAAATAAAGACATTTGATTCAGAAAAAATTAAGCAAATGGAGGTATTAAGTATTGGTTTATAATTTCTATTGAGTATTGTTAAATAAAATTAATGACAATAAGAAATCTGATTGTTGATAAATTAAAGCTAACAAGCTAAGATGAAGGTTCAATTCAACATTTAACTGTTTATATAAATAGAGTTAGAAAAAAAGTTTTACTCGTATTGCATCTACCGAATATGGTTTAGGGAAAGGATGTTTTAAGGAAGAAATGCATGTGAACAAGATGAAAATAACTATATAAATCTTGTCATTTAAATACATAAAAGTGTGTAATAATCAATTATTTTAAGCAAATATTGCAAGTGGTGGACACCAAATTAGCATATAAAGTTAAAACATAGTTAGCAAGATATCCAGCAAGTGGGAAACGTCAAAAATTTGCATACGTTGATAGAGTAGGTATATGCCTTGTGTAGGATGAGATTTTGATAAAAATCGAACGCCCTTCATTGATCGTATTTTTCATAAACAATTTGATTGTTGATAATACATTTTGACGATAGCATAAAATAATTGTTTTCTGAAGCATGTATAATCAGGTTGCTTTATACGTATAATTAAGGGATTTAAATAAAACATACGCAGTAAATCAAGAACGTTACGTTGGTTATATAAAATTATTAATAGTTGTTAGATAAAAATATAAAAATACAAGTAGCTTAGTAGAGTATATAAGATGAAAATATAAACAGCATAGTCCATACATATAATTACTTGATGCAGATTCATTTAATAATTTGACAAGTAACAGGCATGGAGGGCTTTGAAATTCACATAACAATGAAAAGCAAACCAATGAGTTAGAAATGTGAAAAAACACTTATGGTCCATGTAGACATAAACTAGTATATAAAACTAATAAACATCGGTAGAAAAAACTATACCGAACTTCATATTATTATCGTGTAAAAACAAAGAGTTGTAAAATAAACAATTCAATAAAAACTTTAAATATAAAACTTTTTAGATGACAATTCTAAAAAAATTTATTTAATAATAAATATAAATCATTAATGAAATAATAAATATAAAACTTGCTCATTAATATATCTACTTTAAAAAATAATCGTGAAGATTATTTCAGAATAAGTTTGGGAATAAAAATTTCTATCTTGTTGAATAATATGTAGCGAACGTAAGATAGAAAAAGATGAAAAATTATATTATTACTAAAACTGTATTGAATGAGGAATTCTTATGGATTAGTTAACATTATATTATTGTTAAAGTAAAATTAAAACTGGTAAAATTTATTTACTGGTAACATTTTTGTTCAATAAATATTTAATGTTAAGTCTTATTCTTGATATGATATCAAAATTTAAAATATTATTGAAGTAACAAAAGCTATGAAAATTTTGATTTTTGAAAAAAATTCGAAAAAAATTTTGTCAAGAATAAAAAAAAAAAATGCTTTACTGCTCTTATTTATTAAATCGCGTGAGGTTTGCAATTAAAAAAATGACTATAAATTAGGAAATAAAAGTATGAGTTAATAGTAAAAATGATTAATATTTAACCATGATAAAAATTTTAATATGGTAATATATATATTTGTATAAAGGATTTCACATCAATGTATACACGAGAACTGGATGTATAATGCATTAAGTTTCTATGCTTATTAAGTCTACAGTTACATTAAATATGGTATTAAAAATTTTACAGTTGCATACGGTTTGAGCGTATAAAATTAGATAGTGGGCATTTATTAGAACAGCGTAGTTTGGTATTTTAAAACATTTTGTGATAAATTATACGAATCGTGAAGTAAATTACTAATATTTTTTTAGTATTACATAAATCACATAATCTCAACCTATCGCTAAGTATATAAAACTTAAGAAAATAAGCTTGGAATAAATTAATAACGATTTTACAGATAGAGACCGAATGACTGAATGGCTTATAAATTATAATTAAATCGACGACTTCAACAGTTAGGATTAATGTAATAAACTCTTTCTCAATAATAGAGCTTTCCATATTACAAACATTGTACCAATAATATTTTGCTTATTAAAAGAAAAAGAAAGGAAACAACTCTCGAGCAGCTTACACTGGCACTAATAAAACAAAGCATAACAAATTTAGCGATTAAATTAATGTATTATCCCAGATTTAAAAACACCATCGCATTTATCGGGATGCAGTCGAACCGAGTCAAGCGTACAACTTTATTCCACCATCATTATGTCGGAAAAGCCAGTGAAAGGATTTGAAACCCGTCTACTAAGCACGTGTCGTGCCCACGATCGCGTACCATAACTTACAGTAAACAGACAGTAGAGTATCCGTAGTAAGCGAGTCTAGGTCTTGGTCGAGGCGCGGGATAATCTGGGTTTGCAGGTCACCGTATCGTTTGAAATTTAAATACATGCTCTGGTGGCCGGTGGATAAGCTCCCAGATGGGACTCTGATTTCTAGGCAAACAGACATTGCGATTGAGTTGTAATTTGGCCGGGCGCTGTCATTTGTTTTCGAGAAAACTAACAGTTTAGCGCAGATGATTTAAGAAGCATCTCTGGGTACTTTAGGAGGGCAGTTAAGACCTCTTTAGGCTGCATTAAGTCATGCTCTGCTTTATTGTACATGGCAAATTACTGATCAAAACCACGCTAAGAAAGTCACAATTTAATATATTTATACTTAAAATCATACATTTTGTTAATATCAACGATCATCCTCATGTTAGGACAAATTTTGGACAATAATAGATGTGAGGAGGACGCAAATTATAAGCCAATCAATTGAGTTAATTCTATTCATCGTTTATCTCATTTTCAATTGATAATGCCAACTGTCGAACAGCTGTCTTCTGTACTAAAAAAATTGCCGGGGACTCTTAAGCGAAGGCAAAAAATGAGTGTCCTCCATCGACTCTGCCGCTACTTCGGATAACGTACACTTGGTCGGGAAAAGGAGTTCTCCAGTCCAAACGATAGAGAGAAGATAAATTGGATTAAGTTCGTCAAGCAGTTTCCAATTTTATGAAATAGATACCAGATAAAAAGGTGGCGTCTTCAATCCTCTGTTTCGTAATGCCGGCAAAGGCGATGTGAAGTCTGATGGCAATTGGATTTGGAGCGGGAGCTGAAAACCGGTTCCGCGGCCCGAAAAGGACTCCCAGTTTCCGAAAGTACTCGGTGAACTGTGAAGTTCATTCTACAGGACCGATGCCGATTACACGGATGAAATAAGAAAAATGCAAATCTGCCCGCCGGCGATTCAGCCGAAAGGCAATTATTTCGCACCTGATTTGAAGGATCTCGAATTCGCGCCGCAAAATTACGCTGTTCTGAAAAAACAAACTAAGAGAAACTAAGTAGCTCGCAGATTGTATTTTATAATTGGCCGTTTCGACTCTTCTCTTATAGCTTCGTTACGAGGTGTAATGGATCCACATTTTCGGGGCACTGGAGCATTAAAGGAGAATTGGGGCAAAGCCAAATTCTTTTCAACCTTAATCAGTGACTTGCAGCACTTTAATAAAAGTGGAACAGTATTCATCTTTATATCATTTAATTTATTTAATGTTAATTTAATGTTACTTATTTCGATACTTTTTACAGTGTTCCTTCATATAATCGCGATGATGTAAAATTTTAAAGGTTAATTATTATTCAATATGAGAACGTTCCATATTTATTTGAAATTGAGCGCAATAAATCAAGCGTTACATGAGATAAAATGACAACAACAAATTTCTTTAAACCAAATGAATAGGCGAATAAAGTTTTTTTAATAGTAAAACCGGCAAACCAAGTTTTACGAATAAGAAAATGTACTCCTTTAAAATTAATTTTAAAAGTTCAATGTGCGCAAGGACAATATTTAAAAAAATTTATTTTTTATATTTATTTAAACCAAAATGTAATGGGTTTAAGGAAAAAACTTATTAGTTATTAAATTTAACGCCAAATTCTCGAAAAAATAAAAAATAAATAAATCTGTAAGTAAAAATTTTTTAAAAAAAAATAATAAAATGTAATTAAAGGATTTTGTTAATATGACCAACTTATAAGACCTTCATAAATATGAAATCACGATAAAATTAATTTTACGTTTGATTAATTCTTATTACAAGCTTAAATGTTTTTGACTTTTATCGACACTTTCAACTCATCCTAATATAAGATTTTGCTATTCGGAATGATTCGTTAAATGATTTATATTTAACTCTGTAATTTATAAATATTTAAAAAGACTAAAGTGATTTTTTTGTGTAACCCTAACATACCTGTATTAAATTTTAAAGTAGATCTGTATGGAAATGAAAGCTTATATAAATATTATGCCAATATTGTATTTCTCCAATACCCCGGATTACGCTTGCCGTTTATTTAAATTTTTATTTAACAATACTGCTCTAATAATAAATTCTAATAATAATAATAATAATAATAATAATAATAATAATAATAATACTGCAATCGCAATTTATTTTCCGAATAAAAAAATTATGCACTATTTATTCCCTACCGAAGTAGTTACCAAAGAAGATAAATAATAATTTTGTCTAGCCCTTAAGAAAACGGGACATCTTTTAAAATATTGTCCAATACGAATAGGCAAGGCATTAAGATCGAAGAAACTCGCCAGAGTGGATTTCTAATGGACGTTATAATTACTGAAATCGATCGTAAAAGTCAATGGCGTGCCATTGCAAAGTAACAATAGGCTTGTAGAAACGGAGGCAAGGAGTGGAAAGCCATAAGAGTAATGAGCGGCATTTGTGCTTTTCGCTGATGAGAGGCGAAGTCACCGGCCCGTCAAAGGGCTCGACCAGGATCAGTCGGCGACTTTCGCCGCAGTGGTCACTCGGCGAGACGAAGGCATAAAGTCGAAAGGGGAGCACCGCGATCAAGACAAGCCGTCAATTCCGAAGGTCGGTACACCGTATCCGAGACGAGAGCATCCTTAATCTCTGCGGCAAGGTTATTGGCAGTTGCGGCCGTTTCCTTTAAATCTGTATCTATGACCATTTCCATGCCCTTCGGTAGAGGAGGAAAGGGGCGAAAGAGACGGGACGGAAAGAGAGAGAGAGAGAGAGAGAGAGAGAGAGAGAACGGGCGAGATGAAAGGATATTTCGCTACCGTTAGAACTTTTATCTGCAGCTCCTGGGCCATCATTACTCGCTTTTTCTGACCGCGTCGTTCCATCCTTTGCTTTTCGATGAAGCATACGCTGCTCCTGCTCCTGCTCCTGCTCCTGCTGCTGCTGCTGCTGCTGCTGCTGCTGCTTCTCGGCATCCATCTCGACGATTCTATTAAAACGAGCTACGCGCATCTCGTGTAAGCCGTCAGTTTGTGTACTCGTAAATCTGTGCCCCCGTAATACCTGAGCCGCGGCATTCGCGTCTGTTATTTTGCACGTTCGAGACAGGATAGAGATCAACTTAATGTGAAATCGATTCTTTTGTTGCGGAGAAATTCAAGGAGTTCGCTTCGCAATTTTGCGTTACGAGCCTCTCAATTGTCTTTTTCTATCTTTTGCTCGTTTTCACTCATTCACTCTTAATTAGAGCCTCTGCTTACGGTTTACCATAATAAAAATCATAGCTTTAGGATTTGTTTTTAAATACGTTATTCCATACAATTTTTATTAACGTGACATTCCTATTTAATGCATTCCAAATCACTTCTCTTCGATGAATTACAATGAGTAATTGCTTTATAGAAAATATTGGTATCGATATTAATATACTATACACGAGCAGTTCTCATTTACTATTAGTGCATAACAAGCATTAATGCAAAATTTTTATTTTTTTTTAATTTTATTTAACTATTTTTTAGTAATATAATTTGTATATACCTTGTATTAGTATTCATTTTAATTTTAACTATACATCTATTACATCTCAATAAGATATTCTATAAATCTTAATTTATACTCTGATTTTATAGTATTATAATACGGATTACAAAAGTACTGTAAACAAAAATGTTTCATTTAAATAAGATATCAAATTTTTCTTTTGCTGCTCTTTTTTCAAACGCGTTTAATGTTATTACAGATAATGAAACTAAACGGTAATCAAGTATTTTGTAATATACTGTAATATGTTATTTTCCTTAATAAGACTCTTAGAATAATGACGTTAAAAATAACTCATTAAAAATATTTTCATTCAAACTTATTATTGAATATTTTTGATCGATTTATAGTTTAATTTGGAATGCTACATAATGTAAATGCCTAACGTATCTTCAATTTGTCGTGCTACAGTAAGCTTTAAATGAACAATCGTAAGATTAAATTACAATAACTCATATACATTTGTTATCATAATTTGCATTAATGAATGATCCTTAAAATCATTGATTCCTATAATGAATAGAGAATTATTTATCATAAGATTCAACATTGAAGAAAATAGAAATTAAAGAATCAAAAGGTTAATGTATAAAAAAATGCCCTTGGATTGTAGAAGATCATATTTTCTTGTGTAAGATTAAGTTACCGATCAATCAATTATGATGCGCGTTGCTCCCAATTTTACGATAAGTTAAATGGTGTAGAGATATTAGGAAGAGGTCATATTATGCAATCGAACCTCATTGAATGCCGAACGCAGTTTATCGATCGTGAAATTAATAACGATGCCGCTTTAATGAGTCGCACAATGATTCTGCTTTATCATTTGTCAGGCTTCAGATTACTCGTTATTACCCCAAGAACAATTAAAGCTACATGTAAGTTTAAATAAAATCTAAGATATCTAACAAAGATCGAATAAAACATGGGAATCAAACGCGAAGGTAGGAGAGATTGTCATGGAATTAAAAATGAATTCGTATTGTTAAGAAGATCAACAGGGCTTCCGGTATCGAGAAATCGGAGGGTTCACGAGCTAAGCGTCACTAAAGCGAACTTCAGCCTTTGGCAGATCCGTTAAAATATTTCAGGAGCCAGTCAACGGTAATAAGACGCTAGACGCGGTTATGATTTTGCTCTCGGATTCATACTCGATCCATAGGGCGTGAATAAGGAGCCGCATAAATAGCGAGCAGGACTGAACTCTAGGACCAGTGTCCCGGTTCAATAGTCCCCCCCCCCAGGCTTCGGATTAAAGTCAAATGCCGGCGTGGCCTCTCGCCTCGCGCCCGCGCCAGAAATTTGGACCAGGTGCCGGGGAGAGAGTCGCGGCCCGGGGAGGGGCAGATAGGCCGAGGCGAGGGGAGAGCCGACCACCGTAGAATATAAAGCCGAGGCTGCGCCGGATACGGCATCCAGTACGAGTCCAGAGATGCGAGTCGGCGGGATGCTGGGAGCGAGCTGCACCAACGCCATTGTGATCGCGCTGCTCCTTGCGGCCCGTGCGAGTGAGTTCGGCCTCGGGCCCCTGCCTACGGTGGCCCCTTGAGAAAAGGGGCTCCGCGAGTGTGCGAGTTAGTGCGCGAGCGTGTGCCGGGATCCCGGAGGGCTGCTGATTAGCGAACGACCCTTCGCGGCTACCGATGCCCCCCCCCTCCCGACTCTGGCCTCCGAGCCGACACTTGAGCGCGATTACCGGAATCCATCCCTCCTGTCTGACGGAGTCGAATTATCGTGTGCATTCTTTGTCTCGTTAGCCAAGCACTTTTATCGACGCTCCTTCGGATTATCACTGCTATTTGAATATCCTTCGTGGTGCGTTGCGCGTACTTTATACAAAGGGAAGGACTACGAATGTCAGATGCTTACCTCGTGGCAGGGAATCGAGCGGATAGTCATAAACTATTAGAAATCTTTCTCAGCCTTAATTCAAGCGATCGTTCCAATGCTTGGTCGTTAATTCTTATTGATTTATATTAAATTACAATTCACGAGTGGAAAGATTATTATTAAATTACAAATACAAACTAAAATTTATTCGGACTGAATAAATTTGTTCACCAAGTCAATGGTTTTTATTGGTTCTACATAAGATAACCAATTTTACATTATTATAAGTGGTATAATCTTTTATTTATCACTTGATCAAAATTAGTTTACAAAAGTTGTCATTTATTCTTTTACATTTCATAATATAAGGGTCATTTACTATTAGTGCAATGTCTAAAAAGTATCGAAATTTCTTTTCAATAGAGTTTGTATAATTTTCATCGAAATATATCATGTACAAAGAGTTGAGTGCGTATGTCCAAAATTATTTTTTTTTTTTCATATTAAAAGTGTGATTTGAGATAAGCTTCTTTTGTAGTGAAAATTTGACTATACTTAAAAATCTAAAAATATTCGCAACACAATAGTTTTGAATTCAATAGTAATTTAATAGTGATGAAGTATTGATAAAAATAAAATCGAAAAGAATTCGAAATTAAAATGTAACCTCATATTTTCATGTTACAATTTTTTATTAGATAATTAATACTTTTCTAAAAATCTGTAGCGTTTGTCGGCTTTAATTCATTAATAACTAATAAATTATTAGTATTTAACTGATTCAAAAAAATTTACTCTGTTGAATTGTACGTAATTTTAAAACAAATATAACACAAACGTTTAATTTTATCGAACCCTTATCAAATGAAAATCGTATTAATTAATTATTTTAATAACACGAGCAAATAGTTATTGAGTCTACGGTAAAAATTAATTTAGCTTTGACATTTTTTGTTATTTAATATTGTATTTATTACATTTTCGTATACAATAATTAGTATATAAATTTTCATTAAGTATAAAAAGCATGTTTGTATTTTCTTTTGAGTAATCTTTGGCTATCTTGCGATAATTTCGTTTATAAAGAATAGTTTTTTGTATGTTTAGATGCACTACCCCTACAGTATTTGCCGGAAATTCCTGGTTACATACCTGTATACATCAGGTATGGTGACCAACCTTTAGAAGATATTAATCCTGTCTTAGCAGAAGCTTTCAACGAATCGCCACGCATTTTAAATGTAACAGTAATTTCAAGATAAATTAATATCATATGAGAAAATTAATATTAAAATGCTAACAGTGTTAAATATTTAATCTGTGTTATAAATATACATAGTATCACATTATAAAGACTTATTGAATATTTTTTAATTCTAAATTAATATTTATGTACGATCCATACAATAATTTTAATTAAATCATTATGAATTAAAACTTTTCATTGATTGATATATTAATATTTACAGTATACATTAAAATAATTATTTTTGTTAAATATTAGTAATACACTGTGATAAATAAATAAATAAGAATTAAATTAAAACTTATTGTGTAAATTTTTTTTATTAAGTGAGGTGATTTATATGATTTTTTAAAGAGTATTCGAGAAATTCCTTTGGATGAGCCTCCGTCAGAAAGCTTTAATAAAGATTTAACAGACAGAAATGATATTCAGTTAAATTTTAAAGAAGAAACGGCACCTTTAATTGCGGCCAAATTACTATCCAACAAATTGATTTCCATCACACCCCAAGAAATCAGTAGCTCTTCCCAAAAATCAGAATCACAGAAACAAAATTATGCAGGTAAATAAATACATAATTTTATTTTATTTAAAACAACGCCTAAAATAAATTGAAATTATTTTTACAGATATCTAAATTATTACCGTTAAATCACAGTAATATTAAAGCAATTACAGAAGATATTAAGCAAAATAAATGAAGTAAACGATTTTTTTTATATTAGGCAATACTGATGTCATTTTTGATATCTACAAAGAATTACATAAAAAATTTATTGCTTACATAATTGTTAAATTAGCGGAAAATTATTGATAAATTCATATTGCATTTAAAAATATTCTCTAGAATAAATTTAAAATAGAAACAAACTTTGATGTTAAAATATTAAACTATGATAACAGAAAATATATTTAGTAGTATAACACTACATTGAATTTTTAATTAATATAAACAAATTAAATATTATAATTCAATTCTGTATGATCTACACTTTTCACAGAACTTTGTTTTGATTTACAGAATAAATTCCAATAATTGCAGATTAATAAACTACATTTTTGTCAATAAAGATATTTTTCGATTATTCTTTGCGTAAAACTTTACGCGTATTTTCAATCATAATAAATATTATAATGAAGTAAGGCAATTAATGTATGGTCTTAAAATATTAAAAGAAAAGTACTGTTTAACAAATAATACACTAATGATTAAAAATCAATTGTCTCCTGAAACATTATAAAGAAATGTGTAATTTGATTCAAAATAGACTTTCTTTTCATTGATTTTGCTGAACTTTACATCTTTATATCACTTAATTACTTGGCACATGTCTATAAGTAAAAATAAAGTATTGGTACATTGGTAATAAGTGCATCAACATGTACAATATATTGACCAATTTTTATGGAAAATACATTGCAATAGTCAAAATAAATGAAAATAATCATATACGTAATCGGCAATAATTATTTACATCGTTTTATTATATTATAAAGGTAATTAGTACAAAACCATATTATTAACTACATTATAATAAATTATAGATCATTATTTATAAAGATTAATACTTTTTTTTTAAAAAATAGCTCACAATTTATAGACTTAATTAATTTAACTGCGTTAAAATAATTACATTTTGTGTACTTATATATATATTCGATACCACGAGTACTAATTATATTGATACCGTGAATTCGATTTGAAATCATGAATGTCTTTTTTTTATACTTTTTGTGAAAAGGTATAATATATAGTAAACTTTCAAAAAATCACACTTGATTGTATTTTCTCTTTGAAGCATTGATTTGAATTAAAACAAGGTAAGTTTGGAAATATATGATATAAACTTTGTCCATCAAAGTTCTAATATTTATAATTTTACATTTTCATTACTATTTTGTTTTTATTTTTATTAAATTATGAATGTTCTATTTTTTAATCAAAAACAATGATTTACTTATGCTTAACAGTCTTACATAATATTTATTACTACTCTAAATATGTATATTTGTTAATAAATTCAGTAGGTGTGCCGCAGCTTGTATTTTTATACTGGGTTACATCTTTTAATTGCAATTATTTATTTATTTAAAATATTATTATATTACTCCATAGGAAATGTATAATAATTAAGTTTTGATAACGTTTAGTTGATAGAATTATGATGATATGAATGCAGTTACCAGATAAACTTAGAATTAAAAATTTTTTATGAAAATAAACATAAAACAACTAATAAATAAATAAATATATATATATATATATATATATATATATTGTAGCTTGTGCACAGCAATAATTATATATTCCTTTTTATTCGAAAATTGAAATAGCAATATTTATTAGAGAGCTTCTAACATTCAATTAACTTCTCGACCAACAATGAAAAATACTATTGAATTTATCTAAATGTGATATCTTCAAATGCCCTGTCGGTCAACGTTAATAGTTAAAGTGAAAGGACCCGAGGTCTGATGTTGCACACGACGGTGTTAGATTATCTATAATGGATCCTTAAGACTTGTTTTTACAACTACAGGTCTCAGTCAAGATGTGGTGTATTTAGGTTTACAGGTCAATTTATTGTTTTGCGATGGCATATCTAACACAGTTAGTGTTTAAAGTACCTAAATCATTGGAAAAAATAAAAAAAATATAACATTGGTCAACATGTTTGGTAATTATTTGTAAGTCGAAGCATAATTTTGAAAATTTGTCTAATATTCATCATTATTTAGCTGGCATTAAAATATATTATTAAACATTTTTTATTAGTAAAAGTTTAATCTTACCCGGGTAGAGATTATTTTAAAATCTATAAATCATAGAATGTATCACTTACTTGTTATTTTTTTTTAATTTATGAAAAATATTACTTAAAAAAAATAATGAATATTAGTCATCTCTATTTCTACGATAGGCATTACAATTATTATTTAGATAAATATTTTACGGTAAAATTAAAAATAGAAGCTTTTAAAATTGTTAAATTTTTATGTCAAAATCCAATAGGAAGCCAAAATCCAATTGTGCAATCAATTTGAAATTTTCTATAAAAATGACAATTATCATTATATTATTATAAGTATATAAGGTATTAGAAAATATAAACGTAAACATAAATCATGTCAGAAGTATTAATCGTAATTTTTAATACATTTATTATAAAAATGTACGTAATCCTTACATTTAAAAAAAATTCAAATTCATTGCGAAAGAAAATACAGTAAATACAGAATGAAAAACGCAATATACCGTGATTTGCACGACTTTCCCTTCTTCATCTTTTATTTTGTATAATTTTTCAGCCAACTTGTTAATTAACTCGTTTCTTCGTTCACAGTTATTTCCTGTAATTTTTCTTCTATCTTTTTGAACTTATCACCTTTATATTATAAATTTTATCCTACCGACTTTTATTTGATACGGATACCAGAAATGCATTAGATTGTGTGCATTTGTACTTAGACTACTTATACCAGTCTTTCGTTTAAATAAGCTGTACTAAAAATCTTGTAGCAATATTAGTATTATTGAGAAATATGGAAGAGCTCGAAAACGTTTGCTATATGCCAAACAAGTTTCATAAGTAAACCGTTATAAAGATCGAACGTTTTCTTAATATCCTACTATTTTGATTTTACACTGGGCTTCATACTGAATGAATGTAATTGAAAGTCTGTTATTTTGATATAATCTTAATACTCAGTTATCCTTGTAAAGTTTATGTAAAATACTTTATATAAGCTTGAGTAACTTATTTTAGTGTAAGTCTTTAATCGCGCAACGTATTTATATCAATTACTGCCGTGCTTTTGATTTCTGTTTAAGAATATAATTCCAGTTCTCGTGTATGTCTATTCATTTACTGCGAGAATCATTTAAGTAATTAAATATTTATCAATGCTTGGCAAAACACTTGCAATTATTATCCATTTTGAAATTAAAAGATCTGTGCGCACGTGCTCGTGAGATTGATTGATGTACTCAGCTAAAACTGTCCGTTAAAAGGACTCGACAATGAAAGCAAAACTTTCAAAAAATCCATCTTTCATGCGCTCCAGCATCGCTTGCGTACATTTCAAAGAACACACATATAAACATTAATCAAATATATTAACAACCTACTAGAGCTCACTAACTGTAAATCTATAAAATGGGATTTTAAATTGATATCATTTATCGTTAAAACGTAATCCTTGCCTCCACATAACAAGAATAAATGCCAAATTAATGAGATAAGACAAATGAGCTGGGATAAAAATAAAAAATCCGTACTTTTTAGACCAGAAGTAGTACATTTTTTCACCAATCTAAGCAAGATAACGAATCATAATCTAGCTTAGAAGTGAAAATGACGTGCACTTTCTTTATTTTTACCGATTAACCAAATGACGCGTCCTAGCTGCCGATGTATCCGTGTGTTTATTCTCCTTGATCGTAAGCGGGGAGAGCCGAAAGACGGCTTAGTTTTATGCGCGTCCGGAGGCAATGGCAATTGGATCTGGACGGAATGCTGAAAACCGGTTTCAGCTACATTCGGTCGATTGATGTGCCCCAAATAATCAAAAACAAACGGACTCCCCATTTCCGAAATTGCTCATCGAATTATTAAGTTCTTTAGCGAGGATTGCTTTCTAAAGGAGGTCCCGCGTGCAAAAAATAAAGGGGTAGATAGAACGAGAGGCAGTGAGTTCAGCAACGGTTCTCGGAAAGTCAATTAGGTTGTTTCTAATTTGAAAAGGATCGAAGAGAATCGTGGGTTTTGCTTCTTGCTAGAAGCGGGACAAAGTTTAATTGGGTACTGTACAAATTTGTTGACCACCATATTTTCATCACTTCATTTTATTATTCTAACATCAAGTCACCGATTGTTTTTGTCAAATGAATATTTGGCTAGTAGAGTATTATTATATTTTGATGATCTAATCTTTGTTTCTCATCATATAAAATAAAATCACGATTCCGAAAATGGCTTATTTACTTTATTAAATCGTTTATTCAACTTCCGCTTTTTAAAATTATACTTGACTTTTATCCACTTATAAACAATAAACTTTTCGTAATATACAATCGTAATGTTAATTATTCGAGCAAATAATTTAATAATTAAACAATTCCTGATATTTAATTTCCTTGATTCTTGAAAAATATTCAAAAATTTATAATTTAATAATTTTACCATTTCTAATGCCTTTGATATTAGTGCCTTATATACGAATCCCTAATATAAAGTGTAAGATTATTTGTATCAGATTACAAACTATAAAGTGAGCAAATTTTTGTAGATAAATATGAAACAATACTTATTATGTTCATATTAAGAAATTGTTTTTGTATATATACAATATAAATTATATTTACATTTATAAAAGCTTGTAAAAAATAAATATTCTAAAAATTGATATACTAAGAATATAATTAATTTTTTATAAATAGTTAATCGACCTACTCCTTCTTATACAACCAAATATTATAAATATGTTCTGTTCGTATAAAGATAATAGTAAGCTATAATACATATTTAAATGTTCTATTATCTTATGTTGAAACGATCGTTAAATAAATAACAGTTTTACTTGTTCATATTAATATTATTTTTTTATCTCTTCAGAATACTAAAATAAAATTTAGATCGTGTCACATTAATGCACATTACATTAAATCATGTTTTAATTTTAATAAATATTAATTTGTATAAATATTAATTGTAATAAATATTACATATTGTTTTCAATTGATAGTTCACATACTTCCTAGATCACAATAGGTGTCATCCTGTCAGTATACATAATTAAACTTTTTTTATTTCGCTACTGAATAGAGATTGATATACGAAGATTTTCTATATGCTAAGAAATATCCAATCAACATCCAATATCCATAAGTAAGGCATAATTATAAATATAATTGATCTTTATTTAGTTTGAATGTTATATAATAACGTGCAAAATATCTATTGTAATAATGATATAAAATCGATTTATTAAAAATTAATAATAAACAAATTATTAAAAAAAGTCCTAGTAAAATTATATTTATTACTAAAAAAATAATTATATAAAATTTTTGTATACTAATTTAAGGTTTTAATCAATAAAAGAATGTAAATTATAAACGAATTAGTAATAGGTAAGTGATTATCAGTAGTTAAATAAATATTTGTTATTAAAAAAAATGTTTATTTATAAAATTACGTAATATAAATAATACTTTTTTAGCTCTTTAAAATTTATTTGCAATTATATATTATTGTTATGCTTTTTTTAATTTTATAAGGATTTTGGCTGTATGTTCATTCCATGTACAAGAGCATTTATATCGATATTTTTTTCAGAATACAAAATAAAATGCTATATTTTTATATTCTATTGTCTAAACGTGCTATTTATCTAAATAATATTGGTGCTTTTAAATTTAAAGTCACGAAATGCTTAGTGTTTTTTTGCTGAAAATTTTCTGAAATGATTGAATTATAAATTACGACAATTTACAAATAAAAAATGTTTTTTGTTACGTGTTGGAAATATGGTTTATTAAATTAATGTTTATAATTATATTTCTATTTCTGTAAATTTTTGCGGTAGAAACTTATAAAAGAAAAATTGGTGCAGGAAGATAAGAAAATTGGATGTAGAGTATAAAGAGATGCTCTTCTTAGGAACGAAGCTGCATTTCTTGATCGCAGCTCAAGCCAAGGCGAACCTCGTCATGTCTATCACCAAAGTGATTACATATTCATAATAATAGATATTCCATTAAAACATTATTATTAACAGTTGCTGCTGTTTAAAAAGAAAACAAAGGAAATGTCTTGTAAATTTATCATACTTCTATTATCAATGATTTTACACTTTATGTATTGCCGTTCAAAAAAAAGACGCACCAGGGAAACAGAAGTAAAGATAGACATTACCAAAGGTACTACTGCCCTTCATCCTGGAACTCCTGGATAATTATTTAACAGTAAAATAGAAGTTTCAAATAAATCTACCGAGTGCAGTTGTACAAAATATTTATTTTCTTAATAAATTTGTTGTTTAAAATTAATTTCACCAATATTGTATTTAATTGTTATATCACAAAAACTATAGTATTACCAAACTTTCTTATAAATTATATTATAAATTATAAATTTATGTATGTATATAAGTAGACATTTATCTATTTATTTTATGTGCACTTGCATTATTTCTGTTTAATACTTTATTTAAATGCTTTATCCTTCTTAAAGGTTTTTATTTAAATGGTATAATTTATATGAAAATTGTATGTGGGATGAAATATACAATCATTTTTTTAATGTAATTTGTATAATCATAGTTCGACGTCACGGTTCCAATTTTCTCATATACTGTAAAATTTACTAATACTTTAAAAACTTCGTATTCAATCTACGTATTAGTTCTAATAAATGATTTACGAGGCAAAAATGTAGCCTCTTTCCCATAGATTATATACGTAAAAATATTATAGAGTACAGTACTCAGTATAATATATATATAATATATATATTTATAGAGGGACGGAGAGAACCAGCAAACCATTAATGTGTCAAATACGAATAGCCATAAGAATTTAAATTTTCAAGCTACAATTAAAAAATTATATATATATACATAAAAATATTCATTCCTATCATTAAACTACTCTATGAGTGTAAGCTTGTAAAAGCAATAATGTGTATGTGTTATTAATATTGGTGTACACATGTACAAACATAATTTTAAAAAAATTTAAATACAGTTTTCTATCTCATACATCTAACTTATAAATTTAAATGTGATTCGTAGTAATATGAATAAACAAAATACTATGATTTAAATTTAATTTAAATGATAAAAAGTTAGCTTATTTCAATTGCATTAGTTAAAAAGTTAGCTTAATTCAATATTGCACGTAAATTTAGCACATAGGACTTTTTATCCGCATAAATGAAATAAATTTTTTAAGGGTATTATCATTTGAATACTTTAAAATATAATGTTTACAAGAGTTAGGTTTAAAAAATAATTTTAAAAAGAATTGATTCAGCCTTTTGGTTCTACATTTTATTAGTAGGATAATAATTATCTTTATTAAAAAAGCGTAATTTGAAAAGAAATAGAATGGCGTAAATTAAAATATTATAAATAAATGTTTATTGTAATAAAATATTAATAGTCTTATATGTATACATTGAAAAATTTTTTTGAATTACAAATATATTGTAATGTATAATTATATGTTTTTAACCAGGTACAGGTGTCAGGTTGGTAGGTGATAGTGTAGTACTAGTTGCTTCTTCACGAATGTTGGAATCGCCTTTTGATTTTTTTGGCTTTTTATTGAATATGGATGATCCTCCACTTGATTTTCTTTTAGAGCAGGCACAGACACAATATAAATATACTAGTGACACGAGTAAAATAATTTTAAAAAGCATTCTTTCTAATACTTCACTCGTTTAAAATCAATTTTATGCACTTATGCTCATTGATGCACTATTCTCATAAATTATAAATTACAATTGTGATGCGTGTATTTTTATATAAAATGCATGAAAATCGTCATCTGCAATTTAATTTTATTTTCAAAGTCGTGACTGCATTATATACAATTAGGACTATTTTAATTATTATTGAATATTAAACAAAATATTAACTCAACCCATTACATGTTAAAAAATCTTAAAATAAATATTTATTAAACATTGAAATATTAATTAATTGAATCAGCATCACAAAATGAATTGTAGCTAAATATATTTCACCAATTAAAATACATGTACAAAATAAAATCCTCCTTAAGAGTCCTTAAGTTGTTTATGTTTAAAAAAGTAACAAGTAATGATCTACAAGTGTAAATTAAGTAAGAAGTCTAAATCATTATAAATAATATTAATATAATAGTAGCTCTATAAAATAGACATTGTTAGTAATTGTACATTATAATGTTAATTTTATGAAATTACGTATAGGTATGAAAAAAAATTTACTCTAAATTAACTTTGAATTGGAATAAAAAAAATTGTCATCACTCTCAATTTTTGAAATATATAAAACAAAAAACATTATAAGTAAATCCTAAGCTAAAAATTATATTTTGATCAAATGAAGTATTTACGAAAGCATTTACGATGATAATTAAATGCTATTGTTCTCTTTGGTATTATAGCCACAGGTGCATTAAATTTTCTAACAAAGAAGTTGCGTGTAGTGGATCATGAGTATCACGACTGACTCGTTTCGGTATTGAGTCTTTGTTGCAGAAACAGAGCATTTATAATGCAATTTCGTAGAGGGCAATGGAGCCTCTTTTAACAAAAGAAAAACCCAAGACTTCATATACCAATGAATATAACGAGTGGTGAATCGGCAAGGAAAATTAGTAATTCCGACCACGAGAGTCAAAGTGAAAAGTCTGCATAGAGGCCAAGTAGTGCAGTGGAAAGTCTGCCGCTGACTTTCACAGAGGCCAGCTCACATTTGGGAGAGGATATTAAATGGGAGCACCGACTTACATCGGCTGCGCTCAATAGCCGAAGGTCGCCGTCGGGGCATCCTTCATTTTCATTGAGAAGGTCATCGAATGCGGCTCTCGCTCTTCCCTAACGAGCCCCTTTTTCTCCTCCATCCCGTTCATCCGGACCAGATCTACCGGGGCCGCGTCCTTAAACCTCGCTTCGAATGATTCCGAGCTAGTGCTACCGTTTTTTTCTCCCAGTCCTCCGGACTCTCCCTCATTTTTTCCCTCGCTTCCTCCCCATCCTCCGCCCCACACCCCACTGGCGCCAATGCGACTGCACTTTATCCAACATGATCAAAATTGCTTTAATGACCCATCAATTCGTGCTGGAGAGCGGCGTTCACGGCTCGTTCCTCCGAATACTCGTCCTTTTGTCTTATCATTGGCTCGCTTAATAAACTTTTTTATCTGTCATACTCTTGCGAACTCTTCTACCTGCGATTGACGTGCGTCGCACTAGATAAGCTTCATTTATTTAAATTATGAGAATGATTAGAAACCTTATTTGAGGCTGATTCACCCTTAAGATAAGGAAGAGAGAGAAAATTTAATAAAATGACGTGTACAGAGGATTCAGGATACTTTTGTAGGCAATAATTATAGAAGTGTTAAAAATTGAATTCAATCGAGATTTAGTTTATTTGCAATTATCTTTCATAAGTATTTATACTTATTAGAAAGCGGTTTATTGAAAAATATCGTATTTAAGCTATGCGAGTTTAAAAAATTAAAATAGTAGCGCATACAAAATGATTAAGTTGGTCCTAATGATAAAAAAAACCTTAGGTTAAATATATTAATGATTCAGATAAAAAATAATACATGACCTGCTATGGCTTTTGTATTGTAACTTTCAAAATTTCTTATTATCGCTTAATTTTTAATACAACCAGTTATTGTATTAAAAATTCAATTATGACTTTCCTACACAAATTTCTTTTTAATGTTAAGAAGGTAATTTTAAGTGAACGTTAAATTATCGACTATAGTCAGTTTGCTATCTATTTATGTTATCACTCTTAAACATTAAATATGCTTCATTATTTCATAGTTATTAGTTTAAATAAAATTAGCAGTAGCAGCAGTGCTTTTTATAGACAAAAAGTAACCATATTCTTTGCTTAGATTGTCATTAATAATCTATAAGTTTCTTATGGCAATTTTTTTAATATTCTGTATAATGAAATTTTTATTACATTATTTATGTGTATAAATAAATACATATATATATATATATATAATAAGTATATATATATTTTTAAATTATTCACTTCTGTCCTCCTGTCCATCTTAAATTTTCCCTGCAAAATGAAGAGTATTGGTAAGTTAGGTGTACTCTATACATTTCCTGGTCAAAATTGAATACATAACTAGTAAGATCTTACAATTTCCCTTGTCAAGAAAAAATTAAATAGGAACGGATTTAATTAAAAAAATGATATTTAAAAATCTAGCGATTGACACATCTTACATGAACGAGTGATAATTTCGCGGCTTTATTGAATAATTCTGTAAGCTTAACATAGAGTGATTACGATTAACAGAAAAATTATTTAGACTGTATCAATCGAAGATTAGAATAAGATTTTGTAAAAGAAATAATAGTCGCCAAGAAACTGTCATAAAGAACGCCAGGTTAATTTTATATTGTTAAGATTATTTACGTTAAAATAAAACGAGTAATGATTTTTTCAACGTACTTATGCTTTTAGTTAAAAATTTGTATTATAAGTTGAATAGTTATCTTTTTACATACGAGATTAATATATATTTAGTATATTTTACAACTAAATTTAAAAATTCAAAATGTTTCCGATTATTTATAAATAAATATATTAAATATTAATTTATCATAAAAGTAAAATTATGGAAATTTCAGAAAAATTGGCACGTGTTTTAAGTCAACGTTAATTGCTTTCAACATTGTATGTTTTTTATTATATTTTTAACAATATTGAGAACATTAAAAAAATAAAAGCAATAAAGCAGAAGTAATCATTGATGCCATAGCAAAAACAGTAGTTCATCCAATTTTCTGTTTTGGCTTCCTTTTGTACTCTAAAATTTTGAAGGCCTATGACCAGCTGTGTTTTTGTTCAATTTTCTCCACTTGATTTGACTACACAAGGTCAGCTAAGTATTAAGACTTAAGAAACAAAGTGAGAGAGTTCCTGAAAAAACCATGGTAAAGAAAAAGATACCAGTTATGATTCATCCCGACATAAATGAGTTGGGCGTTCGCTGGCTGTATAAAACCTCTCTTTAATTCTAATTGCTACAAAAAAAAATAAAATAATGAATAAACTACTCTTTAGATAAAGACAGATAGAGACAGATAGAGAGAGAGAGAGAGAGAGAGAGAGAAGAGAGATTATTAAAACTAACCAAAGAAAAGGGAGACCTAACAATATGATTAAGAATCATTCATTTTAAAAACTGGTAATCACTAACATTTTCTTAATTCAATACTATCAAAGCCACAACTTTAATGTTATTTGGTGACAGATACCTACCTAATGACCAAAGATTAAAAACTGCTCGATTAAATATAGAGCGCACAATTGAATGAAGCGGTTCTTGATGTTCTTGATGTGATTTCCATTAATCCATTTTTCGTAAGAACGGAACTCTAATTGGTTGCTTAGTATAAACGATTTTTTTAATGTAGCGCTTTAAAGCAGTAATGTATGGTAAAAATGAAATTGAAAAAATGAATAAAAAATATTAATATAATATATATGTATAAAATACAAAAATTATTTCAGTTATACCTACAAAAGAGAAAGAGAGAAAGAGAGAGAGAGAGAGACAGAGAAACAGACAGACAAAATCGGAATTAAAAATTATAGGATAAAAAAACTAACAATAAATATAAATAAATCGTTGAAAAATGAAAACTTCTAATATATATTTAATTTTTCTATTACAATCAAATAATTAATGCATGGTATATCAGACAACTACATTTATAATTACTCAGAGTATTTTTTACACAAAGATCAAAACCTTCTGTTAGCTTTGATACAAAAATCAATAATTGTCACTGTTGAGGAAGAATTTTAAAGTTATTTTTTATAATTACACGTGATATATAGTTATAATAAAGTTTTCAGTATGC
Source organism: Kradibia gibbosae (assembly GCA_018907135.1). Lineage (NCBI taxonomy): Eukaryota > Metazoa > Arthropoda > Insecta > Hymenoptera > Agaonidae > Kradibia > Kradibia gibbosae. The sequence continues at coordinate 25,009,575 of JACCHX010000003.1, read as the reverse complement.
TCTTGCGTTCTACGCGTAATGACTGAATATTTATAATAATAACACTAATCACGATTAATTATAAGAATAAGAACTTAGATGAAAAGCTGTTTTGTGCATTTGCATAAAATTAAAAATAAAAACGGTCTCCATGAGTGTTAGAAAATGATCTTAAAAATGCTAATTCTATTATCTTTTGGGGCAGTATTTCTATCAAAGTTCATAGTACTGCTTAAAGTGGCGGTGGAAGAGGAAGAGGTAGAGGTCGTGTTCGCAATAACGACAAAGCTCCTTTTCTTCCTCCTGGACAAAGAGGCGAAGGATCAAATTCACGTGCGTCATTAAAATTATTGCGAATATGTGCCAAAATGAAAAACTTTTATCCAATCAAATTATAAAAACTATATATTTGAATGGATGCATCTTTGAACGAGTAGAAAAAATCTCACAATCTATTGAAGTTACTTATATGGATCGTGTGCATTGTACAATAATGCAAATGTATACAATATTAATTGATAAACATATAAATTAATTTACATACCTTACTTATACTTTATTATTTATAATATTTTAACTACGAATAATTAAAAAAATAAACATCGCCAAAATATATTGCTCGTTTACAATAAATTTTTTATAAGTGTATATCTTGACTAGATAGTAAACAATATTATATAGGCAAGTTTTATAAATATCGTACACTACAAAAAATATCTTACATTATAGAAATACGATGTACTTTTTTTCGATATATTGTATAGAAATCGATTTTTCAATTTATACTAATTCGATAATATATTAAAACCTACTGCTATGTTGAAATCATTGTCTTTTTTTCAATTAAATATAAAAAAGGCGTATAAAAAATTACCCAAATTCCCTATATAAAACCTCGACAATAGTTAAATTTGAGACATTATACCGGGTTATGAGTCAGTCCATTGGGGAAATAATTATATCTTGAAAAGATAAATCTTAGTTTAGTAATTTCACCAATATGCAGTTTCAAATATGTCAAAACGCAAGTCAACGAAACGATTTCTAAAAGTCATAACGTTTACTCCCAAGCAAAGCGTGCATAATACATGAAATAAGCGACTCGAGACGCACACAAGCAATCGGATGCATTATCGTGTTTAAATAAAATTTACCTCTCTACTTTCTCTCCTGACAATTGTCTTACATAGCGTATCGATGACATTTAAATAAAAAAAATCACCTCGAGAATTATGGTAGCGCCCAGTCATAACAAATTTTTGCCATCATCTGTTTATCCATTAATGTAATTGTAAAAACAGGTAAAGAACTATTGATTTTATCGATGCTGAAGTTTTATTCTAATTTGCAATTGTAAAAGTGGATAAAATCGTTAAAAAATTTTAAATATTGTACGAAAAAAAATTTCCAAAAAAGTTTTGCTTGTTTCACTGCATTCGGCTTCTGTAATAATAATTTTGACCCAGCAGAGACGTAAACTTTAGTTTAGGAATACAATAAGACTAAATTGAGACTGCAAGCAATAAATTTCTAAAAAAGCTGGTATTCCTGCGAAGAACCTTCGAAGATTTTCTTAGCTTGACCCGAACATTGGCAGATCTGTTATGCGTTGCATAACAGAACCGACGTACAAGAATCACGAGACACTTAATTGAATATTGATTAGAGGAGTTCCTCGATCGAGAGTAGCAGCTCGAATGAAAAGAGGCGACGGTGGAGGTGGAGGCCCGTAAAGTTCGCGAGTCCCAGAGGAGCCTCAGACCCCCGCCAAAGAGTCGCGACCAGCATCGCGGTCGATCGATATGCGGAGATACGATGGGTGTGGACGAGCGCGAGCACAAAGCCCGAGCTATAAAACCGATGGCGCCGGGGTCTTGCGGCCCAGTGCAAATTTAAATATGATGTCGGCGCGACGCTGCTAATTCGATGGCTTCTAATTCTCCTCCTTGTGAGATCGATCAGGAGACGAATAGGGTCCGCCTGTGGCAATCCTCGGGTGCCGGGACTGAGGCTCGGGCCCGAACTCGGCGGTTCAGCGACGGATCTTCGGCTCTTACCCTCGCAGTCATTGTGAATTCTTCTAGATAGTCCGGTGCACTTGGAGACTCCGAACGGTCATTTGTTCGAGCATTTGTGAGGATCGGATCTTTGCTGCCGTTACAGTTATTTTGAAGAATATGCTTTCAAAATGTATCGATAGCGGCAAGTGTCTCGCTTCGTGATTTACTGCTTATTTGCAATTGATTCCTCACCACATGATACGAATAAATGTTTTCCCTTCTTATATTCAAGGCTAAGATTAATCGATTACAGCTACTCTTTCGCATAGACTGATACAAAAGGAATATTACACGTGTTGATTAATTCATATACGTTTCTAAATGTATAAGAGTACATAAATTAAGTAGTAATTACGACTAAGTATGAACAAAATTTTATTCGTATCAATTTCAAATTTATTGAATTTTGCAGGAGTTAAATTGCCTAGGAATTTTTTTTCTTCTTTTCTTTTCTAATAACTGTAAACATAATGAAAATTCAATTATTTCAATTATTAACGTATTTCATTGTATTTAAAATCAATATTCTTTTTTAATGAACCTTTTTCCGCATTAATCAATTACGTTCGATATTTTGCGCATAAATCTATTGTAATTTTTTTTCTATTTAAATACTTATACATGTTTGTCTCAACTGATGAAAAAAACATAGCCTTGTAAATTTGTTAGTAATAGGAAATTTGCTTAATTTGAATTTAATATTGTGGCTCAAAGATATTTATTTAAAACATATTCAACAATTTCATCTTTATCGGTCAAACTTAAAGTTAATTAATACAAGTAACCATAAAAATTAGTATCAGTTTAATGACACCATTTGTTCAAGCAGTTAATAACTCCAAAAAAAGTTGAAAAAAGTATTTTACTATATTTTTTACTAAAAAAATTAGAAAATATTGTTTAAATTAAATAAAAAGTTTATATATATATTTAGTTTTTAGATAACACTTTTAAATGTATTTTGTTGTTGTTATTTAATTTTATTTAATGTACTTTATACAATTTATCTAATTCAAAATAGATTATGTCTTTCACAGTTCAATAAATATAAAGCATAAATTTAATAATTGCGCATTACTTACATTATTAGTTTGGAAGTTTTCAATATGAGCTATTTGAAAAAATTAACTATATAATTACAAATTTCAGTCTAGAAAAATAGTATAAAAAATCGATTATTCTAGTAGAATTTAACTTAATTAGTTTTCAAACGTCCAAATTACATGTTTATTAAATTAATAATTTTTTTATAAGACTAATGAAAAATATGTTTAGTGGTTCTTGATTGAATAATTATTGTTTAGATTACCGATACAATATTTACCAAACATTTCTGGCTACATCCCGGTCTATATAAGATTCAGCGATTAGCCATTAGAAGAAATTAATTCATTTATAGCTAAAGAATTCCATGAATAAAGTAATAAAACACAGGTAAAGTTACATCGTAAATAACAGCAATAACATACGGAAATGAAATTATCTTGACATTATACAGTAAGCTTTTTTTATTTAAATTAGATAATTTTAATGAAAGTATTCTCAATAAATATGATTATTAATAAATAATTGATAAGTATATAAACTAGTTTGAAGCGAAGTTTGTAATATGATAAAATAAAAGCTGATGTAGAAACTGGATTTTTTACGTTTGTAAGAACTCGAATGGTCAATCAATTAATAAAATAATCATAAATTTTCAGAACATTCGAGAAATCCTATTAATTCATCCACTAAATCATATTCTCACTAAGAATTTAAAAAAGGCTGATGTTTCGTTAGAATTAAGAAAGGAAAACAAAAATGGATCAAATTTGCAACTTAAATCATCAAGAAAATGAATTGATTTGTTAAGGAAGAATCTCATGTAATGAAGGTAATATATCATTTTTAGATGCATTTCATAATTGTAGAATTGACTAATTTGTCAGATACTTAAACCTCTACCAAGACAAAGGAATGATTGGTCATGTTATTAGAAAAAAGAAAGAATTCGGTTTTATGTTCTTGACAAGTCAAGAGCCTATAGTTCATCAATATACCAACATTGTTATAGATTTTATTAAAAGTTTGTTAAATCTTTTATTTTAAGATAGATAATGTAGATCTACCAATTTTACTTAATTGCGTACATAAATTACTATTCAATATACATACAATATAACAATTCATTTCATGTTTAATAACTAAAAAGAAAAATATATTTTCACAGAATGATATATTGGAATCTCAATTGTATTTAAATTATTCAAAGTCTAGATCCGATTACAAAAATAAAATAATGATATTGATAATTAAAAATATAAATAAAACACATGTCCTGTCATCTTAAGATTGTCAATAGTCCACATTCCAGTTTTAACAATGTTATCGATAATCTTAGGCCGGATCCTTCTTTTTCTTCGTAATTGAACAATTAAAAGCATCAAGTTCGCCAATAATTTATGGAGTTGAGAGAAAAAAGAAAATGCACAGCTGTGCAATAGGTGACGGGCATTTCAATAAGTTCATTCCGTCAACTCTCGTCAACAGCCGATCGAGATCCTATAAAATTAGGCGAAATCGCTTGGAGGAGATTTGTCCAAACTAAATTCTCCCCTTCCCAAGCGACGACCTTCAGCTGCCTTTATATTTCCTGGATGATGCAGTTGCATTGACTCAAGGAAATAAAATTATATTCCTTCCTTAACGTGCAATGCCGCGAAGAATTCTTTGTTTTTTCTTCCCTTACGAAAAATAGCTCAACGTCCAAGACCGTTTTGCCAAATAGAAAACCATCTGTTATCTTATCGTACGCTTCAACTTCCAGTTATCGCACCCACACCATTACATTCTCACTGTAACTAGATAACTCTATACACCTACAATTGTGTAACTAAGTACTGCTTAACAGTGATGCGCAATTGTGCAATGCGTTTTTGAGTATAAAAAATTATCTTACGACTTTCATTTATCTAAAACGTAAAACACAAAGATAATATAATAATCTAGGAGATAATGCAAATTAAGTAGCGAACGCCGTTACCAAAAATTTTTACTAATATTACTTACAAGAAAGTCTGTAAATCTCTTAGAAATAATTGTATCTCCATATGTTTTTAATGTGTGTAGCAAAGCAGATCAATTATTTTTCATTTGTACTCTTGTTTATCATTAATACATATATTCTTAATCCGAACAAATAAAAACCCCAGTAATCGAATTATTGAAACAAGCTTTTATGTAAATATTAGAAATAAAAATAATATTATTAACAGCAATTACTATTCAATTACAAAAAGTTCCGAAGTTTTAACTTTTTTACAGTATATGTGTCAGTATATTAAGGAACGTAAGTAAAGTAACTTTGAAATTCACAATGTACTGTAGATATAGGAAATCCACAAACTTGTTTCTCTCTTCTATTTTTCTTTGTTTTTAATTTTTTTCACCTGAATAAAATATGTATATTATGTATTTAAGTAACGATGGAACATATATTCTTAACATTTTGAGTAATTAATGAAATGTGAATTTTTATAGACTCAAATGTTAGATAGTACATATGTTAAAAAAAATCGTGATTTTGACTAGACAGAAATTTAAATATTATCTTTTACGTGTAAAGCCTATCTAAGACAAATTTTTTTATAGCTTTCGAGTATAAAAATTGAATTTTTACGAAGAGCAAATTTCTAATAACTTTCTAATAATAATAAATTTAATTATATAAAGGCAGACAAAATGAAAACATTATCTAACTTAATATTGAGTTGAGGCATGTACAATTCAACTCATAAATATTTTTAATGTAGGGACTAATGCATGCAATTTTAATAATTCAATATTACGAAAAAAGCAAATTTATATAAAATGTTATATATTCATAAAACAAATACACATTTTAAGCATGTATAATTTTTTTCATTATTTTCAAAGTATATTCTTAACAAATTGCAGATGTACTTAAAGTGATTAACAAATTTTATCTTAAGAATTAATAGCATCAAATTTAATTAAACTATTTTTTAATTTATAAGTCAGTAGTGTATTCTTTGAAATGAAAACATTTAATTTACTCAATATAATACGAGTATAGAATTGTAATAATAGTGAAGAAAGAATAAATAATTCTTTTAAAATAAATTCTATACCAATATGTAACTACATATTTATTAAAAGGTTTCGACACGTTCCTGGATGAACTTGCACCGTTAAAATAGTTATTTAAAAAATGTTATCCACAACCTGCAGCGAGCTTTGGAAATTCAGTATTTTCGTAAAAAACACTTTTCTAGGCAATCCATTGAACACAAGTTCTCATACGTTTCGTGTTTACTTAGAATAATTCAGTTTTAAATTGTGAATGTTTTACCTGTCGGACTTTTATCTTGCCATCACTGTAAAACAGCACTTTTTAAGTATCAAATATTGCTTTTTTCGATATTTTCCTTACAAACTCCATCAATTTCCTTCAAATTAAGAAACAGCACTCAATAATAATGATAATGTTATTAGTAGTATCTGGTAATTTATGCACTGCATTATCGACAGCAGCTCCTGGTCAATGTAATACGCGTTAATGCAGTTGAGGGGCACTGCATCTGTCCATTATAATGATTACAGATATAATGATTATGTGTAATGCAGGTGCTGCCACATCGACCTCTGGATGCCGCTACATGAACTAATTAACCTCGAATCTACATTTCTGTCATCCAATATCAAATTTGTTTGTAGATTTAATATCAGTGACTAATTTTAAGGAACAATGTAAATAAACTTGATTAATAGGTATTTATAGAAGTTGGGCGGAGGTGTAGTACTGATAATCAAACCCAAGTAAGATATTTGCTTCAATGAATAATTAATAAAAAGTTTACGATGTTTAACATGCTCATTAAACTGTGTAAACAATCGATTTTATTTGTAACCATTAACGTCACTGATGAAAATTCTTTAATAAATATCTTTAATATTACATTTTACTTTTTCATTGATTAATTTTTATAAAATTCTTATACATATTTTCATATATTTCATTACGATTATTTAAGCATTATGTTAAATCCTGTATACATTACTTTTTGAAGTTGCCAAATATCTGAAAATGGCTGGACAACCCCATCAATTTCCCTCGGGTTTTCCTAATCCCCAACAAAACACTATGCGAAATCAATTTGGTGGTGGCCAAATGGTTTCGGGATTGATGGGACCCCAACAAGGTAATATTACTGCAGAATTAAATTGATTGCTTATTTTGTAATAAAATTCTTACTGGCTTTACAAAAAATAAGATATATGTATAAGTATAAATTTAATTAAATTCAGTCTTAGTGCTATATAAAATATTTACATTAAATTTCATTTACTTTTTTACTACCAGTAAGTATGATTGACAAACTTAGTTCATAAAATAACACAATCTCATACAATTTAGTTTTTATTAAGATTTGTAATATTTGAACATTAAAATGTTACACAATTTGTGTAGATATAATCTATAATTTGAAAAACATGTTAAATAATTATTTTTGTGGATGCATTAAAGGAAAAAAATGATCAATAATTTTATGTTTAATGCAACTATTTTTTACTACTTTTTCTCATAAAGGTAAAATAATACATGCATTCTCTTATAGGAATGGTAAATCCACAGCAATTTGGGGGAGGAGTAGGAGGAGGAGTTGGTCCCAATGCACTAGGAATGTTGAATGCGCAACAAGTTATGGCGCAACAGCAACCAATGCAACAGCAACTTCAGCATCAACAGCAAATGCATTTGCAGCAACAGCAACAAGCAGCTATGGTTCAACAGAGTTCTCAATCCAGTGGAGCAGCTACAGTAGCTCAAATACCAGTTCCTCAATCGCAACCTCCTGTGCAAAGACAACCAAATAGAGATTTAAACACAGCTAGTCTCTGCAAATTGGGACAAGAAACTGTGCAAGAAATTGTCTCCAGAATGCAGGAACTCTTCCAAACATTGAAAATTATTCAACCTCCTAATGGTTTGCTTATTTCTTATTTTTTTCTTTTATAAAATAAATTAAAATAAAATATTAATAATAAAAAATTAATTAATATAAAATAAATAATTAGTGTAAAAACAATTTTTTGGATAATTTGGACATTCTTTACTTATATTTCAAGAGTATAATATTATTTATAACGTTTTTCTTGCCTACTCTTGACAAGTATCTGATACTTATAAATAAGTCATTTTTATTAATAGTAGAAAAATTAAATTATTCACTACATTCGATACAAACTATTATAACTTATTATTTTATAATATTTAATGAAAATTTATTATTTAATTAATGCGTTGATAAATTTAACGACGTTAGAAGTCCGTAAATTCATTATTAATTTTTTTTAAATTATACATATTTCTCAATTATTATATACATATATATAAAGAATGAAATATTCTATTAATATAATCTTTACGGTATTTTGTTTTTTTTTTCAATTTTAGGTACAACTCAAGGACAAAATTTGTCCAATGAAAAGAAAATGAAAGTTCAAGAACAATTAAGAACAACAAGCCTACTTTTTAAGCGTTTAAGGGTTATATATGAAAAATGTAATGAAAATTGTCAACTTCAAGGCATGGAATATACTCATATTGAAAGTTTGATTCCAATAAAAGAAGAGTGGGATATGAAATCGGATGAAAAGAAGGCTTCAGAGCCATACAGACTTGCTTGTGAAGAACATAAAGAAGCTATGGAGGTAAAAAAATTGATTTATTGTACTATAATACAATTATTTAATTAAAATTTAAAAAATCAGCAAAGTATATTTCATTATAAGTTATAATTTCTATAAAAATCTTAAAAATTAAATTTTACATTTATATAAATTTGTCTATTTCAGCAACTTGTACTGAAAAATAGGCATCTCAAAGAAATCATCGACCACCTCAGACGTATCATCTCAGAAATAAATACAATGATGAGTATGCGCCGCTCTTAATTAAACCAAATGTAAATATTATACTTATGTTAGTTATAATACGTTATATAATAAAATTTTTAGAAAAAAAACATAGAATTATATTATTTTAGGCTAGTCGAGTAATTTATATTTCATCCATTTCTAAAAGTATAACATCATTAGTCCTAAGTATAGCTTCTGGTATTGTGCCCAATGGTGTTGCTAAGTTCCGTACGTACAACTCCAAAAAATTAATATCACAACCACGAAATTCAGCATTGACAGTAGTATTTTCGTATAAATTAAACTTTGCTGGCTTACCTACAATAGACATTTTTGATTATTGACGAATTTAGGTTACTTTATTGAACATTGAAAATAAATTATTATTTGCATAAAAAAATTGCCGCAAGTACTTCAAAGGATTAAAATTTGATTTATGAAGTGCACAGTCGTAATGAATTCAAGACATTATTTTTACCAACAATGCCGGTAATCACACGCAGAAATCGTTCGCGTAAAAAAGCACGTGCCTCTTGCTTATCAGGCGTAGAAAAATCATTCGCGGCATCGCCATCTTTCAATTCGCTACTCTCCGTCTGCTCTTCAATTGCAACAGAGGAATTCAATGATATATCTGTCATTTTGAAATTAAAGGAATGATCAATAGTCCACTCCACTGTGTTAGAAAAACTACAATCGTGCATGTGCAATGTAATGGTTTAAGGTTTGCGGTGTTCGTTCAAGAAGGTAAATAAGGCGCGAGATTCGAATTTTATAAGTGCAATATTATGGAACAATGGGTACATTAGGTACGATCAAAAACGCTTTTATTAGAATCTTATGTCGATAATAATAATAATAATAATAATAATAATAATAATAATAATAATAATAACAATAATAATAATAATAATAATAATAATAATAATAACATTAATAATAATAACAATAATATAGTATTTTCCATTATATATAAATCCTTATTTATATATATTTATTTATTTAAGTTCATAAATATTATTTTTGAGGTCATATTGTGCAATAGTGTGTTAAATATATTTTGCCTATGAATTATTATGCCGTATCAAAAAGACAAATGCACCTTGTTGCGTTGCGTTAATAAATGATGAGGGCTTTAATTTACTTGAAAAAATGTTATTACTGAACAAAAATTATAACATAATACAAATAATAAGTTTATGAATTTATTTTAAAGAAGCAATTTTTAATTTATCGAACAGTTACGAATAATATTTTATAAAATATTATATTATCCTCATTTTACATCTAGTGAAAGAAATCTTTTTTTACTTAACTAAATTATTCCTTTTAAAATTTCTAATAATAAACGAAATGACATTTCTATGAACTACTTACAAATTATAATAAAAAAATGCTATATTAAAAGAAATTTCAATAAATTTATCTTTGTAAATGTAATGAATATTTTATCAAGTCTTGTACTTTCTATGAACCTTTTTGTCAACGATGAGGGCAAACGAAGCCCGCATATTTTATTTTGTCTAAAAGTGTTCCGGATTTTCTCTAGTTTCTCAGCACATGCGAAGGAGTTAAAATGTTGACGTCTAAATACCTTTCAAGTTTTTCCTGCCTTTTAATTATTTTCCTCTGTAATTTAAGTAAGTATTTCAATATTAAAATCCTAGTTCAAATAGTTTAATGAAAACAAAAATATGCCATTAATTTAAATTTAAAAGCGATGTGATTTTATTTATAAGAGATGTAGTGTACAGATAAATGAATTATTATTATTGCAGAGAAAAAATTATATTAATTATTAATTTATTTAATTTACAAAAAAAGTTTTTTTTCGTTCAAAATAAGAAATGTATTCATATTATAATTTTCATAAAAAAATTATAATTTATAACAAAATTTTTAGCATAATATAAAAATTACTCGTTTTTTTTTTTAAATAATCCAATACTTACATATTATTTTAATTTCTATTTATTTCTAAATGTATTTTATAATAGTATTATTTTACAATTCTTATAATCTTCCTATGATCTAAAAAAATTAATATAATCAACATTTGTTTAAGTACAATATTTAAATTTAGAATTTATTTTACAGATGCTAATAATGAATTTACGGATACAAATTTATTTAAACCTATTAATATGTTAGTAATTAAATAGAATTTAAAAGCCTTTTGATTTTAAGTTTGAAATATTTTTTGTGAAAAATTCTCTCCATTAAGATTTACACTTACGTAGATAGTTATTTATTACAATGTTTTAATATTATTCTATAAGCTTTAAAAGCTGGTTAATATTCAAAAACAAATGTTTATTTTATATATTAAGAATGATGTTGTCTAATTATAAATTATTGAACCCCTTCAATCAAAATCAAAATAATGACACACCTTTTTAAAAAAATATTCTTATGTAATTTGTGTGTCAAATTTGAGGAACAATTTGAATAAAAACTGATACAAAATAATTATAATTTATTAATTTTTTTAAATTAAAATGATATTAAAAGAATGCTGTTGTTTAAATTCCTTACGGTCGAATATAAAACTAAGTTGAATACAAATGAAAACAAGCAAATAATTATTTAGTCTACGTTGTTTGAGCATTCGAATGTAGTGATTTTGTTTACTACATACTTCTGGTTATTCTTTTCTAATTAATAAATAAAGTACCTTAACTGCGATGTAATCAGTAAATAATTACTTAAGGGAATACTTAATAAAAATTATCAAGAAAAAACAATTAATAAATCAAATTAAAAAAATATTATTTACAAAACATCACAATTTTTTATATTTAAATATGTGGTTATATATAATAAATTCTATAAATAAGTAGGTTTTAGTAGTAATGCTTGAGATTTTTAATCTCACTCGACTGGATAATGATTCACTAGTCGGCATTGCACACACTAGATAGATATACTTTTATAGATTTGAATGTCCCGCTATTAGCCGTAGATACTGTAATTAGCCTTTCCACCACGAGAAGGCTAAGCCTTATGTAAACGAAAAATATTATTGTCTAATGCATTAGAGACTACTTGTTGAAGCATTTAACCATTTGGAATATGCCTACTTTAAAAATCTCACGATACATCGTCAACTATTAAGGAACATTTCCGTTCTATGATATTATTTCTATTCTACTCATTTATATTATAGCTTTATATTAAATTTGTAATAACGATAGTAATGTCAGGTTACCCTCGCAATTCTTTTTATCTGTAATGAAAGATTTTGTATGAGTAAGGACATCTTCCCATTATAATATAAACATTTTGATCCTTTAAGTTTATGTATCGTATACCTTATTATACGCTCAAATTATTCTGTAAATATTTATGTTCTTGCGTTCATGTACGCGAACAAACACATATCTAAGTATGCAAGACATTTTCTGTATTCCAATTAGTATAATCTATAAAATAACATAATCAAATGAAGCTCGAGTGGCTGATCTGAGAATATGAGTCATACTAAAAAATCAAGGAGTTTCCCTTTAAAAAGAAAATTAATACCAGTAACTTTAAAACAACAAAACATGATTTCAGCGTCAAGTTTGAAATCATTTATTGTTTTGATTAGCGGCTAAGGCTGTAGGTCCATTTCTCAATTTCTAAAAACCGTTAATTTATCTCTACCATGTAGTGGTAGCAAAGTGCAAAAGTTAGGCTCAGCCTAAACCACACATGGCTGTCTCTGAGTGGGTCGACTTGATATACTAGTAAGAGCTAATGTTTTTGCTCATTCAATATAACCCAAATTAAAAGGTAATCCTGATTCAAAGTTGGTAGCCCAAACTACCAATCTAGGTGAAAGTCTCAAGGGTTGTATCAAAACTCCATAATTTCTCCAATTACCCATCCTCCGACGCTTCTACCTCCTTTTATCAATAAACAATAAGCAGTAAACAAGAAGATTCTTCTTCTCAGATTGCTCTGCTCCGATTAAAGTCATCGCCTCATATGGCCTTATAATTAATAAAACAGTACGTACAAAAATATAAAAGAACCATAAAAATCTTATTATGCTCCTTTCCAAGCTCGCAGCATTTACGGAGTGCCATTGCCAGATTCAAAGCCAGCTTTGAACACAACGAATAAGGGCTTTCCTAATTCCACGGGGATTCGCGGCTCGCAACAGGCGACGAAGAGGCCAATAAATCGCAATCCACGATTATTGGGCAAGTTGTCGTTACTGGCGGGCCTCGGCCTCCCGGAAGTCGCGTCGCCAACCATAACTAGGAACGACATATTTTCCAGCCATCGCTCGCCCACCGAATACTCCGTGAGCTACAACTACCCGCCAAAGCGATGGGGCCCATACATTGCCGCCGTATACGAGCCCTTACCGATCTTGTCCTTCTTTCAAAATCCCCTGGCCTACTTGACCGCGCTCCTCAATCCGTTCAACTGGTTTCACGGTAGTGGCAGCACCAATTCTCTGACGAGTCCCGCTAATATAGTAGTCGAGTCCATTGCATCGGACAAAAATCAGGACAACGACATTGTATTGCTCGTTCAGGATCCCGACAATGAAATATCCAACGAAGACCATACCATCGACAAGATAGAAGTCAAGATGGAACAGGATAATAACAATGATGCAAGGGTACGTTTGCTCCCGTAAAGGCTACTGACTAAGGGGGAGGGCGAGAAAAGATGTTAATTTTCGACATTGTTAAATATACAATAACTAGAAACTTTACTGATTTTTAAATAAGCATTCGAATTTTATTTTACGAACTTGTAATTATTTTATAAGAAAATTCTATATGTACAAATTCCATGTTTTAAGGTAATTTTATGGGGAAAATATTAAAATTAATGTATATGTAAAAAAATATTCATATAAAAAAAAAATTTATATATATACATGTGTGTGTATATTGTATACACATCATTCTTAGAACGCAGTTATAACTTGCCACAGATATTTATATAAAAAATTAAGCTAATAATGCTGTTGGTATTGACAATTTATAGCCAAATTTTATGTAAATCATACAATAAAATGCATGGTGCAGAAATACAAAAATTTTATCAATTAAGTAAGTTCTTTTCATCAGTTTCATGTTCAATATTAAAAACTTTCCGGTTATCAAGAAATTTAATATATATTTTGTTTACAGTATGAAACATAAATTTTTATCTCGTAATTCAAATTAAGAATTTCTCATACCATAAAAACAAATAAAAATTATATTTGTTCCAGCTGCATGATGTTATAAATAATCAACCTCTGAATATAAAGAGAAATGACGTAATAGCAAATTTTGCAACAATTGAAAATGATATAGTAAATGAAGATTTAATTGCTGAAGAAACTACTGCACGATTGTTAAAAGATATGAAAATAAAGGATAGACAAGAGGTTGAGCGTTTAAAAGCAACCACTCATAAAATGAAGAAACATAACGTAACTACAACTTCAAAATCAACGACAGCCAAGAGCACGAAAATTATGTCAAGTACTCTAAATTCAAATAATATCCTAACAACGGAAGGGTATACAACAACCAATAGTTTTAACGATTCTTCGAATATTAACAATTGGAATTCGACGTCTAAATCAAATATTTCGCATCCAAATTCCGACAATAGCTACTATTTCGATGGACATCCGCAAAACATTTCAAACATTGAATTCACTTCACAAGCCTCAACAAATTCATTTATCCCAGTTAGGTACCAAAATTTTAATGAAATTAATCGATTTTTTCAATATCCGCAATATTCCAATAATTATTACAATTCTTATAAAACTCAACCTCAGGAATCATTTAATCATTTGAATCATTTCGAACAACTGCCACCAACAATCAATGATTACTATAGTAGAAAACTTGAATTTTTACCCAACAATGACAATTTTTTATTTAATGGCTTTAAACCAAGTTTTCCATTTTACATACAATCATAATCTACGTTAACGGATCTATGATAAATAAGATGTTAAGGCATTGAACTCAAATCTTGTTATAATTTCATTGAATTTATACATACTTATCATTCTTTGCATAATTATTTTATTTAAAGAATAGTAAGTTCATCAATAGTAAATATTTAAATAAGCTTTGCACCGTATTTGTTGAAAAAAAATTATTTATGCATGTATCATAATTTGTTTAGCAAATAAATTGTTTTTTTATGTCTCAAAATGTAAACGTAGTTAGAGGCATATTTTTTATAATTAAAAATTTCTAATTCGCATCTTAATAATAATTTACTAGCTGCATTTGATATCCACATTAAAATAAAAAAGATACCTTTGTGACAGATAAATTCAAGGAACGAAATTATTGTAATTAATGTATGGGCGTCATGAAATTGTAATTATTTAACACTTTATTTATTAATTTATTATTAATATAAAAAAATACTATTTATATTAATAATAAATCGAATATTATAATTATTTGGCTCTAAATGTACGACATTTGTAAAAAAAAAATGAATTCTGTTACTAAGTCATCAAATAACACGATAGATACTAAATATTGTTCATTACATTAGAAATTAATAACAGTCTACATATTATTATTAAAACATTTATTTAGAAGGCTTCTGCGTTTCAGTACTGATGGATCATCTTAAAATACTAAAGCATTTATTCCCGCTGGTGTAAGAGACATCAATCACATAATTCGACGATATGTCCACGGCGATATGTGGTAATTTTATTTCGCACTGTCTACTCTAGAGTAGTATGTTAAACCCTGTTTATCGCATATTGATGTACAATACATACATTGGATAATATTAAGGAAAGATAATGTTACAAAAGATCAGTTTGCTTAAAATTGATTTAAAAATAAAACATGTCCATGAAAATGAATAAAGTTGAACAAAGCACGCAGACCGCAAAAAATGTTATACATTTAGTTAATATTTAAGAATTCATTGAAATTTTGCTTTTATTTATATACAATCTAAATATCATTACTACGTCCTTTTGTTTATTAAAGTAGTAAAATGGTGAATTATTGTCAGTAGCGACTATATTTTACAATTGTACAAGACAATTAATGCAAAAGAAACAAAGAAAAGTACATTGTCATTATTGCAATTAGATCTTTTTACATACTTTACAGACAATAAAATATATCTTGCGACTCTTAGTCCACTCCACATGGTTAACTCCAAAAGTCATAACATTTTAGCGTTACAAATACTTATGTGTACCATGTAACCGAAAAGATCAGTCACTATTTCTACTCTTTGGCGATGTCAGTCAAATTGCATTAAAATTGCTACAGCGAGAGTAAAAGTAGAAACTAAATGAACTGGGCTTGATGTTTAAAATGGCTAAAGAGAGTCTATTGAGTGATTATGTATCTCAAAAGCTCTTAATTGCCACTTCTCTGGCCCGTCTAGTCCTTGTCCCTTCTTTCCTCGTTAATACAGTTTTTAGATTTCTGTTTTTTCTTTCATCTTTGAGTTTTTAGTGTCGGATCGATCTAATTCTTCGTTTGTTCGTTAGCTTTTTATTTGTGAGCTGTCTTTCATTATCTAATCGGCGTTAAATTTGAGCCTCTCACAATTCTCACTAATATTTTTTATCTACCGAGCCGAATTTTTGTTTCTACAAATCTAAGAAAATCTAAGAGTGAAGGAATCTCCTATGATGTGGCAAACAGGTCGACGAAATGTAGGTGCTCATGGGGATAAGTAATAATCTGAGGCAGGTTCTAAGATCCAGTCGAGTTCTCGTATAACTAACCCGTAATGTGAGTCTCGATAACCAAAGACCCATTTCTGATACACTCTTTTAGAATCGAGGAAAATAGTAGGCATCCATTCGTATTAATACGTAAGTAGTCACAAAGTGTATTCAAACTTCAGACTCGAGGATTAAAGACCAGAGTTTTAAGAAACGGAAGCTTTGCTTAGCGCCGTCGTGGCTTTTGCTCCGATGAGTTGTCGTATAAAATTGTTGAATTAATGGCATGTATCTCGTCGAAGAGAAGGGCTTGAAATAGCTTAGATATTTATCTCTACATTTATCTAATGGAGAGGCATAGGTTCGAATTATCTTTTGCACAAAAAAGGAGGTAGGAGTTGCTCTAGGCTCTGTAACATTCCAATGTACAACAGTGGCATTGATGGTCTCTAAAATGAGTAGATTTTTACATTTATTTACATTTATAAAGATACATATTTTCTTAAGAAAAATGAATTTTCAGAGGACTCCATTTACCAACAGGACGGGGGAGGAAAAAGGCTGGATTCAATCTCAGACTAACATCTGTTAAATAATTTTGTGTGATTTAGGAAAGGAAAAAAATAAAGAATGGGGATATTTAAAAGTCCCGTTATAAGCGTATATAATAGTATTGTATAATACTACTAATAGGGTAATACATCTAAATCATTTAATTTATCATAACTTCAAATTCAATTTAAAAACTTAATTGTATCATGAAATAAGGAAATTTGGTTTCGCACGCGTTATTTAGTGCAGTTTTTTTTTTGTTGTAGAAAACAGGATCTTATTTCGTCAATTGAAATAATTAGTTATAATCGGTGAATATTCTTCATTTTTTAGTATATTAAAATAAAAATAAACTATAATTCATATATTGAATAATTAAATATAGGCAGATTTAGATAAATTAAAAGGCAAGCGACATTACTAAGCAAAAAAAGTCAAAGTAACTGTCATAATTCCTAATTATACAAATAAAAAATACCCTAAACTATAAATAATAATCGACAGATTAATCACTGTAGCCTATTATAAAGTAATATTGGATTAGATTATAGTTTTCAAATGGAATTTCTTTTTAAATTAATTTATTTTAATTTAATTTAAATTTCGAAACTGTCTACATTAATACGCCAATTTTGGACTTAAAGGCCAAACTTTAAAATAAAATTTGTTTTCAATGTTAATTGTTATAGATGTAATGGCTAATAATTCGATATTTTACCATTGGGAAAACGTAAGGAAAATAATAAAACTAATAAAATGAAATTTAAATAGTATACAGGTCGGTCTGGCTCTTACTGGCGCGTGGGTTCATTTCATTTTGAATTTTTCAATTGTATAAATTTGTTCAGAAAGCTATTCATCTGTAACCAGCTAAGCAAATAGCTTACGTTATTTATGCGAATATTATATTATATTAAACTTCCAGTAGAAAAGGTTTCCATTTGAACCAACATGCATGGAATCAAAGAGACTAACGAAAAAGAAACGAAGTTAGAGAAACTGCCGTTTCACATTAAAACATGATAAAAGGCACCAGAGTATTCTAATGGCTTCTCACTCACCTCATAAAGCAAAACGCCTAGCAAACAATTTACACACTGTTTGAGCAATTGTTCCGATAATTGTACAGATGCCATTGGGTAAAGCATCGAAGAAATGCGGCGTAGAATGAACAAAAAGAAGAAAAAAAAAACAAATAAATAAATAAGAAGATGAGATACAGAGAGATAGTAGACGAGGACAGTTCCAAAGTCCCGTATTTAACAATTTCCTCGCCTTTTTTCCCCCACTCTAGTCCGCGAGAGAGGCAGAAATAAACGAGAAGATCGCGGGACTCACGATCATCGTCGTCGTCGTCGTCGTCGTCGTCGTCGTCGACGTCCCGAATGTAGCTTGCGAGGAAGTAGTGAGAGAGAGGGGGGTGGGGGAAACGAGAGAGCAGGAGCACCCTAACTTATTTTTGGAGAAGATCGGCAGCCAAGCTGCCAACGTCTATTTCGAGCTCTCCGAGGTAGCCAGCATTGTGCGAACGTGGAATACTATTCCCTTCTGCCTTCGTTCTTCGTCTGCGCGAGGAGGAGGCTTCGGGGGCGAGAGAGGAGCGCGGCACTTACACGGACTTCAAAGAGGGGCATCTTTCACGCGGGATGCAGCGACCCGCGAAGCGCCTCGATCTCTTATTATGCGCCTTTTTATCCGGAGGGTGCCTTAATCCTTCTCGCCCCTCCCCCCGCCCCATCCCTATTACGAGCCGACAATGCTCCCATCGATAAAGACAGTAGCTTCGGAAGGTCCTTGCACCACCGACTTCCGGAATTTTAAAATAAGGTCTAATGAGCTCCATACGGATTTTGTTAGTTGGTTTTACTTTGCCCCACTCCGCTTGTTTTATCTAACTTGCTTTCTCTCTCTCTCTCTCTCTCTCTCTCTCTCTCTCTCTCTCTCACTCTACTTTCCTCACTCTCTGCCATCGTCGTTTCTGCATGCTCGATCTGTGCGTCAGGGCTAAAATTACGGACGTAAATTTTGAAAGATATTATTTACGTGTACAGACGCTTCTGAGTTCATAAAAATAATTATGTCCCGTTAGTGTGAATTACAAATTGAGCTTTATCGTTCTTAAAAAATCAATTACACATTTGGCGTTTTTTGCATAGTCCAATCGCTAATAAATATTTTTCATTGATAAAAAGAGCAGTTGGCTTATTTTATACTTTCGAAATAAAATATATTTTTATTGATCTTAAAAAAAAAGGTAATTTTTCAAAGAGAACATCGGTTCAATATCTTAGCTATCAATAATCCATTTGATAAGGCTGAAGCAGCTCTGAAAACAGTTATACAATTTACTAGGCGACAAAATCTTATTCCAATTTTATTAAAATTATATTTATATGCATACATTAAACATTGTTTTTTAATGTTGACATACATATATCTTGAATTCAATGATTAGATAAAACCATTATTTGCTTACCCTCACCGAAACGTAAAGGTTTTAAGACTGCTTGAATAATTCCGGTTTGTGAATACGTCCATCAGATTAGATATTATGTACGATATCAGTAGTAATTTTAAGGATCTCAAGTATTTGCTTTCTATATTTAATTGAGAAAAACTATATAATAATCAAGACATTGTTACGATTAGGCTAAACTGTAACTCTATATTATTTAAATTATATAAATAAATAAATATATATTTTTCACGAAGATAGAAAAATGTACAACACCTCTTTTTATTTATGATTTTCTGTCTTCTACTGTATTTATGATGAAATTTACCATGTACACAATTGCAATTTTTTTTTATTTATTTAATTTCACGTAGTTGTTTTCTATTTTATCTGTATATGTGTACTGTATATTATATAACCTTTATTCATATGTATAAATATAAAGAAAATTTATAATGCTCAGTCAGTTAACTTGTAGTTAACGTGTAGTTTTCTTTAATTTTTTTTAATTGTAGCACAAGGCTAAATTAATATATCTTATATAACATATATGAGTTGTATATTTTACTTGGTACTTAAATATACCTACACTTATAATTGAAAACGTTCATAATCTATTTTAATATATTTAAATAATATAGAAATAAACCTATTTGGAGATCTATAAAAAAAATTTTAAAACGTACATTCAAAAAAAAAATTATATTTACATTAAGAATTAGTAATGTCTGAAATACATGCACTTTATTTTATAATTTTTTGATATATTTGTGACAAATTTAAAAATACATGAAGTACATTAAACATTAACATTTCTAATGTAAAAACTTTACTTACTTAAGATCAAACATTTTTTTTATTATCTAAGTTCAGACTATATAAATTACATTTCTGTTTTACACATAAACAAGGCATAAGTAATATATGCTGGTTCATGCTTTTTTATTATTACGAGATTTATTGCAATGATCATGATTTTCTGACCTTAATTATTGAAAAATTGTTCGTTTCATAATAAACAACATTATTATAATTTTCATTGCCCTGCTTAATATATATATATTAATATATATTAATATTTGTGATAAGTAGATAAAAAATATTTACAATAGTTTTAGTGAAAAACTCAAAATTAAAAAAAGGTAGCTTTTTATAAAATTAAAACAACTTATCATATTAAAAATTTAATATTAATATTATGAATTTGTTTCTTCTGAAACATATTTTAAGTGAACCATCATTTTAGAGTTTCCTATTCGTGTAAAAAACGACTGCTTATCCCACATTGTCATTAATCATTTATAAATTCCCTTGATGACGAATACTACTATTTCCTTTAAGTATTCCTATTTTAGAAAGGAGTAAAACAAATGAGTTGTCTGTTAAATTTATATAATTATTGATCCTCGTTAAGATACTTTCAATGTTACACATTCATTTACATGCATATTTTATTATAACTGACTTTCATCATTATCAATAAAAATTTCGCTCTTATTTTTTCTGGAAAATTAAATAATACTTTATAATTGTATGAAAACTCTTTTTCCAATTGCAAAAAGTAGAATATTGCTTTTTATTCTTTTTTTTTAGATTTTAATTGTTACTCAAAGAATGAGTAAATTACTAAATACCATTATTAAATTATTGTTGAGCAAATTTTATAGCTCAAAGAACACTAACAATTTAAATGTAAATCATAAATATTGTTAATAAAAATTACCTAATTTTTACTGATTTTAAACTGTTAAAAATGTATTCGCAAAAAATTTCATTTCACTATCGTTAAAATAATAAACTTTTGTTTATAAATTTCAAATTTTTTAAAAATATTTAAAATCATAATATTGATTGATGCAGCAAATTTTAGAGTGTTACGTATTCACAATCAAATGACATTCATCTATTTTGCTTCAATTTAACACCAATTTTCAGTCGATTCAATGTAAACAAATATAAGTACAAGAATAAAAAGGATAATTAATTGATCGATTTATTAGAAAACTTCAGATTCGTGACGTAAACATATGTATGTGTGTGGGTGTGTCCCGTTTTTATAAAATTTTAGTGGTTGGTCCACCTATTTAATTTTTTATTACTGCAACATCTACGCGATACAAATATCTAAACTACACTGACGATCGTTTCGGCGCTTGTACTTTGTATACCTGCCTTCCTTTTAAATGCAATATATTTGTCAACTTTGGAAAGACTTCTTCTGCTAACCACTATAACTGCTGGGACTACTGATGGGACAACTAATGGGACTACTATAAAAATTAACTTCAACATCTGTTGGGGAGTAGCTCGAGGTTCGAAGTTAGAAAAATGAAATTTTCTCGATAATTTAAGTTTATGACGTCTCAGTTCTCCCTTTTCCTAGCGTTTCCATCTCGAGCAAAGACACATGCCGCGAGATTCTTTTACATCTGCACGCAAATCCGCTGCAATCACGTAAAATCAGATTAGATTGCTCGCATAGGCGGATCCTTTTAAATCTAAATATATACCGGGTGTCAGGGTTGAACGCCCTAAGATTTCCGGTTCCTCGCTCGTTCTTCCCCGTCGTACCCTGTTCGTTCCTCTCCCCTCTTCGTAAGCTTTTTTCTTATTTTACCCTTGTTACACATTTTTTCGCGGCCGTAGCTGCGCGTCTCCCCCCCCCCCTCCCTATAGCCCCGACCGCCGCCGGACGTATTTCTCTTGGCAGCGCCCATCCCCCTGGTAGACGCTCCGGGATCGGAGCTCGAAACCCAATAGGCCCGTATCCTCTAGGATGCTTCAGAACTATTTCCGGTACGGTTTGCGTAGGTCGAGCCGGATGAGGAACCGCAACTCTGGCCTCCGGAGACAAATATAATGCGCCCTACACGTTGTAACGTCAGGTAGTTGCTTCTTGCGTTACGTGAGCGTATAGCGGGTGGGCGCGGGCAAGAGCTGTCGAAGTTTTTCTTTCAGGCCAGTCTGACGTTTCGAGAGGCTACTTGTTTCGGTATCTAAGAGCCGAATGTCGAATGCCAAAGCCAATAAGCCGACTACGATTTGTGATCGGAACTTCAATATTATGAAATGCATTGAATCTTCTAACCATCCAGCATTTAAAGTAATTTTCTGTCGTCCGCTTAATGTAATGCAATGTACTTGCAAGTTAAATTACGATGTACGTCAGTTGATTAGTTTGCTTTGCAGTTTTTAAATAGCGACCTTGGGTAATACTCCCTGAAGCAAATTCGAAAGAATTTATTGTTTTTCCATCTTAAGGTAAAATTTGAATTTACAATTTCTCTTTTCTAAAAATTGTCAACTATTTATTTTGAGTTGGTTTTTTAATCAGTGTTCGGAAAGCTTATGAATATTTAATCATTGGCGAAATTTAATATTATTAATTTTGGAAACTTGACCAGGCGAATTCGTATAATTCAACGATGAGGGTTGCGTTGTCAAGAGTAACAAGTACAAGAGAAAAGGGAGTAGGCCAGAGAGAAGGGGAGTGTGAGAGAGATAATGAGATATAATTAGATATATATATATATATATATATTATAAACGAAATAGAGAGATAATGAGAGTAAGAGGAGCAGACGAATCGCACGATGAATTATAAGAACAATCAAGTAGGTAGTATTATTCAACAGGTACGTATGCATGCTTCTACATACTTACGCTAGAGCCCGTGTTGAGGTCTTGTATAATTAACTGCTTGCATGGAATATAAGAGTTTTACTGCTTTTGAGGTTTGTTGCACAGTCAGAACAAGGACTCTTACTTAGCAGCTGTCAATCAATTTATGCTACTTTATAAAAGTGCGAGAACTCAATTTTAAATCAAAAACTTTTTATATTCAATCTTTTTTCCATTTTAAAGGCATTTTAATATTTTAATTAATTGCTTTTTCATTAATTGTTAAAAAATCTTACTTTTATTTATAAAAATAGAGTAATAATATCAGTAGTTTCATAAATCCGTAACTAACTTCATGTTGTTTAAGTTTACCTACCGGTTCTGATTGTTTCTTGATGATAATATTGCAAATTAATAATAATAAACAATTTTGCTAAAGATATCAAAAGAAAAAAAATAAGTTTTTTAATATACAAGTTCCTAGTGAAATATTATACATTTCTTCAAGAATTACCTTGAATAATACAACGCAAATTTGTATATACCAGCATTTAGCATCATAATGCACATATAGAGCATTTCACGTTCAGTAAATTAGGTTACTGAAATAAGCTTTAAATACGTTCGTGTTTAAGTAGGTAATAAAGATTTGATAAATATATATATACCAATATTGTACTAAAATTTTAAGTCTAGAAAAAATGTAAATAAAATACAAAATTTAAAAAGTGGTTAAAACAAAGTTTACTTGATTTTCTATATCCAGTTAACGTTAACAGTCTTGAAGTTATATTAAAAATAATTATTACAAATAATAATAATATACGATCTCACAGCTTCAAATCCGAGGTATTGGCTTGGAATTAAAAAAGTATTTTATTAATTTAATACTTTCGTCGCAGTATGAAAATGTGACTAATTTAACGCCCGAAAAGACACATTTAAAAATACTTTTAAAATAAATTCACTTTCTTGTTGTACAAATATAAGTTTTTATTATTAAAACATTTCCATACATTTGTACTTAATTAAAATGAATGACCAAACTAGTTTTTAAATTCTGGCTTGAGAAATATTCTTTTCAAGAAAAGTCGGCATTTTTTTTTTTTTTTGACTCAACAAAGGACTATAAACGAATATAAAACTTGAATGAAATTATAGAATGGAGCATGGCATACGGTTATTGTTGTACAATAAATTATTATATTACAATGCGTGTTACAGACATCAGTTTGAATTCGTAAGAACGTATAATGTCTTGTAGCCTTGAATATAGTTTATGAAACTGATTCCTTAAAAGCGATGCATTTTAAAGAACTGTATTCTTTAAAGTAAAGAGGATGTAAACTTCCTCCTTCTATTAATTAATCGATTACTTAAGATTTCAACGTATGCAAACAACAATTTACGCTACCCAGTAAAAAGCGTAGATGATAAATTCATTTTTATGAATGAGAGGGGCTCTCATTATCTTACAGAGTAACAAAATAAAACGCTCCAAAGTATGTTTTTGCACGCGTGACATAATAAACCGCCATTTGAGAATTGTGGCGCAGGGTTTTATAAATACAGTATCAATCGCGGGATGCGCGCAGTGCCTAAAGTCGTTGCAACAAAGTGTAACGCACGCGAAACAGAGAGAACAATAACGATGGCAGCGAAACGAAATACAAAAAAGTTGACGGTAGGCATCATTAAAAACGCACTTGGCGTAAAATACCCCATGTACATGCATGTTGCAGCGCAGGTCCGTCGCTCCGAGGCGAGCCGTACCCATACCGAGGGCCCACCGGACGGGCCGACAAGAGAGGGCGAGAGGGGCAGGGAGGGCGAGCCGGCGGGCGGGCGGGAGGGAGGGAGGGAGAGTAAGAGCGAGGGACCCCATAGGTTTGCGGCACGCGCTGCCAGCTGCCTTACAGCTGTCTCTTCTAGAAACAGGGAATGCAGGAGAAAGAGAAAAGGAGAGAGGGAGAGAAGCGAGCAATGACAGGGAGCCGGAGGGAGAGAGAAATAGAGACGATATGCACGCACGTGTACACGCGTCAGTATCGTTGCTGCCACTCTCTTACTCTTTCCCTATGCCTCTATCTCTTTTTCGCTTACAAAAAAAACCCCCATGGGGCATTCGTACGATTTAGGAGCTAAAGTTGGAGAGGACCTCCGTGGCACGGTAGGAATCGAACTATTTCGGATGTTCTAATCTTAAATATATAAAGCCACAAATGGTATTTTACGCGTGATTAGAAAAAGGAGAAACTGAATCTATTTACTTCATTGGTAGTTAAAATTTATGACATATCATTAAGTAAGTAGATAAGTTTAATTAAGTACCGATAGTCAAATGATTTCCTAGTTTAATTAAAATAATACAATTTATAAAAATAAATTTTTAACAGAGAACTAAAGCGCGTATAGTGCAATTCCTTTTGACTATGCCAAAGAGTGAAATTTCAAAGTAGGATAGGCATTCGTGGTGGGTTTAACGTCTCTTTGCGATTCTTCATTAAAAAATCTCTCTCTCTCTCTCTCTATCTCTCTCCCTCTGTCAGTTTGTCTGCTTCTCAATGCAAATTAGAAAGAAAAGAGACGTTTAGTCGGTTCACCCTCGTGAAAGGTACCGTTTCACGTTAACAGGATCGGACCAAGGCGGGGCCCTTATTTCGCTCTACCGTCTGCCCCTCCGCCGCAACACACTCACGACACTTAGTTACTTTTCTTCGTCTAGGCCTGGCAACCAGATACCACGAGTGTGCGCACTCAACACTCGGCCTTGGGTTTTTTCCTCCTTTTTTGCTCCACGGGACATAAGCAGAATGCGTGCGCGGCTGCACCAGTCGTGTACTTGCGCAGCCGCCAAAGCTGCACTGACCGAGGATTATGGCAGCGCTGCGCGAGGGCCTGGAACCGAGTGTACCCAATGGCCTGGGACTGGGCCACTGCCGCCTGGGAAGCATCTCGGGCGCCTCTTTAGGGTTGTGGCTAATCTCGTTTTTGTTACTTTTTATTAGGCCGCCGGTCGGGACGATGATGGATTTGGACCGAGCCCGCGGTGGTTCGAGCCTCCCTAGAAGACGACGGCGGCGGCGGCGGCGGCAGCGGCGAGGAGGAGGAGCGAGCAAGCGAGCGAGCGAGCGCGGAGCATATATTATATCCGAATCAAAAATTGAGATGCAGCCGGAGCGAATAGGGCCGAGCTCGTCGCGGCGTTCACGGAATTCGGGCAGGCTTTCTTTAACGAGAAAACTTGTTGCACGCGACCCGATAGCGGGCGATAATTGCCCTCAGGAGTCCCGGGTATCCGGGAGCCGTAGCTAAGGCAGCCCTGTGTCGATTTACAAATGAAAGCAGGCCAGCCCGTTTTCCGCGAATCCGCATTTTTCCGTCCTCTCGCGTGCTCGCAAGCCTGCGGTCGACCCTCGGCCTTTCTTGTCTTACCCGCAAAACCGCGTGTACCGTTCGAAATTCAGCTCGCCAAGTGGTCGTGCAGGAGTCGAGCGAGGAGTCGAGCGAGGAGCCGAGCGAGGAGTCGACAGCCACGGCCTCGGCTTCGTCAAGCCAGCGGACGCTTTATTTTCCAGTTTCTTTCTGCTCTCTCGTGATACTGCAGCTCGATATCTCAGGCTTTGGTCCTTCGCCTACGGTGGTCGATCTCTTGGCTCGCCAGTCCTGGCTCCCGATGCACCGAATTTTTCGTTGTCCCGCTAAGCGCTTTCGTTAATTGTCGTGCAATGCCGTTGCACAATCGCACTGCTGGCTTGAAATAATTTTTCGGGACGGTTAGCGCTGATGTTAACGAATTTAGTTAAATCAGTTTTGGCTGCTGAATTGGAGTGTCGCGTCAAAGTCAGCGGCAGCCCGTCCCACTGTTATTTTGAAATTCTCAACCTGCTCTTCTGTATTGAACATGCTTTGAAATTAATTCGCAGAAGAACGAAAATATTTTTTGCTCTTATTGCGCGCACATCGTTGCAGATCGATGCATGCTAAGGTCATTTTTCTATGACGACGATATGTGAATGCAAGCAGATGTCAAAAGCCGAGTGTTCTTTATGATGCATGCGCACGCACACCCGCGCACAGCGAGTTGGCTTTTAAATAAACTACTCTGTGTTTCAAAAAACTCACGTATGCGTAACCGCCGATATTGTGTTATCGAATGTAAGTAACAAGTTATCACAAGCTCTCATCGCATTCATAAGCTTATCCTCTTAATTTTTCAAAGATACTAAACAATTTCATTTCTTTTAATTTTTCAATACGTAATAAGTAACATTATTAATAATACGTATTGATGTTTATAAGGTCAATGGAAATACTAAAATTAGATATTGCAACACATTTGATAGCGTCGACAATTTCTTCTTCTCTGTCCGTTCTTAATGTTAGTATCTCTGAGCGGCTTGAACTTCTATCAATAATGTCTTATTTCTTAACTATAAGTCCAAGTTCTTTTTACTGACCTTATAATCTGTATCTTCCTTAGATATGCACCATCAAGATTTTTCTTACATGCAAACGCTTGTTAACTGTCTATATTCGGGTATTTTTATCAAATTGTCAAAGACGATTTTTTCAATATACAAATGTAATGGTAAAATTGATTAGCTTCTGACGAGAACAACGAATTATTGTATTTGCTTTGGAAGATTTTCTAATTTAATACCCACGATTGAGTAAATTTCAAGCCGTGAAAATCATTGTTAATTAATTGTAAAAACATTTTCATTTTATGTATGAATAATTATTTTCAATTTTCTAAAATTATTTATAAGTTATTAAATTATTAAATATCAAGGAACTTTTTATGCTTGACCAGTGGTTCGATCATAAAACATATTGTCCAAAAAGTATGATTAAAAATGATGATAATTAAAAAATGTAGCCTTAAGGTTTATTACATAATATATGTAGGTTTTTAATGTCAAATTTAAATATCTAAATTTTTATTTGATGTGCTTCTGTTTGTTTATGTTTTTGTAACTAGCTCGAGAAAAACATAATAAGGATTTATTAATCTTATAATTAAAAATAATATATCTTATTTTTATTTAAGTTTAAGTACCAAAGATTAAAAACGTAGCTTCAAAATACTATAGATTGGCAAAATTTTCGATAATCATAACACAGATAATGAATACACTTAAAATACTTTTATAAGTCATAAGCAAAATAATATTTGCAATAAGCAATGTGTTTTCAAGCGTAACCACTGTTTATCAGCACCTACAGTCGGAATTACACACGGTAATGTCATACGTACATTTGGATATGAAAAAAAAAAAAAAGTTTTTCAAATAAAGATTTTATGCAAAGAAGATTTTTCAAGTTCCATTCTACCCCGATCGGTATCCGACGAATCTATCTCGGAATGTTTAGCAGAGTCGCGTAAGCACGATCCGATTTTTCCAATTGCAGCCAATGGCCCGGAGTGCTATAAACAACAAGTAAATAAGAAAAAATAAATTCGAACGAGACGGCGAGACGGAAAGTAACGTGAAAATCTGCGGCGCGCGGGGTTTACTTGCAAGCGAAGATAGGGAATGCGAGAGGGGAAGAAGAGAGAGAGAGAGAGAGAGAGAGAGAGAGAGAGAGCGTATTCGGGCGGTGGGGGGAGGGGGGAGGGAAGGAAGAGAAGGTAGAAACGCGCGAGTTCCAGGTTGTTGAACATCTGCCGGCTTTCGTGCAACAATAATACGTAATTCGAACAGCTGATGCTCCTGTGCAAGAGGGCCACCACCAGCACCTTTGGGCGCACTCGACGCCAAGATCGCGCGTATCCCGAGAGAGACTCGGACGTACCGAGAGAGGCCAACCAATGGGGACTCTAGCGCGGCTAGATGCTTTTCTAATGCGCAACGTTTTATTTAAAGGGATGCTAGGCGCACGGGCAGCCCTTAATAGGGAACCGGATTTCTCGAGCTCGCGGAGGCCTCCTTTTAATCGGGAGCGCCCGGGTGCCGAGCTCTTTTTTTGCCTAGCTTGGTATTTTTAGAGAGCGAGCCGGCAATTGGTCGATGATACAGCGTCGTTTCCCGCGAGGGCCCCTGCCACTGGCCTCGGCGCACCCTTGCCGCCGATTGCAGCACGTGCAGAATACGGCATCCGAGCCTCTCCCCCGAATCAGGAGCTTATCGCGGGAGCCGGGGGTTGGCAGCCAGGGGAGCGGGGGCAGCCAAGGGCCAGGTCGTCGGCTCGGGATACGGTACTATTTATCGAGTCCGAGTAACGTCGAGCGGCATTCGAGGAGCGGAAGCCGCTCGCGTACGATAGGGATGCGCGAGGGCAGGTCGGGCCGATAGCTGTAAAAACATCCGTCGGGGCAAATTTACCTAGTTGATCAAACAAGGTGGCGGCGGCGGCGCAGGAGGAGGAGGTCGGAGCAGGAGGTCGGAGGAGGAGGAGGAGGAGGAAAGCCGCACGGCGCGTCCGCAGTCGGGCTTCCATCCGCGTCTAAAAATACGCCGCGCAGTGATCCCGCGGCGGGTCGTGTCGCATCGGCTTCGGGACTCTCCCTTCGCCCGTAGGAGGAGGAGGAGGAGGCGCGAGAGGAAAGCGCGGCCGCGGTTCCTCGGCCGCCGCCGCCGCCGCCGCCGCCGCTGTCCGAGACTCGGCCGAGTACGCGGCAGGGGAAGGAAGCGCGCGGAAGGAAGTCCGAGGCGTAGGCCCGTGTGGCGGCTGTGCGCGCGCGCAGGTAAGCCGCCGAGGGGCGCAGATCGCGCGAGGGCCCGAGCGAGACGGAGCGAGAAAGATGGTGGACGAGGCCGGCGGACCAATGGCGGCGAGGCGCGGCGGCGCTAAACCGGCGGCGCGCCTCGAGGCGGCGGCGCTCCTCCGCTCCCTGGGCCAGAGTCCGATAGACCGGCCGCGCGCGCACGCACGTCTAGCTACGCACGCCAGGACCGGGCCACCGCCGAGACGTTCGCCTCGCACACGAGTCCGCGCACGGAGCTCGGCTGACGGGGACCGGGAGGTGGAGAGAGAGAGAGAGAGAGAGCGAGCGAGGCCGTCGGAGAGGGAGACCGAGAGAGGGACGGAGAAGTAGGGATAGGGAGCCAGACGCGATCGGCAGCACTTGCACGTGGAGGCGCAGTGCGCGGGCGCCCCTTGGTGATAAACGTATCGTGACGCGGGGCTCTTCTTTCCAGGAGTGCGCGTGGAGAGCTCGGCGTGCTGCAGAGCAGGAGGACTTCCAGGACCGGGCCGAGCCCTACTTCCGGTGAGTCTCTCTCTCTTGCTGCTTACGTATCTCTCCATCCATCCATCCATCCAACTATCCGTTCTTCTCCCTTTCTCTCTCTCTCTCTCTCTACTTTCCCATTACTTACTCCCTCTCCCTCTCCCTCTCTTTCCCATTCGGTTTCTTCTTTATTTCTTAATTCGCGAGGGGCACGTGGAGTAGCGCTGGGGAATAAGTGTCGAAATCTAGGCTGCCTTTGACGACGACGACGACGACGACGATGACGATTACTACGTGCCAACTAGCCCGAACCCGATCGGCTCCTTCGTCGAACTCCGGTTCTTGGGACCGACAGCCGGTCCGATTCGCACCGGTGACACGGGCCCCGAGCGCTGATCCGGCTCTCGGTGAGCGGATGGACTCCTCGCTTTTTTAATGGATTCCTTCCCCTCCTCCTTCCCGCCGGCGACCCCGCTCACCAGGCCCCCCCCCCTCCGCCGCCGTCCGACCCTACCATCGCGACCGCAACAGCCGTCCCTTGGGACTCGGGGATAGGACTAGCGCACGATGCACGGCGCCAATTGCACTTCGATGTGTTCATACGGGCGGCGGCGGCGGCGGCGGGACGGGGGAGCCTCGCCTTTCCTCCGCCCCCTGCCCGCCCGTTCGCCTCACCCGACGACATGTGGCACTCGGGCCGCGCTCGCCTAGCTATTTTCGACAATTTGCCAATGGTAGCGATGCACCACCTCCGCGGCAAACACCGGGGCCAACGTACCCCCAAACCCCCGCCGACGATTGTGATTAGAGCCTGCCTAATAAGTGGGCACCTGCCCGGCAAATCCCAGCTGTAATGGAAAAGTGCACGCACGCGACTGTTTTTTGTAGGTTAAACAATTGTATCTTATAATTTAATCAAATGAGCTTTCGCGCTGTTGTTTATGCTGACGTTTCGAAGCCAACGTTATTTTTGATAGATAAATAACAAACTCTCGTGTTTCTCTATAATACTTACCGACTTTTTCCATTAATAACAAAGTTTTTTTCTTTGCAAAATTTTAATAAATGCCCGGAGCTCGGCTTTGCATTGCTCATTGTTCGCTGTTTTATCATATTTGACAAATATTATTATTTGTTTTGGTATCGTTACGAAACTTTTTTTTTTTTTTTTTTTTTTTTCTTATATTTTCTTTCAAAAGTTTTATTAATAGAGCCATTTTTGGGATGCCGGAGTTTTTGCGCGTTGCGAAATGCACCACGATGTCTCAATTTTTTTTATAGTACTTGGTACCTGTTTTTCGCAATGGCTTTTGCTAAGATTTTGCCGCTCGATGTAACTATTTTTAGTATCGGATCGGCACTCGCGTTTGAAAGTGAATGTTACGTGACCTTTATTGAGCTTTTCTTTATTTCCCTGAAAAGTTTCTTTACAATTTCTCGCACTGTGTTTCCGGAAGCTGTTGCACTCGTCAACAATCTTGTTGAAATATTTTGTTTCGTTGCATAACGCGCCTACGTCATTGTTGTTCGATCGTACTTTTTTTGTAACATAGCTTGACGTGCAAATGTTATAGGTTAACCGTACCTCGATCTCAAAGATAATTGAGATTAAAAAATTCATTGTTCTTCCGGGCTCTGCTATTTACATTAAGCCCTTTCCGTAGAGATCCCAGTTTATCGAATTTGCGTTAATTTTCGAATCGTCTGTGCAATTCATGATTGTGTTTAAAAGCTGGGTAGCAGGTCTGCAATTTACACTTTGCATTTAAATCTAAGGCAAATGTTAGTTACCGGCAGTTAACGAGGGAGCTATCTTGTATAACCAGATAGGAAATGTTTGTATAATTTCGGAGTTAATATTAATGATCCTCGAAAGACTTTTAATACAAGCTATACGTTTTGCAAATCTCGATCGATAGCAGTTTTTCCTTATAAGTCTATTTGTACATAAATACAATTTTATCGAGCGTTACTTTTCCTTTTCTAGCCCCGACCATTATATCCCATGCTGTCTGCCACGTAGATGTGGCGATACTCAATTTACCATTGTTAATATAAGAAAGGGAAAAAATTATTACACGTACGGAGCGCTTAAATTGAGAGCTCCTCTAAAGCTGCTCGTGCCTTTCCACCCAAATATAGATTCCCTACTCCCCGAGATATGTATTTAAAAAAAAAAAAAGAAAAAAATTAAGTAAATAATGGAATAAGGAGAAAAGGGCTCTCGTTAAGAGGGAAGCGTAATTTTTCCTTCATCGGTCATTCGACATAGGCTTCTTGTAGCACTGGGAATAGTTTGGCTCGCTTCGGAGCCCCAACGCGCAGCATCACACTCGACGCATCTCGTGAAGCGCGAGACGCCGTTGAGGGAAAAGGGATCGGCCACCGGCGTCGTCGCGGTCGTCTTCCTTGTCGTCGTCGTCGCCGTAGTCGTCGTCGCCCATTATAGGCGAGTTCCGTGGCTCTAGCTTAACACACAAGTCCAGAAGCTTGCACAAGGACCAACGCTGTGTCTGTATCCTTGCCCAGCCCGTCAGCGCTCGGATAGAGATGGGCACATGTTCTTCCCCTGAGGGCGTCGCGGCGTTTATTAATAAACTCGCGCGCCTCGACAATCTCGACGCATCTTGCGTATCTCTCTTTCTGTCCACATTGTGTTGGCTATCCCTCGTACCCGCCTTGACCGGTCAACCCCCAGCTCGGCTCATGGAATGAGAGACTCGGCTCCTAGTTTTCGTCGACGAGTTTTCTCGGACAGTCGTCAGCGGGGCGCGTTCAAAGCCCCCGAAAGTATGCTCCATTTCTCTCTCTCTCTCTCTCTCTCTCCCTCTCTCTCTTATCCCTGTCTCCCACGTTTCGTCAGTGCCTCACATTATCCGCCACTAGCCATGATAAATCTCACCCGGACGGTCCCCGCTTATTTATCGGCAAAAGCGCCGTTGAAGAATTCCCTCCACGATTACCCGATTCATCCTAAATACAGAATTCTATGCGTTTAAAACAGGTGTATCTAATTATAGTTCCCTTCGTTTACATTTGATAAACAGGCGGGGTTTTAACTTTAAATACGTCATTATTATTACGATTTCCTTCACTTTCAAATTATTAAAAAAAGATTCCACGATGAAGCGATTTATTAACGCAAGTTTTTCTCTTCGCCTGACGTCTACCTCACGAGATTCGGTCGAATTTTCCACTTGTAGCGAAAACGTTTCTTAAACGAGAATCTTATACGAGAACAGGCCTCCATACTTACGATATAATAATTCGAACGTGTATATGTTGAGAAGAAATGGAAAAAGATCATTGGTTTATGATAGTGTAAATTATTTTATAAAGCACGCTTCACAATCTATTTGGGCACAATATATATATATATATATATATATATTTTTTTTTTTTTTGATAGAGTTTTAATTCGACAACGTTAAATTAACTCCAATTTAAGCCTCATTTCAAATGTACGTATATTCTGTTATTTATACAGCTTTAGAAATTCTGTGATATGTAACGTTAAAACACTACGTGACCAACTTGTACGTACAAATTAATTTCTTTTCTCATTAAGATATCAAGATGATTTTGATAGCTTCGCTCGATTCCGTATTTTCCAAGAAGGCCGAACTTCGAGAAATTTGGTTCCGATTTTTAAACATCAACGGTTCCTCTAAATAATAAGCATTTCAGCACGAGTTTTTATTGAACATATTATCGATGATTCGAAATAACCTTGAAAAGTCTATTTCAGATATGTCTCAGTTTTTGAGTGTGGCAGTAAGTGCGACTGTTTATATCAATGAAAATTTAAGATACTTTAAAAGTGATGCAACTTTTGTTACGATGCTGAGTTTCAATTACGTCGAATTTAGATAATAATTGTGCAATGACAAAAGAATAAAACTATATTTATCGTTGTACCATCATTCCAATCCATTATTTTCTGAATAAAAAGAAAACGAAATTTTTATAATTGTTTGCTCATCTATTACGACATTCTGCTTATGCATGGAAGCGATACAAGTGATACACACATATACATTTATATATATATATATATATATATATATATATATATATTTATATTTTTTAAGTTATGGAATTATTATCTGTTTTGCGTTACTTTAACAAGTACATTTACAAACGCGCGTGCACGAATATAATTTTATTATTTGAAATAAACTACATGTTTTAATTGTAATTTACTAATTATTATTCACAGTGCAAAAAAGGAAAGCATAAATTCGCCAAAATACTTCTGACTGATATTTTGATAAATAGCAATATATGCTGGCATAAGACAAATTTCTCTGTTGAAATGAACTTTAAAATTATTTGATACTTATATTCTTTAAATTTGCGGCAAAGCAATGTTTTAAGTATTGCATGGAATTTTCAATGCAAATCAAATATTTTAACTAGATTCTTATCTTGAGTATTTTTGTGCATTTGTTTACATACGTAAAAAATATTTTAAAATAATAATTACATATGGAATTTTGTTAAATGATGTTTAAAAGGTTAATTTTCGGATTGATATTTTTATAAACTGCATCATATACATAAATTATAAGTTAAGAGTACACATTGTAAGGTATGTAAAACTGAAAGTAAATTATTAAATTTTAATATTATTTTCGATATCAGTAGCTACAGAATCATTTTTATTGTTGCTAAAATAAGATTGTTGGTAAAAATTTTGAAATGCTTGCACTAAACCAATGTTTTAAATATTTATCAATATTCATAAAATGGTATCGTTTCCAAGCGATTGGATTAAAGCAGTCTATTTTAATTTTGAATTTGGTCATTAAATTGTGGTATTTGCTAATACATTTTATTTTTACAAGTTATCGTAATAAAGCGTGTTATCTCTTGAGATTCGTAAACAGTGGTGACAGGGTGAGATAGAGAAAGAGAGAGAGAGGGGGGGGGTTGGAGTTTCGCGAAGGGTGGAGGAGAGAGGGAGATTGTAAAGAAATTTGAAAATTACTCGCCTAGAGTAGAAGGAAGGCAAGGCTTTCGCACGACAGTTTTTCAGAGACAATGGACTTTTCTAAAGCTCCTTGGCAATATCGTAAGATTCGGATCGAGTATCCAGCCGGCGTGGCACGGCGACGTCGTCGACCATCTGGGAGCGGAAGGAAAGCGATCGATCGGAAGAGCCGCACAATGGCGGGGGGGCGTCACGTGCAGGGCAATTTTCCGCGGGAAGAGCCGCGTGGGTCAGCGTCGCGGGGCGAGGGGGAGGGAGGGCGCGCGCGCGCGCTTAGCGTAGAATCTGCGTTGGGGTGCGGGGGTGGGCAGGCGGCGGTGGCGGGAGTCTCCGGAGGCCCACGGCCAACGCACGCGCGCCTCTATTTATAGAGGATTTCGTTGAGTTTCGCGCGAAAGCGTACTCTCCGGGCTCTTTATTTTCAATCGGGAACCCGGAGGGCCCTCGCCTCGACGACGGCTCCCCTCTCCTGCTGCTGCTGCTGCTGCTGCTGCTGCTCCCCCAGCCCCGCGCCCTTCCTCCCGCTGCGTCGCCCACCTCACTCGCCCAGATGCTCTCGTGAGCGGCGGCTATTGTGCGTCTGGCGGTAGTCGCCGAGGCTTTATTGCGCGTTAAAATGCCAGCGGGGGCACATCGTCGAGCGCTTTTGTCGGTCACGGCTTTCGTCCTCCTCCTCCTCCTGCCTCCTCTTACCGCCTCTCCCCCCGAACCCGCCGACCGCTCTTCGCCTTCACGATTTGCCCTAACGGCGCGCGATCGATAAAGTGCGTCGAAGTCTCGGAGATTGACGCACTGCTCCGCCGTGGCCGTGTACGGGCTTTCCTTCTCTTCGCCGCTCCCTTCCTTCGCTCGAGAATCGCGGAAAGATTCGTTGGAAAGTCCGCGCGGGAAAAGCTCGCCTTCGCTACGTGTCGGATAAGTTTTGATGAAACCGCTTTTTAAACATTGGCATTCGTTATCAGCACAACAGTTATTTATGACTCGTGCATAGTTAATTAATTTTATCGCTTCTTGCGCGATGATGATTTTCAAGCACATGTATCTTTGTCAGAGAGAGAGAGAGAGAGAGAGAGAGAGAGAGAGAGAGAGAGAGAGAGTGAGAGAAAATAATAATAAAAAGAAAAGAATGACATCGTGGGGCTCAATCTCATGATAAATAACACATCTGATGTGTCCTATAGGCTCCTGTATTATTATCAATAGATAGGCACGTAATGGGCCGTCAAATTCGGCTGAAGAATAACGAAAAGCGCTCTCTTTTCGCTGCGCACAGGACTGACTGACGCATCGGGCGAGCGCTTATGCGTTCCATTCCAAGCGACGTCCGCGCGTGAGATAGAGGAAGACCAATGCGCGTCAACGAGGCAGAGGGAGGTGAAATCGCCCGGGGAAAGCGAATGGAAAGCCGAGGGCCGGGCAAATCCAAGGTATAGGGGAGCAGCCATCGATTCAGGGATCGAGGCTCGATCGGGCGCGGGCACCGCAAGGGAAAATCGTCGAAGCGCATCGCCGGGCGACAGTAGCCTCGCTCGCGCAGTATCAATCATTTTGAAGTGGCTGCCGGCGTCACAATGACGCTACTACCCTTCCACCGGGCCTCGGCTCCTGCCCTTCTCGGGCCTCGGTAGCGGAAGACCGAGGCGCAGAGAGAGAGAGAGAGAGAGAGGAGTGAGAGCGTGAAAAGCGCGGAAAGCTGGGGTCCGGAGATCCCCGGAAAAGCGGGGACTCCAGCTGCACGCGTGCGTGCCTGCGAATAACGGGGACCCGGGTGGTGGTTGGCCGTTGCCCGGACATCCTACTGACGGGTTGGGGCGGGGGGGGGCGAGCTAGCCAGCGAGAGGAGGGTGGCGAAGGGGAGTCTGGAGGGGCGAACACCGGTTCTCCCGCTCTCGCCGAGGTGCAGCTGCCTGCCGCGCGATTCGGGCCTCGACGGGGTGCACGGCGCAACGAGGCACCGAGACGTCGGAATGTTTTTTGCCGCGGCCGGAAGCTTTTCCCCGCTTTTTCCCCGGCTTAATTGGGACGCGCCAGCGGGCGATCACCTCTCGTCTCCTCGAGCGAAGAATCGAACTCAACGCTCGAATTTGGCTCCGCTCGCTGGCCCCCGCGAGGATTCCGTGTGCTGCTTTATTGTGCCGGATTCGATTTGGAATGCTCGAGGCCCACGTTTTACGATTTTCTTCCGAATTCAAGAGTTCCCGCGTCTCTGCGGTCTCGGCAGCCGCTTTAACGCTACTCTGGCTGGCCCCGGTCAATGTAAATAATAATAAAATTCATCGGGCGGCGTAATTTTTTTTTTCTTTTTAGGTCAAAGGCCATCTCGCTTTATAGCTCGTGCCTTAATTCCCACAAAAGCCATTGGGCCAACGACTCCTCAAAGATGTCGCATTGTAAACTCGGAATAACATTGTATCGTCGGGCCTCGCTCGGGCTCACGTTCGATTCGGTAACAGTAAAATCTTTTATTAGAACCGCTCCAAAAGTGTCGGGCAGGCCTCTCCGCCCGAGACAGTAGGGACGCGTGAAGAGTACGGACCAACGGAGGCCTCGGCCCACAGCGAGAGGCTGCGAGGGAGGCGGCGGCATTATCAGGAGGACGGAGGGAGGCCTCCGGGTAGGCGAAACCTCGATGCACGAGGCAGTTTGCATTTGCGGCGGGTGCACAAAGCGAGAGAGAGAGAGAGAGAGAGAGAGAGACGCGTCGTGGTACGGATTGCGCAATGGATCGGCGGTGGCTGGGCTGCGGGTCTCCGTCTTTTGGATGGTTAGTAGCTCCTCGTGGCGTCTCTCCTGCCCCGTCTTTTCCCATTATTTTTTTCCTTTGCGTTTTCGCGCAGGGCTGCGCAGGGGGCTGCCCGGAGATGGAAGCGGCCGAGCGGCTCGGTCGGGAAAACCTCCCCTCCCTGCCCCGCCCGAGCGTCGCTCGGCACTGTCGTCGAGGTATTCGGCCTCAGCACCCGAAGCGAAGGGCCCAGGCTGGCGTGTCGCGCGACGAGCCCCTAGACGAGGCTCAGGTAGCGGGGCTCGGAGAGCGGCTCCGAGTTTATAAATATTGGAGCCCTGTCGGCAGTTCTACGAATGGAAAAGCGAAAGTGCGCTCCCCGGAGGAGTAGAAGGAGGAGTAGAAGGAGGAGGAGGAGGCAGCAGGCCCGAGCTCGTTCGAGGGCTGTCTCCGCTCGCACGACGGGCTCGCCAAGGTGGGAGCCGTCGGGAAGCCCTAGACTCCCGTCGGTTCCTGTGCGGCTCCTCGGGCGCGCGCGAGCGGCCCTGACGGGGCCCGGCGGCCAGGCCGAGAGAGAGAGAGAGTGATCGAGAGAGAGGGGCGAAGGGCGTCGGGCGAGAAGGAAGCAGCCGAGCGGGGAGAGTCCGAGCGCCGTTGGGGCTCGCACAATGAGGCCCCCCCCGAATGCACGCCAAAGCCCGACCCCGATGCACAGATATAAGCACGCGTATATTTATGTGGGTTACGGCTGCGGGGGGCGGGGGAAGAGGTGGAGGCTCTTAGTTGCCGCCGTACGTGCTCCGCAACAGGGACCGGCCGCCGCACCTGACGTGGGAAGGGTAACAAACCGGAGCAACGCTCGCAGCCTGCTTTTCCGCAGTATTGGGCCGGACTTCGTGCGATCCTAGGGGGCACGTTGGGGTGAGGCCTACTTGTCAGCGCCTCCTCGAATTTATCTATTGCTCCTCGGCCTGCGTGTGAAATCGATTGGAGCGCAAAGGATTCCCGATACGTGGGAATCGGGAGCGTTGCGCGAGCCCAGCCGAGGCTCTCAGGACTCCCGGCAAAACTGTCGATGCGCTTTGGAGTCTGCTCGCTTCTGTCTCCCTTGTAGTGTGAGATCCTGTGCCCTCTTTACAGTACTGCATTTAATTGTTATATATATATATATGTATTATTTACGTAGCCCTATGGAATACAAATGCATGACTCGAATCGGAAATCGAGAGTAGGGTACATTATATGCAAATAAAATTTTCTTGGTAATACTTTAAACGTGTTATTGTTGAGGGTCTTTATGCTTTAACGGTACTTTTACTCAGGGCATTCCGCTGAAAAATATTCATTCGATAACATACAGTTTCAGAATTGCGCGATTCAACTTTATCCGAAAATATTTTTTTTATTTTTCCCTCCGTTGTTTCATTTCTAATAAAATAGAATCCCTATCTTTTCTCTATTTTATTATAAAAACATCTTTCAAGACAAAAACAGTACATTGATATATAAAATACAAGTTTACACACACGCGCACACACAAATGTGCATTGCACAATGTATTATAGAGAATAGCGGCTACATCTATACTTTGATTATATGAAATATTATATAAATCTAATCATTTTTCATAAACGTAATTTATTAATAAATATTTTTTTTAATATTTAAGAGTTCCAATTAAAGCTCAAAAGAAATGGCTCATTTAAAACAAAACTTATCGCTTTTGTATAATTATATTAATTGGAAAACAAATCGACGTTTTTTTAGAGATGATATACTTTATTAGCGATACGAAAGTTGTTAAGAAACCTATGCTGCTGCTTATGTTTGTAAACAATTTAATCTTACGTAATGGTTTTGCATGTATAGTTATTTCATAAGATAATGAAAATTACATAAAACAATTTACGTACAGCAGATGCATCGATAAAGGCATGCGTTGCACGATGTGAGTAAAAATTCTTACAATTGAAACCTGCGTCGATATTCCATAGGTGCGAGGGTACGTAAGGCGAGCATTAATATTGGACCTTACAATCAAGCATTAGACCTTATAATAAAGCCTTGCGAACTAAATCTTCTCCATCTAAAAAAATTAATATTACAAATTAATGCTCAATTGCGCAATTAAGCGATAAGACATTCATAGACTAAATAAGACAATATGTTTCAACGCGGAAGTGCGTATCGGAGAAGTAAACGAGGAAAATTGCGAGGGTGGAGCGTAGCTTCTTGAAGCATTAAATCAATTTTGACGAGCCTAGTAATTAAGGGTCCCCTCGGCTAGGAGGATCCCCCAATCCGCACGTGAGCATCGGGCAAGAACGATTCCTAATTGCAGGATCGGAGCTACCCGTGCCGGATTGGAGAGCTCGATCGGGAGGTAAACTCTACAAGTGAAACTAACGCCTTGGATCTTCTGCCGATGTTTCAGGTACAGCTTGAGCATAAATGCCGCCGCGCGACTCGTAAGGTCTCGTGGTGTGCGACATCCCCCAACCAAGCCAGCAAGTGGACCGAGGAGGCGTCGGCGGGCAATTTGAGAGCTCGGTTATTTTTCCCATCCAATCGTGCTGCGGCTTGCTGCAGATACCGCCTTAGCTGACCTGGAGGCTAACCGCGTGTACGGCCGAGGCGGCGACATAGGGAGCGAACTACTGAGGATGCTTATGCCGGCTGCCGCGGGCCTGAGCGCCGTCGGGGCCCCGGGGCCCGAGGACCTCGTCGGAGGCCTCGGCGCCCTCGCCGGCGCCACCCCACAGCAGAAGGACACCACCTGGACGAAGCTATTCGTCGGTGGCTTGCCCTACCACACGACCGACAAGAGCCTCAGGGAGCACTTCAACGTTTACGGGGACATCGAGGAGGCGGTCGTCATCACCGACAGGCAGACCGGCAAGAGCAGGGGTTACGGCTTTGTAAGTGTTTATGACCTGAATACTCCTGTTACTTTACTTTATTTTAACTTTGATTGCATTTGAGTTTTGGTGTTTCTTCCCCCCCCCCCTCCATTTTTTTGGATAGTTGGGTTGCTAAGTCGAGAGACCTTTTTTTGTATGGGGTGTTGTTTTTTTTTTTTTTCTTATCTGCGTGCTGGTGTGCCAGTTTGAGGACACAAATGCTAGATTATTATTGTGCTTTTTTGTGTTTCGGTTGCATATTCACAAATACGATGTAAAGTAAACACATGATTCGAGTATTATCGCCTGGTTATTCTCATTTCTCGACATGTTAATTGTCTTGTAATAGGCTACTAAATAAAGCACAAAGTTATTAGTCTCAATTTTAGTTCACTACAAAATCTTAATTATCTCTCTGTTTTTGTCAAATTCGAATAAAAGGCAGTAAGAGTTTGGCTGTCGTTGCTCTATTAAACATTTTTAGATATTAACGCCATTAAAATATAAATATATTTAATTAAAAGGGCTATAATTCTGAATCACCAAAATATTTTGAAAATTTTTAGTGTAAAGACGATGATGATACATAACAAAGAAGCTAATAAAACAAAATAACAATAGTATTATTGTTATTTTGTTTATTAGCTTTTTTGTTATGTATTATCAACGTATTATCTTTGTTATATATATATATATATAACATGAGAATATTCAACAGTTATATGGCTTATTTGTTATTAGTGTTTTACGAGAAAAAAAATCATGTTTATCGATATTTGCTTCTTGTAATATAATAATTTTCGTGCGGTAGACTAACAAATTATGTGATAATATACACTTGTTTTTACTTATATACTAATAAGTAGTCGATATATTATAGCACGTTTAATTTACCGAACCTTTTGTTATAAATGGATTGTCCTATAGATGATAGTACAATAAATAATAGTACAAAAACGGATTTTGTTAACTTATTTTAACTCGAGATACAGAGAGCAAGAGAGGAATCCTATAATATAAGTAATTCCGCGTTTATCGTTGGGAATCATTAGTAATTATTACTGACAAATACGACTTAACAGTGCTTGTTATGATACAAACGAGCAAACTAACATACACGTCGCGTAAGTATTTGTAAAAATTAGTGGACTATGTGGATGGTAAAGTAGTGGTATAATGCCAAAAATATACAAGAAAAGTTTAAAGTAAATTGTTTCATTATAATACATAATTAAAAAATAATTCCCAATGGCTTTCAACATAAGTGTTTTTATCGATTGCGAATATTGCAATAAGTTTTGTTTGCCGATTGCCATTTAAAATAAGAAAAGAAACGGAGGTGAAAGCGTTATGTACAAGGCATACCTCTCAAACGGAATTCTTCGCATGTACGAATACTTTATACAAGTCTTGTTAATAGTGCTATCAAATATTATTTGCTCACGAGTTACGACACTGAGCTTTTTGCCTTTTTTCTCTTCTCCTTTTTAATTCCCAATTGCAATAAACGTTATGCATTGTATCACTATCGGCAAATCATTTGCTCGGTATCTCGGGGCAATGCGAGCGGAGACGCTTTCGCCGTTCGGGCGACGAGGCGAGCGAGCATAATAAAAGCTATCACGAAAACAGGAAAG
Source organism: Kradibia gibbosae (assembly GCA_018907135.1). NCBI lineage: Eukaryota > Metazoa > Arthropoda > Insecta > Hymenoptera > Agaonidae > Kradibia > Kradibia gibbosae. Next base: position 24,966,889 of record JACCHX010000003.1, on the reverse strand, counting down.
CGACGGTGCACACCTCCGTATGTTTTACATATGCACGTATGTGTCCGCTCATAAAGAAAAGAACCTGCTCGCGAAAATGCGAGCTTCGGCTTATCTTGCGCGAGGGCAGCCATAGGCGCGATAATATGAATATTCAGGTTTCGAACTTGCACGAAATGTGAGCCGCTCGCGTACACGCGTAGGAATGAGTGTTAAGCCTTTGAAATTGTTTTCAATACGGCAGTTAAACGATAGGGTCTCTGACGTCTTTCGCTTACTTCGTGTTGTAATTGAGCATGAATTTTCTGCTTAATCATGCTGTTTGATGAATCGTAGTTTTTTTTTCTTCATTGTTTGCTAGTCATTATGCAGGATCATTGCCTCTAGTATTTACTTAGATGATCTTTAGGTAACAAATAATATCATTGCCCAGGCATTTATCGATTTTTCTCATTAATATTGTACCCCACGTTTTTTCATGGTTATTTCGTAACTTTAAATAATTTAGGATGCTATTGCAATTACCTGATTATAATTATATATTAATAATCGCGTCGCTATGCATGCTCAATATACCGATAATATCTTTAAATGATTAATAATCGGCAAATAAAAGCACCATTAACTCACGAATAATTCTATTTATCTAGGTATAGGCTTCTCGTTTTTTATTTTTGAAAAAAAGCAGGGAATGTTCTATTGATAAATGAGATGCAGAGCACAGCTGCTTACTTTGAATACCGATTAATCAAAAGAAATTTATCTGTTTTAAGAAATTAAAAGCATTCTTAACTAATTATATTCGATCAATGTGCTCTTTTTATATGGCTCTTGCTATAAAAAATAGTAGCTATAAGAAATCATGTTTCCCTTGCACCTGTATCAAAGTTCGTGTCTCTGATAGCAATGCGGCCTTGCATAAACGCTCGGGCAAAAAAAGTCTTCATTCGCATAAAGACTGGCGTATGATCATACGTTGTACCCTCAAAGAGTCGAAGGCGATTTATCGAAAGTTCAACAGTGTCCTGAGCCTGTCAATACGGTATAGCCACCGCAGCATTAGGATTATAGCTAGAGCTCTCGACTGTTGGCAAAATTAGCCAATAATGCGCTTTAATTAGCAGAAAAATTACTGTACACTACAAAGTACACCGGTAATTATCCGACCAAGAATCACATTCCGAAGCGTAAGGTGTCGGCTCGTGTGGCCAGGTGACGTTGTACGGGGTGTAATAGAAATACCGATAAGCAATGAAAGGGTGTAGCAGCGGAGGAGCGCGAACTACAGCTTCTCCGCCCTCGAAAAAAAGAATGAGATACTTATGTATGAGTATGTACATGTGGTGTATATATATACATACATATATATATATATATATATATGTATATAAAAATATATGTATGTATAATATACGTATTTAAAGGCATGGCATTAAAAGTCCATCATTAAGACAAAGTAATGAAAGTGGGAAGCGTGTCGTTATTAAAGCGATGCTCTCATCTGGTTGTGTGCACTCCAGGTGATCATGGGAGACAGGCCGGCGGCCGAACGCGCCTGCAAGGATCCGAACCCCATAATCGACGGCCGTAAAGCGAACGTCAATCTGGCGATACTCGGCGCCAAGCCCAGAGGCAATCTTCAAACGGGTAAGTCTTCTTCTAGCCTTAATTACATCATCTCTCGTCGAATATCTGGCGCTAACACCTGTGATGTCTCTCTCTCTCTCTCTCTCTCTCTCTCTCTCTCTCTCTCTCTCTCTTTCTATCTACCTACCTATATATTTATTTATTTATCTCAATTTACGTACATCTGTTCATCTATTTATTTCATTTTCATTCCTAATATTTTGCTAGCTCAAACTCTACTTGCATGTGACGATGCGGGGGTTAGTACGAACCGTTTTGTAATTTGTTTTGTCTTTTGTGCTTGTGTATTTTTCAAGGATGTGAATGTCAAAAGTTGGCGTATCTTTTTATATGCATGCTATTAAGTATCCGACCTCTTTGCTTAGTGTTTAATGTTGAGCTAAAAAGTCTATCTAATAAAATTATTATGACAAGGAAACGCTACGATTTATTCAAATATTTTTTCACGCTTTTCTTCGGCGAAATTTCTCTTATTTGGAGAAATAAAGCTCCGTTAGATTTAATTACAAATGTACTTTTTATAAATGTGCTTTATGTGTGATCCCGTTCGTATGATTTTTTAAACATTAATTAGCGTTTAAACATTTACGTATAATTTCTATATCAGTATCAATCAAGTTTCATAACAATAATTGCTTCTAAAAAAGGAAGAATAAAGTGTGAATTTTTTAACCATTTGATTTTAATTATTACAAAACTTTTAAAATGTGTATATGTACATCTATATGCTGTTTATTAAAAACACTTCATTTTTATTACTTTATAAATTTATTTTATGTTGAAGGATAAATTTTAATTAATTATTCAGTTTTGCTAATGCAATTTTACAGAGAATTTTATATTTTTAGTTGGGATAGATTGTAACAGAGTTTAGTGTGTATTTTACTTTATAAAAAAAAAAGTTTAAGTTCTATAAATTCAATTCAAATCCTGTAATTAAAAATAAACGTAATGAAAAAAATATATATACACAAATTCTTCGTGGAATGAATTATGCAAATATGTGAATAATTATGCTGAGATAAAAAAAAATTTATTATCTTATTTCTGTTTTTGGTAATGACAATAAGCTCTCACAGTTTGAAATTTGAATTAAACAAAAGCCGTTTTAACGAATGTCTCAATCTATCTGTTCTTCCAAATGACTGATTAATTATCAGATTTAGATAATAAGTGCTTTGACACATAGTTTAATATTCGATACTTCGCAGACTCGTACGACATCTTTATTATTGAAAGCAGTCGATATATAACTGAACTTTAAATAAGGCCGTATTTCCGATTTTAAGGGATATTTTGTCCCAATACTTAGTTTGATCTCAATTGTCCGTTATCGACAATTTGTTTTTGATTCTTTCCTTTTTGTGTCCCTTATGACGGCGAGTTTATTTTCGAGTATTACCGCGACGCAATGCACTCCTTGTATACCGGGCATCATTAATTCGATGTGCTTTTGATGCCAAGCCAAAATTGTACATAGTTGCATCCTTGTTGTTGTATTACGCTTTGAAAGGTCAAGTATATATTTTATTACTCCCTAGAAACGCTCTAATTTGAATTTTGTATTTATTTATTGTGTGAAACTATATTTTATTTCATTTTTAATAATAAAAGTTAATTATTAATATTTCTTTTGAAAAATTTTAAAAATTATTATAATCAAATTTTTATAAAAGTAGCAAAAGACTATTACTGAGTTACTCAAAATTATTAATATATATCTGAATAATATAAAAGTCGTTACTAAAAAATAGTTGAGTTTAAAAAAAAAATTACATTAGTACTTAGTTACTCAGTATATATATATATTAAATTTTTTATACATCATTTAAGCCAAACATTTTAATTTTAACCGTGATTTTCATAAAAATCATTTTTAGTTGCATAGTTTGTAAAACCATTTTAAACTTTATAATAGTGAATACTTTGATTTATGTGCGAAATGCCAAAAAGTGACTTATTTAAAATTTCGACCTTCAATAACGCGTATAATTATCAAAACATATCTATAAATAGCTAAAAAAGTAAAGTCTTTGTTAGAGATTAAAACAATCACAGCTTATTAAATAGGACAGTATTATTTTTTAGTTTAACAATTCAGTGCCGTAAGACTTCTCATAGTTCAAATTCAGCCGGCATGGCCTAAAATATATAGTTATTTTTTGTTAATATACACAAACAAAACACGCATATATATTTACTTATAAATAATGTAGTTACAAAAATAGGAAATTCAATTTAAAAACATTCACATGTCGTTAAAAATCAATTGAATCCTTATTTCAATTATTGATTTAATAGTTTGAAATTAATTGGAAGAAGAATTTATAGGAAAAATTTTTTTTTCTAAATTCCTTAAAAAACTTGTGCTCTTTCACAATTACAAATGCACCAATTTTGTTTAAATTCAACTAATAATGATACTGCTCTCAACTTCTAAGTATCAAAATGAGTAATTAAACTATGATCAATTATTACCGAAGCACATTCATATTTTGTGTCAGTAATAGATTCAATAATTAGTCACATGTGATATTTAATTCGATTAAATAAACAAAAGACTTATCCTCGAAAGAGATAATAAAGAATGATAAGAAGACGATATGTGTGAAAATTCTGACTCCTGATGACTATTGTTGGTTGAACAAAGGATTTCAAAAATAGAAAAGTTATATTCATGATTCGTGCGCTTCGTGATCTCATTATTTTTATTCTTCTGCATAATCGCTGCATTTAAAAATAATGTCTTTATGTACAATGTTTCTTTAATTATCATAAAATATTTCGCCTCTATCCTTATAAGTATATTTCTATTTGCGTAACACAATAGAGAAATGTTCACCTGTCGGAGTGACTTATTATATTAACGATATCCCCTGATGAATTATGAGAAACAAAAACGTATAAAAAAATGTTCCACTGAGCCTCGAGCGAACACATCTTATCAAGAAATCAATGATTAATGTTATAGTTTAACGAACTCTAAACAATTGAGAAGTTATCAACAAATTTATGCAAATGCCGGAGGAATTCCTTAGAGTATTTCAATGGTAAAACGTCTCGCTCGAGTCGTCGAAATGTCTGTTCGAGCTGCTGAACAGAGCGAAAATGTATTTAGTGTGAAGAAAGCGACGATTAAAACAAGTCGCAGCTCCGAATTCTAGAAAACTTAGGCATAGATTTGAGATACCAAATTAAATCGCTTTATCATCGCATTAGACACATTTACTATAATTTCCGGCTGATCGACACCTTTTTTTATGTCTTTGCAGAAAAGGTGTCCTTTATTTGAAAATACGTCTCAAGCTTGGCAAGCATTTTCTGTGCTTAAGAACGTGCACTCAATTTTTATTATCACATCTCGAAATTGAAATATGTGAAAATTTCATCTTGGCTTAATTTTATTATTTAACATTGGTTTTACGATGCATAATTACAGCAGAATGCGGAACTTCCGCATTTCGAATTGCAGCTAGTTTTATATTAAATTTAAAAATTTTCGCGATTAATTTATATAAAGTTATTCATTATATTTTGAAACAAACAAACTGTAATACCTTTACCTTCAATTTTTGTTTTGAATTTGAATCGCTTTATATTAAAAGTATACAATCTTTTTTGGTTATGTTTCTTATGCAAACTTATACTTTGAACATAAAAATTGATTAAATGTAATAAAAAAATATCGCTTACAGGATGTCTAGTCGTATTGAATTCAATATAACAAATTCGAAATCTTAAATGAAACAATGTAGAAAGATAATATTTTTGTATGCGATTAACTTACAAAGTTTCAAATGCTGCCTCATATTCAACACTGATCGTTTATTAGAAAATAAGCTATGCCAGCCATCTTAAAAAATTTATTAAAAACAAACAATGAACGCTTGTCAGATTTTATTGCTAGACGTGTGTTTGTGTGTGTGTATGCAGAGAGAGAGAGAGAGAGAGAGAGAGAGAGAGAGAGAGAGAGAGAGAGAGAGAGAGAGAGAAAGAGAAAGAGAAAGAGAAGTTTCGATCAAATTATGCACAGCATGCAATGATTTTATTTTTTCGTTTGCAGCATTTCCATTCGCCGCTGGCATTCGCGCCGGATATCCTGCAGTACTACCTGGCCAGTATGGGTAAGTCTCCGTATGATGAAAAAAATTTTGGCAAATTTTTAAGTTATTTAAAAAAAAAAAAAAAATTAGATCGTCACGTCAACATACATAGTTATCGTTAAGATTTTTTTGATTAATATCAATAGTACTTTTCGTTGTTTTTCAATTTTTAACCAAGATTTTTTTTCAGAATGCACCGATAAAGGAAAATTAATGACAATTTTTCTCTCTTTCAAATTATTTTCATTTTTAATAGAAATTGACATGTAATTTATTAAATATTATTGTAAAACCCGTTTTAAGGCTTTGTTAATTCAATTTTAAGGCTAAAGTTTTTAGTTTAAATTTTGTTGAAGTCACATTGAGTTTACCGGAATCTATATAAAGATAAGATTAAAAGATGAAGCTGTTACTGACTATAAGAAAATGCATAAAGTTCTCATTTATAAAGTTAACATTAGTTCAGTAATTTTTATTGCCTTAAATGCTTTTAATATAATAGGAAATCAAGAATTTTCCGAACGCATAGATTAATTTGAATTGAATTTAACGACTGAGATATAATTAATTCAATACCGTAGCAATAGAACCATATTTATATCGCAATATTATTCTTAAATGTGAATAATGTATGACGTTTCAGCATCCTGACGCACAGATATATTCTCGGGAGTTGCGTTACCTGAAAAACCTCACCGGTGAATTTGTTGCAAAAAAAAGACAAAATGCTCTAGTGAGCATTTAATGAATAGAGGGAGAGAGAGCGAGAAAGAGAAAGAAAGAAAGAGAAAGAGAAACGAAAGAAAGAGAGAGAGGGAGGGAGAGGGAGAGGATTATGTCGCGGCACACGCACACGTAATACGAAGCCAAGAAGTACCTACGTACGAATATTTTAATTCTTTCCGTATTTATAATGCCTTATGTATACATATTGCAGTTTCTTACTAGTTGTGAGGATCGTGATTTATATTTTTATTTTTGGTTGTGTATAATTTTTTTTTTTAATTTTACTTTTTCATTGTTTACTTCTTTTGTTTACTTGAGATGAAGTTGTTGGTGATTGATATTATAATATTACGACTACTTATTATTTTTGACACGATTGAGATTGTTGAGAGACTTGGAATTTGTTTGTTACTTTCTCTCTATAATCTTTTTTTTTTTTTAATAACTTTTTTTCACGTTTTTCTTTTCTTGGTCTACTGTTTACCTTTTTTTTTTTTTGTTTATATTTGTTTCTTACGTTTTTGTTCGTTGTACATGACACACTACTCTATTTTTTTCTTTTGGAACTTAATCAGCATAATACTAGAATGACAATTAATTATTTAACAGCAGTAATAATAATAATCAACAATGATTAACAAAAACGGCATTAACGGGGGCCGCGCTCGCAACGGTTCTCCCGCTCCCTGCGTTTCTTTTTCCTGTACGAGCTTATGTGGGGCTCCACTCCGCACGAGTGTAATGGTAACGAGCCGGAATAAACATACTTGACCCACTGTCAGTACCCAATCGCCAGGTATACTACAATCGCGGCCGTCGTTAACGTTCTATACTTTCGTATTTGGCTTTTGTCACTCTCACTATTTTTCTTTACATTTCGGCGCGCGCGCGCGCGCTCAATTGTTTTCTTACCTCATTTTTTCTTTCAATATTATGCTCTCTTGCTAATTTACGATTTTCTCCGTTGTTTCTTACTATTATTATTATTATTATTATTATTATTATTATTATTTATTTATTTATTTATTTATTTATTTATTTATTTTTTATATTTTTTTTCCATTTAAATACTTAACTCTCTCTCTCTGCACCTGCATCACCTCAAGGCTCATCGAGCGTGTTTTACGAGTGATGCATATTGTGTCTCACACATATAGTTTATCCCATTCGCTTTTATCACGTAGCGTGCTTCAAGGGGTTGTTTGTTGTGTGTTACTTTAATATTACAATTCTCTATCTATTTATTTAATTAATTGATTAATTTACCTTCACCTACTTGCCGATCGCGCGTACACAAGCACAGGCACGACGCATACAAAAGTGCGTTAACATGTGTGCACATACATATAAGTGCACACCTACGTATGCAAGGCGCGTACCTGCGCGTAATTGCACGTGCATATACATATTTCATACATGCGCACGTACATACATACATACGTACATACATACATATATTATATATATATATATATATATGCGTGTTAGCTTGTGTATGTATGCACATGTATTGTACATAAATTGTTAAAACTGGTATATAAGTAAAGTACTGGCGAGTTAGCATTGTTATAATTGCGATTATATTTATGGTTGTGTGAATTGAAATTTTTTTTTATTCGCTTTTTTTTATCGTATTTAAAAATGCGCGGAGCCCTGATTTCGTGAGCCGGAACCTATTTCCTCGGTGTTTTCTTATCCCTTCCATCGTGCACGGCTACGGCGAATTATTACCTATCGCGCGATGCAAATTAATCGGTTGCCGCGCCTCGACGAATTATCTCTTTAAACTACACGGCGTCGGAATGCCCGCTACCGTTTTCCACACATGCCGCGTATTTTTAACACGCTTGCTTTTACCTGCTTGTAACACGAGATGCCCTATTTCGTTGGGTTGGGCCGTTAAAGCGCAATTCTGCTCCAGCTAAATTTTACGCTGGTCGGGCGTCTGCGTCGCTTCAACCCTCGTCTTCTCTGATGCAGCCCCCCCCCTCCGCCGCCGCTGCCACCCCCGCCACCACCGCCGTCGCCGCCGCCAACAGACGGTGTCGCTTAATTTGGCATCTGGTAATATTTGCGCATCTCGTTAATCAGTCTCGCGTTTCCCCCGCGCGTCTCCCCGAGCCCGAGCGGAAAGACGCACCACCGGCTCCTCCTTTTTCCTCCTTCCTCCCTTATTATCGGCCTCTCTTGCTCCTCACCGAATTAGAACCGCAGCCGTGCCCGGACAAGCTCCGACACGTGCATCAATATTTCAGCGAGTCCACGTTGCGCTTGTTAAGCTCCTTCTCTCGACTTCCATTCCTCCTCCGCTTACTCTTCCGCTCCTAGTCGTCCCTCCGCCCCCGAGTAGCCCGAGGTAGGAGCCTACGCGCTACGCCGAGTTTATCGAACGCGATCGTGCGAAGTTTGGCCGGTGGCTCTCGGGTGACGTTTGGTTCGGTGGAGTACTTGGATGATTGCATCACTAGAACTTATGCGGCACTCGGCCTGAGGTTTAGCTCCGAGGCATATTTGCGTGCGCGCCAACGTATCCCGTATGTTTGCGCACAATTTGCTTCACTCGTCGGGGATTCCCAAGTGGCAAAAGAAGCTCTCGGCCGAGTGAGCGTCCTCTCCTCTACATTCATTTTGTCGACGTTTTCGCGAAGCTAGTCGACGGTAATATATATATATATATATATTTGCTCGCTTAAGATAGGAAATAAACAACTTTAAATATACTTTAATTACCCAAGAGAATTTATTGAGCTAAAAATCGCGATAACTATCAAAATGTCCGACGCAGGGTAATTTACAATAGCGCTACCGTTAATTCACAGCTACATCTGGTGAATGTTTGGCAGCGAAACCGTATCGTTAACGACCACGGTGTTAAGAGCGCAGCTCAAACAGCGGAAAGAATTACGCTATCGCTAGGGCTTACCAGCCAAGTCGTGTATCGTTGACTCGCGGCCAGTACAACGTATCGCAAGTGGGACTCGTGTCCGCTGCAGCGCCAGGAAGCGCGCGTCTCCCAATGGTAGTCCCGAGGCGGAAAAACTCGTATTTCGATCCCAAAAGCCCTCCCCACCGACCGATGCCCCGAAACTGAGCCGGAAGCCCGGATCTCGGCAGAGCAGAGCTCATTGGGCTGCGCGGTACGAGGGTGCGGAGCTCGGAGGCTGCTGGGGCAAGAATAGTGAGCACCGAGCGGGAAACAAGGAGGAGGGAGGAGTCTTGTTTACGAGCGATCGATCGAACGTGTATCGGCATCGTGACCTACAAAAGTACGATCGCCTCTCGTGCGAGCCTTAATAAATATAGAAATTCATTTTGCGACAGGGCAATAACTATACGTTCTTATCGCGCTCGAGGCAAGCGCAATACGTTTCGTTCGTCCCCCGTAACGCGGCAGAATTACACGGCTAACCTTTAATAATTAATAACGGGCACAAGGGTATGTGCAGCGAAGTTATTCTACCTTGTTGGTGTCGCCATTGGTGTTGTAATTTTCATTATTTTTCCTCTACTTTTGTCGTTGTCGTTGTTGCTGCTGCTGCCACTGCTGCTGCCACTGCTGCTGTACGTCAACACTTTTTTCGACATTTTTTTTGTCTCTTCTATTCCTTATCACTTTACGGTACTTTACCTTTTTCGACGATGATTCTAATATAATACATGTGCGGAAATGTAATGACAGTCTGATAAGGCAATCGAATCTAAAGTATGTGCCAAAGAACATACAATAATGGATACCTTGCGCGGATAATCTTATAACTTCTATGTGTTTGATTGACGTTTTCTTTTGTTTCGTTTCGTTCATTAATTTTTTTGTAATGCCCTTAAATTGAATTGTGTAGATGTTGCATAGGCCATGCACAAGATATCGAACGGTCCTTTATTTCTTTTTATTAATTTATTATTCAATAATAATTATTATTATTATTATTTGGTCTACTGTAGGTAAGGTAAGGTATTTTATTCGAAACTTATGATTTTAATGAAGTATGTTGTTTTTTTATTTGCACACGTTTAAGTAAGCAATAGTTTGTACTAAACAAAAGCTACTCGCATCAATTACATTCATTAAATTCATCTAACATAAAATAAGTGTACTTTAAAAGGCCAAGGTACCAGTGAAGAAGGATTTCATAAAGAATAATTTGTTGCATTTACTTTAGCAACATCAATTTTCTTTTAATCTTACGTACTAAATTCTAATGGTCTTTATTTTTCGCAATAAAATTTTTTTTAATACTTTATTATAACTTTACTAGTAAATTTGTTTCAATAAGTATTATTGTGTTTTTTACATTTTAAAAAAAAAGCTTACTTAGTTACACGCATCATTAGACTGTAGGTTTTGAAAATATAAAACAAATACAAGTATTAGCCTCGAATAGCTAAAATAATCCAATCGTAAAAAACCTTCCGAAAAATCTAACTAAACGAAGGCGAACAAAAAAAACTTACAACAAAAATGTAGTTGCAATTGAATGTTTCTTTTATACATGTAACAATAATTATATTTCAGAATCAAGAGCTAAGAATTCTAATTCTTGGTATAATAGCATTTGGGTCGAATAATTTTTATTACTTTGCTTTTCGTCCCACACTATCACGATAAGTGCTCGTGAAATTCAACTAAAACAAACACGAAGGTGTAATAAATTCGAATGTGCTCGCGCATAGATAAAACTAATTTTCAGCAAAAATCGTGAACTCCGGGCGTCGCGAATAAGTCGTAAGCTTCGACGGGCCGGCGAAGGGGAGGGCGGGCACGCGGTCGGGCGTTTAGAGCGCGGGGAGGGGGGGGGAGGCGGGGTTCACGCGGCGCGAGTAGCCCGCCGTGGCGACAAAATCGCTCGCTGCAGCAAGTAAAGGCTTCACTTGGGCAGATGTCAGGATTGATGGACAATATATCATTGTTTATAGATCGCGTTGACCGATAAAGTGGCGAGGGCAACGCGACCGGCGCCACGAATTCCAAGTAAACGGAGAAAAGATGTCTTTAGAGGCGCGGGATTCCGAGGCCGAGGAGCTAAGAATAAATGCTGTTGGTGCGCGTGCGCACATGGACGGGATTCTAGATACAATCGGTTCCCTCACACGAGGGCGACTGCAATGGAGAGATCGGCGGGAAATGGGGCCTGACGCGAACGGGTCCCTCGTTCCGGGCGAACGCCAGGACGTCCTATCCGAGGCTCTCCAACGCCCGTGAATTATTAATAAGCCGACGACGGTAGCGCCTCGGTCATTGGGCTCTTTTTTGGTCCCCTAGAAGTTACATGCACGGGAAGGCGCGTGACTGAAGAATAGAGAAAAGGAGGAGATAAAGACGGACAGACGGACGGACGGACGGACATAGACACGCGGAGGGACTCGGAGCGGCGGCGGCGGGGGGTGGGTGGGTGTCGGAGGAGGAGGAGGAGGGTGGCGGTGCGCGGAGAGGCGAGGCGAGGGATGTGCCCGAGAGATAGGCGCACCACTCGTAGAGTGTAACTTAACACCGGGGCGTCTCGTACGCATTCCTCGGGTCGCGCGACGTATCCGCCCCTCCCGAAAAAATCGCCATCTTGGCTCGGTGGCAGAATCCGTCGCTCGCCTCTCTTCCCCCCCCCCCTGGCTCCGATCCAGCGATGGCTTTATTTAGTCTCCACCTGTCTCTGTCGCGGTGGGCGCGCGAGGCTTCTCTCGCCCTCCTCTCTCTCTCTTCCGTCAGCCTCCTCATCCCTCGCCACGGCCAGCGCTCGAAACGGCAACGACGCCTCCGAGCCCTTTGTCCCGATGCCGCGTCCTCCTCGGCAAGCTTCCTTCCCGGAGGGATGATCCGGGCTAGCGGCCCGGATGTTCGCTAGCTGGTGGTTGCGGCTCCGGAGTCTCGCTCCGCTCGACCAGTCGAGAGATCCCTCGATAGGCGATGCTCCGTGTAATTGGCGATTCCCTCCTCCTCTTTCGATGCTTAACCAAGTCGAGATACGGCCCGTACAAGATATTAGGCAGCTTCCAAGCAAAATCTAAGCTACGCGTGTTAATGATAATGGCAGCAGCGTTTTAATACTGTCACTTACAGGAATTACAATGTCTTTTTGCCTCGTGATCATTTCTTCACTTGCGATCATTTCTTAAGAATCGCATGGCTTCTTTTTTTTTATCTTCTCCCTAGTTCTCTTTTCAGCTATCGTGAAAACATGTGGCTTGTATTATTCAATCGCTCTATTATCAAAAGTTACCTACCTGTCTTTGAGCTACGTTCGTTATACTTAATTGTTATACATCGGGGAAACAACCGGCACATGCTAATCTTGTTATTTCAATGTCCATCACCGCGATAGAAGAAAAATGGTTTAATCAGGATTTTAAAAATATTTGCCTTTCGTTGTAGATTTGTGAAAATGAATGCGCTACTGTATAAGAAATAAAAAACTAGATTGTACCTGTAGTTGTCAAAATAGAGTTTTATTTTCAAACAATTGAAGAAAAAAACTTGTAAGCCAATTTATCTCCACGAAATTTGACAAATATTCGATTGTGAAGCGTAAAAGTAGACCCTCGAAGAAGTGTATAAATAATTTTGAATCGTTCTAGACACTTTGGTTGTCAATCAATCGCTTTCGTCCTTGGAAAAAGGGCACACGATATTTCCGATAGAACGAAAAAAACTTTACGATTCAACACACGAATAGACGATACATCTGTTTGTAAATCTCGCTCATTGCCAAAGTTGTCGAAAAACAACACTAAAGAACGATATATTATTAGCGATGATTGGTAATGAATTATGATCGACATTTCACGAGCGGATGTTTACTAGGCTATTATTTAATTATATATTGATAAAGCTAATTTCACGTTTCATATAATTAATGTATCTGGCAGAAAAAAATTGAGCATTTTAAGACAAATTTTTGTCTTTGAATTTTGTCGATCAGATTGATTAATAAACCAAAAAAATATGTATTAATTTTTTCATTTTTTGGCTTGTAATTTGTAACAACTTTTTAATAATGGTATTCTTTACTTATCAAAAAAGTTGTTTAAAGTAAGACTAGAGAAGAATATTAAAATTAAAAGCTCACATTTTTATTGAAAAAGTAAATAATTATATTAAAGTATTTATTAGATTTATGAAATTGAATATGATTATAAAGTTGTATTGGCTTAGAAAAAAGCGTTCTAATGATATAAGTACTTGAAAAATGTTTTTAATGATAAATTGTAGTTAAATAGTAAAATCTTTAAAACAATAGGCCATCAAATATTTGTTCATTTTATTTACAATGTGTAAAAAAAATTTTATTTTTAGCCATATCGAGATTTATAATATCAACGAAAAAAATGTCTTTCGTTTCTCAACATTTTTTTTATCTACGTATATAAATAATTTTAAAGGTACTTGTTTTCTTCGTATCCACGTAACTTTAATCGTAAAGTATTTTGCAACTATTTAGTTTTATAGTAACTTGGAAAATAGTTTTAATAGCAGATAGTTGGTGTCATGGTTGATTACGTATAGTCTTTGCGTGAACAAAGCAATTAATAAATTGGAGCAAATATTTTTTATCGGCGTACTGAATAAACATTAAATGTAGCTGAATCGTATTTAATTAATTTTAAAAAATATTATTTGGGCACCACAATACTATTTCGATCCAGTAAATATAATCTTAACTTGGGTAAATATTTATTTGATACAATGGAAAGAATAATTTTTTAGAATTTGCTCGTTCTTTCCTTTTTTTTTAAAATACAATAATAGCGGTGCCATTTATCACTCTACTTTTCTGACGCAATAGCATATTATTTTTTTCGTTTCTTTGTGTACACACATTTCTTTACTTAGTACAGCACAGTCAATTTCAAAAACGACGCGCACGTGTATTAATTCGGCCGGTCCCAATTTTCGTGTCCTGCGAGCTTCTCACCTGTGAACACACGAACGAATAAAACAGTATCGTTCAAGCACATAAAGCCTAAATAATAATTTCTTTGTGCGCTATAGCACTATGATGAAACGTAAAAGGTAGTTTCACTAGATTTATCTGTGAATAATGCTTGGTAGTCGAATTTAATCACTTCTACGGTAAGGCTACTGTATCATGCACCAGTTGCAGCATTGGTAACACCTTTACTCGGTCTCTGTTACTCTTTCGAGTAACCGAGCTCTTCTTTAGATTTGTTTGTGATGCAAAGAACTCAGAATTACGAGTCAATGATTTAGCATTTTTTAACTATTTGGAATGGAGTATCTGTGACAATATAGCAATTGCTTAACCGATAAAGTAGCCATTAAAAAGTTTGTTCTTCGAATGATATCTTTAATAGGTACTTTTATCAAATTTACGTTTTACAATGTATGCGATGGACATGCTTAAAAAACTTGTTTCTTAAGTTAGCATCGATTGCGCCGTTATATTTTTGGTTAGTTTCTCCCAGGATTATTTTGTATCGAAACAATTGAAATATATATATATATATACATATATATTGCGACCAACAGTAAGCGCAAATAGACTCGAAAATTATCATTATTACCGTTCTCGATTCACAATGAATAAAAATAATAATCTCCTACTTTCAATATTGGCCACGCTATTATAGCCTGATGGGCTACAACCTTCTATACTCCCACTTAAAATCCGTTATCCAATTTAATGTGTCCACTCGACAGTTCATAATTCGACGCCAGGTTTTTTGGTGCTATTAAATCGTACGGGATGGAAAATTACATTTCATTACAAATAACAACCCTAATCCCTATTCCGTGACTCGACATAAGCTGGAGCTAATAATTAAAGAAATCTCGCGTTCTCTCGCGGCGGAGGGACGTAGGCGGCAATTTCGCCTCTCGAAACACCCGAATTCTCCCCGGGCCGCTGCTGCCGGTGCCAATGGTGCCCGTATGATTGACCGCGGCGCGGGGGCGGCGGGGATCGGGAGGAGAGAAGGGAGGATGGCGTTGCGCTCAAAAAAGAAATCTGCGTGTGCGATGAGACTGCGCAGGGGCATCGTAGGTGGGAAGCTGCCGCGCGGGGGTGTGAACCGCCTCACGGGGGTCGCACGGAGGGCGGAGGATAGACTCGACGCGCGCGGATTGGCGGATCATCCCATTGGATTATCCGGGTTGCGCCGACGCTCTCACCTTCCCGTTCATCCGCCCCTTCGTTGTTGATTGTGTATTTGTGTGCGGTCGTGGCTTTTCCTGGATTCGTCGCGTGCCAACGAGTTTCCTCTAACAGCACCCCCTCCCTTATTGTGCTTACTCTACATTAGCAGAAGCCTTCTTTAAGGTTTTCAAAGCCTCGTTCAAGCTCTATGGGAGTAACAGAACATGGAAATTGTTCAATGCCGTATGTGTCATAACCTAGAATGATAAGAATCTTAAGCTGCCAATATCAGTAATGACATCTGATAATTTTGGTGTTGTTCAATATTTGAATTCGCTGTTGATATTTTAAACATCAAGGGCTGAAACAAAAATCAACAATTATTTCAAAATGAAAGTTCATATGGTTATACCACGAAAGACATTCAATTAGATTTATATATATATATCATTATGTTTTTGACTCTCGTGTAGGCTAATATCATTAAGCTGAAAAGTATAAGCGTTTGTCTTTATAAAGGTACAACCGAAATGTTGGGGGAAAAAAAATATAAAGAAATACAAAAATAATAAGAGAAAGTCTTATTGGCCGTGAATCCCGAAATCAATTTTATCAATTTAAGTGAGCAAGGCCTTTTTACCTTACGCCAGTTCAAATCAGCTTCTCGACCTATTCTTCTTGCTTTGTTTACCAGTTCCAATCAGAGAAAATAAACGCAATTGAAACATAGTTTGTTAATCACTCGCGCCGCGACGTAAAACTTTCAACAATAATCATCGACCAGGAAAGGAAACAAATGAAGCTACGGGTGAGGTCTAGTCACGCGTGATCCACAGTAGAGCTCAGGTGAAGAGTGGGCCGATGAAAAAAGAGCGCCTACCCGGTTCCAACCCCCTGAGAGCCTACCAGAGATAAATTACGCATCGGCCGGGGGATCGCGTATAATTTAGCCGCAGGTGTGCTCGCAAACGAGCGTGGGCGAGTGCGAATACACGCGCGACGAATCAATCATCTTCGTTGGCGGGGGAGGGGGGGGGTGAGGCCGTAACAACGCGGGGAGGCACCACGAGTCGGGCTACGAAAGCGATTCTCGGGCGACGTATCAACGGGACGGCATTGCAACAGCGGTTTCTCGTTAACGAGGCAAGAGCAAAGCTGTCGAGTGCTTTTATCGCACAAGACCGAGCCTGGCATTACATTGTTTCTTGAGTGTTCTTATCGCAGTCTCTTTACTCGTAGGCTAAGCACATTATCTTGTACAATGATGTATTGATAAGTAATAAATCAATTGTAGGAGGGGAAATCGTCATTGATTAATAATCGCACGTTTATCGATCAGAGTACAATGGATATTACGTATCGATTATCGATTCTTGCATGTGCAAAGCGACGCGGTCGGTAGAAGCTACGCCTCCGACAAAAGTCGTTGGATGACTGTCGCTCTGCCAAAGTCCATTCGATACTTATCACTTGCAGCTCGATAATGCAAGTCATGTACTTTTTGACAAAAGCGACTCCCAGCCAATTTCGAGAATCAATTCGGAAAGCTTGTCACAAAAGTACAATGAGCGCCAATCGGTCGCGATGCCATGGTGACTATTCGCAGTCGCAAATATAACAACGGCTGCTCCTGCGTGACCTCCTCACCGACCTTAATCAGGTCAGGCAACTGTCGAATCTTACGAGATTGACAGGGGCTCGCCTTGTGCGTGGGGGCTACACAAATTGTGGCTTTCTGGAGCCCGCGGGAGATCGCAATCAGGCCGATGGCCATTTTGTGCCGGAAATCAGGGAGCACAAGTCGCAGGAAGTTTCTTCTAGGGCTCGGAACTTTTAGCACTGCAAGGCCAAGGGGTTGGGATATCACTCGGAATCCAATGTTCCTCGGGGATTCGGGCGCCCCTAAGCCTTCATACAAGTTTTTAGCAGAAAAAAGAGCCCTTTCCCTTTATATTCAGAATGTCTGCTGTTTCATTATGCCAATACCACTAGCCATACACGTATGACTGACTGTCATTAATTCTTCTCCCATGTATAAAATATAGAAAGAGTAGCAGCGGTGATTCATTTCCTCTAACTCTAGCTGTATAACCAATTCAATTTAGAACATTAATTACGTTAAAAGTTTTCTATTAGCCTAATACAACTATATTGCTTCTATTTGGGGATCTACTAGTATTTGCTCGTTTTCAACAACACCTTTATTATATATTGTCGAAAGTGTATTTCGCAAAAAGATATACAAAAGACACGAGGTTCGAATAATTTACTTGCGCACTTAAGCAAATGCCAAGGACAATACGCAGATTAATAGAAACAAATGTCACGAATCATTATATTTGTGCGCTAGCATAAGCTTCGGAATTATACCTTGTGTCTAGTTTTGCAACTGTAACTAAAATCTCAAATAACTTTAAAACGCTATTCACTTAGTCGTAATAGAATTTAATGTTGAATAACGGATGAATTAAGTATATTTTATCAGCGGAACGTGAAACAAGTTTACGGAGCAAATGCTAAAAAGCTGTTACAAAGCTATTCCTATCCAAGTACATCATCCATATGGGCATTGTTTTTCTTGAGACTTTAGCATTTGCGCTTGTAGCGAATGGAAAAATTGCTCGGAAATAGGAAGCGAAACGGGAGATAGGAAAAAAAGTTTCGTGTCTGGTCGATTGAAACGGCTCTGGCCAGGAGACACGCGAGTCATCTATAATGTAGCGGTGGACGAGCTTCGAGATGCGACGAAGAGATATATTCGATCGGTTGCGAAGGTTGGCGGGTTCGCGGGTGGAAGAGGGTCGGTCAAGTCGGGAAAATGTGAGTCGCAATATTATTGCCGAGTTGGTTGCTTTTGTGGATTAGAAGCCGCTTGTTGTTGTTATCCACCGATCCCGGGTAGTTGCCAGCTATTCTTCGGTTGACGCTCGTCCATGACTTAGCAGGATTTTGGCCATTGGTCGCGAGCACTGCATTGAAGGAAGGCGTGAAAATTTTCTAATTTCGGGTCTGAAACCAAAGCGAACAATTTCTCAAAGCTCGATAGCCGCAAAGCTCTTCATTATCCGCGTGGCTTTGATAATCTCCCCCCCCCTGGCCACCCCTCCTCCTCCTCCTCCTCCTCCTCAAAAATCAATATTAAATATATATTAAACGTTCAGTTGGTAATGCGTGGGCGTACAAAAACCGCGAAAATAATAAGTAAAATATTGACGAGTGAACGTAAATAATTGCCGACTGACAGTCATTGCTATGCGTGCCGCGAATTTATATATTATTACTAGAGCACTGATGAAATAAATATATAAATTATCGTTCGTTTGATGTTAATAATTTTATTTTTATCTCTGATCAGTGCTCGGTTCACTATTTTACTCAAAGACGCGTCATGAATTTTCACAAGAAGCGATCATTGCCAAATAATAATAAGTTATCATAGTTCCCGAGCTCTGATAGTTTCATAAAAAATCCGTCGTTGCAATGGTACTTTTCGTTGATCGTTAATTCTCAAAATATGTTTCGCGTTCTATTATTGTTCTTGTATACACGATTAGTGCGTCTCTCGTGTGTTCTTGCTCGGTAATTATGCGCTATTTATTTTGTGGGTAATATAATAAAAAAGCCGCATCTTCCCCAGGGAGGAATTTATGCATGTCACATTTAAAATTTAAACAGTAACACTGTCCTTTTCGTGCGATTCGTTCTCATTAAATATTCCTAGAATCTACAATTGAATACGAAAGTTGTTGGGAAGAACGCCATGCTCGCGTACCGAAGTGTATTTAATCGACGGTACGCCCGCCAACATTGTAAGTTCTTTAAATAATGCAAGAAAATATTTTGATAATAGCTCCTTCTAATGTCGGGCTCAAAATTGTCCTCCTAGTACAATCTATAAAGTATAACTTCCGTACATGCGAGTCCACTTAAGAGGCCATTTATTATTTACACGTAAAAGCTCGCAGGGTCGCACGCAATGCTAAATAAAAGTGCACATGTCTCGATTTCGGCGAGCCGAGGAGAGCGAGGCTCGTTTGCTTAAAAAATCCGAGCGTGCGGCATTGGGTTGAGGAGCGCGAGCAAGGAAGTTCCGGTTTCGCTTTGCCGCGCATCGCGATCGAGCCCGGCCAGAGGAATGCCTCGCGACCCCTTGTTGCGACATCCTCGATTCTCGAGCGACTAGGAATTGCGCTGCCCGGAATTAGACTCGGTGGCTCCCCCCGCCCGACAAATCGATTCGCCGCGGTTCGGCCGATCGATCGGGGCCTGCGCCCGGAAAAAGCAGCGCTCAGTGGTCCGGAAGGACACGTGAGCTCGACAGGCAGGCAGAAATGCGGCAGAGCGCGACACCGAGGCACCACCGTCACCACCACCACCACCTATCCATCGATTCTACGGGTGCCGGCTTTTGTCAAACGCGCGGCTCTTGTCTGTCGTGCGCGCGCCTAATTGCCGTCCCTCCGTCCTGCGGACGCCGGCACGTCGCTCGGGGGAGAGAAGCGCGCATCAGCTGAAAATTGATTTTTCGATTGGGCTGATTCGGGCTGGGCATCGCGAGTTCCCGGACTATCGATGATCGTTCTATGTCGATAGGGCGGCGGAGCGGGGGGGGGAGGAGGAGGAGAAGCCTTGCTTCGATCCGACGTTAAACCCGAGATGCATTTGGTACGCAGGCGTGTCGATTCTTAGTGAATCGCTTTAAGAACTCGATTTCTAGTTGATTTCAAAATGATTAGATCTACGCAGATGTCGATGTCATTTGATCTTCGATCATAAATTTTCATTAACGCGTGAAGTCTAACGTGTGTGCGCACATTCGTTTGCGTTTTCTCTTCTTCAACGCGGAAACAAACATTTGAAAAATCCTTTCCTATCAGCCAAACCAAATATAAACAAACGTACGCAGATTTTGATATACGATTTGTATAAAAATACTGGCAATTTGGGGAAATGATATTTCACTATTTTCGTATGTTTACAAATATCAACATTGAGCCATGCAAAACTGTTTTTTTATTTAAAGAAGAAAAACCGTATGTAAACTAAAACATATCGACAAGCACTTGAAATTCAGTTTCCTTAATATTCTTTTATAAAGATTTCTGTTTTAACAATAATTGAGTATCTGTACGAACGTATGAAGTAACGCTGCTTACTTCACATAGCCACACCAAGTATAGGAAATTCGAAATATAGGGAACCACTTTTATTTATGGATATTTATGGATGATTTTTTATGTTGCTCAGTCATCAAATAAAAATAAGCATTTGACGAGTAAAACATGGTTGCGGAATATAAGAGTAATTGAATTATAATTTCTATTTCTTGATTTTTTTATAAAAGTTTATTACTGGTTATTTTCAAGAAGATACATAAATAATTGTCACCTAGTTCAAATTTGTAAAAAACACAATGTGCAATACTAATAAATTTATGAATTTGATGATTTAAAGATGCTCTAAATAAGTCATACTTACTATATCGTATAGAATATTTTGAATATTTTTCTTAATCAAAATTCAAAAATCCGTTCTAATAAGTTTTGGAATTAGTATATGCCTAATGTATAAATAAATTGGCATATATATATATATTCAAAATTTATATAAAGCGAATCGTGTCGCAAGTCGTTTAATACTGAAAGCAGTGCATTGCATTTTTATTTAACGTTGGGATTAAAGTGCTTTTGCATATATGTATGTGTCTATGACATATATATATAGATTGTACCAAATTCTTTCAATTAACTTCGTTAGGTCTTTTACAAAAATAGTGCTGGTTATGAAACCATTAATAGATCAAAAGCAAATTATTTTGACGAAAACTAGTAAGAAAATAACTTGTTTGTTGATCTAAAAATTATTTTATCGAAAGACAAATTTTTTCTGTATCATGATTCCCAAACATAATTGTTTTTATAAGATTGCTTACATGTATTTTTAAAAAGTAAGTGATTTCCTAGTAAAACCTATAATTATGTACGGACTGTAGAAGCTAATACACGAATTTAATTATTCTTGAGTATATTTATTGTTTTAAGGTGCATGCAATTATTATGATGGATAATTTTTCTGTTTTTTTTGTTGTAACGCATACATTTTCGACAATGGAACAATATTTGAAATTGTTAAATTCTCGATAGAGAAGCATTTACTTAGGCTCTGTTTCGAAGATGTATTGTCTGAAATTAGTAAATTTAAATTAATGCACATAAAGACGTACAGATTTTATGGTGTGTGCCGAAAATTGTAAATCATCAATACAATTATGAAATTGAAATCAATAGATGTATCATCAACTGCAACAAAGGTTTTTTTTCTCTAATATTTATAATATTTATTTTACGAAAATTGAGAAATAAGAATGTAAATTTTTACTTAATTGAAGCTTTTTTTTAACTATACTTTAACGCTCCCTTGTAACAAACTTGACTTGCTTTTATTAGTTCCCCATTTCTGAGCAATAAAGAAAAACAACACTTTCAAAATTATGCCCTCACGGGTGTAACATTACTAAACGACTAAAAGCAACGTAAGCACAAAAAAGTACAATAAAGATTATCCGTCCTGCCTGAAAGTAATCGCGACTAAGGTACTAACGTTGGTGTTAGATAATCGTGTGTCGTGTGCCGTGTGCCGACAAGTATTTTTATGCAGTACCTACACGTTTGTCGTTGGTTTGCTGTTTCTTGGTTTTTATTTCTGTTATTTGGCGATTACGGACTTCTTTGATTGTTTTTTCTCGCCTATCACAGTGTTATTATTATTTTCGTTTTGTAATAATTATTTATTTTTTTGTTCTTATCAAAAAATATTCGAGAGCGTCAAATCATGAGGCTCAATTTCCACAAGAAGCTTTTACTGTGTCTCATTGCGCTTTCGCACAGTCATTCGCATTTTATGTCCTTTCCTCATCCCTGCACACAATGTCCAAATTTCTTCTTAACAGAAAATGAAAAATAATATCACTTCAATATTTTACTCGAATAAAATATAAATCGAAGGTGGCATACTGAAAAATTGATATAACAATATATTTTAAAAAAATATAGTTTCTGGGGTTTTTTTTTAAGTTAAGAATATATTGTTATTAACAATATTTAAAGTACTAAGATAATTGCTAGTTAATTTTGAAACGAATATCATAATTTAATATTGGTTAATTTTAATACTTTTCTCAGTGCATGTTTCATTTTGTAATACGTTTTACTGTATATAAATTAATACAATTTTTATTCACTTTAGTTAACATATATAACACTCTTAGACATGTAAAAATATATAAATAGAATTTTTAATAATAGAAAGACTATGTGATTTGGTACTGAAGAATTATGTAACAATATAACCTTAAATAACTTGATTGTAAAGTGGTATAAATTGTCGGTTGTAATCTTAAAATATGTATTTAATACCTAAATAAAATGAAAATGTAATTAAAATTAATTTTTTTCTTTACTATGCATAATTGGTACTACAATCACGCTTTACTAAATATAACAGAACATTGGCATTAATTTTGAAAAATATTTGAAAGTTCAACGTGAAATTTGTATTCATTTTTCTATTAGTTTTTCAATGTACACATTAATTAGATCGATATTTTTAAAAAGCTTGCGATATATTTGTGTGAATTGTTACAGCGCGTGTTAGGCAAATAAAAAAAAGAAAAAATTATTAAAATAAGTTCATTAAAATATGAAGTGATAAATTAATTTAAAAAAAGCTCTTTTTAGTAACGTATTGTTCTATTGTTGATATTATTTACTATAAAAATAAGAAAACCTAGTATCCACTTTCCATTTTTCCATATAGACGCATGAATAAATAGGGAACAATAGTGGAAAGAAATGAAAATGAAACCGGGCTATGATTGACGCTCTTTGTAACGCTGTATCATTAAAATTTTCATACCTTCGAATCGTTTGAACTGGTCACTAAGCTCTCTTTATTATTGTGACTTTCGTTTGTAAATGTAAATCATTTTGACTCTTACGATAAGTGAGTAGGTATAATAATTATTTTGTTTTTCTAATGGAAAAAGAAGCCGCGCAGAGAAATATATATTACTTAATTTGCTGATATAACGTAAATTAAAAAAAAATCATTTACTCTTCGTTGTTATAATTCGAGTATGAGAACGAATGTCACTAACTTAAATTAAAAAAAAGTCTTGGGTCATTGTAATTTGCCCTGATCAGTTGCTTATAACGAAACATGAGTGATATGCATTTTTCTCTCGCAAAAAGTCACAAGGATGTAGAGGATTTGCCCTCCTCTTGAGGCGCTACCCGCAAGAGCTTGAACAAAAGCTGATCAAGAGTGTCGGGAAAACGATTCGAAGGGTGCCTAGAGAAATATCAATTCTCCACCTCGACATCAAGGCACACTCACACGCGTCGATATCGCCACAGACCGCTGAATACAAAATGAATTTTTTTTTGTCTTTTAAAATAAGCATTAAAAAACGCAATAATCTTAAAGAAAAAAAAAAAAAAAAAAAAAAAAAAAAAAAAAAAAAAAAAAACAATAATAAATAAATAAATAATAAACAACAACAACAACAATAATAATAATAATAAATAATAATAAACAAACGAAACAATACGAAAAGTGTTAGAATAACAAATGACGTAGGAGAGTCGAGAGCAGTGAACCAACCTTGAAAATGCATTTCAGAGTGCCGCCCGGCTACGTGTACCAGTCGCCTTACCTCGCAGCCGCGGCGCCCGGGGGTCTGGTGCCTCTGCCGGCGACGCAGCTGAGCCACGCAGCCGCGGTAGCGGCCGCCTCCCAGTTCTACGAGTACCAGAACGCGGCGGCGGCAGCGGCCACCTACCCGGCGACGTCCTACAACTTCGCCGAGGCCTATCCGTACACGACCGCAGCCGCAGCCGGTATGTCACTCAAGATCGCGGCTAAAGCCCCCGAGCAGGCGCAGCTCGTTAATCACGGGGCCCACTTGAGGCTCGCCCAGCACCATCAGCACCAGCAGCAGCAGCAGCAGCAGCAGCAGCAGCAGCAGCAACAGCAGCAGCACCTCCACCCCCAACACCACCACCAACAACAGCAACAGCAAGCGAGTAACGGCAGCCCGACGGCGCTGCTGATGCACCATCGCCTGGAGAAGGCGCTGCTGCCGCAGTTTCTGCCTTCCGTGCTGCGCGGCAACGGTAGCCTAATAAAAACAGACGTCAGAACGAACTAGCATTTTGAGCAAAATGAGCAATGAGAATACAGACAAGAACTTACGACTTAGGGGGAGCTCTGGCTTCGTGGGCACGGGGCGCGATTCATTGCCGTCTCGCGACGATGATGCCCCCGCGGTGGATCCGAACTTTCTCTTTTGGCTTCTGCTCTAACCTCTTTTATCTTCCCTCCTGCCCTCTACCACTATCATTCCTCTTCTCGTTCTTACTCTCCTTCGTCCTCTGTCCTCTAACCTCGCTTCCGCCTCCCTGTTAGAGGCTGACCCCTGCCCCCACCCCCTCCCCGGCCTGCGATTAATTATCTCACCTCTTTGTACGAGCTCGCGGGCGCACGTGTCCGAGTCGGCCACGTGACACTTTCTCGACGGCTGGTACCGAGGCTTCCTCGTCCATCCGATAAGCTTGGCCGGAGAATTAATTGCGACCGCGGCAGATGCCCAACACAGTACGAATGTCCCCTTCGCTGTTTCGCTCGCAGTCCCGGTCTCCTTATGCTGCTGCTGCTGCTGCTGCTGCCGCTGCCGCTGCCGCTGCCGCTGCCACTGCCGCTGCCCGAGCTACCCCAAAACTCCGACCAATCGTTCCTACGCTTGTCCCGATCGCTTTTCACGAAATCTATCGACTCGGGGGCCCATTGAAAGAGAAAGTGCCACGTGGTGGACTCGGCTGTCGGTTATGGGTTTAATAATTTTTCACGATTCTTGTATGTCTATCTTTATTACTGCTCACTTTATTTAACATCGTATCTTACACCTTGATTTCCTTCTTCTGACGACTCCTTTCCTTACAGGAGAAATTTACAATGTCTTTTGAAGGGAGAGAGAACCTACTTTTACTTTGTGTAGCAAAGTTACTTACTCGTATGCAATATTGGTATAAAATTGATGGTAACGATATTAATAAGCTTTCTTTGTTGTTGTTCTTATCCCTTCTACCGAAGTCAGTGTTGTAAAATATTAAACTGTTTTCAATTTCTTAC
Source organism: Kradibia gibbosae (assembly GCA_018907135.1). NCBI lineage: Eukaryota > Metazoa > Arthropoda > Insecta > Hymenoptera > Agaonidae > Kradibia > Kradibia gibbosae. The sequence continues at coordinate 24,941,160 of JACCHX010000003.1, read as the reverse complement.
GTGTTTTTTTTCCCATTAATTATTGATCGTTGGTAAATTAGCCTCGCGAAGAAAACGTACAGTTATCGATGAATTATTTGGTTTGAAATAAAGTTAAAGTTCATTTTACAACCGCAACATATTAATTTTTCAACCAAGCTTTTCATAAGATCATTGATCAACATTGAATATTTTCGTGGTGTCAACAATACGTTAAATAATAAACAGCTTTTTTGTGTTTTATTTTACCGAATGTTGTCATTTTTAAATTTTAATTTTTTAGCAAAAGCACCGTAATTCAATCAATAGAGCAAAAAAAATACTTCTTTTTAAGATTGGTGCAATAAAATATGCATTTGCTGCATTTTTTGAAATATTTAGTTTTACAAACGAGAGTTATAATTTGATGTACAGAATTGTTGAAATTATGTAAAGATAAGTATGATTATGTATTACATAATTCACTAGCGTAAATACGAATATTATACCCATGCATTATTAAAAATTTAATTTTTTCACAGTATTTTCATTAAAGTTATTTATAAACAGTAAAAAATTTGTTTAATGAAAGTGTAATTACTTCGTGAACGGATGAGTTATAAAGTAAATATCAATAAATAAATGTACAATGTTTCATTTTTGGCGGAGGTTGTAATGATAATAATAATTAGGATATTTTATTATAAAAAATATTAAGTATTGAAAAATATGAAAAAATTTTAAATTAAATTTACTTGTACGAATTTTGTTACATTTAATTAAAAAAGGCTCGATTTCGGATGGATAATTTAGAGCTTTATTTTACAATATTTTGCATGCACATCTGCACAATGAATAGGTAATGTTTCATTATTACATTTTCTTAAACGCATGACACTTTTTGTATAATTTACAAACATTTACATTAATATTACTATTTTATTATAACAATAACAATTTTCTAAAGCTGTAGCAAAAAAGAATTCACGTGCTTTTTTTGATACGTTTAACAAATTACAGTAATTGTTTGGAAAAATTTACAAATGTTGAATCAGCAATGAAAATTATAACAAAATTTTTTTAAGAAAAATCTCGTCTCTCCCCCTTCGCATTTACAATTTTTCCGTATAATCATATTTATCAATCACAAAACTTTACATACTTTATTCATAATTCAAAACTAGAATTACGCTTGCAATGCCTTTATATTGTGCCAATAAATTTGAAACGTAAATTTTGAAAAAAGTCCATACAAAACGAGAATCCATTTTATTTCGCGGACAAACGATTAATTCTACGCTGCCGGATATAATTAATTAGTAGCGATCGGTCTAATTAAGTTAAGCATAAAATAATGTAAAGAAAAAGTAAAGGCCCGTCAGAACAAGGTGAAAAAGGCTCGATCGTGCATACTCTCACACATCTTTAAAAGGCTGGAAGCTAAATGAAAATGTCCAGGTCGAAACCTGTGCAGTTTTTTCTTCTCGGCATCTCGCCTGGCATCTGTTGTTGTTGTGGTGGTGGTAGCGGTAAAAGGAATCTGTCTGCAATATAAAGCTCTCCGCGGGCTCACTGTATTATTTATGCTGTAAAATAAGCTGCGATCCGGTCTTAACGTATACAATTTTCAATGTTAATCATCGTTCCTCCGATACATTCGATTTGCAAAAAAAGTCCGAAGCTTCAGCTGAAGAGTTGGGAGAGTAATCTTGTATATGAACTTTGTACCGACGATTCTAGTATCAGCTCGAATCGCTTATTTATTGTCTTTATTTTTAATACAGTAATGTAATGCTGATTATAAGATAATATCGTGTTAAGACCGGATATATGATGATTCGCGAAGAGAGGGAGAGATAGTACGAGAGGCTTTTTTTCACGAGATGGAGAAATTGAGAAAAGGATAAGGCACTGGGCTGAAATGTATGAGCTTATAGTTTTTTCTTCACTTTTAATTTACGTACGTATTATAAATTCATATTTAATATATGTGTATGTGTATATAAGTATGCGTGCACTTTCATGGTAATATTACAAATGCTGCACGCACGCATGTACTACGTATGCGTATGCACCCGCGTCTGGATGTACGTATGGATGTTTAGCTATTGATTTTTATTTACAGTTGATCGATTATGTTTTCTCATTTTCTCACTCGTACCGCTGTATATTATGCTGATGGTATTGTTGGAATTATCGTTATTGGCATTCGTAGCTTCTGTTTTTCTATAATATATTAATAGTAATTTATTTATTTATTTATTTATTTATTTTTTACAAATTTTACATATTATACCGAATAGTTATTATTTCGTGCTCTCTATTCCTCTCATTATTATTATTAATCTTATTTTATTATTTACTTTAATTATACGACGGTAATAATCTTTGGGTCGCGGTAGTGTGTTTGTCTATGCAAACGAAACAAAAAATGGTTGCGTTGAAAATGAAGCTATCCGAGCAATTCTAAAGCAAGAAATTAAACAAATTATTAAAATTAAATTATCGATTAAAATGTATTTACCATATTATATATATATATATATATATATATATATTCTTTTTGTTCTTAGATCAAACATACTATCGTACTCTTAATTATTGTAGCTATTAATGCAATGTGTAAGTCATATTTTATTATAATTTTTAATATAAAAAATTAAAACTATAATCTGCTAATATGGATGTGTCATAACAGAAGTGAGCATTTTTTGATCCACAAAAGTTATAAAAATATTATTATGCTTTGCAATCAATACTTAATTAATGCGTATACAATAATTGAGTCGCTTCAGTATTGAAAATAGTCTGTATTTCTAAAATTAAAGTCGAATGCCTGATCAGAATATGGCTTTAAGAAATCGTATTTAAATTAAAATTTCCGAGCTTTAAGAGTAATGTGAATTGAAAGTAATATAATTTTCTTATCTATTTTATGACTAAACACAATTGCTCGAAGTCCATAGAAAATCGATGAGAGATCAATGAATTTCGATCAAGCAACAAAATATCTACCTGGCACTAACCGTGGGCGAAATTCTGCGTGCGATGCTTATGTCACGATCTTGTAGGGAGTGTATTTTCAAAACAATAATGCGCGCATTCGCCTGAAATTAATCACGTATACAATGGCCTGCAAGAGCGCGAAATAAGTCCCCACCAGGATGTGCCGCGGCCTTCTTTTGGCATTAAGGCAAACAAGACGACGTTCGATAAATAGCACGGAGAGCGAGCCACTCGATCGTAACTAATCGTTGGTTTTCCGTTGTTTTCCAGCTAATGCAGCGGCCGCGAGTTACGTGACTCCATACACGTACGCGACGCTTCCGGGGGCCGGAGGCTTGCCCGCCGCGGCGACGGCCGCCGGTGCCGCCTTCCCTGGGCTGCCCTACCAGACGACGCCCCAGGAGGCCAGGCTCCAGTAGAGACTCGCCGTTCCAGGGCTCGCGACTTCTCCCTGGCACAGCGAACACTTGTTACTTCGGGGGCACTTACCAAATCAATCGTGTGGACACCATAGCTGATCGACACTGGCCACGGCGTATGAGATCATAGGAAATTTTATCGTTAACCGATAGCCGCTAGAGGGGCCGCGCGGGGGAGGGGGGTTTTAATTATTAATAGATCGGGGACCTCTTTTAGGGAAGATGCGTCGAAAGTGTGCGAAAGCAGTTTACTGGCGTACCGACGTTGGCCTTCGTAATGGCCTTATAATCGGGGCTTTGTTCGTTGACGAAATGCGCGACAGATTAGCTGTGCTTAAATGGCCAAAAATTTTTAAGTAATTTAAACCTATGGCTTAGCGAGTACAATGAATCTCAGATGTGGCGTTCGTGTCTTAAATAATATCAATGTTTGCCTGGCGACGAATTGTAATGAAATATTGCGTTGCTACGCAGTCTTCTTGATTTTTACCCAAAAACTTCTTATTTCTGTATTATTTTACAACGCTTTACTCCTCGGAGAAAAACAACAATTTTTATTTGTATTTATGTGTATCAAGATAATTCTGTTCCTCTAATTCAGTTGGCAATAAATTTAAATTCATCGCATTGGAAAGAAATTTAATAATTGCAAAGTAAATTTAGCCAGTTCAAACGAACATTTGGTCTGAAACGATGACAAAAGACTTAAGTTTGCGATGCGATTTAACGTCTATCCTTATAAAGGTCTAATGGCTAGTCGTAAATGAGACGGAGCTTGACAAATTTTACAAGCCAACGCGAATATCAGATGAAAAAAATGTTCATTTGCGCGACTCGGCATCGATCTGTATCCTTGCTTCTCTCTCGCTTATCCAGATCTCTATCTTCCTGGTCCATATTTCTTCTTCCCTTCAGTCATAGCACACGAGAGAAATATCCCAAAAAACAAGTATGAAGAAGTTGCGAAATTGCGGTGAACCGAGTCGCGGATTTTGCGAACGTCTCCCAAAGACAAGCAGACACTACGCAGTACATTAGGGGCTTGGTCTATTTACACAATGGTGAAAAAGAGACAAGCTAAATGGAAAATCAAAAAAAGAAAGAAGAAATCACGGTAGAGGCGTAAATCGAAAATGAATGAAATCTTCGCGAATAACGAATGGATAGAACATTGGATAGAACGAGGGAATGAATCTGGGAGTGAATGGATTCATAGGGAATAGAATAAACTGAAAGTAATGTAGCTTATAACTTTAAAAATATGTTCGAATAGTAGCCGCAGTCTGCACTTTAAATAATTATTAGATTATTTTTCGAATCTCGAGGCTCACAAGAGAGACAATCGTTTGAAAAAACTATTCTCTTCTTTTTTGCTAGTTGAGAAGTGACTTCTCTCTGTTCGATGAAAAACTGCGAACGTGGACTAGCTTTGGACGACTGGGATATTCCTATGAAATTAAATTGTCTTAAATACACAACTGTTAACGGTTAATAATTTTCCAATGAAAACAAATCAGATCGGGCAATAAATTTATTAATTGTAAGAAAATGTAATATTATTTAAAAAATGTTGTTTCACATTATCATAAAGATGCGGCAAACCTTCCGCTTTTCCGATTGTTTTGCATATGCAAAGACAAATTCTTCGCTATTTCATTTCTCGAAACCAATGGTGTGTCCCATTCATCGTAACAGGGGACGATCGAAGTTACCTGACATTAAAAAAGCATATTAAAGCGACAATGTTTTTTTAATGTATCATTAGGCCAGAGACGTGATAGTCAATTAATTGTTGTTGCCTTACCGAAGAAAAGGACTGAGCTTGTATCTTGATGAAGCTAGGATATAAGACTAATAGCGGTGCCTTGCCATCATTTGTCAATGCAAAGAAAAACTGTTATAAATGACGACATACTAGAATCACCGCGTGCCTGGGAAATATCGTTGGTTGTAGTAAACTAGTCAGTAATATCGAGATAAACATTCATTAATAAACAACTATTAAAGAACAGCTTCAATTAATGAAGAAAAATAATGAGAGAAAGAGAGTGAGAGAGGGGGGGGGAGAGATGGAGAAATAAAGAGATTGAAAGGTATGTTTTGACCGAATGAAGGAAAATACAAATATGAGGCTGTCTAGTCTTAAACATAGAGGCCTTGACGATCTTGCTCTGTTTTGACGAGAGCTCGATATAAAGTCGGTACTTGGTTGAAAAAAAGTGCGAGCATAGAGTTTGAGTGTGTAGCATAAATATGTAACGAAATAATAAAAATCGCGTGAAACGTTTATAAAGTAACGCATCGTATATAAACCGTTTCACGTAATTACAGAACGAATGATTCGTAGAGAATTTTTTTAGTTTTTAAGTATTATAATAAAGAAGCGAGCGAGGCCTCGAGCGAATTAGACATATTAGGAACATTAAATTAATATTTCCTATTATTATTATTATTACTATTATTATTACTATTATTATTATTATTATTATTATTATTATTATTATTATTATTACAATTATTATTTACATTATTTTCATTATCAATATTATATAATTCTATTATTATTGCTATTATTATTCTTATCTTTACTATATTATTATTATCGATTATTTTATTTGTATTATATTATATTATTACTATTGACTAATGATAATTACTCTTGTACTTAATAAAGAATAAAAAAAAAATAAGTAACCGGAGGAGCAAAATATTTTAAAATTCTAGAGTGGATAAATCTAGATAATCCGCTATTAGGCTCTTTTTTCGGAAGTCCTAAATCTATTAGGATAAAATAATTATAATATATATATTATCTGTTATCTACAATACCTATTCACAATATGCAACGAAGCATTAGACTAGAGAAGGGAAATATACGAAAATTGTTGTCTCAAAGAGAAATTAATTTGTGTTTTTTACTGTACCTTTTTAAAACACACCACTATCCTTTTTTATATTTTTATTTAGTAATAATTAAAATAAAAATTAAAAGTAATTCGAATGATGAAAGATTGTAAATTTTAATATTTTATTTAATCTTTAATTTCATAAATTCAATTGTTGCTTCTGCCTCCAAAATAAAGATTGGATAAGTTTTGTTTAAAAATATAAAGGAAGCTCTACGATTGGGAATGATAAAAAGTTCCTCGAATCAATTGCAATCTGCAAGGTTTTACATCTCTGGGACTCTAAAAATACGAGCCAAATGCTGCTAAAAATGTTTGGAAACGCAGAACATTCACTTTGTATTTTTTTCCATTCCTCACATGTGTGTAGTTCAAGTCTGTTTTTTTGTCAGTCGTCGCCAAGGAACGGATGACGCCTCTTCTTTTCCTCAATGATTAAAAAATGAACACTGCTATTAATAATACAGTGAGAAATTGGTCTGTTTTGCAGAAATTTGTCTACAAGTATTGTTCACAGTTACTCGATAATCATTTTTTGGGAGACTAACTTAATCTATTTCATTTACAATTTTCCATAATAAAATATGATTCAAGGTAGAAAAAAAAATTATATTTTGTATTCAAAAGCGTTGTTTTAAATAATGAGTAACATATAATAATAAGAAGAAAAATGCTAAATACAATATAATGCACACATACGATTAATAACATATCTTTTATTTAAAAACAGAATATATATGCAAGAATGCAAATTTATGCATTTACGCTGTTTTGTAATTTAGGTCTTGAGAGTCTTAAATTTATTACCTGACACATATTTTGAAAATTTTACAAATATGACGGAAGCGATCATATTAATTATTTCAATAAAGCTGAATATATTATCAAAGTTTGTATTTAAATTATAAAATTTACGATTCACTCTTGGAAAAATGAAAACAAAATGATGCAAACGTAAATTACGACGAATCTATTTAATATATTTTATATAATAGTCCCACAGTTTAGAAATTTTCAATATTATATAAGAATTTCGAATTAAATTAAATTCAAGAAAAAAATACATAGACAAGTTATTAATATACACGCTGTTACTTTTAATCGATGTGCAAGAAAATCCTTATGCAATAATTAAAAAAAAAATGTTTATTGTCCATATGATACAATGTACAAGTTTTATTATTGAATGCAAAATGAATATTAAAATATGATATTTCACAAGTAAATATAAAAATAATTGAAACACGCTCTTTCATTTTAATCAAAGAATCTAATTTTTGCTTGAGCAAAGCTAAAGTCTCAATAATGTTTTTAAGAATTTCATTTTGAAAATTTCAATTAAACGCGAATACTTCTTCGTTACTTGCGTGGTGTGAAAACTGATTTGCAGTCAGTGAAACCTATGCAACCTATGATAAAGATTAATATCGAAACTGTCTTCGTCGTAAGTCCACATAATCGATGCGACTGCCTGCAATTAGCATCTTATGTTCATTTTGATGCGACAGCATACGTGGTATTACTGGTCCAGTAAAAATTTATACACATATATAAATATATATATATATATATATATATATATATATATATAAACTCGAGTGAAATCGAGTTTGAGTTCGGGCAGACCATTGCGAGAGTTGGCAAAAATCGTCACTGGAAAATGCGCATTCTGCAAAATCGACGCTCGTGCGAATTTCCAACGTCGTCCCCGAGATGGCGCTTCGTCAATCCGTGAGTCTGGACGCGCGGTAAAGCTTGAATGACGTATAACTTCTGCCTTGCCAAGGAAGCATAACAATAACTGCTGTGCACGGGCGCGCGTGTGTTCGAGAGAGAGAGAGAGAGAGAGAGAGAGAGAGAGAGAGAGAGAGAGAACGGGAAAGGGAGATGGAAGCGCTACTCGTTCAGATATTTCGCGATTATCTGCCCGATGGGTCACCATCAGATAGAGATAAAGTCGAGGAACGGAAGCGCCTCTAGTACCGAGTACACGATCAGTTTCGATCGCCCGGCGAGTCGCGGTAGTGGCGAGAGCTAAAACTATACCGACACATATATTTTTATATTTATTATATATATATATATATATATATATACGTTGGTCAAGAAAAAAAGAGATAGAGAGAGAGAGAGAGAGGGAGGAAGAGTGTGTGTCACCTCCGTCGTACGTGCCTCGCTACCTCCGAGGTCGTTCTCCGGGAGAACGTGAGGGCGAGGATTTGCGTGACTCTGACGTCCCTGAGGGTTTCCTTCACAGTGAGTCTCGCGAATGTTAAGTACTAGAGACAAGGGCAGAAATTAGCCGCGTCTACGGTATGTGTGTGATAAATACACAGGCTTGCGTGTGATATTTAATTGTAATTCATCGGCTGCCTCGGTGCTAATTTTTCATGAAATTTCGCGCTCCGTGCAGGAAGTAATCACTTTCCAAAATTGCACTTACGTAATTCTTATGCTAGTGGGACTTAGAATAGCTTCCATATTTTGTTTTCCATTCAATGTTGATTTGTGTACGATAATTCTGATTTACGTGGAGACACATGAGTGTTTATATTCGCGATGAGCACTGAATGCAATCAGTATAGTGTCGGCTTTGGACTGCATATTTGTTCGTAAGATTTTTCGAAGAAAGCCAATTTGTAAGTAATCTTGTTTGACAATATTGAAAGAAAGGAGTTATGGTTGATAAATGATACGTGCTTAATGCTTAGCAGAAGGAAAAAGTTTTTAAAATTTTATTCTCTGCGCATAAAGTTTGATGCCCATGTTTCGAAATCTTTTTACGTTACAAAAAGTCTAATTGATTTTGGTTCTGGTAAAAATTTGATTTTTATGAATAATAAAGCTAATTAGATATTCACATCTGCTTCGATGCTTAATCATTTTATAAATTGGTTAGTTCATTATTTAAATTACACAATTTATATGTAAACATAGATAACGCTATACTATACACTACAATAATACTGTATTAGGTTATCATAAAAAATAGCTCATAATTATATGTAAATCGTGAACATGCAATTATGCGAATATTGTACGTATTCTGGGATCCTATGAAGTAGGAATTGCGATTTCATTTAAAAGCTTATATAATTTTTTTACACAATTCTTTATCAAGTAATTATAATAAGTGCTTTGATCTGGTGTACAATTTGTATGTACATTTTTTTTTAATAATTTCCCTCTTGAATATTGTATTTTTTTAGAATTTTTCATCATTTACGTAACTAAAATTTTTAACATTCTAAAAATTGTCAGTTGTACGATTTAATAAGCCTTTGTTTTTTTTTTTTTTTTTTTGTTTTTTTTTGTCTTTAATAAATATCAAACTAATAATATGATTTATCATTGATAAATGCTCACCGTTAAATAATTAGTAAGAAATTCTAACAATAAGATTATGAAAACTATGTAGCTTCCAGTATTGCATGTATATAATTTCCATAAATAAATATCACTTAGCAGGGTAAATTAAGTATTAAAAGTGTGACGCTTATCACAGAAAACAAGTGCTTGAAATAAACCGATTAAATACGTACATTAAAGCTACAGTAAATTATGCCCCATAACAAGGGAAGATAAGAATAGCGTTTACGTGGGTAAGTAACATCCGCCCTTGTGAAAGTACGTCAGAGAAAAAGACGCACAGTTACGCAGATAGAAAAATGAGAACGATGAATCTATTGTTCCGTAAATAATCGACCGGCACATCCCCATTATTACGACGCATTGGAAGAGAAGACGCAAATGCATGGGAAGCGACTTTACCACAATGACGTTGGACGCGAGCGCGTGAGCGTGCGATTATTTAAATTTACCCGCGCTCTCACACGTCGTTCATCAACTGAATTACGTAGTGAAAGTGTACCGTTCGCCTATTTTTGTCGAAGCATTAAGGGATTTCAATGCCTAACCGAGACATTTATTTTATAATGCTACGTCGTGGGATATAAGTTATTATATACTATTGTCGTAAGGTTACGTAGAAGTAATTGTAATTAGATACGGTTGTAAAAGAATGAAATCTGTCAAATAGTCTTTACCGAATGACGTACGAAGACGTTCGATAGGGCTCGAGTACATTTTCTTAATATAAAAATACATTATTCGTGACAATTTCATTTACTTTAACTTCTAAAAAATTTTTCTTAATTCCATAAAATGCACAAATAAGTTTCGATACTTTTACTTTTAATTTGAAATTGCTTTAAATTAAGTTCTTATATAACATTTATATGAATTAAACTTCTTGGACATGTATTATTTTACTGGCGAAGCACGAAAGAGAATAAAATTTTAATTTATGCAATCAATTTCAAAAACTGAAAGAGGATTCTTTTTATTCTTTTGATAATGGCCTCTTAAAATGTATTAAACAATGTTATGTAAATTCTTGTGTCATACTATGTATTAAAAATTGATTTTGTGAGGTAATAAAATTATTTTCGATTATCATGGTTTATGGTATGTATAAATCAATCAAGATAATTATAAATTTTAATGAAATTGTTAGATTTTACATCAATGCATCTGAATTATAATCTTGAATTTATTATTATAGGTTGTTTATATTGAAAATTTAAACAAAAAAAAATTTCCTTGTCAATAAAGAATCAATAAAAGCATTTAATTGCATTTATCTTCAAAATAGTTTGTTTGACGTCATCAGGATTAAATGGATTATTTAAATTTAAAGTAAATTAAGCTAAACTACTTTCAATTGATTAAGTACTGGATGATCCTGCCTTTGAATTATAAGAGGGAGATGTTCACAAAAAGAATATTTTCATTTTAAATTTGAATTATAATAGCCAATCATTTGTTTACCTGTTATGAGAACTTGAAAGTGTCACTTTATCAATATAAAGATATAAATAGAGCGAAGAAGTATTTGATACCTTAAATTTGAGTAATGTAACGAGTGTATTTAAGAAATTTCATTTATAAACAAAATGATTATACGTATAATATTACTCCGTTAACAATCGTACATCAAAATCATTTGCAAAATATACAATTTTCAAATCTGATTGTTTTCCTAATAAAAATGTTAATATTTTTAGTTATAAATTTATCATGAACTTTAAATCACACCAACTGCAAGAATTTCATAGTTGTATTAGAATACGGATTTTGAAGGATTTTTAATGTTTAATTGAAGGAGCGAATGAACAAATCTGAGAAAAAACACGAGTAAAATTGAATTATTTGAATAGAAAATATTAATTTATTGATACGCGAAACGAAGTTTATTATGTGAAAAATATTTATTGTCGTAAAGCAAAAAATCCGTTTATAAAATAAGCAAGGTCATTGAATTAGCTAATTAAAAGCTGGAAAATATCAATTTTTGAAATGAAATGTTGAGCAGATTTTAAATGTTAAGCATCGGGAACATGTAATTAATCTCAATAAATGTCCCATGCAGCTTCGAATAAAAACGTCAATAAAAACTCATTATGAATCCAAGTGCATCGTCAACGCCCACGCGAATTATAGTCTTGCACGCTTTGCGACTAAACGCACACGTGCGTCCTGCTTTATAGAACAATCCTATTGCTGTACGTTACGTCTTCGTGCTCGTAGTCGTAATAACGATATAAGCCTGTGTGCCCGCGTTCGGTACCAACTAATGTGCAATGATATAGAATAATCCCAACTTTATCTATTAATGTCTATGATTAGTTTATCACATCATTCGGTTTATATACGATTCATGGGCACCAAGTGCTTCATGATAATAAACATTCTTTAGTTTAATTTCGAGTCTAATCGAGGTAAAACCTGTTCTTCAACCGTTATTACTTTCTTAATTTAAAATTGGTTATTTTTTCTTTTTATTATTTACATTACATTTAATAAATTGCGATTGAACCTAATTATGCTCTTTTGATCGAAATGCCAGATTCTTACATATTTAGATTAAATATTAATAAACAGTTCGGTTCACTTTCACTACAGATTAGAAATGCTGTTGATTTTGCATTACAATAGCTTAGAAAATTAGTTAAGAACTTTATCGACTATAGCATACTCAATTTTTGTCAATTCTTCTCTACCTCCTGCCCTCTCCCTATCTCTTTCTGTACAACTTACCAAGTACTTATTATTTTGAAGGAAGAAAAGCCACAAGCATGACTCAAGACACAAAATGTGGCTTTTGTGGAATTTTTCCAAAGTGCCTACAAAATCTGGCGACTTCCCGGAGCTTCATTGCAGTTTATGGACTTCTTGGTACTGTCCAGTCGATGGCTTTCATTTATATCGTTGTTAGCTTAACAACTTTAGAAAAGAGGTTCAAAATTCCTAGTCGGACTACCGGTAAGCTCGTTTTTATCATTTTTTCCAGCAAGACTAATAATTCTTATTTTATTTTTAATCTGTCTTTTATTTGAACTGGATTCATATATAAATTCTATACGAAGTAAAAAATATAATACACTTTATACTTTAAACTTATTACATTTTTATATTAAAACTAAATAAATATGCAGATATCTTTTATCCAATATTTTTCGAAACTAACTTGTTTATTTAATTGTGCCACTTAAATTTTATGGAGATAAGTTAGTTGTTGGTATTTAATTTGTTAGATTGTAATAGAAAAAATCGATGTACAGATGTAAGAATAGCAACTGTAAGCCATAATTATTATCGATATATTATTTTTGCTGTATAGAAATTGCAAAAATCAGATAACTGATCACGGTTTAATAATATATCGTATAAACCTAATTATCATTAGATTATTATAATTTTTATTTGTAAAATATGTTTACTTGCAAGACTTTGAACCTGCATGAAGATTTTGAATGAATATTGAACTTTTTCTTAAAACTTCTTACGAATTCTTCTTATTTTTCTAATATCATGGATTAGCATTTTTTTTAAGAAATTTGAAATTTTTACTATAGGTTTAACAATTATCATTTGTACTTATGGTTGGTCAGTAAAAGTTGTGAATGAAAAAATTGATTTTACATTGAAAAATATTAATGCAGTTATAATATTGGTTGTTTGGAACAATGATATAATTACATATTATATATTTTATATATGCTAAAGACTTAAAATTTGTATGGATTGAAAATTTATATATTTTTTGAAAATTAAATACTCGATAAGCCCTTTAATTATTATATTTCAGTTAAAATTTTTACCTTTTCTTATACGTTTTTTTCATTGTATGTAGAAGATCAATGATTAATTTAAATATTAAAAAGAACAAAATAGTTTTTTCTTAAAAATTTTTATCTTTTTAACCTATATATATAATATTTATTATAAATAATGATTCATTTCCAGTATTTTAATATCTTATCCATTTCAATATTTACGATGATTTGCAGATAAGAATAATAGCAAAACTTAACATAGAAAAATATTATAGATTGTACAAAAAATGTATTGTAAATTATATAATCACAGTTAGCGCTTATTTAATTTTATATTGCGGTGTATGTAATAATGGTTTCAGAGGTATTAATTTTTTTTAAATTACAAAAATAATAATAATAAACAATGTATATATGTTATATATATATATATATATATATATATATATATATATAATATATGTATGTATAAAACAACATAAACATATCTTCTGCTTGCATATTATCTATTTACATTCCTTATCATTCTAATCATTGTTGAGTATAAATTAAGACTTTTAAAATAGTAAATATCGATAGGCGACATAAAATGAATACGTTTGTATATAATTTTATTTCTAAAAAATTATGTTGCATAATATTTGCTTTAAGATTTTATATTTAAAGAATATAAGCAGTCAATCAGGTCATTCATTTACGTATAATTTTGCATTATCTCCATGGATGATAGGTTTTCTATGACTATAATAGTCAGCACTGATAATTCGAAGACGATAATTGTTGGACTGATTTTTAAAATTATGCGAAAAAGGTTCGGGCAGGTCATTGTTGACGATGAAGTTAGAAAGCGAAAAAGATTTTGTAAAAAGGATAGTAGTTTTTGAAGAATTGTTGTAACTTTGAGCTGCTTCTCTATGCGTAGAAAGCGCGCACAGGGTTATAAAGAAAGACACAACTGCCGATAATTGATCCGCATGCGCGGGTAACAATGATGTCCTTCTCAAAGCAGTATTATTATTAAGTATTCTCCTTGGAGAAGCCATTACTGATAAGGATCCGAACGAGCGCTAGCGAGCAAGATCCGCTTGGCCGAATGACCCGGTTTTCCTTGAGCGCAGGTATCATCCTCTCGGGCAACGAGATTTCGCAGATCCTCTCGATCCTACTGATCTATTACGGGGGCTCGGGTCACAGGCCGCGGTGGATCGCCGTCGGGGTCGGCTGCAGCGCCGTATCCTGCCTCGTCCTGGCCCTGCCCCACGCGATCTACGGGCCCGGCCAGGACGCCCTCGCCCTCACGACGGAGTACCTCGGGAACGCGAGTCGGCTCCTGCCGGGCTTCGCAGGGGCCGCCAACTCCAAGCTGGCCCTCTGCTCGCTCGAGGATCGGCCCGAGAGCTGCGACGAGGACAATCTCAACGACACGAGCATCGTGCCGCGTCTGCTCGTCTTCTTCTCGCAGTTCATCCTCGGGATCGGCACGACTCTCTATTACGGCCTCGGGCAGACTTACATGGATGACAACACCAAGAAGAAGAACACCCCGATGCTTCTAGGTTCGTTGGCTCTTTTTATCCACGAGACTAATTATTTATTGCTTTGCTGCTTCTTCCCTCGCTCGCGTGCTAATTGCTTATCTGTTTAACATTGACTCGATACACTGGCAAACGTATATATATATATATATATATATATATTAACCCTTTTTCATTTTGCTGGGCATAGAAACGGAAATCGTTGTTATTCATCATTTCATAAGAACGAACTTACCCTATACTTATTTCTTTATTATTAATTAATTTTTGCATTGATCTTCAAGAACTGTATTTCTAAAGTAATTAGGCGGCACTAAATCAAACTGATGAATCAAATCTCTTATTAAACGATAAATTACATTTAACAATATCTTAATTATGTTTATTAATTGCTCAAAGTTATAATTGTATTGGCCGAGTGACAATGTGTATTAATAACAGAAATGAAATTGAGATATGTTTTTGAACATCTGCCGATGAGTAATTAATATGCGAGAATAAGAATATCTGAATAAGCGTTGAAGGTATGCGTATGATTCAGCGAGAATGAAAACGGCAAAACAAATGAACGTAACATTTTTTTGATAACTTTATTATTCATTTTAAATTATCAAAAAATTTCGACTTACGATTATAATAAATGCAATTTTCTATTATAATACAATGTGGATAAGTTTGAAAAAATTACGATTTAATCTGATTAGTGCAAAAGCTTTTATTTTCAAAAATTAGCGATAAGACGTATTTCAAATATCACTGCATAGATAGAATAATACTTATTTTACAAGAGTTATTTGTAGTTCTCTACGACTTACCTATTCTTTATCATGTATTTGATCAAGGTTATTGAGGTTTGATTTCATTCATGATAGTTTGATTAGCTCTTTTTATTAAATACAATCGAATACAAAAATGCATCGCTTGTTTTTTTTACGATTAACGCACATTAGAAGCTCTTCAGAAAATAAAAAAAAATGTAAAACCAGTGGCTTTATCTGTGTTTGATATGACTTTTTGAATTGCATTACTTTATTTTAAGCCTATATATTTATAACAATTTAATTATGTAGTTATGCAGCAAATTAAAAAGTACCGTTTAATGTTTATGTCTAAGTCTAAGTAAATAAAAGCCAATATTTACAATCAAAGTTAAAGACCGATTATAAAAATTTCAATATTTTATTAACGCATATATTGTAGGGACCAATTTGTTTTTCATACAAAGGATAAAAACATAGTATTACAGTGTCATGACACATACGAGAGGTAAATTATAAGGTATTTCGATCGCAGTATGATTGATTAGCATTTCTCAATATCATAATAATTGCTTTCATGATCAAGTATGCACAGCATAACAACAAAAGGTCGAACAATAATTCTCTAACGAGACACTTTTCAGGTTTTACATTCGCGTTGCGAACTGTTGGCCCTGCCTTGGGATTCGTATTGGGCTACTTCTGTTTGAACATTTACATAGATCCAACTTTACACCCCGTAATCGATAAGAAGGATCCCAGATGGCTGGGCGCTTGGTGGCTAGGATGGATCATCCTTGGGATAACAATGGCGATATTTGCTCTACTTCTTGCGATGTTTCCACAGGAATTACAAAAGTCAAAGAAGTCACTTAAAAAGAAAATATGTTTGACCGTGAGTATGAGATATTTAAGATTATACAAGCTTATTAAGTATAAGATGTAATTTTCTAAATAATGCTCTTATAAAACCTGGGTATAATCTAATATAACATGTATACATAATTGAGAGAAAAATGTTTTTTTTTTTTTGGCCACGTATTTACATATATATTCTTTGTAATGTAAATAAATATTTTGACACATATGTTGACACGCATTGATCAGGCATGTCAGATTATAAATACAATCCGATTGTATATATCGAAGAACTGAACGCCTAATCGCATTTCCGACTAGAATAGTCGGAAATATTATTACTGATTATAATATTTCTATCTAACAGGAAAGCGAAGTGCCTCTAAAAATCAAAACGATAACTATGCCTGCAAAATCTGAAGTTCCAGTGAAGGAATCCATGCCAAAACCTACATTAAAAGAATTTCCAACGATGGTTAAGCGAATATTAGTTAATAAATTGTTGATGATAAACATATTTAGTGGAGTGTTTTATGTTTTGAGTGCTTCCTCATTCATGAATTTCATTTCTAAGTATTTGGAGGTACAATTTGAAACTTCCCCAGGTGGAGGCACGGTAATAACAGGTTAGCTTAATTTTATTGCTTTCTGAACTACAGTTAATATTGAAAAATATACCGATACAATAATATAAACATTATATGCTGATTCCCATGAATCAATCTTGTTTGTATAAACAAAATCAATTGATTGAAGTTCTTTACAAAAAGCACATATTAAAAGCAAATGGGCTTTTTTTCCATATATAAAAATGATCCAATTATGAAATTTTTTTTAAATACACGTATGCCATTATTTATTCTTAAAAAATTGACAATTATGAAAATGTTGCAATTTATTATTGAAAAAGGATTATCTAATTTATGAAAGCTTGCATGAAATTTCAGAAAAAATGCTAATAAACGTGTAAAATAATCTATTTACCGAAACAGTGCATTGTATTTTTGTGAATGTATAAAATTTATAATCAAATTTAAAACATACAGTTAACTTATTGAGCTAAATCTAAAGAAAAGCAGGCTTTATTTTTTTAAATTAACAACGCATCTTCTATCGGTTACAAATATTTGATCTTTTAATTAGTCGCAAAACTTAACAAAAGTCAAGTATTGAAATAAATTAAAATACAATGATGTTTGTGTTGAAATGATAAGTATGCATTAGTAAGTTGTTGACGTATTTATTGTATATTAACAGGTCCTCTCACATTGCTGGGAATGGTCCTCGGTTTTCTGATCTCAGGAATAGTTATTGGTAAATTCAAGCCATCAGCTAGACCCCTTTTATTCTGGAACGTGATTGTTGGACTTTGCTTTTTTATCGGTCAGATCTCATTTATGTTTCTCGGCTGTGGAAGTGGAAGTATCGAAGGAGTCAACTTCGACACTTTGAAGTGAGTTACGTTAGTTTCGTCAATGTGACTTCAGTCAATGTAATACGTTATATAATTTGTATGCGTTTGATTTTGGATAAGCTCTGTATCCTCATAAATTACGTACAAATAATGTGTAATTCTGATAAAATGTAAATTTAGTGACGATATTCAATGCTAATAGTGATAATAACAAAAAAAAAGAAAAGAAAAGAATAATAATAACAATTGAAAGAGAAGCAAGACTTTGAACGAACTTATCCACACATATATATTTGTATGTGTGTATGTATGTATAATGGAACGAGCCAATCGAGCTGAATCAAATAATCGATCGAAACTGACTCGACAGGATGAACCTTACGGCCCCCTGTAACGCGGCGTGCAATTGCGAGCTGGTGAAGTACGCGCCAGTGTGCCACGAGCCGACGAGGACGACCTTCTTCTCGGCCTGCCACGCGGGTTGTCGCACGGCCTTGAACGAGACGGCCTTCGGTGACTGCGCCTGCATCGCCGATCTGGAGCCCAGCATCGCGGCTCAGCTCCTCGAGGGAGCCTCCCTGCACCTCGACGCGGACGCCTCGGCGCTGGGGCCGAGGTACGCCGGGGACACGGTCACGTCCGGCCCCTGCAAGCAGGACTGCTTCCGGCCCTACATCCTCTTCTCGGCCGTGTCGACCTTCATCAACGTCCTCGGCTGCTCCGGGAGGATCGGCAACGTCCTCCTTAACTACAGATGCGTCGACACGAGGGACAAGAGCCTGGCCCAGGGCATCGCCATCCTCGTCGTGTCCCTCTTCGCCCTCATACCCGGGCCAATCATTTTCGGGGCCATTATGGACTCGACCTGCTTGGTCTGGGACATATCCTGCAAGAACAAGGGCAACTGCTGGTTCTACCACAGGGACAACTTCCGCTACTACGTTAATCTTACCGCTGCCAGTTAGTATATTCGCGTCATTGCCGTGATTCTCTTGGGCCGACATTGAAAAAGACATAGTGCTTGTCTTCGGTGATCCTTGCCATTGTTGGCCAATGTTGCCGATGGCCATTTCGTTTCGTTGCTCGCCCGATTTAGAAGTAAACCCTAGATTATTAATAATACAATGGCTAGATTATTGTTAATACGAAATCATTTTTCGGAATGAGAAATTGCATTTTTCCAAGCGGCTTGCACTTACGTACATTATCTCATTACCCCGTATTGATTGCACTGCCTAAGCATTCCTGATTTATGATGAATTATTGCAATCCTTGCATATTTTTACAATTAAAAAGAACTCGATCAAATTCTGTCCCACGCGTTAAATATAAAAATCGACCAACTCTCCATATGCTAATTGTATTTAGCTTAAGCAATCGTCCTTTGTGCCCACAATTGGACTTATGATCTTACGTTTTTGTTTCAGGTATGTGTTTAGTTGGAGTATTTTTTGATGTGATAGTGTGCTACCTCTCAAAGGGTATTGATTTGTATGGCGACAATGACGAACAGATTAAAAAAGTGATTCCACCACATGGAAGTAACGAATTAAAATTAAACGATCGGAAAGAGCCTCTGCCAAATGTCAGTTAAAAGCCAGGGCTACGATAATGACTATGACATAATTTTCGATTGAAGACTATGTTTTCAGCATTGTTTTATACAAAAATAATACAATTGTACATATAATTATATTTTTATAATTTTAATTTTTAATTATTGCACGGATAATACGTCATTATTTAAACGACAGGGTACATATTAATTTTGTACATACCGTCTAGGGACAATGTGTAAATGTGTGTAAAGGAAAGACAACTATGATCCAATTTGTACTTCTAATTGGACTATAAAAGCAAGACATGCTCCTTTTATACTGTCTTTAACTTAATCTTGCTTAATTTGTTTAAACTAAGTAATTAATGCATCGAAGATGAGTTTTTTTTATAAGAATTTAAGCTACGAATAATGTTTAAAGTTTTATAGAAACAATATAACTTTACTCTTTTGGTATAAAACTTTTTGAATTTATAAAAATTCGTATTTTTTCTTAAAAGATTATTATAATTGTGTCATTATGTTTCACTTGTATTATTAATTAAGCATGAAATTCTTAACCCGTTCATCTTCTTTTATTATATTATCTATAAAGATTTTAAAATTATTCATGTGCATGTGTATATTTTATTTCTCATAAAAACGAAACATATTCTACAAATTTTAACAGCTCTGTTATATTTTATAACACGATTCTGCATAACATCTTTATACTAACAAAACTGTACAAAAATATTAGTGAAGATCAATCGAAACCTTGGATAAAAGGTTTTTTAAAGAATTTCGACTTTAAAAGGATAATAATATAGAATAATTACTAAGTTGGTGGAAAAATTAAACGTCGATTTTCTTGTAATCGCATTTCAATAATATGTTATAATCGATAAGATCACTTGTTCGGATATTTGAGTCCAATTCTATAAGTGATGCAAAGTAATTATCTAGATTGCGAAATAATGAGCGTTGTGTCATGTTAGTTATAATTAATGATTATGAGCAATGGCGCTTAAAAATTAATATTATTCGATGTTATGGGCTGAAAAAAAATAAATACAATATAAATTTGACGAGAGAATTACGATTATGTAAAATCAATGTTCAATAAATCTAGTTGATAAGTGAATGTGGCTTGTAGGGCGGGCGCCAATCGTCATATAAATTCGCAGGCGAATTTTCGGAACGGCGAGTTGGTCGCATATAATCTAGTGGAAAAGTATAATTTCTGCGTGTCTTCTAATAAACCTAATCTCACTCGTCCGGCCTTGATACCGTCGGCTGAATGCCGGAGTAATTTAACGCGCGCAAGTGAGTGTCCGGGAGGTTGAGCGAGTTGTCGCCGAGCGCCATACGTAACGGCAGCACAGGAGCTGGTGCTACTTTGTAAGGAGACTCCTCGGAAAAACTTGTCGATCCGCAGAGCTTTCCCATTGCTGGAAACTGCGGAGAAACAAAGTTTTGTATCTTATAATCGCGTGAGCCTCGTTTTGGCGATATCGGGCTCCGGTTAGGCAAGACCAACTATTCGAGGAGACTGTCGAATATTGGATAATTCTTTTATGGACTGTAATCATTAACTATTTGATTGAAGTTACGGCCTTGTTTGCTATTAATAATTTAAGGAAACTCTTTTAGATAAGGCTCTATGAATATTCTGTACGTAAATCTACACAAATATTCTATAAAATTACATAATTATAATTTCGTCAATTTTTTAAAATTACATTAGATCTATCAACAATGTAAATTATTGTTGAGTATCGCTAGGAATTAAAAATAAGCATCATTGGAGTTACAATTAACGGCTTAATTTATCATTAATAAATAAATAATCTTATTTTGTACGTGTCGGAAAATTGGACAACATTTTGGACTGCATTTATTGTATGGGCGTGATTTTTAATATACGTATTTCTATAAATTTTAAGTTAACATTATAAAAACATTTTACAATATAAAATAATAGTAATTAAATAAAAAGTTGCATTTGAGCTCTCCACATTTCTCATAAGCAGTTTTTTCATCGTGATAAAAAAAGTTAGAAGTTTAGTAACATAATAAGATCTTAAATGTGTCTGAAGAAGGCCGACGAGTGACAAGGTCGACGTCTATTATGCACAAAAAGTGTGATTATGAGGGGTTGCGTTTAGTTGTTTATAAGAATATCACAATTTTGTAAAGAAACACTGTAGCGAATTTTTGCTTGTATTAACAGATTAAAAAAAATGCATTTAAAGGAAGTTTGATAAAAAAATATTCGAATAGAATATTTAGGGGTCAAAAAATACTATTAGGCATTATATTTGTGAGAGCCTAATTCTTTTTTAAATCCATGCCTACTACTAAGGACATTAACATACGTAAAATTTCATTTATGTAATCAGAAAGTATACGCACCGAGATGAGTAGACTTGAAGCTAACGATTGTGGCAAAACAAAGAACGAAGGAAATTCAGAGGCTGCAAAAAGTTGATATTTTGGCTTAATCCATTCTAAAACTATTCTAAAATATGTGGTAAACGTTTTAAAGGCAGGTTCCAAATATTTTTGAAATTATAGCAGTTTAGTGGCCGAACGTCTAGCAGGTAAGTGTGAATAAGGCTATATTTATTTGGAATCAAAACTTTGAAGCGCGTTTACTCGAGTTCATGTTTTTACGATTTTTTACAATTTCGCGCCGGTGATAACAAAAAAAACGTACATCGAAATTAAAGTACTTTGTCTTCAGAATTAAAATGCCTTGTATATGAACTAAGGCAATTTTCAAAAGTATTCTTAAAAAAAATTTTTTTTCTTAAAAAAGTGAACTTTTTTTCAGGAATGAAAAAAATAAAAAATTTGCAAAATGTTCGAATTTATTTAGTTTATATAGAAATAAAACATATTATTTATTAATGTTTTTGTTCAGGAGCGCCGGATAAATTATCACCATTTCAAAAATGATTAATATTTTTTAATCAAAGTAGTTTTTTTTTTAAATCAAAAGATAGATTAATATGATAAAAAATTTAATTTAGTTATTTCATTTTGTTCCCTTGCAAAAAAAAATGTCTGAATAACGGCTTTTTTGGCTTTCTAATTAAGACTCCCCTTAAACAGGGTTAAAGTTTAAAAAGTTCATTTCCGAAAACAGGGTTTTCTGCTTTTCTCTTTTCCGTTGGTCTTTCTAAGCAATGCTCTGAATACGACTAAAGTATTTTCAATTTAAAAATAAATTCCTCTACTCGAAGATTTAGTAAGATAAAGTAAAGTAGTACAGTAAGATTTCATTATCATTTTTATTGTGTAAGAATGTTAAAAATGAAAAATCGAACATAAATTAAGACATTGGAAGAATAGCAAATTAATTTTAAACCATGATAATTCAAAAAAGCGTTAAAAAATGGCATGGTTGTAAATTTTAATCATAAGCAAACTGCCACTGTCAATAAATGGTAATTTTAATGAATTCGATTGGTAATTGGTTCTATCTTAAGATTATGCGAAGTTATTAAGCCTATTTAGGTGCCCGAAATTTTAATCTTAGGGAATCGCGCATAACAAGTTCGTAAAAATTGTATATAATGTCAATAAATATGTGACACATCGGAAGCCATGTTACTTAAGACGTAATATTCCGACTGTTACGTCTGTAAAATTGATAATTTTATATCATCAATATATTTAATAATAATATTTCTCAGTGTTCACTAAATAAATTTCACCCTATTTTCTAGCCTAGGATCACTACTACTAGTAAGGTGTTCCCTTTTTGTTCATTCGCTTTTTAAGCACAATAACAGCACCGGGAAGGAGACTTTTTCAAAAGTCCAACCGTCTGCTCAATAAATTCATTGGATGATTTGTATCGCGTATTAAAAAACATGTGAAATAATAAATCGAATGCATATCAAATTTTAAACAATTTAATTTATTCTTTAAAAACATAATTTCTTTACATAATTATTAAATTGATAAGCTGTTTATGAATATTTGTTTACCAATATTTTATAATTAATCCGAAAGTAAAATTATAAAATATTGGTAATTCGTTAAAATTGAATTCATAATTTATTAACAATCGTCTGAATTTTAATTTATTATAACATTTGAAATTATTTATAAAAATAAAACACAAATTTCAAAATTAAAAATTGTTATTAAATAATTAATAAATTATTACTTGATAATTGAAGAAAATAATAAATACTTGGTGATGATTATTAATTATTAATTATTAAATTTATCTGAAATTTTTATAAGGGTTTTTGGTTAAAATATTATTATTTATTTTAAATATTTTTAATTTCTCTTTTCTTGATTTTTCTCGTAATTTTAAATTGTTATATTATAAATTATAAAAATTCTTCCTTAAATTTAATTTGGTTGCGTGTAAATGTGATAAAATAAATATAGCTATTGGTGATATTACAATGAAAATTAGTTGTTAACTTAAAAAGCAAAATGAGAAATTACTGCAAAAGCTATGGAAAAATAGAATGTCCGACTTGGTGAATGAATCCAAAGTGAAGCTGAGAAAATCCCTTCTCATAGGGGTTCGAAATAAAATTTTAATCTCTCCCGACTCCTTTGATTTTAATATTCAGGCTGATTCTAATTCCACGCATATCTATCAATTTTCATGCGCTAAGAGGAAAATAAAAATAGCGATTATTTGATTGTGTACTAAATCGAGAATAAAGAGGCATTGCATGAACACTAAGTCCTAGATCTTTCATCAAAGCATTTGCACATGCAAAATGTCATGGATTATTATTCTCAATTTACGGACTAATGAAATAATTGCTATTGGTCTTTCTATACATGTGATAATCATAGCTACGCATCAACTGTGTAAAAAATAATACAATTTTCAAATTTAATATTTATGTGTTTTATTCTCATTGAAAAAACGATCACACATGTATAAATATATTATATTTATTTTAATATTTGGTTCTTTTATATTTTGAAAAGTTTTTCTTTTCCTCGTAAAATCGAAAAGAGGCAAAATCTTAGAAATCCACTACGGCGCGTGATAAAAAAATTGCATTTTTTATCCTCATTTAAAAAAAAAGGTATGAAAACACTCTCTTGAAGAAAGTACAAATAATTATCTATATATTCATGAGTAATATCAGGTTTAGTTTTCAAATAATTTCTTGAATAAGTTAAGCGATAAAGTATCCTAACCAGTATGTAACGGTCATTGCATTACAATATCAAGCTGTTTGGCTTTCATATAGATTATTTAAAAATATATATTATTGAAAAAATGTTATCCTTGTAATTGCCCTACTACAAAACTAAAATATATCTAATGATAATGTATGTAAGCAAATATAGACGATATTTCCAGAAGATAAATACACTTGTTTTGTATTATCTGCAGACGATCTAGGAATCTTTCGATGTCGTGAGGCATTGACACAAAACATGAGCATCTTCGATTATAACTGAAGTACAAACAATAATTCCACTGGAATTAATAAAAAAAAAAATCATATAATGCAGAAAACAAATTAAAAAAGAAACGAAGAAATTTATTATATGGAATAATAAATATTCAGCATGAATCAATAATAATGCTGATATTACTTTTCGAGGAGGTTAATTGTTTATATATTACAGTTTAATTTAAGGCTTATCGAGTTATAATTTGATTTTTATCCATAAAGAGTTTAAGATTTAAGATATAATTTATTTCTAAATTAAAAAAAATTATTTTCTTTCATTGCCAATGAAATATTCTTATAGAAAATAATTATATTGTTTCTTTAATGCAGGCTTCTAAATGTTTTAAAAAAAAGTTTTTTGCAATTTTACTATTAAAAAGCAGCTACCTTTTTAAAATTAACATTAGTGAAATTTTACAGATTGTACTTCTATCAAAGTATTATCGTATTTATTTCAAAGATTAAAAAAGTAGGCTTAATGATTTAATTACATATATGACTTATATATGTATCAATAATTTAAAATACTATATAATTAAAATATAAAATATTTTAATTATAATTTTATAATTATAATTTTTCACTCAACACATTAAATATAACTGAAAACTATTTATTAACAATATTTTACTCAACCCTTTCGAATTAGATTATATTACAGTCATTATAAAATTAGTTACGTAATAGCTATTTTATTAAAAATTGGCTTTAATATAAACTTTAGTATTTGCGTTAACTAATAGCTATTTACATTCTATAATTTTATTCGAATCTAAATGGAAAATTAACTGTACTGATGTTTAAATTTTTTTTGTATTTCAATAAAAGCTTAGCGGAAAAACACAGTTTGTAAGCCTTTTTTTTAAAAAATGACTATGAAAGGTTTTCTTATTTGCGGAAGAGGACGCCCTTTATAATCTTAATTTGTTTTTTTTAATAATCAACAATCGTTGAGATTTATAACTTTTATCAGAGGTGAATTTTCTTCTCATAGTTTATTTGTAACGACAAAAGCTACTGATAAGTGGCATATCACTACGATCATGGCGCCGCACGGGAAAGTTGACTGGAATCCAGTAATCGACTGAAAGGCTGTTGACGTCAGACAATGTATAAAAATATTAAATTGTTTACAAATTTATATACTGTAATAAATATTTTATAAAACTGAGTGAATTCGATAAAATGTATTCAGAAAAAGGTTAATTGAAATTGTATCATAATTTTAATACATGGAAGTTTAATTTTAATACGCAACATTTTAAAGTGTATAAAATGAAAAAATATTACGTAATAAATAATAAAAATAGAAATTATTTCTTAATTTTTAATCATGTTTATATAGTGTTATTATAGTAAATAAAATACGAGCCCATTTTTTTTTTAATTTGTATTTACAGAATTAAGAGAATGTCAATATTTATATGTCATTAATTTACTACTAGTTTACTTTATGAAAAGATTCATTTGATTTACTTATTTAATTAATCAAAGTTTCATTATATCTTGATACTTTTAATAAGTGTTTTAAACAATTCATAAACCTGAAACTAACCGTACTTTTTTAAGATAAAAAACATACAAAAAATACGTTTAGTTCTTAATTTATTTTTAAAATTATATAATAATTTAAGTAAAAACTAACGTTATTGTAATTTATGAATATGCAATAATTTGTGCAAAATCTAAGATGCTATTATAAGTTTAATATTATTAAATTTTCAATTTCGACCGATGCTTATATCATTGGGTGGTTTTAAAATTTTTATATAAGAAATAGGTTATATTTGTATGGTAGCTTTTCGTTGGAAAATTTCTCATTCTATAATTTTATATCTATTAATACTTTGATTTTTATACAACTAGAATTATTTTATGTATTTGTTTTAGTAAAATCCAAACTTTATGTATTTATATTTATATCAGTGTCACTTTAGCTCATAAATGTATGCTCGTGAATAAAGAATGTTTCGCTTAAAATTTATAATTATTGAAAATTATCAGTTTTCTTTTTATTATATATTTAAAAGGATCAGAAAATATTAGTCGTACGGCTGTAATAAGTTAAACTTCATTCGACTTTAGAGAGTGAAGCTAAATATTGAATTTATCATATAACTCCTCAAACCAATGTCAGCAATAAATTCGTACTTATCCACCTCATCATGCCTATTCACAATATAAATTTATACATAGAAGCACACATTGCACGCACGCACACACCCACACATCCGCACACACACCCACGCATCCGCATACCCACACACCCACACACCAACACGCACAGATACACAAACACACAAATGAATTACTTATTTACTGTAAAACAACTTTTTAATATTAGTGGGATAAGCAATAAAACGAGAGGCAGGTGACCCGAGTGGAAATTTTTTAGTCATTATTGTCGTCTTCCTCGCTGTCATTGCGATCATTTCAAAATCGAATTTCTAAAAATTGGTTATTAACTATTAACTAGCCATTTAAATCGTCGTTAGCGTTGAGAGATAAAATTTACAAGACTCCGCATTTAGTACTCGAGTTTTATTAGAATATGACTTATCATTTAATTTATCGTTAAATTTTGCCAGTAAAAAATTATATTTATTTATTCATTCCGAATATTATATATAAATTAAAGAGCTATTAAGAGTTTGCACAGAAATTTCATATAGTTACTATAAATTTGTATTAAACAGACTACTTGAATGTTGATATATTATGAAAAATCATTAAATTTAAGACTAAAACATTTCATTTAGTTTGAAGGACTATTCATTAATATTCTGAAAAATCATAACTCAATTTAAGATTTTTTTCATAATTTCAACGTCATTTCTCATTAAATTTTCAAAATTACTTTTAATACTGCTATTATATAGTGTAAATAAAAATAATGATCTATGAAATAGAGAAAGCTTTCACCTTTTACATGCGCGATTAACAAAATGCGTCTCGGAGATTACATTATGCATTTAAAAATTATTATATCAGAATGTAGAGAAAAGAATGAAAATTATCGTTCTCTTTTGTAATCGTTAAAGGAAAGCCAGATAATTTTTAAAAGTTCATTGAAAATCGTGTTACAATAATACACAAGTTTTGTTTGCTTTTGTATTATATCGCAGGAGATTATCATCGTCAGGTAATAATAATAAAGACTCAAAAGCCAATAGTTCTGACAGTATATAAGATAAGGAGAAAGTTCGACGGATGAACATTCGAGAAAATAATTAGAGCGAGAAAGTCAGAGCTCGAGAGAGAGAGAGAGAGAGAGAGAGAGAGAGAGAGATAGGGGGAGAAAGGGAGGGAGGGAGGGATAGTGATAAGATTGCGAGTAAAAAGAGGTTTGGCGCATAGCACCTGTACCGGTTTTCTCGCAGAAAGGCATACGCACAGGCGCAGGCACACGCGCTCTCCTCATTGAGCCTTAATGGCTTGACAATGCGCGTAAATGCGCCCAGCGGATGCAAAGCCGAGTGGGTGCGAGATCTAGAGTTGGTACTCGCGAGCGCGCCTGCAGACATTGGGAGAGCGAGCGGCAGAGAGGGAAGGGGCCAAGGTGTGAGCTCCATTCGCTCGACCTCAACCCTCCCGTTTTCTCTCTCTCTCTCTCTCTCTCTCTCTCTCTCTGCTTGCCTCTGGCTGACCAGATTCGCTAGCATCCGAAATAACGCCTCGCCGCCCCCGACTGCAGTCGCCATCGAAAATGTCGACCCGCGAGAAAGTCGCCCGATATTCCAAACTTATGCATCGGGAAATGTCACGCCGTCGCGCGTAGCCGTAGACTCGAATGGGCAATTTCGCCGCTCATACCGATAATTGAGGCGACGCCTCAAGAGTCCGGTTCACCTAATCGCCGTCGTCATCGATCCTTCGAGATTTTTTACGAAAATTGCTTGCTTACGTCGGGGGTGAAAGCGTACCCTCGCTTCACATGGATTCTTAGTTTGAGTCCGTCGAGAGAAACGCCTTTGATCCTTAATTCGCATATTATTCGTAGCATTAGATTAGGTTTTTTTGCTTGAAAACTATACTCGGGTAATTATGAGATAATACTATCGATGCGACAGTTTTAATGAAATGTTTTTTCAGCTTAGCCGGGTCTATCGGATTTCTGAACTCCATCTCCAGTGGCGAAGTTTACCAACGCACATGCAAGTATTTCAATTTTTCAAGTGTGCCAATTTTCAAATGTATTATTTTTATTAAAAGATTTCCGAGATAAATATTAGAAACAGTGTTTACTTTTACTTTCATTCCATTTTTATACAGTCATTGTATTTAATTCATGCCAGCCATTCTACTGTAAAACTTATAATGTAACATAAACAACATTATATTTGAAACTTATATTAGCTGTTGCATCCATTGATGTAATATTAATAAGGACAGCTCGTTAAAATATTATCTTGAGGTTGATCATAACGATTTCATACTTCATCAGGATTCATCAAATTATTTATTTAATGCAAAGCTTAAATAATATACCCTTTTTAAACAATATGCATCGCGCAATTAATGATAAATTAATCATTTTTTATGCGTTTATTTAAAAAAAAATTGACTTTAAAAATCATATGTATTATAAGGAGGAATCGCCTGATTTTTAGGACAATTAGTGGAATGAATTATTGATTGTTAAAAATCAAAACAAATGATAATATATTGTTTTATTTTAAATTAATGCAGAATTTCATTTTTTAATTTATATTAAAAATTATCGTTTACTTACAGTATCTGTACAATATTGTCTATTATCATGATTGTAACAAATTCTTTACTTTCAGAGATTTTTAACACGTGTTTGATTGTCATCATTCTTATATAACATACTATATTGAATAGATATCAACATATGAAATTAAAGAGAAAATTGATAAAAATATATTTTTTCAAGATTTTTTGTATAAGAGCATAATATAATCGATGTATAAATACACTCGATGATCACTACGTATAAATTTGTATATTTACTTGTTATACAATGTTTTTTATAAAATGTTTATGAATAATTGGTCAATACTGGAATAATTTTAGTTGATTAGTAAGTTTAATTTTTAACATAATTTCTATAAAATTTCCAATGTGATTATAATTACGATTTGATTATAGTTATTACAATTTGAATTTTTTACTTTCACCAGATGCATTCAAATGAAAATTTGTGTTTTTTTTTAACGTAATCATTTTCATTTTTTGTCCAGAATTATAATTAATCGACTATATGGAATAATCATTTGCGGCACATGCAAAATGCAAGAAAATAACTCATGTAATGTTAGTTTAAAATTTGTTTAAGATACTAGATAATTTTTTTTGAAAGTTAATGCCTTTTGCTTAAAATTATACCGATTGAGAAAAAAATGCATTTAAAGTGTGTTGCCGTGGACAAAATTATTCATTTCTATTAATTTATCTAACATTTGCTCGCCAAGTAAATAATTTAACAATGAAGATTTATTATTGTCACTGCTTGTTTATACCTGATTTAAAATAAAAGAATGAAATGAACCATTAAAAAAATTGTTTAATCGCTAGGAAATTAAATCAGAATTTTTTTTTAAATACTGATCGATAGAGTGAAATATTTTCTTATACGTTTAGTGGCTTTTTTTATTATATATATCATATATAAAAAATTATGCGCCAGTTTCTAAAATAATAAATTTATTGTTTTATAATAGTGAAAAAGTTATTTTCTATTTATAATTTAATGTAACGTATTCGATAACACACAATATTTAATGATTTGGCAGCTTTTATTTATAGATCTAGCAAGCAAATGCACTCTTTGTGTAGTGATGGTATTTATTAAGGCAGAGATAATTAAAATACCATCTTGTGAAGATAGTTTAAGCGTAATACAAATCGATGACTCTTCACGGGGACTATTAACCGTTTTTTTTCGCGATTGTGGCTTAAAATCGATAAAAATTTGTAAAGACGGTAC
The DNA here is from genome assembly GCA_018907135.1 of Kradibia gibbosae. Taxonomy (NCBI): domain Eukaryota; kingdom Metazoa; phylum Arthropoda; class Insecta; order Hymenoptera; family Agaonidae; genus Kradibia; species Kradibia gibbosae. The sequence goes on along the minus strand of JACCHX010000003.1, from coordinate 24,910,248 downwards.
CGATAAAACGTCACTTGGTCTGGTTTAGGAACCTTACAATCAGCGAAGGTCAACCCGTTTATCCCCATCGATCAATTGGGGTCACATTAGATGAAAATAAGGCAAGGCTATGTCCACGTGTTTACATCGCTTTGCGTACTCCTTTTCATTTCGTCGGTCCATCATGTACGCGCGGAGTCGGAAACCAGCATCGCCCCGTCGACGTCGTCAGAGAACGTCTGTGCGCGCGTATTTGCTTACGCGAGCGAGCGCGAGATAAAGAAGAGGAAGGAGAAGAAGAGGAAGGAGAAGAAGAGGAAGGAGAAGAGGAAGAAGAGGAAGAGAGAGAGAGAGAGGGAGGGAGCCAGGCGAAGGGGAGCAAGCAAGGGCTTCTGGCGAGGCGCGTTGAAAAAGCGACGAGCCGCCGAAAGCCTCGGCGTCCCTCGTGTATGTCAATCGCCATGCGCCGCCCGGGGCTGCGAGGGGGTAGGCTAGAGCCGGGCGGGTGGGGCGGGCGGGTCGGAGGCGCCTAATCGCCGCCGCCGTTGCGACGTCGGGCTCAGTAGCCGAGGTGCGAGCCGCGTTTTCGGACGCGAGGCGAGCTTGGGGTGCGCGCGCAAGCCACGAGGAGGTGATGCCTCCGGTTGCTGCTGCTGGGGGCCACGCTTACGAGCCTCTGACACTGCCTTCGCCGCCGCTCCTGCTCCTGCTGCTGCTGCTGCTGCTGCTCCCGCCGCCGCCGCCGCCGCCGCCGCCGCCGCCTCGTCCTGCTTTCGGGCCGCTGATCCCGATGGAGTGGACCAGCGAGTCGCTGGCAGCCACCGCATAGTAAAGGTGCGCGCGCGGTTCGGCTTCTCGACCCCTTCAGGTGAGTCATTTTTGAAGACCCCGACCCCTCGCGGACCAAACCTCCACTCCCCCCCCCTCCTCCTCCACCCCGGGATGCTCGAATGCCATCCATAGCCCATTATTATGCGGATCGGAGAAGAAAAGGGGACCGACAAAGCTCGTCGCGATAAATCTAACGGTCCTCGCCTTCTTTGCCTCCGCGGACAATTTAATTTTGATGGGAAACAATTGTGAAGCAGGCCGAGCCGAGTTCGTCGCTCGGACGGCTCGCCACCTCTAGTCCAGCTAAGTAATCGGATCGGCGGATTGAAATCGCTGAGTGCGATCGTCGCATGCGACTGGCATTTTCACATCTTATCACGAATAGGCCTTAGGAATAAGAAATTTTGAACCCGAGCAAATTCGTCCTCGCTCTCCACTTTAAGGGAGGATACTTTTATAAACGAATGAAGTAGTATACGTACTATTCATATTTTACCTATAGATGATCGCGAATGAGCGGCAGTGACATCGACGATCGAATTTTTCTGCATCGCCTAAGCTGATAATCACCCCATTCGCTAATCTGTTCTAAAACTCCGAATTTCGCTGATTTTCTAGGACAATGTTACTGTCGAGCTATTTAAATCTTGAATAATCGACAATCAGATAGTTAAAACGAGTAATGAAACATGCCGTAATGACAAAACTTAAGATACATTTATCGCTAAGATTCAATTGCACTAAATAACAGATAAGAATTGGCAGCAATGGCTAATAAGCAGCAATCTAAAGTTCTCATTTTTTTGAATGAATATTTCGTTCGCGCTTTAGCGCTCGATCTTAAAGCCATTTCATAGGTTTCGTTCGATTGCATCTATAATTATTATTATTGTCATGTTTTGTCTTTTGAAAAGCCCACCATCGGTTAAAGCTCATTCGCGAGGTTTGAGTTTTCATCGATACATTTAAAAATTACAAAATAAGAAAAAAAAAAATTTAAATAAATTCTCATTGTTTTTTACGTTGTCATTATATTTTTATTTGATAAGCATGACACTTAATCTACCGTTGATAATTTTTCTCACTAATCATTGTAAAATGAGACAGCGATTTACCATTGGATTCGCAACAATACTGTGTCGCTTTTCTTCACTCCTTTCGTACCTTTGATCGTCTTAATCATACAAGTTTTTGTCAAAATCTACATTCCAACGTAAATAATAGGGCAGCGAGGCTCGGCTCAGAGAGTTTTCGGTCGATCGATGCTCGTTTTCTCAAAATCGCTTGTGTCTACCGCAGACTCTTCCCAACTTTCGATAACAACAACGCCGTGCTTAATTAATGCCGTGCGACGAGAGCTATTAAAATCGCACGTGCCTAGCTAATAGACTCCTGCTCATCGATAAGATTGGAAACAGTTGAGTCGCAAGCCTGAAATCCTCGATTCGGTGTCGCGATGATAAGAGGCGCGAACACGTGACCGAGCCGAGCCGTCGCTCTCGGCTGCACGCGTTCGATGGGCCTCGAGGGCGCTGTTAACCCTGGACCGCGTCCACGAGGACGCAGACCGGCTATTGGGTCCGGTGCAGCTTCTCCGCCAGGAGGATGAAAGGGGAGAGAGAACAAAGGACTTGGGGAGCCCCGATTCAGCGCTTCGTGCGCGCGCAATTGCCGTTCCTCGAGGATAAGGTCGACTCCGTGTATTGAGTGCGGTTTTGTTTCTCCCTGCCCGGCCCTCTTCGTCGCTATCCTCATCCCTCCCTCTCCCTCTCTCCCTCTCTCTCTCTCTCTCTCTTTCTCTCTACCTCTTCAACCGCGGCTATGCTCATTCGCTTTGCGTGCACTCGCGGGAGAAGGAATCGAGGTAGCCACAATCTTCCTACATTCGTTTCTGACCGCGCGCAGTATCTGCTATTGAGATTTTTTCTTTAAGATGATTAGAGGTACGCCATTGTGACACGCACGTGACACACATATTTTTAAATGAAGCTGCATTTTAAGGATAAATATCGCCGATGGGTTTTATTTTATTTTTATTGCATTAGTCTTATAAATAACTACATTACATATCTATTGATACTGGAGATTTTGTTTGTTGTACCGCCGTTTTAAATGATCTTAAATCTTAATATAACCCTAATTGAAATCAAAGCCGTAATTTTATTGCTTCTTAATTTCCTAAATTTTTGCTCATTTTATTATCTTTAAGAGTTATAAATCATTATAAAATTGCTTAATGCCATACGAGCTTTACATTTTATATCTAATTCATTCGAGTTACAGATAAAACTTGATTTATAATTTCTCTCGTGCATGTTAAATAATATTTTTTTTCAAAATTTCAATATAATTTTATTATTGTCCGATCTCATCATTTGTAAATTTTTTTGTACGCAAGTTTTTTTTATAAGCATATCTTATCGTTTTATTTCATCCATTTGTACTGTTATTTTATGTGCTTGTGGATATTCATAATCACTCATATTTTCAAATCCCTAAATTAGAGCGTCGTTATGTTGAGTTGGCTTTTTCCATTATTTTAAAATTGGCCTGTAAGTATAGAATACTTATTCACATTATGTCTAACCATTATTCTCAAAATTTTACATTGTTTCAAATAGGAAATTTAGACAGTACGATTTTAGAAAATACGTGTTTGATTATACGTTTGTATAATGAATTATGATCATAAACATCAAGACTTTATACTTATACAAACTAAATTAACAAAACTTTTTAAAAAAATCCTAAGATCAATAATAATGCTCAATGCACGTATATAAATTAATGTAAACATTACGAATATTTATTTGTGTAGATTAACATACAAATTTTTAATATATCAATATGCACGTGTGTTCGATAATATGATTTTCATTCAATTCAGTTTCCTAATTAAAGTTACATTCATTTTGTGTGTAAAAAAATTGTTTAAAAAATATAGAAAAATACAAATTTGATGGTTTTGTTTTGCATACAGATTATTAAAGGTGCAATCATTGTTTCTAGGATAAAAAGTAAATTTATTCTTCAAAACTAAAAAGTCTGTATTAAAAATAGAACATTCTGAATAATTGAAAGGTGAAAGGTAATTTGACTTTGAAAAAATATAATGTTTTGCATAACATCCTCATGTCACTTACATTATAGATAAATAGTTAGCTAGGCAATGTTTATATATATATATATATATGGGTGAAGTAATTACTCGGATAGAGAGAAGCGTTGAATAAACTGAACTCCGCGTGCAAGCATTGAAAAGAAAGCAAATGAATGACCGATTACATTTTCTTTCAATATTTCCGTGACACACAATAAACAAGCGGTTGTAAGAGTGAAAAGGCGTCTCTCGTGTATGCCGAATGCCCCCAGATAAGACAGTAAGCGAAAACTCGGGCGAGCAGGACGTCGGCGCCCAACGTAACGCGCCGACGCAACTCAGCTTCGCCGTAAGCGAGTATTGTGAATGAACGTTGAACCCCCTCCCCCCCTTCCCCCTGCCCCCTGACCTCCTCGGCCTCTGACAACGAGTGGCGCGCCAAAAAATCACCAGCCCACATATGCAGGGACGACTCGAAGCTCGAATTAACCGTTGCCCCGTGTAAATTTAAAGATTAGCACGACGGCCATGAGGAACACGAAGCAGGCGAAAACGACGAGCAACGAGAGCAACGGGAGGAACGGCCCCGAGAGGAAGAAGCTGCTGGACGCTCTGACGGGGCTGCCCAAGGCCGATGGGGCGCCAGGCTCGCGCACCCTCGAGGAAGTGTTCCGCGAGCTGCCGATCACCGAGGAGACCTCCTGCGGGATCTGGTGCTTCAGGGGGCCGAACCTCCAGAGGTTCGCCAACAAGAAGGCCTACGTATTCCTCTACGGTGTCCTCGGCTGCATATTCTCGGCGAGTTACGCCTACTTCAACGGCACCATAACCACCATCGAGAAGAGATTCAAGATACCCTCCAAAACTACAGGTTGGATGCTTCGTATTTACGCCGTTTTTTAGCGCCGACCAACCAAAGCGTCGAACTTTCGGGCTGATGCTTGATCCGTCACGTGCCGAAGAGAAATTGCCTCACAACGCGGGGCTTCTTTCCTCAACATTAGGAATTATTGATTCTTCAATCGGCCGCCACCTTTCTATCTTCTCCTTGAGTTACGGATTCTGTCGCATCTGCTGAATCGCGCTTCCGAATTTATTAATCGCTACGGAGTACATTTTACGCGTTGTAAATTAACGCGGCAATTAGCTTAAAACAAAATAATACGATTTACAATATTTACCGATGAAGAATTTCATCGATATAATAATCCGAAGTATTTTAAGCGACAATATTAACGCGTATCGCTATTAAAATGCAATAAATGAGTATCATTTTGATAAAAGGCACATTGACCAATTTACGTGGCGAAGAATTGATGCGATATGAATTTAAACGTTTTAGATAATTTATTTTTAAATTATTACAATCACATGATGATCGTATATTTATATCCTAAAAAAGTGCTTAATTAGAATTAAAGACTTAATCAATTAGATTGCAATAAAATCATGAGTTGTATAAGCAATTTTAACCTTTATAATTAAGTAAGTTTGAGTATATAAACGGAAAAATATATTAATTGCGTTGAGTAAGCATTTAAAAAAAAAATTGGGAGATTAGAACGTAAGCTTTTAACCTTTTTTTTCAAATATATGATAGTGCACAATATCTGTGCTAACCTTTAAAGCTTGAAAGTAGTTGGATCAGGCAGCTAATATTTTATAAAGCAAAAGTTCACGAGGGCGTTGATATTTACTATACTAATTAAAAATAAAGTTTGTAATCTGAGGGAAAAAATAAGACCGGTTAAGGGCTTACAAAAATTTACTGTAATTTTTTACGATAAGCCCGACGACGTCAGAGATGAGGGAATACAAGATCCCCTCTAACGAAAGTTTTATTGGCCACTGTAGTATAAAGGTAGGGATGCATCGCCCCTTGTTATCAAATTGAATGATGGACATCTTCGACCTGACTACGTCTATTGTCAATGAGGAAATTTTTATATTTTTATATCGGTTTCAAAAGTAAGAATTTGAACTTTAGCTTCAAAAGTTCAATGTCCATGATGATTACGTTATTACCGGGCTAAAATTTGCCGCTTTAAAGAAAATATTATATTGCCACTGACCTAATTATTAAATCGAGAAAGCGAGCTCGTGTGTATAAAAAATGATATTTTCTTCGATTGATTATTTTTTTTCGTCTAATATATTGAATACATATATTTTACATATTTCGATAAAAAAAAGATACAAAAACTGAACGCTCTAACCTCCTTCCCTCAATGGTACATGATTAAAGAATTACACGCGCGCGGTGAATTTTTCTTTTCCCTATGTTAAAGTATGCGTCTTTTGGCATCTCTTTAATTATGCAGTAGAAAAACACTGGTTTTATTAATATGCGCTTTTTTAGTTTGCTTTGTCTTTGGCATCGGATCATATGTATGAGACGTCGAAAGCATAAAATGTTTCTCAATACGATTATAAAGATAATTAATGCCGACAATATTTTATTACTTGTAGTATAATTTTCAAACAAAAATTAATGCTACTAGTAACATTTAAAATTATGTGCAATGATGATAGAAAAGATATCTCGTGTATAATTTCAGGGATTCATACATAAATATACATTGATTAATTTAAGTTTGAATTTTTATAAAACTAGTTCCGACAAGGAAATAAAGTTCAAGTAACAAAAGTACGACAATAAAAATAAAATTATAACATATTACATTAAATGTACGAAAATTGTAAATTAAAGTTAAAAAGCAGCGTTTGATGTAATCAAGAGCATTGGAGTTTTTATTTTTGATGTTATTTAACTTAAAACACGACAGTAATAAATCTTAACATGATAGTAACTAGATACTTTATTTTCTTTCGTCGCAAGCACGATTGAATTATGTTAGATATCCACTTAGAGTGTTTATTAATGAATCTTCACTTTACTATACGTACGAAACGTGTTTTAACTTTTTAATTTAGCATATTACGAACTGATAAATTGGCATTTTTTGTCAAAATAAGATCTAAAATAATTGTTGCAGAATTTTCGAATGCTCAATGTTACTCAAAGTTAGCTGTAAATTTTTCGTTTCACACGAAAGCAATGGAAAATATTTGAATCGGTCGGTCATTAAAAGAGTCCACTCGATCAATATTGATGGTAGGCTAACGACAATTAACCACGCAGGCCATTGCTAGAGTTTCGGAGTAAAACACTGCTTCGAAAATGAAGATTACGCGTCGAGCAAGCGACTGTCAGTCGTTGAGCGAGCGGTGACGAAAGTTCCCTTAAAAAAAATCATATGATAAATTAAAGCGAATGTATTGGAATAAAGGAAATTTAATTATCCAACAGGGGTCATAACGGTAGGCAACGACATATCTCAGCTACTGGTGTCGGTCGTACTCTCGTATTACGCAGGCAAAGGCCACAGGCCGAGATGGATAGCAGTCGGCATTTACACGGTAAGATCTTGCACTTTACTCTAAGGAACGAGCGGCCGGGGAATATGAAAAAAATCATTACTCAATCAAGCAACAATGAGCGCCGGCAATTATTCCACCACCAATCCGCTAGTAATTTATAAACAACTCGGGGGCCACGTCGCTCGTCTGCGCCCACGGCAATGCAAAGACACGCAATTATGCACGATTAAGCAGCCTCCGTAGCAGGACGGAGCGCAAACAAACCAAACCGTTTGCTTTGCACGAGCGGCGCGGGCGATCGAGTCCTTTGGCTTCCCGATCCGCGAATCGTTCTTTCCTTCCTTCCTCGCGCTCTCCCTCTATATTCTCTACTCTCTCTCTCTCTCTATCTCTCGTTATCTATCTATCTATCTCGGTCTACTATGGGTGCGCGTGCGTGCATCTCCGTGCGCGAATGGTCATCGGAGTAGGGCCGTATCTGGGTCAGCGTCGGGCGAAAACTAGTGTCTTGCGAAAAGTAAAGGAAAAGATGAAGAAGAAGGGCAGACAGCCGGGAAAACTTTGCGAACGGATGCTGCCGCGTGGGCGATAATGAAGGGGGAAGGCCGCGAGCTCGTGGACGAAAAATAATAAAAAAAACGGCCAGCGCTCAGTACCTCTCGGGCACTTTTCAACTTTACGTAACGCGGGGATTTGCATACTTAATCAAATTAGAGAGCTCCTCGATCTACGCGCATCTAGGCGGCTTGAAAAGCGCGCGGGCCTCGTTCGTTCGACGCTTCGCTTGCCTCTAATCGTGGCCGCTCGACTCCATCTCTCTCCATCTCTCCTCTCCCGATGCACTCCGATGGTCCTTCGATGGCTTATTTTGCCCATCGGAAAAGCCCCGGGGTCCTCGTCTGCTTGGCTTCTTTCATTTCGATCCCGTCCTAATATACCAGATCTTCATACATTAGCAGCGCGACGGCCTACGTTACAATAGACGAAATAATTTTTTTCATCGAAATAACATTATAGCTTTTTAATCCATCGACACGACACTCGATTACAAAGTTCCTTACTTCAAGAGAAGTGATTTACAACCTCGTTAAAATTTGTCTCTTTAACTTCAATTAGTTCAAAAAGATCATGTGTCTTATATGCCTTATTCGATAACGCTTCAAATAATATTTTAAATCCACTATTCAAATTGTCAAGATTTGCTTTTAAAATGCTGTTCTTATATGCCCATAGAACCTAAAATAAGGTTATCAAAATTTACTACTTACTTTGAAAATTAGTATGTCGCCTTGAATACGATTAATTTTATCTAACCTACTTGAGACGGATGAATTTATTTATTAAAAAAGAATCGATTCTATTTTCACAAAAATTATTTATTTTGGTCTCACTAGCATTATTTAGATAAATAAGTTTAAATAAACTCCAAGAAATATAGGGATTTATTTTATAAAAACGTATTCTATAGAAAATCATAATGTAATTTTCAATAGAAAAACATTATTATTGAAATTTCATATAAAAACAAAAATACATTTTACCAATAGTATTTATTGAACTACCTTGTATTTAAAATTATTATTTCCTAAACTATTATTTTAAAACAAAATTTGTCTTACATTTTATTGTAACAAGAAAATTACGAATAAATGCATTATTATAATTTGTATTTTATAAATTCAAATGTTTTAGTAATACATTGTAAATATGTTGAAATAATATTCGAAGAATAAATCGAAATAAAACTTGCGCTACATAACAAATATTACGAGATGTGCAATTCGTTAAAATCATATGTTTTATTTAAATCAATTAATAATTGCATTTTTAGATTTACAGTAAAAATAAGAAGTGGTTTTTGCTTATAGTAAACTATGATAAAAATGAACTTATAAAGTATTTGGATAATCTGTATTTATTTAGATATAACACAAAAAGGATTATTATTGTGAAATATTTTATTAGAAGCAGAAAAACATTTATAATTAAAATATGCATAAAAAACTGTAATTTCCAGTTAAGTTATAAAAATCTTGATTTTTTTTAGCATTAAGCGAAATAAAAGCATCGTTTAAATTTTATGATAATAAGCAAGAAAGCAGCGAAGTAAAATAGAAAAATGAAACAAAAATATATTATTGAATTAAAAATGATGTTATATTGTCTGTTAATAATACGGGTATCATTCGTACTCCAATAAAAAGCCGATTACATCTTGACTGGCCGCTGTGAAGCTGCAAGCTACTATTTGATAAAACTTTGCTAATCGAAGAATTTATTATACTTCTGTGCAGATGTATGAGTAAATTTTGTAACATTCTACGAAGGTGCTCAATTAAATAGATTCAAAAGGGAGTGCTATATTGATCTTCTTTTGCATAGGGAGGATTTGGAACTCGCAGATGTTCTCGTTTTTACTCCTGGATATGTATTTCAATCCGCTCTTCCCATGGAGCATTTGATAAATCGCCTCTGCGGTATATATATTTAATAGTGATCATTATACTGTTAGCTCTTAATAATTGCCAATAATAATTCGATAATTAGATATTTTGGTTGGCTGAGCTCTTATTTTTTTTTTTAACGATAAAATTACTTGCTAGCCGCGTTGAGTCAGACCTTAAAGAGAGTGAATTCATCTACGGTGATAAGCATTTGAAGGCAACGACACATTTGGTGGAGCTTAAACATTGTACTTATACATTTTTATCTATAATATCTTTAATTTTGTTTTCAAAAATTGTAAACAACATTCTCTTCCAGGCCATTTCAGAAAGCGGCTCTTTTTATTCACTATTCATAGCTTTTGCATATGTTTTGAAATATTGCCTTAAGATTACTTTATCAGGAGAATATTTTTCTAATCGTGGAATCGGTAGCTAAACTTGTAGTTACTTGTTGGAGGATTTTAATTTATCATTGTAGATTTACGAAGCTTACTTCGGTTTTATCGGGCGTCTATGACTCATTATTTTTATATTTGATATTATCATTCGTGTTTTATCAACAGCTTTTATATTTTCAAGAATATTATATTATAGCAATTGCTTTTTAAATAATTTTCACATCCTATATATTTATAATTACTTCGTAGTAAACGGAAACAGATAAACTAAATTCATATGTATGCATATAATTTTTTATTGTACTTTAATATTCGTTTTACATTCTGCATATTAACATATCAGTACGATTTCATGCATTTTTTTACTTAATATAAATCAATAATTGATGTAAAATGTGCTTTATTATAAAATAAATGTTACGGATTAATGAAAATTTTGTAGTAGAATTTAATTTCAATTATTCATACAAATTAATGGCATAAATATGAACATGAAGATACTTCTGTAGAAAGATATAAATTAATACCAACCGTTATAATCTATTAATACTACAGATTTACCATGTCCAAAGACTATATCTAATGCATTGGGTATCGCCATTGTAAACACAAGTCTATAGCATATATAGATTACTAATGGGATTTAAGGAAAAGCAATAGTTGTTAAAAATAATAATGATCTATCCATTGAATTTCGGCCGATCAAGTTCAGTATATATTAATTCTAATTTAATGTATATGAGATATAGGTATACAAATTTTATAAATAAATAATTTTTGTATCAATAGTATATTATAATATCAATTTTAAATTGTTACAATTAAAAAAGTTATGTTTACAATTTGAGCAAAAATTATATACATAGATAGTATGAGCGAATGAAAAAAAAAATTATTATTTTATCTATAAAATATAGCTATTTTATATTATTGAATTGATATCATTGATATAATTTTATAAAATAAAATGATGGAGTAAATAAATTAAATTGATTAAGTGCATCGTTTTTTTATAAGAGTAAAAATTCAAAAGTGTAACAATAGTAATCGTCATTAATTTCAAGCTGCATACTATGGCTTAAAATTGATTGAAAAACAAAATTTCATAAATAGACATAATTATTAAACATTGCCATTTTTTTTGTAAAGACGTTTATCGATTGAAAGATTGTTATTATTTATTATTAATAAGACAACTATAATAAATGTTAATACTAAATTTTCTTAAATTTTTACTAACTATAATGTCATTTGACACTAAATGTCAAGATTGTAACTACGTCTAGAATTACGTTTATTTAATACAAATTTAACTTCAAGATATAAAAATAGACATGCTTTCGTGCAAAATACGATTGATATGTTTGTGATAATTTTTTTTTATAAATTTAATCATTTTTATTTTTTAAATTATATTTATCAATAGGTGTTTTAAATAAGGAGTCGAATATTTTTTCAAATGCCACTATTAACAATATTTTTCGTATTCTACATTATGATTTTATCCTATGATATTAAACAGTTAGCATATTTTTTAAAAACAGATGTTTTAATCAAGTTATAAAATAAGATAAAATATTTTATAAAGAAAAGTAGAAAAAAATATTAATTAAAATTTTTTAACATACATGGAATTTCATATGTAGAGGATAATTTTTTATTTTAAAAATAATAAATTTCATGACAAACATAAATATTTTTACTTAAAAATATATCCCTTTGAGATTGAATATTTAGAATTTTACCGTCAGTATATTGGTTAATAAAATGAGTCTCCATTAATTCGCTTTCCTGGTTTATTAAGTATTTATGATACCCGAGACTGCACCCCAGGCTCAAGCCTTGCATAAAGTTTACGCGAAGGAACGAAACTTAAAGAAAATATAAATAATCACTTTTATATACGTAAAAGCTACGCTTTATCTGAAATGCAGATTTGTAGAAAAGAAAGCAATAGTTGGTGGAATTTAAATTACGAGAAGAAGCTTAAAGGTTTGCGCGAAGGAGGCAATGAGCGACAGCAATTTAATCCGCAGGTGGTCCTGTTTTGCTGTCTGACGATGCTCCCGCATTTTCTGTACGGGCCTGGCGAAGACGCGCTGATCCTCACCAAGGAGTACGGTGCAAAGTTTCAGTCTCCTTACCACAATGCCAGCTCGAGTGGCCCATTGGAAAAGCAGCGCAAATTCCTCTGCCTGAATCGTACGAATCACGCGCATTGCGAAGAGGCCGATGGCAATTTCGCACCCCAGGCTTTGCTCTTCGTTGCTCAGCTCGTTTCCGGCATCGGTGGCTCCCTCTACTACACCCTTGGGGTCTCGTACATGGACGACAACATACAGAAGTCCAAGACTCCGGCCTTGATAAGCTTCTCTTACTTTCTGCGAATGCTGGGACCCGCGATCGGGTACGGGCTCGCCTCCTTCGCCCTCAAGTTTTACATCAGTCCCACGCTCACGCCCACCATTACGATGCAAGATCCGAGGTAAGCGTCATCATTGAACGGTATCTCGGCTCTTATCGCGATTTATTTATTAACAAGCGAATAGTGTGAGAGCAAAGGACAACGAGAGAGAGAGAGAGAGAGAGAGAGAGAGAGAGAGAGAGAGAGAGAATAGGAACAAGAGAGTCGTGAATAATCAGTCAAATCAAAGATTATCGGGGCTATAGCCAATACTAATGTTTACTTCGTGTGAAAAACAGACATTATCACAAGTGGCTTCTCTACAAACACGAAGAGCGGCTTCCATAAGTCAACAAGATTAATAGATTAAGCCACTTCAACTTTTACTGAAAGTCTAATTTATTTATCTTATCGTAATGGTGGATCTATTCGATAATTATTGATCGGCGTTAAAATTTCTTTTAAAATGTAAATTATTTCATAAAGATCTATACGGCTACTGATAATTGATTTTAAATATATATATATATATATATATATATATATTTTAAGCTTTTTCATTTCGATAATTCATTGACGGTAAATTGACCGATTGTCCAAGCGATGTACAGTTTTTCAAATAATAGGACTCCAGAGGACTTACGCAAAAAGGAGAGTCGGTTAATGATTCGAGTTCTCCGATAACGATGGTAAAAGGTACTTTTCAATATTGTAACTAGGAATGAAATTTCGAATTAAAATATTCGTATCAGTGATCCATGTTTTTTCCGTACAAACGTCCGACGACAATAGGGCCCCGTAATTAGTCCGATAGGACCAATATCGGAAAAGATCGGCTCTAAAGTCGCGGGAAGGAAGTCACGGTATTAGCGGGGCCCTTAGTCCCTCTGGCAAAACTCACAAAACTGGGACTGTTTCCGATCAGGTGGCTGGGGGCCTGGTGGCTCGGCTGGATAATCCTCGCGATCCTGCTGTTCGTCTTCGCGAGCATAATCGCCCTGTTCCCGAAGACGCTGCCGCGGGCCGCCGCCCGCCGAGTCCTCGCCCTCGAGCGCAACAAGTCGGCCCCGAGGGTTAAGGAGACGCAGAGCCAGGATCCGGAGCTGCCGGCCTCCCTCAGGGACATGATGAGCACCTTCAAGCGGCTCCTGACCAACACGACCCTCATGTGCAACAACCTCGCGGCGGTCTTCTACTTCCTGGGCTACATGCCCTACTGGATCTTCATGCCCAAGTACATGGAGACCCAGTACAAGCAGTCGGCCTCGGTCTCCTCCCTCATAACCGGGACCGTCGGCCTCGTCTTCAGCGCCTTCGGGATCCTCCTCTCGGGCCTCGTAATATCCAAGTACAAGCCCAGGGCCCGCTACCTGGCCGCCTGGAACGTCATGGTCGGGGTCGTATCCCTCTTCGGCATGATATCCTACGCCTTCCTCGGCTGCCCGGCCAACGACAACCAGATCGCCGTCGCCAGCGACGGCTCCCTCAAGACCCTCCTGCCCTGCAACCAGCACTGCCACTGCGACTACGTCACCTACAACCCGGTCTGCTCCGAGGACGGGCGCACCTTCATATCCGCCTGCCACGCCGGCTGCAGAACCGTCAAGGTCCGCGCGCGCCCATCCGACTCGATTCTTTCTGCCTCTCCTGCCTCGGCTCCCTCCCAACTCATCTTCTCTTCCGACTCTCAGGTGGACGAGAACGGGAAGAAAGTCTACGCCGACTGCAGCTGCGTCAAATCTAGTCCCTCCCAAGTTTTCGCCCAGATGAACGAGACCATCGGGGCGGCAGCCGCCGCCGACTTCGCGAGTCCGCCGATGGGCAGCGGCTCCCGAGTTCCCTACGCTTTGAACTCGGCAGTGCCTGGGGCCTGCTCCATCGACTGCTTGGACAAGTTCTACATATTTCTAACGGTCGTCTGCCTCCTCAAGTTCAGCGGCGCCTCGGGGCGAGCCTCGAACTTCCTCGTCTCGGTCAGGTGCGTCGACGAGAAGGACAAGACGGTCGCCATGGGCTTCGGCTTGACGATCATGAGCCTCTTTGCTTTCATACCCTCGCCCATTTTGTTTGGATTCATTCTTGGTTTGGCACTTAATAGCTCTCTTAAGCCCGCGAAGCCAATGTCGATCGACTAATTGCTTCTCTATTCGTCTGTTACAGATAAAACCTGCCTCGTTTGGGGAAAAACCTGCTCTGGCACTGGCAATTGTTGGCTGTACAATGGCGAGACCTTGAGATATCTCATGAACTTCACTGCAGCCAGTTAGTAACGTGCACGCTTCTATTATTATTTTAGTTACTTTCATTTTCAATATTCAATAACGGAATAAATTTTAATAATTAATAACGGACGCGGCTTAGGACTATGACTATTTTTATATTTATGATTTTGTAAGCTTACGCAGTGTTTTCTTATTCCCGTTACCTAAAGTCTCGATATAAGCCGATAAATTGTCTATCCATTTTTACCAAATAACTACAACGACTTAAATTTCACTTTTAAATTATCAGGCATTAAAGAAGCCCAAGTGAAGTATTTCTGATCTCTAAGTGTAATTATAATTATAATTCAATAAATTTTTTTATGATCAGTCGATCATTGTCTCTTAAAATTAAATTTATTATCGTTGAAAATACAAAAAAATATATTACTCTAATAAAAAAAAAAACTCGCTATATTATATACATAATTTACTAATTTATCGATTTGTTGATTAAAATACAATAATTTTTTAGGTTTTGTTATGATCGGTACATTATTCGATGTTGGTGTGTGGTATTACGTAAAAGATGTCAAAATATTTGACGAAGAAGTAGAATTGGACATCATTGCCGATGAAAATGGTGATATATAAGCATGCGAAGATGAAAAATATTGAAAATTGGACTTTAATGAAAATGAAGTCTATTAACAATAGCTTTCAAGTACCTTAAGAAGAAATGTATGTAGCTCCAAAATGAAAAGATTCGTTATCTATTTTTTTACTGAAATATTTAATATTGGAGTTAAACACTATTGTATCTACTATTAACGGTATTGTAATTGGAAAATTATTTAAAGAACTGAAACTTGTATAATATTTTTAAAAATCTCAATTTTCATTTGTTGTTTTTAAAGTTATGTTTCAAATTTTCTAATGTTAGTATATAAGTAACGATAAGACTTATTATTAGAAGAAAATTTATTCGAATAAAATAACGATATCAAAAAATGTAACGAGAAAATTATTCATAAAAAAATCATTATTATTTTACGAATATAAATACTAAAAAAATCTTTTCAATGTATTAATAATCCTGTTGTAAAATTTGTAAAAATCATTATAAATAATATAATTCATAGAAAGTTACGTATATCTCTATACGAATAAGGAAATTTTATATTGACAAAAATGAGATATATTTGAAAATATATTTTTTGTAAAATATTAAATCATCTTTAGCGGTATGAATATGTTGATGTTTCTCTCTTAAATTAAAAGTTGTTTTTAACGATTTATACAATGATATTTAAATAATAAATTGTATTAAATAATAAATGTAAATATTCATTTCAATCGAGATAATGCGGAGTGTTGTTGTTTCACTAATTACTATAAAATTGCAATGTACAAGAAATTCTTATTTATAAATGGTTTTTTTTTATTGTCTATTAGTTTTTGATACATGTTTTTCTTCTGTGGAGGAACTGTTTGCATTTCAAAATTCTTATAAATTAAATTAAAAATTACAAATTAAAAAAGAGGCTTATTTTAAAAGCCTCTTTCGTAACAATATGAACTGCAATTAATTCTTTTACAAAAAAAAATCTAAAAGAAATATGTGTAATTTTAAGCTTCGTGTAAACATT
This sequence comes from Kradibia gibbosae, assembly GCA_018907135.1. Taxonomy (NCBI): domain Eukaryota; kingdom Metazoa; phylum Arthropoda; class Insecta; order Hymenoptera; family Agaonidae; genus Kradibia; species Kradibia gibbosae. Next base: position 24,893,858 of record JACCHX010000003.1, on the reverse strand, counting down.
TGTTAACTTTTTTTTAAATTATTTTTTTTAAATGGTAAACAAATATTTGGCTCAACTTATAAATGTATCATAACGTTGCTTTGACACGTAATGCATTGTATTATTCATTTAACCAATTCTCATTAATTGGAGTAATTTGATTGTTCAATATTCAATTGAATCTCGCGCGTAATCACGAGCTACGGGAGCTTCTCCGGCCAATTTCTCGCCTGTCCTGATATCGAGTTGCTGCAGTTAGTTTCCATTTCGAACTCTAGGTGGCGACATACTGGTGGTCAATATACTACTAGACTGCCTCACCTAGAAAACAAGTAGAGGCACGAGGCTCAGATAGGGTTGATTCTAATCATTTTAGAGTAAGGTTTCGTTACTCTTTCCCTCATTTTTTTATTTTAAATATAATTGACGAATGTCCTTGACAGAAATACAACATTAAGTTTAAAATTAATATCAATAGTTAATGATATAAGTAATAAAAATGTATATATTATTAAAATATTTCTTGTAACATTGAGTATGTGCACATGAAGTAATTTTTTTTAAACAGAATTATTGTATTTTAACAATCCGTATAGTAATAAATATTTTAAATGGTTGTCTCATACAAGCACATGTTCTAAAGTTTACCTCTATTATATTTGCTTGAAGCTTCTCTATTGATTATCACATTTCACTCTGTTACTTTTTCTGTTATGCACGTAACAAACTATGTTTTTATGTGTATAAATTTGTTGCTACGCGTTAAGAGTTTCTACTTGATAAGTGTATACTTACATTATAGATGTTTTATATGTTTTAGAGTGTTTACAATCATCCGCTTTTCCACACCACGATATAGCGCAGACCTCGTCCTGTAGGTGGCTAACCGCAACCCGCACTACAAGTCGATGCGTTAACAATATAAGCTAGAATCTCGTGTTAGGACTAGTAGCGTATTTTTCAATGACTGGCTCATGGTGATCAACCAGTTAAAATACTCCCTTACCTGCTTAGAAGTCAGTAGAGGCCTCGTCACTCAGATCTGGGCCGCTTTTAGCTTTAACAGAATATTGTCGCTTAGCTCTATTTATCAATCTTACGCTATTCTTATCATATATATTAAGGTTTCTTTGCTCGCTCGGCTTTCGTTTCAAATTCGGGACTATCTTGCAACGTATCTCATCTAAATCGAAACCTTCTCCGCTCACTCGGCTTATACCCATTATAGAAAGAACATCTTGCTTTCCCTATTTTTCATTTCCCATTCTATCTAACTGAACCTCGTTGAAACCTCATTGTCTAGCTTTTGGCTGACGCTCATTCATACGAAGTTTTCGTTACTCACCTACTTATCTTTCGCTCTCTTATCTTCGAACCTTCTCCTGCTTCTTTCTAGGCAAAAGACCTTCGTAATGACCAAATACGTATAAAAAATTTTATTTTTAATCATATTTTTAAATAATTTTTTTCTTTAAAAATAATATTTTTTGTAATATTTTATTACGTGTGTATTATTCAATAATATATATATGTTTATTAAGTACAAAAAACAATTGTTTTTATAGAGTAATTTATTCATTATTGATTATTAATTTGATTTATAATTAAGGCAAAATTGTTTAGCTCTTTCGAATATGGATTTTTAACCCGAATAAAACATAATTGGTGTGAATGCTATTTGTTTGTCATCTGTAAAACAGTAATATTTTAATAACAAATGAAGAAACGCGATAAAAGTCCTTCAAAATTTGTGTTATAAACTGAGCTATAAATCCCACTTAATCTCTTAGATTCAAAGAGAAGTAAATCTAGCAACGAGTAGAGAAATAAACTTAAGACGATGGTTTTGATTAGAGACGTGACGCGTTATATGAGTCACATGATGAGTTATTACGCGATCTCTCTTCTGGTCTATCAGCAGTAATAAGAGCAAATCAGGCATTTTCATTTCAGCATTGACCTTCTTATTTATTATTCAGTTTTTCAATATGTACATCTGAGACGAATTTTAATCCGTTTAAAAATAACTTGTAATAACAATGATAATTAATATTTGGATATTTGATATTTCAAAACTAAACTATTATAACTCGATGAATGGACTATGAATGATATTTTTCCCTATTTGAATTTTTTAATAAACGCATTTTTATTATGTCTCGTTTAAAAAAGTTATGAAATCCTCTTGATATATAATTCAATATTCCAAATTCTAAGATATCATATATTAATACTTTTTTTTATCTATATCTCATTTTACTCATTCATGGCATAGATTTCATGTTTATGTGTTAAAAATATTTATGCCATCAAATACATGAGAAATATCATTGTGATATATTAAATTCATTTAGGAGTTACATTCAATTTTTTGTTTATATCATGTTTTTCAAAAAATTTGATTTTACTGAAAAAAATTGTAAAAAGTATATAAATTTTTATTTCGTAGACTTTCTATAAAAGTTTGATATAACAAATTTATTAAAATAATCGATAGTTGTGTTTTATAATATTGTATTGTAATTATGCTTTACCGTTAAAATATTTAAAAATTTTTTTTGATCTGCAATTAAAAAATTATTTATTTGCGTTTGAGATTTCTTTACACGATCTTCACGCCGTTATTATATGATCCCCTACACGTTGATGATATACATTCATTCATTAACCGTGAGCTCCGTAACAACCTTAAATGTCAAGTTTGCTGTTTTTTATAAGGGCATGTAGACGACGATGCTGACCTCGTAGCTATACTTAGAGACACTTCTCAGAGGTGGATAGACTCTACATCCTTTGTCACGCTAAATATATATACACATATGTATGTATGTATGTATGCATACAGATATATTTGAGCGTCTATGAAAATTCACTTGTTTTTGTATGCTAGAGCAAAGTCAATGCTTTGGGTTCAAATTTTTCTGCAGTCACTTTCTTACAAGAATGGAGATGCAAATTATAAAGCGATTGATATAGCTTCCATTTAATATTGTAAAACTATGTCTTTTAATTTCTAGAAATATTTACGTCTCTTTCTATATGGCATAAGCGGTGAACACTAGTAGTCTATATTTGTTTTTAACATTCTCCATTATTATTTAATAACACGTGAATATGTATTTCCAATCGACTCTGCACCTTTTTTAATTTAAAAAAATTTTTGTTTTTAAGTTATGAGAAAAGGCATGAAAGAGTTTCTATTCAGAAAGTACATTACCCATTTTCATTTTTGTCTTTAGCTCTAATAATTTTTGAATTCTGAAATTATAATAATAGAAATATCACTTTTCTTTTATCTTTATCCATAGATTTTTTTAAATTTAAGGCAATTATTATTTTCCATTAAGTTAAGGCATATTTCGTTGATAATTAAATTAAATTATTTAACAATTAACTTTCTTTGTCAAAGCTAAGTGTAAATACATTAGAATATATAATAAAACCAGTTTACGTTAAGTTCTGCTAAGAGTTCAACGTTTGGAATTAATTATACGTTTTTAAAGACGTTGAACGCGCAGAAGAACATTTATGTATGAATAATAGTCATGTGCCAATCGGCTAGTTTGAAAACGGCATTGTCTCTCAAAAATTAAAAGGGCTACTTTGGAATCTACAACGCTATGATAACTAACAGTAGCGACATTGACACCAGTAAGAGTAGGGAAATTTTCATTAAGCAGGAAGATAATAAGATTCATTATCGCAGCTTCAATGGAGTATGAACTTCTCGACGGTGCGTTAATACACAAATAGGAAGAGAATAGAGTATAGAGAATAGTAGAACGTTTTCGACGATAACATACCGGGACCCGCAGTAAAACGACGCGTTGGCCATGTCTACGTTGTTTCATACACAAATGTTGGCCTGGTGCCATGTGATCGGCCGGCGAGTTCACTCCTCACTCGTCAATTACGTCACCGATTCTCCGAAGACTTATTGAAGATTTAGTGGTACAATTTTTGGCCCTGGCTGTGCGGCTTTGTCAAAATCTTCTATTCCACTGGAGAATGTCGAATATTTCCTTCGAGTGTCGATGCTAATACTTTAAATGTGTCGATATTCCAGACATACTTTACTCTCTTCTTAAGCAGGGTAGAAGCTGCTGTTAAAGATCGAACTAGTAACTCCTGAGTGTGGTAATATATCTTTGGTTATCTGAAAAAACGTTTTATACCATTAATAATTTTTAATTGCAATTAATTTATAAGCTCAACGAATGATTGATTAAATTTAAAAAGAAACACAATCATTAATTTTATGTCGATTACATATAAATATATACTAAACACGTGTACAACTGCGATAAATTTGAAAATTTTTAATTATTTTTAAAACATTCAGTGATAAAAAAGTAGGAAACAGATTTTTCATCATTACAAATATATTTTACCACATAGTTTAGCAAAATTTTATGAATTTGTTACATTTATATATTCTGTTATACATCGTATAAGAATCACACTTGAGAAACTATTAAAACTGCGAATATACAGAATTTAATACTTTTAAATTATCAATACTATGATCCAAATATTGCGAATTGAAATATTTATTTAGTAGAGACTTGTATTTAGTTTAGTGACAAGATTATCAAAATTTAAAAAAATCACGTTAATTCTATTTCTGTTTTTATTTTTTGAAAAATATAAAATAAAAAGGACAAACATGAAAGTTTTACAATGTGAGAAAATATTTCTGCATATACTAATGTGTAAGTACTTTATTCAAATAGTGCTGTCTCAAAAAAACATAAAATAACAACTTTTCCAATCTTCCCCTCTACTGAAACTACAAATAATATATAAATTTACAATTTAGAGAATCATTCATCGATTAATAATTTTAATGTATATTGAAATAATAAACATATATACCTTAATTACTGTGATTTTTTTAAAACTGTAATTATTTATCCTACGATAAAAAATGCTAATTCATGTTGCAATGAATAAAATCAAAACAAATTAATAAATAACAATTACAAGCTACGATTTCTAATTAATGTCATAGGTATAATGATCTTACTGAATATAAAGAACGAAAATAATATTATTTACTATTATTACTATTAAATTAGCTTAGCTAAGTAAGAAAATAATTATTTTTATTATTAATGTTTACTAATTTTACTATATATATATGATCAAAAAAATAAAATATTAGTAAGCTATTATTTTTATAGTAATTACTACTAAATAGAGATAAGAATGTAGACAGAGTTTATTAAAATAGAGTTATAGACCAAAGTAAAAACTGCTTAGAAGAAGTACTAATGATTAAATAGAATGGACTCTGTATCTTGAAAAACAAGTAGAATAAACTTTAAATTGTAACAATGTAGAATTAGGGAAAGAAAAATATAACGTAAAAATCATTAAAAATAATATATTTCATAGAAAGTTACATATATCTCTATACGAATAAGGAAATTTTATATTGATAAAAATGAGATATATTTGTAAATATATTTTTTGTAAAATATTAAATCATCTTTAGCGATATGAATATGTTGATGTTTCTCTCTTAAATTAAAAATTGTTTTTAACGATTTATACAATGATATTTAAATAATAAATTGTATTAAATAATAAATGTAAATATTCATTTCAATCGAGATAATGCGGAGTGTTGTTGTTTCACTAATTACTATAAAATTGCAATGTACAAGAAATTCTTATTTATAAATGATTTTTTTGCTGAACTGCAATTAATTCTTTTACAAAAAAAAATCTAAAAGAATTGTATGTGTAATTTTAAGCTTCGTGTATACATTTGTTAACTTTTTTTTAAATTATTTTTTTTAAATGGTAAACAAATATTTGGCTCAACTTATAAATGTATCATAACGTTGCTTTGACACGTAATGCATTGTATTATTCATTTAACCAATTCTCATTAATTGGAGTAATTTGATTGTTCAATATTCAATTGAATCTCGCGCGTAATCACGAGCTACGGGAGCTTCTCCGGCCAATTTCTCGCCTGTCCTGATATCGAGTTGCTGCAGTTAGTTTCCATTTCGAACTCTAGGTGGCGACATACTGGTGGTCAATATACTACTAGACTGCCTCACCTAGAAAACAAGTAGAGGCACGAGGCTCAGATAGGGTTGATTCTAATCATTTTAGAGTAAGGTTTCGTTACTCTTTCCCTCATTTTTTTATTTTAAATATAATTGACGAATGTCCTTGACAGAAATACAACATTAAGTTTAAAATTAATATCAATAGTTAATGATATAAGTAATAAAAATGTATATATTATTAAAAAAATTCATTTAACATTGAGTATGTGTACATGAAGTCACTATCTCTCATTCTATAATCTATATTCTTTCTCCAAATCGGATGTTCTTAGGAGGTTTACCGGTTCACAAGAAATCAACTTTTGAAAGCGAAACTTTTCACAGCAGTTCCAGCTAATCAGGATCCACTGGGCCTTGCGAGCCTCATTCGGGGTGTAGCACCTCGCGCTATTTTCATGCAGTCCGTAAGCGCTTTTGCTAGTTTCGCGGGATGCATTGGTTTACGACTCACGATGGTTTAGAAGAGTGATTATATTAAAGTGATTATATATGTTGTTTATGAACGAGCTTAATCCGTTCGGATATTGCAGAAAATGTATGGATTTTTGGCCCCTTGTTTCAAACTCCCATCGTAACATTTCAGCTTATTTACTCTTGATTTTTCCTTGGTAGGAATTAAATAAGATATTTTCATTTTGCTGTGTATTTTGTCGTAGTTAGAAATTTTATTTTCATTTTCCGGGCTATAATTATGAATTTTTAGGTAGAATTCTTGTTTGAAATCGAGTGTTGATAGATTTAATTATTCGTAAAAAATTGAAAATTTGGAACATATATTTTAATTAACATTGTGGAGGACTGTAAGAACAATATTCGCATTTGATAGGGAGGCTTGCAGTCGAAATTTTTTGTGATCGTTCAATTGTATTAATAATGATTGTACGATGTTTTAAAATGATTGATAAAGACATTGTGAATGTGTATTATCAAGAGTACATATTCATTGTCCTAAAATTATGTTTTAAGGTCCTTTTATACGGCTACACATATTGCTTATAATACCTGATTATTATTAATGAGAGATTAATATGTGTATTACTATTAAATATATTATTATTGTTATTTTTATAATGACTGAACATATTCGAACATCAATAAATTTTATTTTAATAACGACAGTTACAATCCCATGGAATGTAATATATTTATTGCCAAACTATTATAGTTTGGCAGGAATAAAAAATTTGGAATCGCATGTCATACTCATATTCTGAATTTCCACGAGAAAAATACTGACAACTATATTAGTCAAACTTATTTTGATATGAATGAAATTTTTTATTAAAAGAAGTAAAAGAAATGGTTTGCAGCTAAAATCATAAAAAACGTAATTAGAAGCTATGTAGATATATTTAAGGATCGGATAGGGCCAGATCCAATCGAATCGTTTAAATTGAATAAATTTTAATCCACGAAAAAGGAGATTTAAACTATTGACTTACTTCTTTTATCTTCTATTCATGTTTACTTTATTTTCCGACTTATACGTAAAAATTGAATTTTTAATGTAAATATATTAAAATTATTTATTTAAAAATTGTAAATTGAAGTAAAAATTCGGTTTATAGCCCTGAGCTTAATGTTTAGCTTTTTTCATTTATTGCACATCCGGAAATGGACAATTGTAATTCTGAAGTTTAAATATAAGAAGGTTTTAGAAGGTAATTTCATGCCTCAGAATTGGAATTATTTCTTTTAATATCACTTTTAGTGGTAAATAATTTATTTTTACACATTAGATATACTATATAAAATATTAAAAATGTCGCTTTAAACATAAATTGAAAAATTATTAATGAAATCTTAAGGAGTAATTTAAATATATTACGCTGAAAGTGAATAGGGTCCGCAGTTAATATGATTGAGATTTATTATATATATATATATATATATATATATATATATATATATATATATATTATACATTATATGTACATGAATGGTGTTTTTAAAAGTATTGAAAAACAAATTATTAATCAATAATAAAGCAAGTGATTCTATAGTTTAAATGTATATTATGATACGAATATTATTTATATTAAAAAAAAATGTCTTGATTTAATATCTTTACGTTATTATTAAATTTTAATTAATTTTAAACATTGTATTATATTATATTTTTATTGATAGGTAAAAATCTGTGTAAATGTATGGAATTAAATTTTAAAATTAAATTAGACATTTATGAATCATTATAAATAAATTGATGCGTAAGTCGAATGATTTAAATTCTATTGCTGCAGCTTGAATTTATTTTGCAGCGATGTAATAGCGATTCCTTACAGCGCATAAAAAATGTAAATTCTGTTTGTGGGTATTGTTGCGAATTTTTTTATACTTATAAAATGCTTGTGTAAACATTTTCATAAGTCTGTACAAAGTGGGACTCCCTTTTTTGATAGCTTAGATACTGAAGTCTTCGAACTTACGCTATCTCTTGAATCAGAAGAATTGCCGTGCAGTTTGGTTTTATCGCGCATATCTTGCAAACTGCCAAAACCTGATGAGCCTTGATCGTGCGACGATGGGCCAATAGCAGGATTTGGATAATCAAGCGGCTGCATTAACTCATCCAACCGAAAATTAAGGTCTTCTTCTATTTCTTCATTATCATTGTTCTTGGATGAATCAGAAACAAATTGAGTTTCTTCTAGTAAATTTAGATCAGGGTTCTTATTTAAATACTGCAGGGACGTCTTTATTGTCGGGGATCGCAATGAACTGGTCGAGCCTTTCAATGATGCATACGATTCAATGACAGGAATTCCAACTTCATTAAAGTTTCCTCTCGATGTCGATAAGTGTACATTATTTTTTAATTTGTTTATATTTTCAATGCTATTCGATTTTGATAAAACCCCCATTGCAAAAGGAGCCACGTTCTCATGACTTATGCATTTTATTGTATCTTCATAATTTTCTGGAGTAGCATATCCCATTTTATTTAGCGATAAGTAATTGTCATGTAACATTTTATTCCTTACATCGAATTCAGAACTAGGAATACATTTTCTAGATCTTGGCTCAGTTCCACTCAAGTTACTTTCAACATCCGAATCTATTTCCAATGGTTTGTAAGAAACTTGCGAGAGAGAAGTTTTTCCTGGAAATTGACTGCCGTCAGAACTTTCTAACTCTTCATCTGTACCGACATTTACTATACTAGTATTCGATCGATTCTTAGTAGACCTTCTATCCCCTGGTCCTACTGGCCCATATTTTAATCTCGATGAAGAATCATTTTCTTCGGCATTTTCATCGGAAGTCAGAGGATTAATTCCATTGTTCTCATTTTCCAAAATAATTACTGGCTCTATGGGACTCTCAGTAATTCCATCTTAAAGTAAATTATTAATAAATAAAACTGTCTTTGATAAAAATATTAATTATAATTTAATAATTAATTACCATTTATTCGATCATTTTGTGTATTATCTTTCGAAGAAGTAGACTGTGATTGAAGTAGCGGCTCGGCTTGAGTTTTGGATATATCCTTCATTTCTGTCAATTGTTTAGTTTCGGATTTAATAGAATCGTAGATATCGAGGTCTTTAGAAAAAAACCACACTCCAATTTTAAACACAATTCCGATAATAATAAGTCCCGAAGTTACAAAACATAAATAATTCGCTAAATATTTTGAATGATGTAAATGACATTTATGATCGTTGTGTCCCCAATATTTACACGTAGTTTCCACAAATTTGTCGTAAGGTATTTTACCAATAACATAGACAAATAATCCTAGTAAGGACATACCATATCCAATGGCAAGTGCTTTATCCACAGTATTAATACTTCTTAAGCTAATTAGGAGATCACCAATTATGGTAGAACCTATCATAGTATACACTAACGTTGTTAATACCTGAAGCGCATAGTAAATTAGTTTACATTTTTTTCTTAAAAAGAATCGTTGGATCGAAGAAGTGCCATACCTCGTATGATATCCAACCGACGCGACAGTTGTCGAAACCACAAGGCCCATCTTTTGCCTCGGTATTTCCCGATCCGACGTTATATTCAACGCACGAACAGTTTGTATATATTTTTGTATTATTTTCGTACTTTATTGATGAGCACCCTGCATGGCAGGGGCTGTAAAATATGAATTTTCCACTCATATCACAAACAGGATAAAAATCCGCATCTTGGGAGCATTGGCAATTCTTATTGCAGTATTGAAGGAGCTGAATACTAAAAAAAAAAAAAATCCATTGAAAAATTGTACGAATTATTTATGCGAAATTGAACGAATGCCTCGCAGTAAAAGAACTTACGATTCCTTGTGGGTACCAATTATAGGAGCTTTGCTGCAATTGAGAAAAGCTAGGCAGAATATTATTAAGGCCGCTGTGAGCCACACCGCGAGACTGTAAGCCACAAGTGTCCTGGATTTTGGCTTGCAGTAAGCAATAACGAAGCTGGCACAAATTATAGATAATCCGATTAAGATTGGTCTCATGATCGCTGCAAAAGAACCAATATCACAGGATTGTTGTAGCAGTGCAGTTGGAAAAAAAAATTTTGCAAGCACCGAGGCCAGACTCACTGGAAAGTATTCTCGATGTTAAGGGATCGCCGAATCCCAAGTGTGCGCCTAGAGGTTGAGCCGCGTAAAATCTTGACTCTAAAAAGAGATTCTCGTTGTCGATAAAATTGGAGATGGCGGTCGCGCCAAATACCGTAGCAAGAACGTTGAAAATGTGTACGTCGTTGGTAGAGAGTCTCCACATCGAGGGAAGGAAGTTTGGGCTGCCAACTGTTTTAACGAGGGTCCTCTGGGCGGCCCTCAAGGCACCCGATTGATCGAGAATCGTTGCAGCGGCCTGCTCGACCATCTGAAGCAGGAGGTTTCAACACTTAGACTCGAGGTCTGCTTGGTCTAGACTGGCTTAGCTCCGGGGCATACGCACCTCCGAGGGCAGCTTTCGCGGAAAGACGGCGATCAATGACGCGGGCACCGCCAACGATATCCCGTAGACTGGCCATCCTAGCCAGGAAGCCCCGAGCGGGCTCGCCTCGGATCGCGGACCCTCAGCGTCTATTCTAAGGGCGCACGATTAATGATTAAATAAGGCCTTGGCTCTGGGCCTTGGGAATTACCGTAGAGCTCCCCAGCCGAGCGCGTAGCCGAATACTCGTCCGAGGAAGGTCGCGGCCAGGAGGAGGCCGATGCAAATCGGGGCGCGGGCTCTCTTGGTGTTGTCGTCGAGGTAGGAGACGCCCAGGGAGTAGAAGGCGACGTGGGCCATTCCCGCAACGATCTGCGTTACGATCAGAATAAAGAGAGTCGAATAATGCGCCGAGTCCTCCGACCCGACTACTCTCCGGGGCGTTTCCGTGCAAAGGTCCGAGCTCTCTCCTGGAAGGAAAGTAGCTGATTTTAAAATCTCCAAATTAATGGCAGTGTTATTCCGTGAGAGGCCGTTACAGCCGAGGGCTTAAAAACAATGTTATGCCCGATAATGGGCTCTTACTTTTAAGTTCAATGGCAATCGGATGAAAATTTGTCGATGCCTCCTTCGATTTTGCATTATTTATACTTTTAAATTTATCAATGGCTTGAATCACCGCACGCTTTTGCAAATCATATGATTATTGTACCCTATTGCAATTACTTGATTTGCAAATATTTTATACATTTATAGATACATATATACATTGCATAGTAAATTATGCTTCTATACGGTGTGAATTATTTTGGAATGGAACGTTTTTGAAAATAACGATGATTAGACATTCATTGGTTGTTACTCTACTTTTAACAATCACCTTTCAGTCAAATGTATTTGACACGTGTTTTGATTAAAAATGTAAACAACACTGCCTCGACCGCGTCAAAATTAGCTTTAATGCGTCATACTTAATTTAATATGGACAAAAAACATATTTATTACTATTTATTGAGTGATTTTTAAAAACTTTTATTCCGACCTGGCAATTCAATATATATATATATATATATATATCTATTAAATATATATAAATATCTATATCTATGTATTTATATCAGTATTATTTCTTTCTAGAATTGCTTATTTCAATGTTATTTTTAAGACACTTGAAGTCGATGCGTGCCTATCGTTGCTTTTAGTTTCGATAGCAATCATCCTGAAGACTAGTTGACTGAAAACTTTATAGTCGCACCCGATCAATCGGTAAAACTATCTGACCTGTGGAAATTGACACGCCGGTTGAATTTTCATCGGACACGTTGTCGTCGACACAGTGCGGGATGATAAGAGCGATGAACGAGGCGCATTGAATAAGCGCGAGGCCACCAAGCCATGACATTCGGTGAAACCTGTCGCCCCAGTAAGCGATGACAATACCGAAAAATACTGGCGTGATTCCAGATACGCACTGGATCCATTCTGAAAATAATACGTACCGGTCACTACAAAGTCCCTCCTACGGCCTCCGGTTATTCGTAAAAATAAGCTACTCGTAGCTTTTCGCCCAATGCAAGCCCTCTCGATGAGCAGCAGCTCTCGAGTTTACCATTTTTCTCCCTCCCACCCTGTGAAATAAAGATCGATTAGGTAGGGCTAATTTAGCGCACCCAGGAGGCGAGGATCGAGGCCGAACTTCCTGGCAATGGCGGAGCTCGTGGCGTTGAAGTAAGTCTGCGCCGAGGCCTGCAGGAGCCCAATGCTGCAGAGGAGGGCGAGGAATATCCGACGAGTGGCGAATTTGGCCAGCCCCGGGAGTTTGTAGCGCCCGCAGCCGCAGTCTATCGATTCTTCCGTCAAGGAGTTCGCCGGTCCGGAGAGTCCTCCGCCTTCCATCTCCGCCGCTCTCGCGATCTCCTGCGAGCCCAGTGTCATGCTTCACCTGTAACTGATGAGTCGAGGCCTTGCGAGCACTTGCTCAGGCCTGCGCTTTAATATCTCATCCCCGTATCAGTTGGGTCTTACGTCTAGTGTGACTTACGTACTAGTTCCTAGTCAAACTTATTCGTTGAGTTGATTTAATTGTCGAGTCGTGTAAATGCCTCGATACTGCGGTGCATGATGTTCTTGAATATTCCGTCGGACGCCACGGATTTACACGACTCGCCATGCCCCTATTTTATCGTTGATTTCGTATTTCTCCTATCGAGCTTTAAGATATCGGAGTGATTTTAATTGAATTTTACTCAACCGCAAACACACGCCAATTATATAATGAATAATCTTAAAATCAAGAGCCAAGAGCTCAATTTCATGAGTGTTTCAAGGAACTTTGGAGTACACGTTCTTGCTTTATTATTGGTACTTCATACACCTAATCTTGTTAAATAGAACTCACGTAAGATGCTTTCTGTAAAATTTTATTTTTGAAATACGACTTTTAATATTTTGCCTCTTCGTTTCATATTTCACTTATGAATAATAATATTATTGAGAGTCGAACAATGAATATTAGGCTTACGGAACGCTAGGAAAACTGTATCGAACGTATTTTAAATACATCGTGGAACTAAGTAGTTTTAATGTTTTTTTTTTTTAAACATTGAACATTTATTACGCATAAATTGTAATTAAATTAATAATAAATGACGTTTACGCTGCAATACGTATTCTTCTCTTAGCACATGTCAGTTTAATTGGGATTTTGATTTGAATTATATAAATCACTATTACACGTTTTTCATTAATTCGATTGTAACATTATCTTTAAATGAATACTAAAGCAGATAATGTACGCTCATTGATTATTTTAGGCACTATTTATCGCTTGCACGTAGAATATGTAATAATGATACATCGTAATTGTATACTAGAAAAGAAGTAATTATACTCTTGCTCGAGAAAGGAAAAGAATAAAAAAAAAAATCCTCTTTCGAAACGAAAATGTTATCTTCGAAGTGCGAGCAAAAACAAGCCAAAGAGAGAACTATCTAGTCGTTTTATCTCCCGCTGAACGTGTGACTCACTTTTGTAACCCAGGTTACAAATACGTGAATACATTCTATCGGCCGCACATATCGACCACGGCGAGGCGTCATCGTATTTCGGCGTTGCGAACGTCATCGAAGTCAACCACCGAGGGACGGCAGCCGTAGACGGATGAAAATTAACCGGGCTTTCGGCGGGGAAAGCGTATCGGGGACCGGCATCGAATCGACGATTGATCGATGCGTTCGCTCGAGGAGGCGCGTGACGGAAAAATCAGGTAGGACTTGCTCGGCTTACCTCGGGCCTTCCTGCTGGATTCGGCGTCGATCTCAATCGAGGGGATCGGTGGGCAGGTGCTGAGCCGCCGAGGTGAGCCTCATGTCAGCGGCTCTGCCGGCGAGAGACTTTGGCTCGGGGACGCGGAGAGCGACGCCGAGCGTCTCCTTATCACTCGAGCACGCCTGTAGAGATAAGCCGATGTGCCGGTTGCCCGATAATCAGGAGGACGCGCCTCGCCCGTTAAAGTGACTCTAATAGTATGCGAACAGGTACAACACCGCGACTGCGACGAGATAAACTCGCGGGCCCTGGTACTTGGGCACAATGCCACCGTCCAATCTCTATCATCGCTCCTCAACATTCGTTAGGATCTTTTATTCAACGAGTTGAGTTATGACTTCCTTCCTTATCTCGCGCAGCTCGTAAGAATCGTTTACCCTAAATCCGACCGAAAGTGTAGGAAAGCCATATTCCACTTTCGAGCTGCGTACTTAACTTTGAGCGAGGCCTTAGTTCGTTGAATCTTTTAAGCCAATTTGGGCCCTGCGTTTCGCATTTTAAGATTCGCTCGATCGATCGAGCAATTAAAAGTGCATCAGCAGCTTCTGCATCGAGGAAACTCGAAAATTTAATTCCCCTGCCAACCGAATCTCGAATGATTTTTTAGAAACCTTGCGTTACACTCGAGGAATTATCATTAAGGAAACTACATCTTGCGTCTCGACGCATGATAATATTAATCTTTCGGCGCACTTTACAGTACGCGCTTGTGTAGCTTATCTGCTAAATTAAAATGCTACGATTCTGTGATATGAATTCGAGCTGTAGTCTAAGCCATGGAAAGGTCTCACTATCGAATGGCCATTATTATAAAGCCTCGGTAATTATTAGAAGCAACGCGATCAGGGCCACGGGAATGTCCATTTGGAGGCAATGAAAGATTGTGAGAATCCAATAGTTCGGAGCATAATAGACAATGGCAACGGAAACGAAAACACATCCTAGGGTAGAGCGTCTATCCTTCTCCGGGTCCTCCTTCCACTCGCTCGCTTGATCGCACTTAAGACGAGCTCGTAAGAAAATGACGAATGCCAATTAGCATATGAAAAGCCCGGGTTCGACCGGGGCCGCGACGCTCCGGGTCAGCCCCGTGGACTTCTTCTTCCTTCGCTCTTTCTTCTTATTATTCTTCTCCTTCCTCTTCTTCTTGGCAGGGCGATCACGTTTTTGAATATTAAGGGCGGGATTACACCGAGGGCTTAACGCGCGAAATTTAGTCTTCCCAGCGAGCGAGCGAGCGAGCGTCTAACACCCGCGGAGAAAAAATCGCCCTTAAGTCCCGAAGAGCCATCGCTCGTGTATATGTATATCTTCTCCTCTACCTTTTCCACCTTTTTCCATTCTGCTGTTCCTTTTTCTCGTAGTCGCCTGCGTACCCCGTTAGGCTCAAACTTACGTTTTGTGTGCTTTTCGCCCCGTCGAAACCAACCCCAGCCTCTCCACTCCTCATCGACTGACTGAAGCCACCCGAGATAAATCTGAAAAATATTCAAGTGGCATCGGGCTTTGTTGTATAAATTTTTCATTTGCGGGACTAGAATTACGTCTTCTCACTTTTCATACAAGTTGAAACAAAAGCATTTTTACAGATGAATAATATGTTTCGGCACTGTCCTCAAATATAATTCCTCATTGTAATTAACCGTATAAAACTTGATCGTTACGATGAGTCCTTTTTTATGCAACAAGTCGCATTAGTAAATTTGTGGCGCACTACTGTATTGTCTCCAATTTTAAATACGTACATATATATACCGTAAAGTGTTTAGTAATAGTATAATACGAAATTGTATTTACATAAGCTTATTTTAATTTTTTAACAAACGAAACTTTTAATTTCTTTCAATGGAATATGACATTAATAAGAGTAATATTACAGTAATATTTACGTGTTATAAAATACTTTATTTGAACTAAATATTTTTTTTAAAATACATCTCTAAGTACATACAAAAGATTTATGTACTTTTAAAATACTTTTAAATAACAAAATAAAGAAATATAAAAAGAGAATCTTAGTATGAGTTGTAAATCAATTACAAAAAAATAAATTAATTTTATTCGTAGTACTGACTTAAGTAATTAATAAAAATTTGAACAACTTTGATTGATTAATTTCTAATAGAATTAATAATTGATAATTACGGTAATTTGTAAAAAAAAACAACAATATTCAATGATGATTAATTTTTTTCAAAAGCTTTAATAAATATAAGCCCTAATGAGAAAACTACTAATTCAACATTCGTTAATTAACCTTTCATTTAGTACCGTGAGTGAAAAAACGTCTGTCCTATAGTTTTTATTTTTTATAAATTTTAGTACATATTATACGTTGAACATAATTAATACGAATAGCGACTAATCACCATAAGAATCCTAACCGAAACGCCAAAGTAATATTCGGGGTCGTTTTTTATGACCTAAATTATACTACATCTGTTGAGTTTTCAGCAAGGACCGAATGTTTCAAAAAGCTTCTACAATTAGTATAGAGATATTGTAAATCAACGTTCCGAGGACGCGGGATTGTTCCAGTCAAGCGCGAGACTTGTAGCGAAGGTCGCATCGTTGGGGGTGGCAGTAAAGAAAATAGGAGGAAAATCTGCAAGCTCTTGTTCTTTTTTATAATTAAAGTTCATGGGGCGAGTCATGGGGCTCGGCTTTTTACGGGACTTTAGCCCAAGTAGATATGTTGACGATACAAATATTTAGAGGGTGCACTGGTCGAGCTTGACCCAATGTTATTAGTAAATTAACCGACATCAAAGAAAATGCGGGCTCACTTACTTCGACTAATGAAAAGCTCCCGGCAGATTGATTTTACTCGGTTACCGTTAGCTCACACTGACGTCGCGTTAAAACGGACCTCGCATCAATTTCACGGTAAATCACGGGAATGTTGGGGAGTCAGCGAGGGAATGTTGGTCTTGTCCGTGCTTAGATGATAATATGGATGACGAGGACGATCGAGAAAATTCAATTAAGCTTTCGTCATTCTGTATATTAAACTCCTTTTGCTAGTCTGTTAACTTAGATACTAGTATAAAGTAGGAACTTCTCAACCTAAGAAGCAATTTTGTCATACATTGATGGGAATTACGCTTAATTATTTAGCCATAACTTTTCGAGAATTATTTTCTTATTCCTTTAACCGAAAATTACGTTTTCGTGTTTATTATAAATTAAAATAATAATTTTAGCGATCCCTTCTAAGTACTTACTTTATTCGATCTACTTTCCTTTTCTAAATCATTAAAACCCTAAATATAATTAAAATTATTGCATCACTACTACAGAGTGTTCAGTTACTATATATTTAATCATTTTATATATACTTTTTAAATTGATATACCATTCTAAGGTTTAATTTTTTATTCCGTCATGTGAATTTAAGAAATATTATACTTGATTGAAATTGGCATCTTCAATTCGTGGCACGGATGATGTTATATTAATGTTTATAATATTACTAAACACAGTACTGAAGCCTATTTGAAGAAAATGATTTACTTTTAAATATAATATATGCATATTAAAATTGCGATCAAAATAATTGCGCAGGCATTAAAAAATATGAAACAATATACTAATCAAATTGACTGAAAGAGTTTTCAGGAAAATATAGAAAATCCATCAATCGTAGAGTGGATGGATAAAGTTTCTAAATGAATAAACCATGGCGTAGGTAGTAGTAGTAGCACTTCGGTAACAGGAGTAAAAGCCTTTATAAAAAGTTGTCCCGTTTTCTAGTAAATCACTTTGTATGAAAGTTTTATTCTAAAAATTCGTCGAATGTAAAAATGACGTTCGAGTCAGTGGCCTTTGATAGAAGCAGCATCAACAAAACGTGTAATGGACAAATTCTCTTTTTTTCTCCTTCTCTCCGTCTGTATCTCTCTCTATCTCTCTATCTCTCCCTCTCTCTCTCTCTCGCGCTCCCTGTCTCTCCTTCTATCGCAGTCCCTAACCCAGCGCTTGGCCCCTTGCCGCTGCCTCTGTCATTGTAAAAATTTCTTTCGGCCGCACGGAGACTCAAGGAAGCGTAATCCTCGGGTTCGTGCTTCTAGGGCGGCTCCTTCCACGCGGCAACTCGTTTGCCGGCATCGCAGCAAAAAAAGCACCCGGGGGATTAATCGGCGCGAGGGACCGGCGTAAGATCGCGGAGGCTCGGACGCTCGGCACCGGAAATCTCGACGAGGGGATTACCGGGGCCAAGGGGGAATCGCGGTCGTCCCCGTGACGCTTAATTTTTCCCCCGATTTTTTAATCTCTTGGTAAATATCGTCTGGTAAGACATTCCCTCTCTCCCGCCCCTGCCACCTTATCGTCCCCACATTGCAATCACCCCATTTCGGGAACCATCACACGGAAACCAGTCGATCCATTTTCTTTTTGCGTTCTCCCGCGCAGCCTCCTCCGCTCATCTTATTCACGTGGGGGGGGGGCGAGGGTCGGGAAAGCAGAGAGAGAGAGAGAGAGAGAGAGAGAGAGGGAGAGAGTGAAACAGAGGGAAAGAGAAAGAGAGAGCGGACCATCAAAGGAGAACCCATTTAAAAACCTCATCAATGCCTAAGCCCTGTGCTCTCTCGTAGTAACTAATCCCTCCTATTTTAGCGCGGGTCATGGCGGGAGGTTGCGAGGGGGTGGTTCGATGTGGCGGAGGACCAGGGGGTGGCCGGTTGAGGATTGGGAGGCGGTTAGGGAAAGGGGAGAGCGTGAGAGAGAGAGGGCGAGAGAGTGGGAGCGAAAGCAGTGACGAAGGAGGAGGAGGAGGAACAGGAGGTGGAGAAGTGGGAGGAGGAGGAGAAGGAGGAGTAGGTAAGGTACGCTTTTAAAAGTAAGACTCTCTTTGCTGGTCGCCTTTGTTGGCGGATAGAACGGTTTTATTATTTCGTCGAGTCGTCGGCAAGAGTCTGGGCGGGGGGGGGGCGCCGCTGAGAAAGAAATTGTGAAAAATTGCGTAAACGACCTTTGGTTATGAGCCGGTCACGACCTCGGACCTCCTCGCTCGCGACTCAGCCCATTCTTCTCTTTGGGATGTCGGTGTTCCTGAAACTTTCCACCATATTCTTTAATGCGCGCTTAAATAAAAGTAACACCGTAGTTTTATTTTGCTCTTGAGCGCTCAATTGACTGACGCTCGTTGCTGTGTACCAAGCGAAAGCTAATACCTGGATAAACAGGGGATATCCGTTTTTTTTTTTCCTAACAACGTCTGCCATTTTTAGGGGAACTGCGTTATTTGGATTCATTTCAGTCTTTGATTTTAAGAATCGTGTAATATTTTTTCTGTATAAATACTGGATTTGTGTGCGGTTGAGTTCAGATGCTTGGTTGAACCTTAATACATGGTTGGGCGTAGACGAAAAGAATCAATAAAAATGGTATTTTAATGTTTTGTCACGGATTTTAATGTACATATTATTATGTGCTCCGCTCATTGTTAAATGTTGCCATCTGTATGATTCAACTTTCTGCGGGCCGCTTTAGTTCTTGAAAATGGTATGTGTCGATGGTAATAATGGCAAATCAATATTGCTTAAGAAACGCTTTTAACGTCACTGGGAGGCGATCGTCAGCGAAGAAATGCTTCTAAGACCCTTGGTTTAGAATCTAATGCACGCACTCCGGCGGTAGCGGGCTAATGTCGTAATTAATATTGAAAACGAGGGCCGATAAAAGCACAGACAGAGAAGGGAGAGATCGGGAGGGTAAATCGGGGCTGAGCGCGGCAAATCAGGAGCGAGCGACTCCAGCAGCCGATCTCCGGGTACTGCGGGCCGAAAGGCTCTCGGACGCGAGGGCCGAGTGGATTGGGATAAGTGTGGGGCTCGTCGCTCGGGGCGGCGGGAGGGCCTTCTTCTTTTTGGTCGTTGTTTTTGTTTTGCGCTTGGCGGCGAAGGGCTTGGCCGCGCCCAGTGATTTAATCTCGGTGTCGCGCGGCTGAGCGGAGGCTCCAGGGGCCGGGGGCTCGCCTCGAGGGCGTTTGACCGCGTCCGCCGCGAGCCTCGAGTGTTCGGCCAACACTCGTAATGAAATTAATCTGACGACTGCTCGGTCCGTCGGTCTCGGGGGTGGAGAGGTGCTCGAGCCCCCGAAAGGTCGGCAGAAGGGCGGCCCTGCCCTGCGACTCGCGGCGATTGCCTCGCTTTCGCGGAAACCTCGGATGCGCGAGCAAACTTCTGCCTCCCGTCGAGCTCTGCTGACACTCGAGCGACCTTTTTCAACTTGTTTTCCTGCCTTATCCGACTAGATAGAACCTTGCTGGCAAAAACTTCACTCGCCTGTTTATTATTTGCTGAAAGTTAAATTTTTAACCCGAAATGGTTGCAACGCAGCTATTTGTGCATAAATGTATATAAAAACGATGTACATCGATTGTCAAATATTTGTGCAATTTTTTTAACATCGTAATATTTAATTTACTATGTAAGTATTTAGTTTTCTTGACCTGCAAGCAAGACTTTTCGATTATCTTATTTTTTCTAATTTAAAACCTTTTTAATAATATGCCTCAGCAAGGGCTCAGAGAAATTCCGAATTCGCTATTATAAGCCACATTAACTGTCAAAATAAGGAAAATTTTAAAATTTATTAAAATTATGAATATAAATGCATACTCCTTAAATATACTGTTCTTACAATTATCGATTATTGAGTCAGCAGTGGTATTATTGATCCATAAACATAATGTACAAAGAGTTGCATGAGAATGAAAGTGGGATTTTAATTCGATCGATAAATAGAAGTTATTTAATTTCAAGTATTCGCACACATTGAATTTAAAAACAGACCTCCCAAAGTACAAATAGATGCTAGGTAAAACTTATTACGCGGTGCATAAAGAGCTTACGAGACTGTAGGGTCCAACGGCACAAGCAGTCAATCCGTTCAAACAGTTGATTCAGTTTGGGCACGAGAACGCGTCTAAATTATTGCTACGTAGCTTATTAATAGACTCGAATCCTACCGAACTTGAGGTTCAAGGAGAGAAGTATAATAAGAAGAGAAGCTCGCAAATACGCTAAAAAAAAGTCAAGGGAGTTAAAAGGCGGCGAGCGGTAATGAGTGGAAAACAGTGAAGTTAAATTGAGCGCAGATCTGAAGCGTCTACTTAGACATTGGCGCGTATAAATGTGGAATCGCGCAAAGTCTCGATTCCAAGATGTCGCCAGTCCTTTGAGAGACGTTTTTTTTTAAATATAAAAGCTGCAAGGACTTCTTAAAAATCAACAGAGCGGCGCCGTTTTTTCCCCGTGGAGGATGGGATGTATCGCCTCGACTGCAGATCAAACGACGCGGCAGCTATCGATAATTGGTCGAGGACCTCTCTCGACCTTCGAGAGACTGCGTCGTTTGAGGATTACCTGGCCTTTTCCCGCGATGAAAAACCTCGCAACCCCACCACCCACTTTTACCGCATCCATTCCTACCGACGGTATTTGCGTTGTCTTACGAATATCGCGATACTGCGTACTTCTTCCCTTCCACCGCGTCATCCTTAATATCAGACTTTCCTCCACCTATTCTATCTCTCTCTCTCTCTCTCTCTCTCTCTTCCTCTCTCTTCATTTCTTTATTTTCCTATTTCCTCACCTTTATCTACAGCTTTTAGTAGTGACAGTGTTGGTTGTAACTCTCGCAGTCCTTCAATTTCTTCCCTCTAGTTTTCTCGAAGGAAATTCACGAGTACTCGAGCGAGGGAGAAATTCAATGCTTTTGAGTTTCTGCATATCACGTGAAAGTAAAGAAACATCGTAAAAATGAGAAGAAAATTAAAAATGACGACTTCGGGGTAAAATGACATGGGAAAAAGTATCTCCAGGAAGTCCTTGCCAAATGAGAACGACTGGTTCACTCCGGTAATGCATATCTTTTCCCTTCCTTACTTCGTTTTATTTCTATTACGTTTTAATTTTATTTCACACCAGATATCGAAATATTTTTCCAACGTTCTCTGGACAATTTTTGATGCATCTGTAAAACAGTTGTATAACCTTCCTTACCCTCATAATTCTCATTATTAAGATATCAATACTTTATCAACAACATGGCTGGATCATTAATTTTGTAGAGCTTTTTTAAAATGTAAGAACTGCTTAATCTGTTTTTTTCTCCATACAATTATATAAAATTATTGGCATGGGATGCAAAAAAAATTATTATTGAACATTTTTAAATTAATCATTTAAGATTTATTATCAGAGGGTTCAAGGATTATTTTTATTGAAATATTTAGATTAGCTTTTTGAGTTTGTAATTTTTCTACTTGAATGAAAGTCTTTTATTTGGTGATTAAAAGTACATTAAAATACTTCTAGTACGCAGCTTCACTTAGAAATATAAATGCAAATATTTCTAGATGGTAATCGAAATTATTTTATCATTTTATCATTTCAAAAGTATACCTTGTAAGTGTTTTCTGTAAATCTCAAGGAAAATTTTCCATTAACTTATTAAAAAAAATGAATATATTAATTTTTTTTATTAAAATTCAATAAGTGAAAAAGTATTGTGTTCTTATTTATTTAAAAAAAAATTAAATGAAAATCATATCATTCATACAAGATGTTTATGATGACGCATTAATTACTAAGCATAAATTGCTGATTAACGTAACAAAAATCACTTCAACGAAACGATTTGGCGGTAGTACGATTTTTAAAAAAATGATCGAAATACTTGTGATATAAAGATTAATAATAGCGAAGAAAGGTGAAAACTGAAGCGCATTATACATAATAAACGATTCAAGATATTAGCCTGGCATAAAACATGAAATTTATTCTTATTTAATTCAAGCGTCTTTATGTGTCATAGCGATGCCAAAGATTTCAATGCCCTCGATTAAAAAGCACTCAAAATTTAAAAGTATCCCTTGCAAATCTGCAAGCACACGTGGGATTCGGTGAGCGTTTCGATGGCGCGAGTAATGAGGGAGATTAGTTTTTGATTTTGATCGAAGTGCACGCAAAGCTAGCGGCTATTTGTTAGGACTCCGGGCAGAGAAAAATCCTCTTGAGCCGCAGCGCATCTGAAATATCGTAGGAGGATCGCAGGAAGCCCTCGGGAGCAGAGAGGCGCGACGCGATCGATCATCGGAGGCGCGAGGATGCCGAGGGCCAAGGACACAGCGAGCCGACCATCGGAGTGGAAGTGCCTCGGATCCCTGCTAATTCAAATGAAATATCCCGCCTCCGCCTTGCGGGAAAGCTCGATTCGCGGTGGCGGGCCTAGGCTTGGAGGGGGGGGGCTCCCGAGGGGGGAGACCGCCACGAAAAAGGCCACGATGTGGTCGGTGCCAAGAGGAGGAGGAGGAGGAGGAGGAGGAGGAGGAAGAATAATAAGAAGAAGCCGAAGAAGAAGCCGAAGAAGAAGGGGTTAGCTTCTAATTGTTTTGTTAAATGACGCGTGAGTAAGAATCCTCGGCAAGGACTCTTGAGCCTCACTCGCACGCGCAATCCTCCCAGTCCCTTGCCGGCGCCGCCGCCGACCCCGCCCCACCCGCAAACGCCGCTTTTTCTCCATCTCGTTCGTCTTAATTCTTAGCTTTATTCTCTCTAAGACTCTCTCTTAATTTCTTATTTCTCCTGGCCTCAATCCCGCCCAGCGCCGCGCAATTTATACTCGCTTCAACCCGGCACATCTGAGCGCGCTCGCGCGAGCGAGAGACTCTGATGAGAGGAGAGCGAGCGAGGAGCGAGTGGCTCGATGGGTGGAAGGGAGATTGGAAAAAGAGAGTAAAAGGGACCACTGAATACTAGGCTTAAGCAGACAATGCCGTGCTTTCGAACGCTGGCTTCGAGGACCTTTCCTTCACGTTTGATACTTTAATTCTTTAAATGTGTCCTTTTCCTCATCGGACGCTTCCTATAGGTCCTCTTAAACTACGGATGCCGCCGTCGCTCCCC